>OY979633.1:15102151-16302151 GCA_963855885.1 Coenonympha glycerion
CCTCATAGTAACGTTTGTGAATACGGGTGTGAGAAGCAGATATAGATAACAGAAATCGGAATTTGGAGTTTAGATTCTAGGGAAAATCCAGTATGTTTAGTTAGTATTTCTTACAGTCTGCTAACGTCGTAAATTCAGATAAAATCTGATGTAACCCATAATATGTTATAAATTTTAATATTATGTATTTCATAAACGAGTATTTTTAAATTAGACGCTGTGGGTTCGAAGTAGTCTGATGTAATACAATCAAACGAAACAATCCCACGAAGATAATACAATCTCAGTTTGTTTGTGACATTAGAGTCATTGTCCGTTGCGTTCTAAGTGATAAGCTTCGTGAAGTTTTTGTTTATTTTATTGATTGTGACGTTCTCGGAACAGGGTGCCCTGACGTATGCGACTTCCGGGAGTCCTATTCTATCTAAATCATTATTCATAATACATGATGGTAGCGGTCCTATGTTGGCTATTATTGGGGCTGGAGATTAATGCTGGTCCAATCTAGAAACTTCTACTTATCCACTGCATCAAGAGAAATTTCGTGAGCAAGATGTAGGCAGCTTGAAGCTTCCCTATGACGTGGAAAACAGTCTCATATTACAAATTTGGTGCCACGATGCAGATTGCAAATTTTTCTCATATAATATGAGTGTGAACACTGATAATATTAATTATATAATTAACCGGAGACAAGGTTAATGGATAGGTAAATGTAAAGTTGTAGGACAACGTCTAGTACTAGTACTTAGCGATACTCTCTTATAGGCTGAATTTCGTTAAAGAAACTGTCCATTTCCGTCCAAACTCGTTTAACTTTTTGGAAATGCAAGATGGATTTGCGCCCGGACGTTACTCCGTGCTTTTGAGAAAATTATATTAGAAA
Source organism: Coenonympha glycerion (assembly GCA_963855885.1). Taxonomy (NCBI): domain Eukaryota; kingdom Metazoa; phylum Arthropoda; class Insecta; order Lepidoptera; family Nymphalidae; genus Coenonympha; species Coenonympha glycerion. The sequence continues at coordinate 15,103,038 of OY979633.1, forward strand.
TAATAAACATTTCCTAGAAAACGTTTAGATATAAGGCTTTCCCTTTTATACATTTTATGCTGTTAGCCAAGAAGTTATCGAACAACCTTCAGAAGCCCTAATTCCGAGATCCAGCTTATATTTATCTTTTGCAATTTCTTAGCCCATTCTCCGATTCCTATTTATATTTTTGTAACATTGGCGGTGGAAATATCCCCGCCGCTTATTATATGACTTCATATGAAAACAGGGTTATTTTTGATGCGTAGAAAATAATTGTGCAACCGCTCTTGCTATCACTCGTATGATCAAAAGGAGAAGCCGTCCTTTGATCAACTGTCGTCGCCAGTTGCCTGTCGCCTCGTTGTTAGTTGATTGGATGCAATAAGGACCTATTGACGAACTATGAATACGTCAAATGAAGGGTGGAAGTTATGCGTTATTTTACGTTTTTTGCTTCGCAGCTTAACCTGTTTGAAAAGGCACGGATTACTTTTGTAAGCGGTTTAGAGTTAAAATGCAAATTTTTGTTTTGCGGATTATGTATAAATTATAATTTTAGTCGGTTCTTGTTCTATATAGGAACAGTTCAAGATTACGTATCAGCAATTAGGTAGATACTACTAGTTCTTCAGGTTTAGGAAGTTCTTGCCTAAGTAAATCTTGCTCTGTCTCTCTATCTTCATGAAGTATATGTAATTAACTTGAGGGGTTAGGAATGGGTTAAGAATTACATTCGAAATTTTTGTTAGCAGCACATCCAAAACTATCCCTACAGATTTTAACATTTATGAGGCTTCATAAAACTATCAACACAATATGTAGCTGAACATCAGCCACAACTATAAGACGTATCAATTAATTTTATCAGAGGGTCAGATTTTGCAAACGTGGTCATGAACTAAGCATGTAATAAGTATCATATTACGCTTGCGTCGCTAAGCTCAACACCAATTAGTGGTAATCAAAATGTAATGTGCTGAAGCTATTAAACATTTTGCTAGCATCGTATATTATGTTGATGAGTGCACTTAGCCGAGAAATAATGCAATCTATTGGGTCTTAGAATAAGTTGTAGATAGTCAATTTGACGTCTATCATGAGTTATATAGTAGGTTCATAATAATATCTACTCATACATATTTTAGAATATCATAATCAGCAAGAGCTTGTATCAATTCTGCTCAGAATTATTAACTACAAAGCAGAAAATCGCCTATTCAAAAAGAATGATTAGAACTATTTATACTTGGCGTAATGGTTGGTAATGGTACAATTGCTTACTAATTTCACGTTCATAGGGTTTTCAGAAGTCATTCAAGGTTAGCTATGTTGTAAGAACTATAAGGACGTTTATGGATAACGGGTCCAGTGACTATTCCACGTACTTAATATGTACTGAGGATCCTCGACTGTTAAAGTTTCAAACTCTTCTCTCTAACATAAACGTCTTTGTCTTGCTTTTCCCGAATATTCATCATGACTATACACGTACTTAATATGTACAGAGGATCCTCGACTGTTAAAGTTTCAAACTCTTCTCTCTTTAAACGTCTTTGTCTTGCTTTTCCCGAATATTCATCATGACTATACACGTACTTGATATGTACTGAGGATCCTCGACTGTTAAAGTTTCAAACTCTTCTCTCTATAAACGTCTTTGTCTTGCTTTTCCCGAATATTCATCATGACTATACACGTACTTGATATGTACTGAGGATCCTCGACTGTTAAAGTTTCAAACTCTTCTCTCTATAAACGTCTTTGTCTTGCTTTTCCCGAATATTCATCATGACTATACACGTACTTGATATGTACTGAGGATCCTCGACTGTTAAAGTTTCAAACTCTTCTCTCTATAAACGTCTTTGTCTTGCTTTTCCCGAATATTCATCATGACTATACACGTACTTGATATGTACTGAGGATCCTCGACTGTTAAAGTTTCAAACTCTTCTCTCTATAAACGTCTTTGTCTCGCTTTTCCCGATCATCATATAGGCGAGTAGTTTTCCAATGGAAGTGGTATGACCTTGGCAAAGCTGTCGTCAGCAGGCGGTATGCATTGTGATTTGTGGGGAGACGATTGATACTCATGTATTACGTAACGCGGTGCTGTGTCTACTGAAGATATACGAGATGTTACACGCCCTCGCATTGGTCAATAGCGCCGGCGTTTCAGGCGTGACGTCAGACATGCGCGCGCACTGCGAAGTAGGTGTACCACCACCCCCGTATCACGAATAACGAAATCATTATGACGATCGCAATCGTTATTGGCTGAAAACTATGTGGGTAGATTTATTTAGGATAGATAAATGTTGGAATAATTTCAGTGACTCAATTGCAGGTACATAAGCCAGAACTATTTCTAAAATATATACTGCAGTCATTTTGAAATCAAGATGAAAATTTTAGCACAAGATTTTTTCTTAATTCGTTGATTTTGGAGCAAATAAATCTTTGATCTTTATGTCAATACTCACGATAGTTACGCCACTTTAAATAATAAAATTAGCGAGGATATAGGTACCTATAGTTACCCATTAATAGGATTGCAGTTTATTAACTCAGCGTATTTAACGACGCACTTTTATTCACAGAATGAGGAATGAAATGATGGAAAAGGAATGATGCTCCATATTTGTATTGCGATTTGCGATTATCTTTTCACAAGTTTCGTAATACGGGCAGTATTTTTCTTGACTCCTTTGACCTTTTCGTCTGACCTTTAAAAACTCCCCGCGTACCTGTCATTCTATTTCGACGCAACCCCTAAAGCAATAGAGTCTATTTCGGATTGTACAACCATGATTTCAAAAATCTTGCTCTATTCAGTAGTAAAATCTTGTAAAGTCTTACGTAAATCATAATAATTAGTAACATCTATTCTATATGCTTTCCAATTCACAATGCAGTGATTTTCTTTTCATTTTCTATTTTTTTTATTTCTTTTATATTTCATCACACATTCTATCCACTTCTAAAAGTATTATCGGCGCAAAAAATATCAAAGAAGTATCTAAGGAAAACAACATATTTATTATTGCATTCATTACACATATATTTTATACCTACTGTGTGGTACCTAATACTGCTGATAATTAATATTAGCATACATAATATAACTACGTTAGTAATATTATATATTCGTTGATATAACTGTGGTTTAATTTGCCATCTAGGTGAATCTAAGAAAAATAGGGAAAATAGTATTCTGTTTACTTAGGCCTGTAGAGAGATATTCTTGCCACAATGTTCCGGTTTCTTGATACTGTAAGTTTCGAGTTTATATGTCAAAGGTTGAGAGAAAATTCGGTATTGTGTTGGCAATTTAGAGCATAGCCCGTGCTGGATTGACTTTTGTCACGAATTATAATATATCTCAAATGATTTTTCAATAGCTAGGTAATCGTTAACTATAAGATTTTGTATGGCATATATTTCTCAGATAATTTATCTGGCGATTGAAAAATCACTCCGATCCCTGACTGCTTTTCTACCAAAGCCTTTATACCCAGACTTTGCGGAGAGTACTCTATTATATCAATTCTGGGCTCAATTAATAAGACTGTGTATGGATGGATCTATGGCTTTCAATCTAAATATAGTTATAGATCAATGAAATATAGTATATGTGCTGTGATTTTGAACAGTCATCTATTTATACCTCTAGCGCGTAGAGCTTGTCGATGATGACAGGATTTGACGAACTGTCACAGGACTTGACTGTTCTTGCGGTGGAGAGCGGATGACGAAGCTGGGAGCAGTTTTCTTCGGCAAACTTGACGCGATTCACCAGTCATTGGGAAAAACTGATACCATTTTTTTATTCTTCTCAGAGACAGTCACCAAATCGATCTTCCGCCGTTTGGCCAGTACGCCACGGGCATCTTCTTCTTGGACAAGCTCCATCACCAGGAAATCGAGAAGAAATTCAAGGAGCTAGCCGAGAGCCTGGGGCTCACTGTGCTCTGCTGGCGAACTGTCCCGACGAATAACGCCAGCATTGGTAAGGAGATTATAAAAGCAAATAATAATCATAGTCAGTATAATATTTTTATTTTGTGCCATTTAGAGAGATTAACATGGGCTCTTCACAGAATACTGAAAAATGATAGACAGAACCCCAGCCATATGAAAGAATGATTGAATGAATGAATGTTTAGTACAACATTGTGTGTTAAATAAAACTGTAAAAAAAAATATTTTCAACAAAAACTACTAGAATCTAATATTATGCGATCCTAGAAATCAAGCTTTACTGCGAATAAGAGCATAATTGTTTTTTGGAGCACTTAGTTAGTTTTTTGTAAATTAATGTTTTTTTAAGTGTGGAATGGAAATGATATAAGAATATTGGAGTAGCGTCAAAATCTGTCATGATCAGCAGAATGAGCTTGTACAAATTCAGTAGACTCACTTTTTTCGCTACTTGAAATTATTACCCGACTGCAAGAAGGGTTATGTTTTTCGCGCGTATCTTGTATGTATGCATGTAAATTTCTTTATGACCACGTATCTTCCAAACGGCTGGATGGATTTTGACGTTAATGGTATCGTTAGATTCGTCTCATTAACCCAAGTGTTCTTAGATAGGTTTTTGAAAATAACCAAAATGGCGGATTTTGGGCCTAAAATTGTCAGTCATTTACAAAATATTTATAACCAAACCTATCGAGTGGGGTATCAAAATGAAGGGAATTACAAGGAGATTACAAAAATATATATAAGTCATATGTTTCGAATTAATTTGGAATTATAAACAGTCGATCAATGCGTTCAAAATGGTAATATTTGTAGTTTTTGATAGCGTTAATCTTGTATTGACCAAATGTGTGTCGTACTTTATATTGTGCATTTTTACTTGGTATATCATAGCATAAATGGAAAACATAATTTAATATAATCATTAAACAATTATTTAACATCTATAATTTCGCTACTCGCGCTAGATGGCGCTGTGTGTACTTTAAGACGCGCTCCACTTTGTCGAACGATGTTTTTCCCGAACGATCCGCTTAAAGCGACGTGAGTTAGATACGCCTGAGCCCTAAACGTACACAAACTACACCTATGAAATGTTACTGGTCAGCTTATATATTTCCGGGATAAAATCCAGGTTTGCGTTTGACGACACTGTTTACAACTTTTACTTCTTCCAAGTGACTGACTGACTTGAACCGACATAATATAATATATAACCAAATATACCCACTTTACGTCTTTGACATTGTGTAGATAAAAGTGCTTAGGTTTCGCTCGTAAAGTGTGGCAACTAAAAAGCCTGAAATAAAATAAATAATTAAAAAAATCAAAAAACCCGACTGCAAAAATGTCAACTAAAATGCAATAACTTAAAAGACTGAAACAAGGCGGACAACGAAAACAAAATTATAATAAACTTAAAACGATGCAATTTTTACTTCATTTTAACAAACAACATTAAGAGCTGAAAGCTTTAGTTACATTTTCGCATTCAATTTAAAAATAAAGCAGGCGGGACCTATTAATTTTCTCTATGTTAATTTATAATTTGCAAAAATAGGTCCCGCCTTCTATATTTTTAAATTGAATGCGAAAATTTAACTAAAGCTTTCAGCTCATAATGTTGTTTGTTAAAATGAAGTAAAAATTGCATCGTTTTAAGTTTATTATAATTTTGTTTTCGTTGTCCGCCTTGTTTCAGTCTTTTAAGTTATTGCATTTTAGTTGACATTTTTGCAGTCGGGTTTTTTGATTTTTTTAATTATTTATTTTATTTTACAACTGTATACTACTCTACTGAATAAATTACAGTTACTATAAATATAGATTAGTGTTCACTAGATCAGTTTAAAATTAAGATAAAATCAAATCAAATCATTTATTTCATATAGGCCATTACTAGCACTTGTTAGCACTTATGAATAGTCAGCAAAAATAATTAAAATTAAGCAAAATAAAATAATATAATAAAATCATCAGTCTTAATTAAGAAAGTGTCACAAACTCTTTCAATGTAACATTGTCGAGAGTTATCGATCACTTAATCCGAAAATGTTTATATTTTGGTGGATTCTGTCTATCTTTTTAATCTATTGTGCTCTACGATTACAAACTGTGTTGTTCTTAACTATACAGATATATTAATGAATGTTAATTAATGCAAAATCATTATTGTTCACTTCATAATTATTTTTTGTTAAATATTCATTGGAAATGTTTAATATTGTTCGTAACGGCTTTTAAGTAAATATATTGTTACATAATGACAATAAATTATTTTGGTATACTCTCAATGATCCAAAAGTAACAACAAAATCCGAAATTGCAAGTCTCAGTCATAATGTCACTTAACCTTTGTAAGTTTTAAATTGTTATCATCTCAAATGGTAAATCAAATGCCAAAATTATTATATTAGTTCTGGTCAAAAAAATTATTAATATAGATTTAACTAATTCATGCGAATTCACTTTTGATAATATTTTTTCGGTTATTTACAAATTCAATAAGTGTGTATTTCTTCGAATGACGTATTTGATTATGTTTTAACATTGAATACGGGTACCTAAGCCGTTACGATCAAATGTAATTTTGTGGTATCATTTTAATTTGTCGAAGTGTTCCGATCCCATGTCATGGAACATCTACCCAGCTTTGCATATGCATAAACGGGCAGTGTGCGAGTGTTTGCGAATATCATTCCAGGTCACTAGTGTACACTAGTCCTAAGTCGGTCCTTACCACGCAGGTCCCAGCGCTCTTGCGATGCTTGACCTCACGGTTTGTTTAATTTACAAAACTCTGATGTGTCTTCTCACAGGAAAACTCACTTCAGGATAATAACAAATAGGATAAAGTACCTAATTATTTGTTTTAAAAATCAAATAATATGTCTTGATTTTATTTTGGGTCTGTCTGTTTGTTTTAGATCTACGTATTATAGAGCCGAGAAATATAAATAGATATATATTGTTTTTTTGTCTCAAATACAGTATTCTCTTATTTTGAAGCGCACAGAACCAAACCTTTTACAAACCAAGAGATTCGGATACTATTAAACTAATTTGAAGTCAATTATTAAAATATTGTCAAAACATTTTATTTTATTGGAAAATTACAAAGAAATGCCGTTTCTTGTATTTTTATGTATGCAGATGACCAATGTTCCTTTCTATCCATCAGCTTTTCTTAAAACAAACTAACACTTGATAAAGAATTAAAGTGTAATCTGTGTCAGAAAACACAATAAGACAGAACATTCGCCATATAAAAACATTGAAAAAGGTCTTACTAACTGCTAATACTCTCAAAAATCAGACCAAGAATACACTGACCTACGATTTCTCCATACATTCAAAACACCAAATTATTTGTAATTCGTGCATATTTCGATCATGTTATTCGGATTCATATAACAATAATCTATGCTCCTGGCCATATTTGGTTCGGATATACTTCTTTAAAACGAAATAATAATCAATTTTGATCAAAATTTTTATAACTTTGGTCGAGTTCCATAATACCAAAAATTATGAATGAAAACTTGTAACTATCTTTATTAACTGGTGTATTTCTTTAGCTGGACAATAAAAACTGGGCTTCTGAACTAATGCGACGTGAGATAGCGTTGTTTTTATTACAAAACAAATAAGCAGAAAACATGTCCTCCTTGACATAAAAATAAGCAAAACTAAATTCGTTTACAATTTTGTTTAACAAAAGTATTTCGGAACCAGATATGTCCAGGAGCATAGATTATTACTATATGAACCCGAATAACACCACAACATGATCGAAATTTGCACGAATTACAAATGATTTTGGTATTACGTTTGTATAGGAGACATCGTAGTTCACAGGCTTCTTAACAGCGTAGTTTTACATTGCGACTGACTTTGAAGTGAGTTTTCCTTACGTGGTATCGTTATTTGCAAGGAATATTCATTCATTAGTACAGTCCTATTCATATTGAACGACCAATCACAAGACGCGACAAATTGAGGTGCTCCAAATGAATGGAATTATTCCTTATTGAGCGAACGGTTATAGACTGATGGAATTTGCAACCTTATTGAATTGAACTCGTTTTAAAAACTTGCCAAGTGCCACAAGTTGTTTTATTTATAGAAATGCAGTCTATACCTGTTCAGGTTAAATCTGTAATTATAATTTCATGATTGACTTTAAATTTTCAAATAAAACGATTTCATTTTGTTTTTGTAACCATATTATTATTTTAATTATAAAAAATTTTAGCTTTTCATTTGAAGTTCTATATTCGAAGGTTAAATTTCGCTTCGATGGTAAAATTGGCCATAGTATATGTGTAAGCAATTTTATGTGAATTAAATGTGACTTTTAAAAATGGCCCATTTTCGGGCAAAAAGAAATCATCTGCATAATTACCATCGAAAGTGCAACATACACGTAAACATAAAATCTACTTTAAACATTCAGGAACGACTTAAGTTGAACTCATCTTTGCACTTGAAGCTATGTGTGCATAAGGAATAATACGTACTATATTGTATCCTACTATATAGGACGACGGCTGTAAAAAGATTTGAAACAAAGTTATTCCTTGGTCTGGGTTTGCAACAATAAATTAACTCAAATACAAATGTAGAGGTAGCGTCACTGCCGGACAACAGAGCAATGAAATTTGTCACATGCATATGTACAAACACGGAGCACCGTGTGCAGAGATGAGTTACAGCAAACTGTTGTTGAAGTAACTATAGTAGTAGTCGAAATAACTATAAGAACTAAAGATTAGTTAGTAAAACTTGTTTAGCCTCGAGTGCGGTACAGTAATGGCCTTATTTGGCTCGCTTTCAGGTCAGGTGGCTCGTAACTCGGAGCCATATATGCGCCAAGTGTTTGTTACCGGAGATATCGCCGACCAGAGCCAGCTAGCACGTCAGGTGAGAACACTACGAGAGCGAGAACTCATCGAACCACACCACCGACTTATACATCTCATTCGAGTACGAGTATGAACTCGCAATAGGGGTAGTTGCGATTTCAAACTCCCGTATCTATTCATTAGGACCCAAAGCACTCTTGAAGCTTTCATTTCAGATCGTCGCGCCGCGCGCGGCCCCGCCGGGACTCCGCCCGTCGTTGCAAACGTAAATTGACACAGCCTATAATGAATTATACCCGTTCCTTTACATCTTGTGCCCGTCGATTGTCACTTGGAGTTGTAATGTTGTGTCCGCAGATATTCGTGCTGCGCAAACGGGCGTCCCATGAGCTGGTGGTGCCGGGCGCGCGGTTCTATATCTGCAGCTTGTCGTTGAGGACTGTTGTGTACAAGGGTCTTCTGACTTCGAACCAGTTATGGGTAAGTCTGCAATGTTGCCTGTTTACAAGGGTCTTCTGACTTCGAACCAGTTATGGGTAAGTCTGCAATGTTGCCTGTTTACAAGGGTCTTCTGACTTCGAACCAGTTATGGGTAAGTCTGCAATGTTGCCTGTTTACAAGGGTCTTCTGACTTCGAACCAGTTATGGGTAAGTTTGCAATGTTGCCTGTTTATGGGTTTTTGACGAATCGCCTTTGAAAAGCATGCTCAAGAGTTTCACAGCTAATTTTAATCTTGACACAAGATGCATATGGTCAAAACGTTCATCTACGCACCTCTAAAACCACCTCCCAGCTCATGTATTTCGTGCCTTCATTAGAAGACTGATGCCTTACACTTCTAAATAACAGAACCAGCTGCTTTAGTGTTCCAAAATCTGAAACTTTCAAAATTTTTTAGTTCAATTCTATGTATTGAAATAGGCTCTACAATCTAGTCTCATTAAATTATGTCAGAGTTAGGCAGGCTACAGTCCAAAAATATTTGATGTTTTTGAAAATAATTAATGCACTTTTCGCAGGAGTACTTCAAGGATCTGAACAATCCGGCGTTCACCACTTACTTGGCGTTGGTGCATACTCGGTTCTCAACCAATACCTTTCCCAGCTGGGAACGAGCCCATCCTTTGAGGTAAACACATTTCCTAGGTCTGAGATTCAAAAAACAATAAATAGCAATGCCTAAGTTTCATTTTAAAAGCTCTTGTCTATGTGGCTTTTTCTTTCTTTCCCTGACCTTAGGCCACTTATTATTTCTGTTCCCAGCCCCGGTTTATCTCTTCTATATTTACCCCTTGTTATGTTAGCAATGAATGTAATCTGAATAAATTTGTTACCAAAAAAATTATTTCGCTTTTAACTTATATTTTGATAGATCCTAATTTTATCCATTCGATTCGCGTCTTAGAAATTGAATCGATCCCATTTTACTCAATAATATTTGCATAAATTAATGTGAATGTGTATTGTTTTCAGAGTGCTTGCCCACAATGGCGAAATAAATACGTTACGAGGTAACGTGAACCTCATGAAGGCTCGAGAGGGAGTCATGAAGAGCGAGCTGTTTGGAGAAGGTAACTTTTTTATACTTAACAAATAAAAGAATTATTTCGCAATTTTTTTGTATTTAGCTTTCCCGAATTATGCTCGGGTACGTCAAATCTAGTCTGTAATTTTGCACCCTTTCTGCTGACCAATTGATTCGTTTGATAGTAAATCCAAGATGGCCGCAACCACAAAATGGCGGAGGGTGCAGCTATGTCATCAGTAAGTTATCCTCCTGAATTTTCTTTTCACAGACTTGAAGAAATTATACCCAGTGGTCGAACCGAATCTCTCTGACTCCGGTTCAGCGGATTGTGTCCTCGAGTTCCTACTGCACTGCGGGAACAGGACCCTGCCTGAGGCTGTGATGACCATGGTGCCGGAAGCGTGGCACAATGACCCCACCATGCCGAAGGAGAAGAGGGACTACTACCAGTGGGCGTCGTGCGCTATGGAGCCTTGGGATGGACCGGCGCTTGTGTCCTTTACTGATGGCCGATATATTGGTGAGTGTGACAATAAGTAGGTGAATGTGCACTAATTGAACATTGTTATAGTGCCTAATTCTGGCACTGGGCGGGTCGAGTGGAAGGGATAGTCGTAAACCTCCCATGGCCCAGTCGATCTCGCGGTTTTGGGAGCTGAGTTGCGTGAAGGCGTCTATTCGGCACTTGATCTTGTCTCTGCCCGGGGCGTTTTCTTGACTCTCTACAGTCAAGAAGTCGCCTTTCGCTCCAAATACCCTATGTGTTCTCTCTATTTTGTGGCTGGTCAACGGACTTCGCCTTGATCCTTGCGCAAGTCCTGTGGAAGGATTACTCATCATCATCATCAACGGCGCTACTGCCCTTTGTGGACCCGGGTCTGCTCCAAAAGATTCCTCCATCGGTTTCTGTCCATTGCGTTCGTTCCCCAATATTTTATTCCTATAGTCTTTGCATCCCAAGACTGCAGTGATCTGGACATGTACAGCGCATGAGTGATCAGAGACCGCAATAAAAAAAAGACGTGTGGCACTCGAAGACTGCCGCGGTAAAGCTATTTCATAGAATTTAAAATTATTTTTAGTTTTTAGCTTTGCCATATTCTATCGAAAAATAGCAGAACTTTTTAATGACTTTTTGAAATATCACGCTTGTCTCTTTAGTTCTGCAAATCGCCTCAGAGGCGATGGCAAAACTAAAAAGTAAAAAGTTTGTGAAGCTGCGCTCTCCTGCATTCATGGTACCCTGGTACCAAAAGCTCTACTTTAGGGGTGTAAGGTTATTATCGTAACGGAATTTCTGGATTCGATGTGCACGCTCAAAGCCTGCGATAGAAGCTATGCAATAGCTTAAAAATTTACTGACCTCACATTCAGACGGCCATAGAAATATTGGTCGGCCAAAGCTTCGTTAGCTGGATGGAGTGATGCAGGATGGAAATACTATAGGAAGGATGAATAAACTATCATAAGTTCAATCCTTCCACTGCAACAGAGACCCGATAACCATCGTTTCTATCTTGGTTCCAGGTGCTATTCTGGATAGGAACGGTCTGAGGCCATCCCGCTTCTACGTGACGAGCGAAAACATCCTTGTGATGGCATCAGAAGTGGGGGTTTACGATGTTGACCCTGAAAAGGTCATCTTGAAGGTCAGTTACTGAGAACTCAGTCCAAAAAATATGTTACAGTATTTTTATGTTGCTCTGGATCTTAAATTTCTTATGCTACCCTATCTGTTGATAAATGGCTTTTGGAGGTTCGAATGTGGAGCATTCATATCTCTCGTTTTTCGGACAACATGTTATTATATTAGGAATGACAATAAAATGTGCTATGTTCAAGGGCGACCTTAACACTAAAGTGATCTTTAAAGGCAACTCTAAAGTAAGCTGTACTAGACATAAGTGGATGCAAAAGTAAGATACTAACAAATCATAGATATACTAACATACAAGATACGTATCCACTATTGTTTTTATAAAAATGATGATAATTTGTGTTGATCGTACAGAGTCGCCTCAAGCCCGGCCGCATGTTGCTGGTAGACACGGAGGATAAAAAGATCATCCAGGATGTGGAACTGAAGTTGAAGATCGCGCAGAGCCGGCCGCACTCGCAGTGGCTGAAAGAGCAGGTCAGAAAACAACATCTCTTAAATATTTATCACCAGAAATATACATAAATTCCTATTTTCTCGTATCAGAAAAATCATAATATTCATCTTTCTTTTTATAGCAGAGTCGATCCGATTGTTATCAGCCGCGACTACAGATTACTGAAAATAATAAATACATGATCGCATTGGTATTTGTAACTTGATTTTATTTAATTTTCTTATCTGAGACGATTATCGGGAATTACAATTGCAATTATCGGTTCTTAAATCTCATACACAGCAAATAGCCATGTCAAATCACTGCTTTACTGTAGAATATCTGCGACAGAATCTACGAAAATAACAATTTAAAATTAAATGAATAAAAAAATTAAAATAAAGTTTATTTTCCATGCTGCATATCTCTTTTCTAGATGGTGAGTTACATATACTTTTCAAAATTGATCGATTAATAAGTAGTAATCAAGAGTAAGTCAAGATTAACCGCCATACTTGTGATTTCATGTTGTCAATGTACCATGATTTATTAGAATTAGGACTACCGTGATTGGACAATATAAGAAGGAAAAAACTCCTAAAACTCACGCAACGTTGAGTCAGGTCCGCCCGACCAGTTTCGGACCCATCAGGGGTCCTTCTTCAGGGAGCGTTATAATTGTACCATGATTTCTCATAATTGTATCATGATTTATTATAATTGTACCATGATTTCTTATAATTGTATCATGATTTATTATAATTTTACCATGATTTATTATAATTTTACCATGATTTCTCATAATTGTATCATGATTTATTATAATTTTACCATGATTTATTATAATTGTACCATGATTTCTCATAATTGTACCATGATTTATTATAATTGTACCATGTATTATTATAATTGTAGCATGATTTATTATAATTGTACCATGATTTCTCATAATTGTACCATGATTTCTCATAATTGTACCATGATTTATTATAATTGTACCATGTATTATTATAATTGAAGCATGATTTATTATAATTGTACCATGTATTATTATAATTGAAGCGTGATTTATTATAATTGTTCCATGTATTTTTATAATTGTAGCATGATTTATTATAATTGTACAATGATTTCTTATAATCGTACCATGATTTCTTATAATCGTACCATGATTTATTATAATTGTACCATGATTTCTTGCAGATCACTATGGAGGACATCCACAAATCGGTGTCTCTACAGAACGGGTCGCTGCCTAACGGCGCCATAAGCGTAAACGGCGCCATATCCGGCCTGAGCGACAAAAGGCTGGGCCTGTTTGGATACACTATCGAGTCTATCAACATGCTTCTACTGCCTATGATACAGAATAAGTTAGTATAGTATTAGCGGTTTGATTCCTCATTCCTAATCCGCAAATGTCTGGAATACCTTCCCAGGGCACTATGTTTCTCACCACCTACAATTTGGGCGCCTTCAAATCAGGAGTGAATAGGCATCTCCTAGGCAAGTGCGCTGCCTTAGACTGTATCATCACTTTCCATCAGGTGTCATAACTTACAATGCTAGTACCTTTTTTCAAACAAGTCGCCAAGTGAAATTAAAAAGTTTTTAAGGCTCTTCGTTCGTACGAGGTCTCCATAGAAAGAAATACCAAAATTATTTGGTATTCGTACATATTTCGATTATGATGTGGTGTTATTCGGGTTCATATTCTAATAATCTATGCTCCTGGTCATATTTGGTTCGGAAATACTTCTTTGCTTCTACTTCGAAGTTTTTCAGATAGTGAATATTGTTATGCAGGAAGGAAGCACTGGGCAGTATGGGAAACGACGCGCCGTTGGCTTGCCTGTCCCGCTTCGAGCCACTTCCCTATGAATACTTCAAGCAACTATTCGCTCAAGTCACAAATCCGCCTATTGACCCATTCAGGTACATATTTTCTTAATATAAAATAGACAAGTCTCGAATTCCTCTTCCCTGTTTCTTGCAGTGAAAAAAAGCTCAATTGTCACTGTTAATAGGACAGATTAATTAATGTGTACTAATTATGGATATCCGCATAATAACGCCTGCTTCTATTCAACATTTAACTGTTAATTCAAAATAAGCACCATTTGTATTTGATATTGCAGAGAGAAGATCGTAATGTCGCTGCTGTGTCCGATCGGCCCGACGGCCAACATCCTGCAGCCCAGCGCCGAGTTCGTGCACCGGATCTTCCTGCCGCAGCCCATCCTCTCCATACCTGACCTGGAGGCGCTGAAGAAGACCAACTTTCGTGGATGGAGGGTATGTATGCAGCTAAAAAGTTATGCTATGAAAAACAACTACTTTTAGATCTAGTCTACTCTCCTGTTAATAGCTTTTAGCACCCTATACTGCGAAATGGGCCATCGTAAATCGTCGACATTCACTTTGAAATAAATATTTATTTGACACTGAACTCTATATAGGATAGGAAAATACCAAATCTTTGTCGGCCTGTATTTGTTTACGGTAACTTCGTGCGAGACCCTCCTGCGGGGTGACAGACGGCCGGGGGACGCGGTAACGCATACATCCAGAGAACCAGAGAAGTGTCCCCTTCCCCGCTACGCCGCCCGCTAACCGCTGACATCTAAGTTCTTTGCCTCCCCCACCGTTTGTCACCCCGCAGGAGGGTCCCGCATGAAGTTGCCAAGCTATAACAACTTTTGTTCTACAGTCAAAGTGCTACTGAAAGCGGAGAAACCCTGCATAGCCGCATCATTAAGAAGATCTTTAACTTCATCACGGAACACTTAATAGTACCTACTATTAGACTGTCAAAGTAAAAATGAAGACATTTGGTTTTCGCCATTTTGGCGCTGATTGTTGCGTAGCCTGGCGTGAGCGTCTATGGAACTAAAATCAAATGATATTTAAAACGGCGGTCCACTTCCAACAAATGTCAATTTAGTACCGTGGACGCTCGGGGGAGGCGTCAAATCGGCACAAAAAATTAACTGTCAAACGTATGGAATCATGAATCCAGCAGTGCGATCGGCTAAAAGTGTATCAATCATTAAATAAGTGTATCAATGTCAATACATGGGTGTTGACCAATCACAGCGCTTGAAAATCACGCTTTGACATTGATACAGTTCTTTAATGATTGATACATTTTTAGCCGATCGCCCTGCTGAAATACTTATCAGTGGCATGGCCTGACTTATTACGAATTTGTTCTGCAGACGAAGGTGCTCGACTGCACGTTCGACATCGCGGACGGAGGGCACGGTCTGGAGGCGTCGCTGACGCGCATGTCGGGCGAGGCGCACGCCGCCGCGCTCGAGGGGTACCAGCTAGTGGTGCTGTCGGACCGCGCGGCCGGCCCCACCAGGGTGCCCGTCAGCTCGCTACTGGCGCTAGGTAAGACTATAGTTGTGTTATTTTGTTGCTACAGAGTCGGTCGTAAATCATAATCGAACTAGGGATGTGCGCTAGTTGCGGCTTCACCTCTGTATTATTTTTACTCACCATCGTAAAACATTTAAAGTGAAAGTTTCTAGTTGGCTGAAAAAAATGCGAATACTGAATTCAGCCGTTCAGATGGTAGAGTGTGTAACACCTGGTTGTCACTGTTTTTAGGGTTCCATACCAATTTGGTAAAAATGGAACCCTTATGGTGAGACTTTCTCCGTCCGTCCGTCCGTCCGTCTGACACATTTGATTATTTCAGTAACTATCGAAGCTATCGACTTGAAATTTAGAATAGTTATAGGTATTAGTGACCCGACGTCATAGCAAACGTAAAAATTTGAAAATTGTTTTTATTTTTATTTAAAAAGGGGGGAAAACGGGCTTCGAATTTTCAAAATGAAATAACAATATTGTGTGGGGTATCATATGAAAGGGCGTTACTTGTGTATTCTAAAACCGATTTTTATTTATTTTTATGCTTGATAGTTTTTGATTTATTGAGCAAACTGACGAAAAAAATACCGTTCCCCCCCCTTATCTCCGAAGTTTATCAATCGAAAAATCTGAAATAATTATGATCAATAGACATTAATGTATATTTTACAGGAAAAATAAAATAAACTTCCTTACTGTTAAACTTTTTTTGATAATAACATTAAACCACCAAAAACAAAGTTACGTGTGCGAGTCCGACTCGCACTTGGCCGGTTTTTTCCTAGTCCCCCATAACTTGGATTCAACTTACTGGTTATTTAATTTGACCTCTCAGGCGCTGTACATCACCACTTGATCGAGACCCGGCAGCGCATGAAGATCGGGCTCATAGTGGAGACCGCGGAGGCGCGGGAGGTCCACCACATGTGCGTCCTGCTCGGTAACTTGAGAGATTATTTTATATTAATTAAATATACCACCAAAGTCAACTATACTATAGACCCGGCGGACCGCGCGAAAAAATGTCGCCAGTTTATGGGAGCAAAACCCCCCCTCCGGCGTCAGTAACTCAGTACAGTTTGGTTCACGAGAGTTGAACACAAATGGCGGCCGTCTGCGCATGTACTCATGAATAAAAGACTTAAGACAAAATAATATTTTAATGTTTGTAAAATAATATATATAATTTTGTAATTGCTGGTTATGAACATAAATGAAACAAAAGTTATTTAAAATGTTTATTAAAATGTTTTGAATAGAAAATATTATGTAGTACAACACATTTAGTCGCTATCGCTATCAAAGATCGTCGTCGATAAAGACGTTTTTATTACCGCTGCGGTTTTTTTGTAAGCTTCTGTTATGTTACATTCTCGTGAAAAATATTCAAACACGTCGTACACCATCCTTCTCGACTGTCTATTCAAAGCACTGCCTTTTCCACGCGGCATATTTATAACATACAACAACAAATAATTTAACAAACAATGAAAACGTAACAAGTAACAAAACAATGTAAAACAAATAACAAAAACAATTTAAAACAACGAAACACTTTTCTTTTCAACTATGATCGCCGCCCGCGCCTCACCCCGCGCCTGTAAGGGGACCTAAAAAATGCTTTCTGCGCAGTGTTCATCTTTCGTGAATTGAATTGTAGTAAGCTGTAAGCCTACGCAGTATTTCGCAGGAGTTTCGACAGATGGCGCTACATTTTCTTGTATGAAGAAGGTTTACGTAAAATGTTCGGATGGGCTCATCTTGATGTTATTATCATAGTATATCACAAAATTAGCAGTCCCCTACCGTGTTATTAGTTCTTCAAGAACTATACTTATATATTACCAGCCGACCGGGCAAACGTTGTTTTGCCATTCAGGGAAATAAAAATGGTATAAAAACACTGTGTACACGAGTATTTTGTATATTACATCATGTTCTGTTTCAAATCTCGAGTTTATGCAGAGAAGGAGTGCAGAAAGCTAAACTAAGTAAAATACTATGGTATTTCGAGTCTACACTTGAACTTGTATTGTTTTGTAAATATAAATGAGAAATCTCAAAAAATTCATTGTGTTTTCCCAGGCTACGGCGCTGATGCAATCTGCCCGTACTTGGCCTTCGAACTGGCGTTTGCCCTGCGCAACGACAACCTGATCGACCCCAACCTGACCGACGCGGAAATCTACCTCTCGTACCAGAAGGCCATGGAGACCGGCCTGGCCAAAGTCATGGCCAAGATGGGCATTAGCATGTTACAGTCGTACAAGAGTGCGCAAATCTTCGAGGCGGTCGGTCTCAGTGAGGAGGTTATTGAGAAGTGCTTCAGGGGAACTCAATCGAGAATCGGTAAGTTGTTCCATGTAGTATGGTTCAAAAACATGGCCAAGGTCATGGCCAAGATGGGCATTAGCATGTTACTACTAGAGTGCGCAAATCTTCGAGGCGGTCGGTCTCAGTGAGGAGGTTATTGAGAAGTGCTCAGGGGAACTCACTCGAGGATTGGTAAGTCGTTTCATGTTGTATAGTTCAAAAAGACTAACCTGGCCAAAGTCATGGCCAAGATGGGCATCAGCATGTTACAGTCGTACAAGAGTGCGCAAATTTTCGAGACGGTCGGTCTCATTGAGAAGTGCTTCAGAGGAACTCAATCGAGGATCGGTAAGTATTTTTTAATCCTAAAAGTAACTTGGCCAAGATAGGCATTAGCATGCTGCAGTCGTACAAGAGTACGTAAATCTTTGAAGCGATCAACCTCAAGGCCGACTGTAAGGAAATATTGTCCTTTTGAGTTGAACTTACTTGTAAAAAGAAGAAGGAAGTTTTTTTTGATGGACTTCAAAGTCCAAACTTAGTTTCATAGACATTTCTTAGCATCTTCTATTTGTTTCAGGCGGTGTTACATTTGAGATCCTGTCTCAGGAAACTTTCGACAGGCACGCCCTGACGTACGGTGACTGCAGCGATATGTTGGTACTGAGGTAAGCAAGATACTTTTAATTCTTGTTTTCTAGATTTCATTTGTTTACGTACTTTAAGGCGACCTAAACAGGTCCCCCCGCAAATTTTTTTTTTCAAATTAAATATAATATAATATCACTTTCACTTCCAAGCACTTCTCTCATTCTATTGAAATCCTTTATTTTAAAGTCAAACTTATTAATTGAGCTTTCGTTTAATGACAAATTTGAGCTATTAGGTAAAGTATTGGGCTACTGAAATGTATGTAGTTACACAAACGGAATGTTAACCAAACGATAATAACGTGTGCATGTTCCAGGAACCCCGGCAACTACCACTGGCGCGCGGGCGGCGAGAAACACATCAACGACCCCATGTCCATCGCCAACCTCCAGGAAGCCGTCCAGAACAACAGCCAGTCCGCCTACGATCGCTACAGGTACGCAGCTGTGCCTTTCATGAATGGAGGCTAGAAGTTCAACGTCGCGTTCATCCACCTCCTTAGGATGGACTCCGAATAAGTCCGTAACTCCTGAAAAATTGTACTTCCAATCCACACACATTTAAAATCTAACCCAATTCAATTTAAATTTTACCCAACGCTACAGGTATGCATGTTGTGCCTAGTTTAACCTCTTTTAAAAACACCCTTTGAGGATAGACTTCAAACAAGCCAAGTATCCAATTCAATTTAAATTGTACCAAGTTCCATTTAAATTTTATCTAATTTAATTTAAAATGTCCCCGATTCAATTTAGATTGTGCCAAATTCTATTAAAATTCTACTCACAGCCTCTATTCATAAGCCATTTATTCATAGCCGTTTCCATCAGGTTTGATGATTTTGTGTTTGTGTACAGAGAGAGCGCGCTAGAGTCGGTGCGTGCGTGCACGCTGCGCGGACAGCTCGAGCTCGTGAAGCTAGACGAGCCGATACCGCTGTCGGAAATCGAACCCGCTTCCGAGATAGTCAAGCGCTTCGCCACTGGTGAGTTCCAAAATTAAAATAGTACAGAAATATATCAAAATCTACAAGGGAATGTTTGGGATAACCCAAGTCATAGTGACTTGGGACGAGTAGCCCAAATGATTAGCAAACTAAATTAGCAGTGTGCAAGTCATATTTGTATTAAAAACTTAGGGGTGAGTTCTGGAGTGAACGTTCCTGCCCACTTGACTTGAAATTGATCGCTATAGTTCGGTCGGTAAGGCGGTGGCCTGTAACAGATGCGTTAGGTCTAGTGGACTAGTGTGGTCTTGTCCTTGACCAAACCAGTACCTACATTTCCATAGTAAGCATTCATAGGCCGCGTAAAGCACACAGTATTCATAGGACGCGACCTAACGCGTATGTTACAGACCACCGTCTTAGGTCTATATGTCGCCCACATAGTCGTCTTCAGCTTGATAAATTTTAATAGGCTTCAGTTTTACATTTATTATAATGCAGCGAGGGTGTCGTTATCTGCGTGCGGCCGGATTCGGTCTTATTAGCACCGCCGAAGTACCGCCGTGACCTTAGTTCCACTTTTAGCCACTGGGAAAGATAAGTTTGTGGCACTGTTTCGTACACTCATGCTATGTGGCATACAATGAAGAATTTTCTATTTATCTATTGACATTTCCATACGCAGGTGCGATGTCCTTCGGCTCAATTTCCCTGGAGGCTCATTCGACGCTGGCCATCGCCATGAACCGCGTGGGCGGCAAGTCCAACACAGGCGAAGGCGGCGAGCAGGCTGACCGGTACCTTAACCAGGTAAATTGCAATCTCAAGGGTGAATGCACCAAATTCATCCCTTTTGTTTTTTCGCAATTTATTAGGTACCGAGTAGATAACTACGATTTCTAAAAATTAGTGTTATCCCTCTCGAGATGGGTATCGTTATAGAAGGGTTATTACTATTTTTAGGCGCGGTAAATTTAGATACCGCTACGCTATCATGTCTTAGACAAGTAGAGCTTGTGTTATTACAGCAGAAATACATACATTTTTTTACAAGCAAGATTGTATGTAATTTTTAACTGTGTTGACTCGGGTGGAATCTTGCATCTCAATTTTGCATTTTAAGAAAACAATGCATGTTTGGATGTATAACGTCATTATAATCCAACATGGCGGAACACCCAAGATGACGCACTAATTGTTTTGCACTCCTACAATATCAGGAGCAAATGAAAGGGCTTGCTGATAAGAATACGAACAATCTGACACACCTATTGGCTAGTTTTGTTTTTACTATCAATATGTTACCCCTTTAGGACCCAGAGTTCAACAAGCGATCAGCCATAAAGCAAGTGGCGTCCGGTCGCTTCGGAGTCACGGCGTCCTACCTCGCGCACGCGGACGATCTGCAAATCAAGATGGCGCAGGGAGCCAAACCGGGCGAGGGCGGGGAATTACCTGGTGAGCACTATTATAAAATTTTCCATATTATACTTTTAAAGAGCTTAATTTACAGGAGCTCCGAAGGCCCAAAATGCTTCGTGATTTCTGCCCAATCTCGATATAAAATTTTCCCTTGTAAAACCTGTATAAGCGAGTGGCCTGTAAATGTCGAGTATGGGCTTGGTCAAGACATTTAGACATGTAGTACAAACTCAAAGGTGTATTTCAGGACAGTATCGGTTCACTTCAAATTTGGCCGGCCCTCGTAACAAAGAAGACCTTAAATCTCTAATTCTAGCACACTATCTATTTCGCAGGGTACAAAGTAACAGAAGAGATCGCCAAATTCTGCTGGGCTTCGTCTAGACATAATAAGACATTCAGATGCATAGTACTAACACAAGGGTGTCTTTCAGAACAGTACCTATCAATCAACTTCAAAATTGACCTGCTCTTGTAACAAAAAAGCTCTGAAACCTCTTAAATTCCAACACATTGTCTCTTTCGCAGGGTACAAAGTGACGGAAGAGATCGCCAAAACCCGGTGCTCGGTGCCCGGCGTAGGGTTGATCTCGCCGCCGCCGCACCACGACATCTACTCCATCGAGGACTTGGCCGAGCTCATCTACGACCTCAAGTGCGCCAACCCTAGAGCCAGGGTGTCGGTGAAGCTGGTGTCTGAAGTCGGCGTGGGGGTTGTTGCTTCGGGAGTGGCTAAGGTGAGGATATCGATCGTCACTATGGTTCGAACATAGCTACACCATAGCTACTACTTTCTGTGCATCGTATTACTTTGTTATTAGTCATAAATTTTTCAATAATTGTTTTAAAATGGTGATAGTTATTTTATCACTTAAACTTAGTTAGCGAGGGTTCCAACACGCCCTGCCATTGAGAAGCTCACAGCAAACTCAGCTGGGTATTCTTTTTGTTACCACAGGCTAGTAAAATCAGAGCAATTCACTATCACTCCCAAGTGCTTGTGTAGCTAATATGGCGTACAGGGTGTGTGCAAGATGGCTTATTTTTGACTTTTGTGATATGCTCGATAATGTGTTTCCCGTGATATGGGTAGTTAGATAAATAAAAATTTGGCGAGAAAAAAGAAAAGAATGAACTGACGTATAAAAACTGGTTTTTGAAAATGTTTTTACTATTGCTATCAGGGCAAAGCGGAGCACATAGTGATCTCAGGTCACGACGGCGGCACGGGCGCTAGTTCGTGGACCGGCATCAAGAGCGCGGGTCTGCCGTGGGAGCTCGGCATTGCTGAGACTCATCAAGTTTTGGTGCTCAACGATCTCAGATCTAGGTAAGGCTGCATCAGACACTAGTATTTATAATATTAATTATTCTATTGTTATATGTTGTGGTAATAGAAGGTCTCAGAGTCAGATGTGCTTATATGTGCGCATATATTGGGTAATTTACTTTGAATTGGTCAGAGATATCAGCGGCTATCGATAGACTTAGTACCCACTCCTCTCTGCTACTGCACTACGAAGCTGCCTAGTTATTTCCACCAAAGCGGAGAGGAAATGTGAGGTGTGCGTAGTGGAGATGTGAAGTTTTGAGAGCCCATAATCGGTTCAGTATTGTCTACGAAAGGAAAACTGACTGCAAAGGGGAGAAGACAGCGGGGACTAGCAGCCAGCCGACTACAGACATCTCCGCTCTACCACGCCGCTTGCTCGCTCGTGGCACAAAATTCTGCCGTCAAATGAAACATCTCCTCTCCACTTCATTCATCTCCACTGAAGCCAAGCGCTGGAAATACAACAAATTACTCGTCTTCTCCCTCCGCTTTGGGGGTTATAAATCATACCTGTCCCAGTATCCACTTCCACTTCCGACTACACTAATTCTGTTGAGATCGCAGTCAAACTTGGAACCGAATGAAAAATATTGAAGTCCATTCGCTAAGTCCTTTAAGAATACCGACGCCGCAACCGGCCGCGCGTCAAAATGAGAGCGAACAAACTAAACTCGCCGGCATATTTAGCGGAACATAAAAAAAGGTCCATAATTAAAAAAATATGGTTTTATTTTAAAATCTACTTACTACACTTCTTTTGTTATTTAAAGTTTCATTTGTTTTTACTTAAAATGAGATCACATTAAGAACAGATTTTGCGAGTAAAGGGTATTTGTGAAAAATGGTACATTTTTGAACTTTTCATGTAACCTGGAAAAGTGAAATTTAATATTAAAATTACAATTAATTAAATTAGAAAAATGGTGATTAATATCGCGTATTTCCTCCACGTGCTCTTATTAAAGTTTCTACCCGTCTAGGCATACTGAGAAAGATGTTATCGATGGTCTCCTGGGATAGTCTCCGCCATTCCTCAACTACGGCGATTCGCAGTTCTCCCACGTTGGCAGGAGCTGGAATTCTGGACTTAACTTTTCTTTTCAGCAAGTCCCAAACGTGCTCTATTGGGTTCATATCCGGTGATCTCGCCGGCCACTCCATAACAGTGATATTCATATCATTAAGATAAGCTTGAGTTACCCGAGCGGTATGCGGCAGAGCATTATCCTGCATAAAAACAAAATCGTCACCGATATATGGGGCAAACGGTACGACATTTTCTTCTAAAACTTCTCTGATATAGCGGTCTGCAGTCAGACTCCCTCTGTCAATCACTACCAAGTCTGTGCGAGCTCCCAAACAAATGCCCGCCCAAACCATTATTGATCCACCACCGTATGCAACTGTAGTTTCAAAATTTGTCTGAATGTATCGTTCTCCTTTGCGTCTGTATATTCTTTGCCTGCCGTCAATTTGATTTAAGAGAATTCTGCACTCATCACTAAACAATACCTTACTCCATTGGTCCGCGTTCCAAAGTCGATGTTCCTGAGCAAAAGTTAACCTGTTTCTACGATGATTTACCTCGAGCCTTGGAGCCTTGGCGGGCACAAATGAACCCAAACCAGCTTCTTCGAGCCTTCTTCGTACCGTACGCTCACTTACGGTTATACCCCGCACTGCTTCTAACTCATGTCGGGCTTGGACGGCCGTCAAACGGGGGTTCCTACGTACACGAAGCCGAATGAAACGATCATCCCTACTCGAAGTGCGTCTTTTTCTGCCTTGTCCTGCTCTTCTCACATAAGTACCGGTCTCCCTGAACCGTTGGATACTGCGATGGATCGTTGAAACTGGTCGAGATCTCTGGATATCACTCTGTAGGTTTGACCATTTCTTCGCATTTCGAGTGCCCTGGCAATCTCCGTTGGGGCTAAGTCAGGCATAATTGAGTCATCAACTCCAGAAAGATACGCGATTAAAAAAAACTAACAAAAAACAGTATTTCCATGAAATTTTAAATCAAACTCAGAAGGAAGAAATACTCGAAGTTCGCTCCAGATAAGGTGTATTTGAATAAAATTAAAACAATTGCATAAAATGTGATGTTCAGTTGTTTTCTTAATTTGAAAATATTTCTTTTTAAATTAAATAACGTATAAACCAGCCAGAAACTTTATATGATACTGATATCAAACCTTTTTTTTATGTTCCGCTAAATATGCCGGCGAGTTTATAATAATATTTGTTTATTCCCAGAGTGGTAGTGCAGGCGGACGGTCAGATTCGTACCGGCTTCGATGTGATGGTGGCCGCATTGCTGGGCGCCGATGAGTTCGGGTTCAGTACTGCGCCGCTCATTGCTTTAGGTATTGAAACTTTATTACGTATATTTTATTCAATAAATAGGCTTCGTATTAAAAATTGAGAAACAAAATTAATGAATGAGATGGCATTCAAACAACTGAGAAGACCTTCGAATCGTATAAGGTAGTTAGTTATACTAGTTGACCTTCCAAGCGTTGTTTTGCCATATAAATTACATTTCCCGGACTTTTCGGAATTTCTTAGACCGGAATATACACAATAAAAAAACATAAAAATCGGTCCAACTGTTTCGATACAAAAACATTTTGACACGAAAATTTTATATATTAGATTAGGAAGACAAGATATTTACTTATGACGACGAGAAACTATTTAGTAGAGAAATCGTTTCAGGAAATTCAAAACCAAATGGCTACAATATGTGGAAAGCTTTTTTTTTGGTTTCGCATAACTTTTTTAACAGATTATACTTAATCTCGATTTTTGTGTTACTAGGTTGCACGATGATGAGGAAATGCCACCTGAACACGTGCCCCGTTGGCATCGCGACCCAGGATCCAGTTCTGAGGAAAAAGTTCGCGGGCAAGCCGGAGCACGTCATCAACTATCTGTTCATGCTGGCCGAAGAGGTGAGTACCGAGTAGCTTGCTGTATAACTATGGCCTTCGTAAAAGCAACTTATTACCCAGAAGGCAATGAACAGAAAAAGCTACGTATGATCAGATTTTATCTCTACACGTAACCAGCCATCTAACTATGATGTTCAAAAATCAGTTACCCAGCAGACAATGGAAAACGACAGAATATATCTCTACAGTCTATTTCTAGGGATCTCTTCATTCCTATTATTTATTATTGTTATTTCTATTATTCATTAATTGTTTGTCGGTAGGTACGCACGCACATGTCGGAAGTGGGCGTGCGCACGTTCCAGGAGCTGGTGGGGCGCACGGACCTGCTGAAGGTGCGCGAGCGCAACGACAACCCCAAGGCGCGCCTGCTCAACCTCGCGCTCATCCTGAAGAACGCGCTGCACATGCGCCCCGGGGTCAATATTGTTGGCGGCTCCAAGGCGCAGGTTAGTTTAGCTTTGTCGGTGGGTACGCACGCACATGTCGGAAGTGGGCGTGCGCACGTTCCAGGAGCTGGTGGGGCGCACGGACCTGCTGAAGGTGCGCGAGCGCAACGACAACCCCAAGGCGCGCCTGCTCAACCTCGCGCTCATCCTGAAGAACGCGCTGCACATGCGCCCAGGGGTCAATATTGTTGGCGGCTCCAAGGCGCAGGTTAGTTTAGCTTTGTCGGTGGGTACGCACGCACATGTCGGAAGTGGGCGTGCGCACGTTCCAGGAGCTGGTGGGGCGCACGGACCTGCTGAAGGTGCGCGAGCGCAACGACAACCCCAAGGCGCGCCTGCTCAACCTCGCGCTCATCCTGAAGAACGCGCTGCACATGCGCCCAGGGGTCAATATTGTTGGCGGCTCCAAGGCGCAGGTTAGTTTAGCTTTGTCGGTGGGTACGCACGCACATGTCGGAAGTGGGCGTGCGCACGTTCCAGGAGCTGGTGGGGCGCACGGACCTGCTGAAGGTGCGCGAGCGCAACGACAACCCCAAGGCGCGCCTGCTCAACCTCGCGCTCATCCTGAAGAACGCGCTGCACATGCGCCCAGGGGTCAATATTGTTGGCGGCTCCAAGGCGCAGGTTAGTTTAGCTTTGTCGGTGGGTACGCACGCACATGTCGGAAGTGGGCGTGCGCACGTTCCAGGATCATTATGGGAGTTTTGGATCCTCCTCATCTGATTTGTTCCATGGAAAATAATGAAGTCATTCTCATCGTGTGCAGCGCCTTCAGCCATATGTCTTGTCTACGATGATCATAGAAAGCTGTTGATCGCACATTCCATTTATTATTTTTGCGATAGAACAATTAATGGAAACTGAGTATAGTAAAATAATTTAATGAATCGTTGATCGCAGGACTTCCAGCTGGAGAAGCGACTTGATAACCATCTGATCCAGCAGTGCCATGGCATTCTGGAAGGCGATGACAAACACGTGGACATCAAGATGAAGATCACCAATGAGGACCGCGCGTTCACTTCTACGCTGTCCTATCATATCGCTATGTAAGTTCATAAAACTGCTACCTAATATAATAAGATGCCCAACCTTCGGGAGGCGTATTAGATGCCGAAGTCAGTTCGTAGATACCCGGTTTTTTTGATGAAGTAAAATTAATGGCAGAAAATTTTATGTTTTGCAAAGCATACAAAATACAATAAAGCTAGATGATTCTTTAATGACGCTAGAACCCCTTAAAAGACCCCCCTAAAAAGTCCCTTTAAAGATGCTAGTAACGCAATATAAGGTCCATAGTACCAGTAAAAGACGAATGAGATAGGCAAAAAGCTTATCAATTGTAGCATTGCCAGACAACCCTCTTTTTGCGGTTCCGGGAAGAAAAGACTGAGATCGTATTATACCTTAAGTCCGTAGGTCACTGCATCTGAGTATATCAGCTCTCTCAGTAAAGTCATGCATGTCAAGATACATCGATCAGATTCATAGCAAAAAAAGGTTCATAGCACTAAAACTACAAAATAGTCCCTTAGCTTTAGTCCTACATTAAGCAGGCAAAAAGCACTGCCATCCATCTTTTACACTGTAATGTAAGGCAAAGCTACAAAATTGCGCTTTGTTAACAGGAAGTTTGGTGACGACGGCTTACCGGAGGGCAAGACGGTGAATATTTCACTCACCGGCTCCGCTGGACAGAGCTTCTGCGCCTTCCTCTCCAAGGGCATCACCGTCACATTAGAGGGAGACGCTAATGATTATGTCGGTGAGTAATGCTTCGGTGTACTTTCTATAAGCGAATTATAACATAGGCCATTTGTCCATCTTACCGATAAACTACACTTAATGATAGTCGTATGTCTATACTGAATCCGACAGTCGACAAACGATTAAAATATAGATGCCTATAGGTACTTACTATAGTTCTATGGGTAGTGTTGCGAGAGAGATTGATAATAATTAATGTAATCGGTGCGATCTTGTTGGAGTAGAAATGTGTCCCCAATCACAATGTTCAGACGCTTTCTATGTAGCTTACGTGTATAAAGTATGTTTATTTAGATTTGTAAGCAATTTCACATACGCTTTTTACCATTTGTAAGTATTATTTTTTTCCCAGGCAAGGGTCTGTCTGGTGGCAAAGTGATAATCTATCCGCCAAAGAGTTCGACGTTTGAGTCGCACGTGAATGTGATCGTGGGCAACGTGTGCCTGTACGGCGCCACGTCCGGTAGAGCCTACTTCAGGTCAGTTGAGAATGCTGAAGTGTTTGATTGACATTGTTTTGATATGTAACTGCATGATGGAGGGCAAGTTTTTTTTAATACACTCCTACAATATGCTTATATTACAGGGGTATAGCGTCGGAGCGGTTCTGCGTGCGCAACTCCGGCTGCGTGGCGGTGGCGGAGGGCGCGGGCGACCACGCGTGCGAGTACATGACGGCCGGCACCGTGCTCATCCTGGGGCTCGTCGGCAGGAACTTCGCTGCCGGCATGAGCGGTGAGTTTATATTACAGGGATATAGCGTCGGAGCGGTTCTGCGTGCGCAACTCCGGCTGCGTGGCGGTGGCGGAGGGCGCGGGCGACCACGCGTGCGAGTACATGACGGCCGGCACCGTGCTCATCCTGGGGCTCGTCGGCAGGAACTTCGCTGCCGGCATGAGCGGTGAGTTTATATTACAGGGGTATAGCGTCGGTGCGGTTCTGCGTGCGCAACTCCGGCTGCGTGGCGGTGGCGGAGGGCGCGGGCGACCACGCGTGCGAGTACATGACGGCCGGCACCGTGCTCATCCTGGGGCTCGTCGGCAGGAACTTCGCTGCCGGCATGAGCGGTGAGTTTATATTACAGGGGTATAGCGTCGGTGCGGTTCTGCGTGCGCAACTCCGGCTGCGTGGCGGTGGCGTAGGGCGCGGGCGACCACGCGTGCGAGTACATGACGGCCGGCACCGTGCTCATCCTGGGGCTCGTCGGCAGGAACTTCGCTGCCGGCATGAGCGGTGAGTTTATATTACAGGGGTATAGCGTCGGTGCGGTTCTGCGTGCGCAACTCCGGCTGCGTGGCGGTGGCGGAGGGCGCGGGCGACCACGCGTGCGAGTACATGACGGCCGGCACCGTGCTCATCCTGGGGCTCGTCGGCAGGAACTTCGCTGCCGGCATGAGCGGTGAGTTTATATTACAGGGGTATAGCGTCGGTGCGGTTCTGCGTGCGCAACTCCGGCTGCGTGGCGGTGGCGGAGGGCGCGGGCGACCACGCGTGCGAGTACATGACGGCCGGCACCGTGCTCATCCTGGGGCTCGTCGGCAGGAACTTCGCTGCCGGCATGAGCGGTGAGTTTATACAGATATATCTTACAATTTATAATGAGAACACGTTCTAGTTGGTAACGGTTTAGCTCACGGGAAACTCAGGTTTGCCAGACTAGTTTCTTCGGGCTCGTACGGAGTCCTTTCCCTTGAGTTAGCCATTTTCAGCTTTACTCATATTTATTGAGATACTAGCGGATGCTTCATGGCAGTTTAATTTTGCTCATTACAGCCAATTTTAAGTCAATTTTAAGTTCAATCTCAAGCTCCTTGTTTTATTCGTCCACCAGGCGGTATCGCTTACGTGTACGACATCAACGAGGACTTCAAGAGCAAGTGCAACCCTGAGATGGTGGAACTACTGCCGCTGGAGAAGCAGCAGGACCTGGACGAGGTGCAGAAACTACTCGAGGAGTTTGTCGACTACACTGGGTGAGCCAATTTTTTAACTGAAGACAACCCCTCGCCCTATGTAGAGATAAGTTGTCTCGTCAAAAGTTTGAAAAATTTCTTCATACATCTGGGCATTTTTGAGATAGACGAAAAGTATTGAACCGATACCTCACATTGTTTCTCTTAGCGCAACCGACACCTCTATAAATATTTGCCTTAGTACTTCTATCGGCAATACCGGATAACTTATGGACGTTTGGGTGCAAGATGTGCAGTTAAAGCATCCACCATATCGACCCTTCTAGGATCAACTGCAGTAAACGACATTTTGGCGAAAATGACTTTTTGATAAGGTTTTATTCAGTTTTTCGAGCTCTATCGAACTGCATTATCAGAATTGCCAAATTCGCGAAAAAATGGTGATTACAGCACAGAAAATTTTGTGGCCCAAACACTTTTTTAAAAAAATATACGCAGTAAAAGCCGTAATGACTTGTTTATTTTTTGCACCGGCTTATATTACATAGTGCACTTAAAAACTCAGTAGTATTTACCTTGAAAAATTGTAGTAAAAGACGACAATTTGCCACTCAGTCAGAATCAAACTTGTTTTTAATGGTTTTTACTTCATTTGGACCATTTGTGATCTTTGTAATATTTTGAGGCAAATTGTTATATAAGACAAAATAGGCTTAGTATCAATGACAATATAATATTTTTTTATGTAGCAACCACCTGCGCTCGAGATTATAGACGTAACAACGAGTCCTAGTACCCTCACTATTATATTATCTGACGTATTATATTCTACAGCGCGCCCGAGATTGCATTTAATACTACCGCCCAAATGGGTTCTGGTATTTCATCGACTACACCGACGATTTTTCTTCAAGAGGTTAACCTTCCATTTCTGGTGCTGGAAATGGAATCGTGACGGAAATTGTTAAAAAAGTAGCAAGAAGCATTGACACAACTATTGTATCTCATGGATCTACCTCCCTAAACTAAAACAATCCCTGAAAATGCTTTTGATGAACCGAAGATTCATCCCTGTCCTAGCATTTCAACGACTGCACCTTGAAAAGACGCAAACAGCGCAAGGCCAAAATATTCAAAAAATCTTGCTTGGACTTACAATCTGATGATGAAAATTTGTCTGCAGGTAGTTCAAACTTAACAGATTTGTTATGTGACGAACAAAAAAAAAGAAAAAAGAGAAAATCTAAGTTCTATGAAGCTGATGAGAAAAACATAAAAGTTACGAAGAATAACATAAGAAAATGAAACGAAAAAATATCAGAAAGACTAAAAGATGAGGGAAAACAATAAACAACGCGAAATCGAAAAATTATTGAAGAAAGATCTATGAAGCCCAATCCTTGTGCACCTGGAAAGTGTAATCGTGGTTGTCATAACGTTAGCGAGGAAAGACGGAACTCAATCTTCTTATTTTACTGGGGACTCGATGTTCAACGGTGACGTGATTGGTTGATTCGTTGTGCAAAAATAGGTCCAAAGATGGCAAAATCCTTGATATTCTGATGGATACTGATGAAGAAGATGAGCCTCTATCAGAAGGTGAGGAGGAGACTTTGCAAACGTTAACGTTGCTAGATAATTCGAGTTTAAGGCCTTAAAAACAAAAAATATTGTTGATGCTTGTGTTCCTTTAAAAATTTATATTATTAATGTGTAAAACGTTTATATTTAGTATCTAGTGAATTTAATCGAGACAATTTAAATATTCGTCTTAGTGAGCACTAGACAACATTTATTGTGTAAGGTTTCTAATTCCTTAATTTACTACGACGAAAATTGTTACTTAATAGACGTGTCATACCAAAACGGTAACAAAGATAATTTAAACAGGTACTATTACTTCCACTACTAGTTTTTAAAAGGCAGCGATGAAAAGAATCGATATTACCTGCATATCTCAATGTTTGTTAAATGTTTTAACCAAAATAATAATGACACTTTGTATTAATTAGCTGCAAATACAACAATAAACCCATTTTTTCTATGCGATCCTGTCTTTTACTACCAAATAAAAGGTAGATTATTGGCAGGTTAATATATTTTCGTGGCTCTAACTACAATTTTCACAGAATTTAGCAATCGTTACGTTGCAGTAAGCGCCATCCAGCAAAAAAATTTTTGTAGTAAAAGCCACTCAACTTCGAAACCCTTATAGGTACAAAGTTCTTGTTTATATCAATTGAAAGTTCCCAAAGTTCTACAAAAAAAGAACTAAAAGATATAAATATAACTAGAATAACAAAAAAAAGACAACGAAATCTGTAAAATATTTTTTGTTTTTTGGCTCTCCTGAAAAGTAGCGTTTTGGCGTTTACTGCAGTTGATCTTAGAAGGGTCGATATGTGGACAGGCTTTGAGCATGGTTTAGTGTCCGAGAGATTTTTAGTTGAGATGCGAAAAAATATGCCTTTTCCTGCAATCCATAATATACTATGTAAACAGGTCCATCATCGCCAAGAGTCTCCTGGAGACTTGGCCCGAGCCGGCCAAGATGTTCTTCAAGGTGCATGATCTAGTGCCCAAAAGATTTTTAGTTGAGATGCGAAAAACTATGCCTTTTTCTGCAATCCATAACGTTCTATGTAAATAGGTCCATCATCGCCAAGAGTCTCCTGGAGACTTGGCCCGAGCCGGCCAAGATGTTCGTCAAGGTGTTCCCCTACGAGTACCAGCGCGCTCTGAAGCAGCTCGCCGTCAAGCAGCCCGCGCCCAAAGCCGAGACCATCGGCAAGCCCGAAGAGAACGGCGTGGTGGACATCGAGGAGGCGGTGAGGAATGTAGAGATGGATAAGAAGAACTTGGAGAAGATTCTCGACAAGACCAGGTTAGTCTGCTTGCAGTAAAATGGCAGATGATGCATGAACGTACAGACTAGAGACTGGCAAATGCTTTAAGGAGCACACCACAAGTGTGCCCGCGAAATTCGATTTTTTTGTGGTTTTTCGCGACTTTTAAGCTGATAAGACGTAATAGGCTTATGGCAGTCAAATTGCGATAATCCCAAGATCTTCTTCACGTATTTACATACAAATCTCTGCTTGAAAGTGTCGATTTAAAGAAATTAATCCGAGATTTGCGAGTTGCTCACTTAAAACTCTTTACTCGGACTAATTTCCTAGGATAGACATTTTTATGCAAACCTTTTGATATAAACATGTAAAGAAGTAACTGCCATTCTCGCAAAATGACTGCCTTGCCTATTATGTGTAATTAGCGTATAAATTGCAAAAAAACCACGAAAATTTTTTGTTGAGTTCGCCTTAATGATGGTTAATATGCTTGCAGAGGCTTCATCAAGTACCCGCGCGAGACGTCAATGTACCGGCCGGCGGAGAAGCGGCTCCGCGACTGGGACGAGATCTACAACTTCGCGCAGGTCCGCCGCGGGCTGCGCGTGCAGGCCGCGCGCTGCATGGAGTGCGGCGTGCCCTTCTGCCAGTCGGGCCACGGCTGTCCGCTGGGCAACATCATCCCCAAGTGGAACGACCTCATCTACCGCGCCGACTGGAAGCAGGCGCTGGCGCAGTTGCTGCAGACCAACAACTTCCCCGGTGAGTACAGCTATACTGCTTACTCCTGCAGAATCGCCTGAAACAAAGCGAATGTCAAGGAGATGGTTGCGTTTTCGTGGATTGAACTATCTATATCAACATCTGTTTCCCTAGTAAGATGTCTAGAAACGTGTGATAACACTTGATTTCGGTACAGGTGTGATAATAAAGGTGCGCAGAAAATGTTATTGACAAATACGTATTATTCATGTTTATTATATTCATGGCCTATTTCACAATCACCAGATAAACTTTATCTAGCGAATATATTTATTATATTTGATGAGGTGACAATTTTTAGTATTGCGGATCTGTTAAATTAAAATGTCAAGTTTTTCGTTAGATAACGTTTATCTGGTGATTGTTAAATAGGCCTTTACTCTGTAAGAATATAAAAACGCACTGGTACATTTATTTAGGCGCATACCAAAATATTAATTGAGTTGGATATGACGCTTGCAATATATTCCGAATTTCCTTTTGCTTGCCGAGATTTAATAATAAAAATGTGTTTAAGTCATGACATATTTTGTATGAGCAGAGTTCACGGGTCGCGTGTGCCCCGCGCCGTGCGAAGGCGCGTGCGTGCTGGGCATCTCCGAGCCGCCCGTCACCATCAAGAACATCGAGTGCGCCATCATCGACCACGCCTTCGAGAGCGGCTGGATTCAGCCGGAGGTGAGCTCTAATCTAAGCTTTACAGGGAGTCAGTTAGAGGCCAACCTATGCAGCATGCGCACGTAGAGTCGATCCCTCTCTTCTTTTGTCCATCTCTTTACTCGATCAATCAATACGAATCAGGAAGAGAAAAAAGAGCGATAAAAGTAGAGAGACATATTGCAACTGAACAATAATTGTGCAGTCAGACTCAAATATATTCAATTTTATTTATTACTTTTTACAGTTCAATTATTACTCATTATTTTTATTAAAATTACAGTGCAACTGGATATAAAATAGTGCTTGGTTTTTAATATCATTTTTATATCCCAAAAAAATATTTATATCACATTCATGATGATAAAGTTCATATCTTATTTCAACCTCATAATATCTGCAATATATAATGTTATGGGTTTCAATGAAGAGTGGATCTAGGATATGGATATTCATAAAAATGGCAAATGAAAATTTCGATGTCTCAAATCCGCCTATCAGTTTAAGAGTCAATGCTTTTTGTCATATGTTTCAAAGATCCCGAACCACCGCAACGGTAAAACAGTCGCCGTGGTCGGCTCCGGGCCCGCCGGACTGGCTTGCGCTCATCAACTGAACAAGGTAAGCTAACAAAAGTCCCTCTAGCGGTACCTACTTACTTTAAGGTCCTATTACACTACGCGATATTAAAAATTTCTAAAAGTCTAATTAGACAAACTCGGTATTACCAGGCCCGTGACACTCAGTACAAATAACATAACTTAACTACCTACACTACTACTAAAATGCCGGCCCTATAAGCATTCATTTCTATGTGTGAGTAAATGTCATCGTAGCCCGTTAGGGCTGGCAACTCGACGTGTACGTGGCGACGACGCGACCGATTGCACAATGCCAACAATGATGACAACTTGCAGCCCGCTGTAAAACATTAGAATTGCGGTACAAATGCAATACTTTGTTTAGTTATTTCATGAAAACTAATAATATTTATTACTAATAATTTTTATTAAAACTAATAAAACTAATAATATTTATTACTGATAATTTTTATTTAAACTAATAATTTTTATTTTTGTGTTTATCTATATTTTTT
Source organism: Coenonympha glycerion (assembly GCA_963855885.1). Taxonomy (NCBI): domain Eukaryota; kingdom Metazoa; phylum Arthropoda; class Insecta; order Lepidoptera; family Nymphalidae; genus Coenonympha; species Coenonympha glycerion. The sequence goes on from OY979633.1 coordinate 15,137,987, forward strand.
TTAATTTCTAAGGATAAAATTAAAAATATATATTTATTTTCATAAGTACATAGCTTTTTTCCGCGGCTTCACTGACCTGAATTTTGGAGTTTCACAAATTCCGTATGGACTATGGATTTTTAGGGATAAAAAGATAGTAATGTGTTAATGAAAGTTAATATATCTTCATTCCAATTTGCAGCCAAATCGGTACAGTACCTACGTATCTAGTTGCGGCATGAAAGAGTTACAAACATCCAAACCCACAAGCTTTCATATAATTCATATTCATTAAATAATAGGATATTATAATGGGGTACTTATAAAAATCACTGCAAGAATAATTAATTACCGTTCCTTGCCCATATGATTTTTCTAATTTGTCAAGCACAATCTGAGAAAACTTCCGGTTCCGGAGAAATCCTCCGGTTTTTCATAAATTTTAGTAATAAAAAATTGTCTTCTAAAAAGGTATGCTTTTATTTACAATCAGTAGCCCTATGATGATAAAGTTATGAATTTGTGGCAAACCTATTGAAATAACGCACTCGCGAGACAGCGCCCACGAGTACCACCCGACGCGTCGCGCTCGGCGCTCTGGGGTAATACATTGACGGGAGGGTGTGAGTGTCACTTCTTTACGTTAGTAATATTATATATTCGTTGGTATTACACTGCGCTGAATACCGTATGCTAACTTTTATTTGCAAGGCGTACGTCGTCGGTGACGGTTGTCGTGAGGGACACAGGAAAACTATCGAAGCAATTACAATGGATGTATGTAATTGTAATTTTTTAATGTGTCGGTAACAATTATATCTAGAAACGGATTTTAGTAAATGGTTTAGTTTTTAATCATTAGGTATAACGTCGTTTTTCTATTATATTCTTCCGCAACGCTGCATGTCGCACCCACCAACGATTTCGTAAGAGTGAGAAGGACAAAAATAAACTCAATATATCCTTAATATATTAACAAACTAAATAGGCATGGACTTAAAAAGTGTGTTAAGGAAATTTTGAGTGATCACAATTATGAGGATACAGAGAAATTTTTGAGACATATTTTATAACATATTATATTATACTACTAGCTGATGCCCGCGACTTCGTCCACGTGGGATAAAAACTATTCTATCTTTTAAGTTGGACCAAATGACAGATATTCACGAAGTTTGAACTAAATCGGTTCAGTAGTTTAGGAGTCCATTGAGGACAAACATTGTGACACGAGATTTATATATATTAAGATTACTGACACAAACACGCACACACACAAACACAAACACACACACACACACACACACACACACACACACACACACACACACACACACAACACACACACACACACACACACTCATACACACCTGCAATAGGTACACGAACTATGTAAAATTCTGCATGCAATGTTGTAAATCCGGTACTTACTTTTCTTTCCATTTTGATCTTTCATTTTCGATTTTGTAAACTTAAAATTTCTAGTTGATAGCTCATTATTATTAAAAATTTGAAATGTATATCAACAAATGGGAAGGCACTGGCCCCTAAGATACGGGCTTTCCTAGTTTAGGGGTCAGGAGTCCAACGAACAATGTAATTTGAGTTTCTTTCAAATAAATGTTTATTATTATTATTCTTTATATTCATATTAATTCATATTTTCTACATTTTTAAATATTTCATTACAAAACTTAAAAAAAAAACATTTAAAAATATAAAAAATAGCGGTCCACCGGTTTCGGGAACAGGGTCCAAGCAACCGGCGGTCAGAGCCCCAGAGAGAGGAACCTCCTGACGATGCGAGCCGTGTCTAGGAGTACAGCCTTCTGGATCTGGCCCTTGACCCAGCTACCCAACGAGAGCCTCGAAAGATGTTGGTCGAGGCTCTTGGCTATAAGACCATTAGCAGTAATGACTATCGGTACAATGATTGCTGAGTCTACATTCCACATAGCGACAACCTCGTGCGCCAAGTCGAGATACTTGGTGAGTTTCTCTTTCTCAGCTTTCACGAGGTTCTCGTCATGCGGAACAGCAACATCAACAATCATTGCACGGCGCTCTGATCGATCTATCACCACTATGTCAGGCTTATTGGCTACAATAGTCCTGTCTGTAATGATAGACCGATCCCAGTATAGTGTGATATGACCATTTTCAAGAACTGGGTCGGGCACATACTTGTAGTACGGTACCTCCGATTCCACAAGATTGTATCTCAAGGCAAGTTGCTGGTGGATAATCCTGGCCACTTGGTTATGTCTGTGTAAGTATTCGCCGTTAGCTAGATGAGAACAACCAGAAACAATGTGACGGATAGTTTCTCCAGGACGGCGACATGCCCGACATATGTCTACCGTTCCATCCTTCACAATGTATTTTCTGTAATTGTTCGTCATCATGACCTCGTCCATAATTGCACAAACAAACCCTTCGGTTTCCCCAAAGAGGTCACCAAAGCGCAGCCAGGCCACGGACGCTTCAAAGTCAACATCAGGCCCGTGGAGGGCCCGATAAAAGCGTCCGTGAAGCTCCTTACCTTGCCATACAACCCTGCGGTCATTGGTACTGAGCACCACAGGTATGCGCCAGTTCTCGTTAGCCAAGGAGAGCGGCGTCAGACCCCTGTCCACTGCGACCACATCGCGGTGCATCTCCGTCTCGGCGTGGAGAAAGTACTCCCTGAGACTGCACACCTCGCGGTTGTGGAGGGTTTTGGCATTCAAAAGGCCTCTTCCCCCACACTTCCGCGGAATGTACAGCCTCATCACCGAGGAGCGCGGGTGATGCATCCGATATGCGGTCAGCAGCGCACGAACTTGTCTGTCCAGGGCGTCAAGCTCAGTCTGAGTCCACCTGATTATGCCGAAGGAATACATTAAGACCGGCATGACCCAACCGTTGAAGGCGCGCACCTTATTGCCGCCCGACAAAAGGCTTTTCAGTACTTTCTTCAGACGGCCAAGGAAACGCTCCCTCACCGACTGCCTCATGTCGGCCTCTCTGATACCTAACGCCTCCGCCATGCCCAGGTATTTGTAGGTTTCAGTTGAGGAGAGCGATCTGAGGTATATGGAATCCGAGAGCTCAACCCCCTCAGATTCCACAATCCTCCCTCGCTTTACATGCATGACTGCACATTTGTCCACACCAAATTCCATCCTAATGGAATCACTAAAGGCTTTAGTTACCTTTAGTAACTCTAGTAGATGTGATTTGTTGGGGGCAATGAGTTTTAGGTCATCCATGTAAAGGAGGTGTGATATAACCTGACCACCTCTCCTCAACCGGTAACCTAGCCCTGAATTCTCCAAGAGAGTACTCAGAGGATTCAGAGCCAGGCAAAACCACAAAGGACTCAGACTATCGCCCTGGAATATGCCTCGCTCAATCCTTATAGGCTCCGCGCTCCCCAGGGTCCGGCGACATCCTGGATAGTGAAGGACCGTCCTCCACTGTCCCATACACGTCTGTAGGAAGGCGGAAGGTAATACTGTGTTTATTTTGTACAGTTCCAGCACCTTCATGAGCCATGTATGGGGCACAGAGTCGTAGGCCTTCTTATAGTCTATCCAATATGTCGACAGATCCCTTCGGGAGCGCCGAACCTGCTGACAAATGGCCATATCAATGAGGAGAAGCTCCTTAGTACCACGGGAGCCATTCCTACATCCGTTCTGAGAAATAGACATGATGGATTTTGTATTGATATGATCGTTAATTTTTGTTCTCAGAATGGATGTAAGAAGTTTATACAATGTTGGCAGGCACGTAATCGGCCTATAATTTTTGGGCTCCGTGGTACTACCTGACTTATGGAGCAGGAGGGTAATACCTGTTGTCAGAAACTGGGGTAGCGACTCTGACTCTAGAGATGATTGGAATTGGGATGCCAAACGAGCGTGCGAGCTGCGTAGCGTTGCGCCAGAATGAGGTCATGGCTTCATCATCCGGTAGGCGCGCATCGCTGACACCTTGGTCAGGGTGTTCCCAACCTCGATATACCCGCCTCTGATCGCTTTGGAAAGTGCGATTCAGGGTATATCTCTCGACCCGGTTTTTGTATCTACGAATACGGCTAGCCCATGCCGAGACCTTCTGTTTCAGGAAGTCAATGCGCTCAGTGACGCGCGCCATATAATCTTGAGGGCTGATATCAGTCCCCAAGAAAGCGCGCCTCACAAAGCGCATGACTCTAGGGCGGGTGTTGCCCTCCCTGAAGCAGAGTAGTTTGCCAATGAGTGTCCTAGCCCCTTCAATACGACGTTCGATCCTGCACTGCCAGGCTGGTACGGTAGGCTTCGGTCGTGTTGCTGTATCATTATTAATAAACTTTACATTAGCAACACGACATGCCGCAACAGCCGCGCAATACAGAATCGAATGTGTGTCGGAAAGGTCTTCGCTGTTATCAAAATAGCTCGGCAGCAGCGAATCCAGGGCACCCATTAGCGCTTTGTTCTTATTTTTCATGGGTAACCGAAGTAACCGCGGTCTAAGCTCGGGTGGTGAAGATCTATATTCCCGAATAGCACTCTCCAAAGCACTCCTCAATTGTTCACTACACTGGGTACTTACATGTGCAGCCTCGCTATCCTGTCCCTCACCAGCTTGAGTGGGCTGCAGCGAAATCGCATGAGCAGTTTGCGATTGTGCTGGAGCTTGCGGTGAGGGGGGGGGTAGCGCGGTTACATTGTAGTTCAGAGCGAAGCCGATCAAGCACGGCGTTGTCCAGCATGTGATTACGCTGAATAACCCGCGCCTGGTCCGACAGTCGCTGAGCCGACACATTGAGAGCTGGTTCAAGGACCTGAAACAAAGCATGCATCCTAGCACGGTACGCGGTCATGTTGGTTCGCGCAATACAGAATCGAATGTGTGTCGGAAAGGTCTTCGCTGTTATCAAAATAGCTCGGCAGCAGCGAATCCAGGGCACCCATTAGCGCTTTGTTCTTATTTTTCATGGGTAACCGAAGTAACCGCGGTCTAAGCTCGGGTGGTGAAGATCTATATTCCCGAATAGCACTCTCCAAAGCACTCCTCAATTGTTCACTACACTGGGTACTTACATGTGCAGCCTCGCTATCCTGTCCCTCACCAGCTTGAGTGGGCTGCAGCGAAATCGCATGAGCAGTTTGCGATTGTGCTGGAGCTTGCGGTGAGGGGGGGGTAGCGCGGTTACATTGTAGTTCAGAGCGAAGCCGATCAAGCACGGCGTTGTCCAGCATGTGATTACGCTGAATAACCCGCGCCTGGTCCGACAGTCGCTGAGCCGACACATTGAGAGCTGGTTCAAGGACCTGAAACAAAGCATGCATCCTAGCACGGTACGCGGTCATGTTGGTTCCACCCTCAGTAGCCCCAAAGTATGCGCGCATGACATTTTCATTAATGGATGTTGTCCACCTCATGCGCGACACACTACCGCCGGAAGCGGGGACCCTATCAGGACCCGGTGGTCCTCGGGATCCCAAGCAAGACGGCGGCCGGCCTCTCCCACGACGATGTACTGGTGGTGGCGACGTCGGCGGGGAGAAAAACTCGTCGCTCGAACTCGACGCAGCTGCAGCATTGGGCGTGGTCCCGGGTGGCTGCGAGGCGGGACTGAGTGACGAGTCCGGGGGTGGTGTTTGTGCGTTCCGTGCTCTGGACCGTGTCAGCATACTACATTATTAATTCGTCTAATTTCTTTTGCATTATATCAGGCATCTATTGACAGCTTGTGTCAGTTATATTTCGGACTATTTTAATTTTCTTCATGGTTTCTAATTCTTCTAATTAGGTTTTGGTTCTTGTAATTAGGTTTTAGTATGGTAATTTTATTAAATTAAATCGAAAATTCTGTTGAGATCGGTTGTATAATATTTATTTTGGCGAAAATATAACGGTGAAAAAATATATCGTATGCTGACATTTAGTGTTGCCAGGTTATTATTATTATTATTATCCTCACCATTCTCGCAGGCCGGGTACACGGTGACAGTGTTCGAGCGCAACGACCGGCCGGGCGGCCTGCTGCAGTACGGCATCCCCAGCATGAAGCTGAGCAAGGAGGTGGTGGGGAGGAGGATCAAGCTGCTGGCCGCCGAGGGCATCTCCTTCAAGTGCAGCGTGGACGTCGGCAAGGACATATCCGCTGCTGATTTGGCTAACGAGTGAGTTTAGACATCACATGTTATACTTGACAGTTATTTCAGTTTTAGGGAAGGCACTCAACAGGGTATGAACATCGTGCTGCGAACATAAGTTGAAAAAGGTATTTATTAGACTGATTCGTCGTAGTCGTCGTTTCAGCCGATGGACGTCCACTGCTGGACGTAGGCCTCCTGGAATGACCGCCACGCACCACGATCTTGCGCCGCCTGGCGCCAGCAACTCTTCTGACTTAGACTGACTGTTAGACTGATTAGGACGTCTTTTGCAAGTTGTAGTGGCAGTGGGCAGGTCACGACTCCCACGTGTCGTAGGAGTGATGGCCGTTGTAGCCGAAAAGTCCTGGAGTGGAGATCGGGTACAAGTAAGCATAGCGTGGGGCGCCCTCCAGCTCGTTGGACCGATGACATTAAGCGAGTAGCGGGAAGCAGCTGGATGAGGAAGGCTGAGGGGTGTGGTACCGCTCGCTTGGGAAGGCCTATGTTCAACAGTGGACGTCCGCAGGCTGATATGATGATGATAATGATACTTTAAAATATGTGAGACTTTACCGAAGAAAGTCCACGATAATAAAAGGAAATGGATGTAGAAGATTTTTATTTATGTGGTAAAACTTGATCAGGAAAACAAAGGACCCGGTCTGGGACACATATTTGCATTAAACACTAAATTAATTTTGTTGTTTATTCTGCTTCGAATTCAACACAAATTCTTCAATTCTTCAATATGGCTCCACGGAAGACCAGCACTTTGCATGTTGGCCTTCCCACAGGCCACCACATTCACATTTTGGGACCACATTCACATTTTATTTAGTTTTTTTCTTTTTACTACTTTTGTTTTTGTCTTTTTAGCATATTTTGTATTTTTTTTTTCTGTACCATGCTTCTTATTGTCCTAAATAAACTTGTTTTCTTTCTTTGTTTCTAAGTATTCTTCCATTCACCAGGTATAATGCGCTAGTACTGTGCATGGGGGCGACCTGGCCACGTGACTTGCCGATAAAGGGCCGCCAGCTTGGCGGGATCCACTTCGCCATGGAGTTCCTGGAGGGCTGGCAGAAGAAGCAGGCCGGCCCCGTGCCCGGACACGCCTCCAAGGAGACCACGGCCTTGACTGCCAAGGACAAGAATGTACTCATCATCGGTGGTGGGGACACTGGGTGAGTCCTGTTTCACTCTATTGTATTTATTTTATTATAGTCAATGTGGGTAAATGGAAACGCATTCAATGATTTCGTAGTTTTAATTAATATCAGTTTCAGAGTGTAACGAAACGCATCTATAGTCTATTCAGACATTTTCAATCATAGATAGTTGCGCAAGTTTTAGCCGTTTTTACCCTCTTAAAAAAGGAACTGTCAGATGTATAGAATTATTAATTCATAGAATATAGATCAGAGGCTTGAATATTCTCCATGGATATGCATAAGGTTGAGCGTGCGGAAATCCGCAAGCAAGGACCAATTTTTCATCATTTTTCATCGTACTCGTAAGAAGAGATTATGATACCAGCGTAATCTGTACACAACTCCGGGATTTACAGATATAATTATACGTCATACTTCTACAAACTATAGTTTATATGTTACCTATGAAACAAATCCTTTCTTATTTGTGCCTTGGTAACCTAAATTAATTACGATTATTGTCAACAGTTGCGACTGTATAGCAACGTCGCTCCGCCAAGGCGCCAAATCCATCACCACGTTCGAGATCCTCCCCGAGCCCAAGAAGACTCGGGGGCAAGACAACCCGTGGCCGCAGTGGCCGCGAGTCTTCAGGTGCGTATGTGTCCCAGTAATCGTGGTCTTTTTTGTTTGATCCTCTCTGCCACTTGACATTGGTAATCTATCTATCCATCGCTATCTGGTCAAACGATACATACTTCGGTGTTTGAGGCATCTTTTCCACCAATTATTTGTACTTATTGCAGCGTTATTAACTTAAAGTCTAACTGCCTAACAATTAATAAACGTGGAATAGAGGTAGAATATTTCTACTCTGTTTTGTCCTTTTCTGTCGTCAACAATTTGATATTCGAAGGCAAAAGACAAAACAGCGTATAACTGTTCCACCTCTATTCCACGTTTATTTGTGACCGGGCTAGTCATTAATTTTTACTTGGTGAACAATGGATAGTTTACTCACAGAGCCATCTACGGGTCCAATTGTGAATTAAACAATCACTGAACCCACTCGAGCACACAAAAAATGGTCAAAATGGACTTTTGGCGAAACTGACATCTTTGAAATTTTTTATAGGGTGGACTACGGTCACGAAGAAGTGAAGGTGAAATTCGGCAATGATCCGCGAAAATTCTCTACACTCACAAAGGAGTTTTTGGATGACGGTAAGCCATATTTCCTTTAGTAGTGAATTCGACTCGTTGTATTATAAAATTAAATTTGATAATAAAATGAATCTTGTGGTGATTTAACATCTTTATTGGTGAAAGCTATTCTCAATTTGAATTTTAATTTCTGACAGGTGAAGGCAACGTTTGCGGAGTGAAAGCGGTGGAAGTGGAGTGGACCAAGGGCCCCGGAGGCCGGTGGGAGATGAGCGAGGTGGCCGGCTCGGAGCGCGTGTACGAGTGCGAGCTGGTGCTGCTCGCGATGGGCTTCCTGGGCCCCGAGCGATACGTGGCCGGACAACTGGGTGAGCACTTGTGTTGTTGAAGGCGACGTGTGTGAGTGGAGCGGACCAAGGGCCCCGGAGGCCGGTGGGAGATGAGCGAGGTGGCCGGCTCGGAGCGCGTGTACGAGTGCGAGCTGGTGCTGCTCGCGATGGGCTTCCTGGGCCCCGAGCGATACGTGGCCGGACAACTGGGTGAGCACTTGTGTTATTGAAGGCGGCGTGTGTGAGTGGAGTGGACCAAGGGCCCCGGAGGCCGGTGGGAGATGAGCGAGGTGGCCGGCTCGGAGCGCGTGTACGAGTGCGAGCTGGTGCTGCTCGCGATGGGCTTCCTGGGCCCCGAGCGATACGTGGCCGGACAACTGGGTGAGCACTTGTGTTATTGAAGGCGACGTGTGCGGGTGAAGGTAGTGTGAGTGGAGTGGACCAAGGGCCCCGGAGGCCGGTGGGAGATGAGCGAGGTGGCCGGCTCGGAGCGCGTGTACGAGTGCGAGCTGGTGCTGCTCGCGATGGGCTTCCTGGGCCCCGAGCGATACGTGGCCGGACAACTGGGTGAGCACTTGTGTTATTGAAGGCGGCGTGTGTGAGTGGAGTGGACCAAGGGCCCCGGAGGCCGGTGGGAGATGAGCGAGGTGGCCGGCTCGGAGCGCGTGTACGAGTGCGAGCTGGTGCTGCTCGCGATGGGCTTCCTGGGCCCCGAGCGATACGTGGCCGCACAACTGGGTGAGCACTTGTGTTATTGAAGGCGACGTGTGTGAGTGGAGTGGACCAAGGGCCCCGAACATTACTGCTTCACGGAATAATATCTGACACCGCGGTAGCACCTTACCAGACGTAGTCCACAAGTAAAATATTATAAGGCTATGTCAGCTAGTGCAGTGTTCTGGTTTGTTTCAGACCTGCGCCTGGACGCGCGAAGCAACATCGAGACGGCCAAGGACAACATCTATCAGACTCCGATGGCGAATGTCTTCGCCGCTGGAGGTAGGTGTCTGTTTCTATACTACTTAAAAATTTCTCAAGAATAAGTGTTTGCTAAGACTTTATTTTTGTTTCAAAAATAGAAATTGGAATGTATGTGAAATGAATTCTGTTTCGAGATTTCGGCTTTCGCACTGCAGAATTAGTACCACTGTCTCAGTGCCACATTGCGAAGAACGTTATTTTAGAAAAGCCTCTGCATTAGGACGGTTTTAAAAATATAAGTAGTGCGCTAAACGTTGTACGTTTGTTGCAGATTGTCGCCGCGGACAGTCACTCGTTGTTTGGGCCATTTCGGAAGGCAGGCAAGCGGCGCGCGCCGTCGACACCTACCTATCCGGGAGATCCTGCCTCCCTGGACCCGGTGGGGTCGTCTACACGCACTAAACCGACCGAAATATACACACAGCGTGACCGGCTCATGACCGTCGCGTGACTGGCTCATGACCGTCACGTGACCAACTCATGACTGCCGCTTGACCAGTTCATGACCTTCACGTGACCGACTCATGACCGTGCCGTGACTGGCTCACGACCGTCACGTGACCGACTCATGACCGACGCGTGACCAGCTCATGACCGTCGCGTGATCGGCTCATGACCGTCACGTGACCGACTCATGACCGACGCGTGACCGGCTAAGCGTGACAAGATCATGACTATAGTCCATGGTGTAACCGTAACGCGACTATCTCATGATTGTAGCGTGACCGGCACATGACTGTGGCGTAACCGTCTCGTGACCACGCTCAGATATGTATCAGTGATATCAGAATTACGTATTTTTGTTCATGTAGTGCGTAAGTATGTCAGTTGATGTTGTCAAACTTTAATATATTAACGTAACTTATTGATAATTTTATTTGTAAAATACATACCGGCATTACCATAATATCATACTTTTGGGAAATGAAATCATGTACATAATATTTTCAATATCTTATTCAGACAATACAAGTGTTTTCAACAGTTTTTTTCCTGTTCCATTTTGATAAAAGAAATATGAATAAACCTGTTATCAAAAAATATACGTATTTACAAACATCTGAATTTAATTCGTAGAATTAGTTTATGAAATACAAATTTTTACTTAGATATATGTATTTATATAAGAAAAAATATTTTTCTCAATTTATAGTATTCGCTTCAAAACATATTAACTACTAATATATTGATGTTCTAGGAACATTCCTTTTCAATAAAAAAAATCTATAAAAAAGTGATGTATTGAAAAATCTTTTTCTGATTTTTTTATGGTTAAGCCCAATATTCATCATTAAAAAAAATCATTGTTAAGATCTAGATACACTTTTTGGCTAAAATATTTTTTCTACCAAATATGAAACAGTAAATATGATAACATTTTAAGTATACTGTAATAAAAAAAAGAAAATAACGTAAAAATAGTATCATTCTTAGATTACTTTAATTTAAAATAATGAATATGAATCTTCATTATTTGAATCTGTTGAATTGTTGAATATAATTATCATTATGTAATAATTACTTTACTTTTATTAATGTGTTTGAAACAAATACAGTTTACTGAAAATCAGTCATATACTATGGCATTAGTAAGGTTATATTTGTGTTATTTTGTATACAGTGGCGTGCAAATGTGCCTATACTTAGGCCACTACAAAGTTGCGAACTGAGAATAAATTATTAGGGTCATAGAATTTTGAAAATACTGCATAAGTTAACGATTCTCCACATTGCCTTAAACTCTCGACTCCTATCGACTATTCCTTTTTTTACAAGCATTTCTAAGTGAAGTGACTGTTTGCAACTAATTTTTAAAGCAGTTTTTCAACCGACTGTGATTATTTTTCAATACACTTCTGAATCCGTATCTAAATCCAAAATGGTGGACGATCCAAAATGGCGGACTACTTATTTTTTGTGCACTTCCATGAAATGAGAAAAATACTAACAAACTGACGCATAATGTTTTTATAATTCCTGTGAATTGTGTAAATGATTTAGGACTCGGTTCGAACGTTTGTAATTGCCCAATTATAGTTGCATGTCTAGTGTAAAAAGCTTAGGCATGACGCTAATTAGCAGTTGGTCTCATAGAGTAATTAAGTGAATGTATTTGTACAATACATGAATCGGTATGAGGATGAGGGTAGGCAAAGTTTTTTTTTGTATGGACTCCACGCCACTGTGTTTACAAACTTGTGTAAAAGTGGCGCTTATGAAGTTCCTATGTGAATTATTATTTAAATATCTCTTCAGGTGATTACAATTTTTTTTCACAGAACCTGGTTGGTCATGAGATTATTGCACCTACGTTCTTTTGTAGTTTTTTTTAATGTAAGTCGTCCTCTAATATTGTTGCTATGGCCTCCAACAAAGAAAACAGACATCGATATAGATCGTCTTATCTAAAAATGAATGCCTTCCCACCTGTTTACGCTTACACTTTGGAAGAATATGTAGTGGAGGAGGTTCATTTTTAAAGAAGACGATTTTCAGATATTGTTTTCTAATGTATGAATAATAACAAAATATTTTGCTCTTGTATGTTTTTTTTGCACTAATCAATATTTGAAAATGTACACTCAAGATTCGTTATAGCTATTATTATATACTATTAATTATTATAAGGATTAAACCAACTTATTTAAGTACATGTGAATGTAGATTGTATGCTTTCACCTGAAGAGTTAAATTTTAAGCTTTTTTTAGTAGTTTTTAAGTTCTATAGTTAACTGTAAACAATTTTATATTAATTATATCATGTTATAATGCTTATGATCTTGCATAACAAGTCCATAGTTGGTTGATGGTTTATCACAGTTTCCTAAAAAGTATGGTGTCGAAAGATATATGATTCTGTTCAATGACCTAGAAGTTATTTCTTTAAAGCTCGGAAATCAGAATAATATACACTGGTGCCAATTATATTGTGCAAAATATCTAAAATGATTTGACGCGTCTTAAAATAGCGCTATTTTTTCCGTGGAAAGCGTCTTGAAGAGGATAACACCTATTAACGACCTCCGTGGTTGAGTGGTTAGCGTGCCGGTTTTCAAGGCGCCGCCATCTCTGAGGTTCCGGGTTCGATCCCCGGTCGGGGCAATGTAGAAAATAAGTTTTCTACATTGTCTCGGGTCTGGGTGTTGTAGTACCTTCGTTGTTTCTGATTTCCTTAACACAAGTGCATAAGCTACTGAGGCATCGGAGCAATGTATGTGATGGTGTCTACTATTTATTTATTTATTTCTTTATTTGACGTGTTGAATTAGTTTAAAGATTTTGCACAACAATCTAACGTCTTAAAATGTTTATTTTAATAGAGAGGTTAGTAATAATCTCTTACAAGCACTCACAGTCACTCGCCTCGCCTCGGCCAACGTGTAGAGCTAGCATAAAAAAATACACATCCCAGGAAATACTAGTTTTGTTAGTTACTAGGCGTTTTTAGAAAAGCGTTCTCTGATTGTTGCTTTTTGTTCAACGCTTTATTTAAGGTTAATTTTTCTTAATAATAGGGTAGATATGGAATGGAAGTAAAACAGTATTGTATGTACGTTTGCTTTTATTTAGTTAAAATTAAATTATTAAACTAAAATACATGCGAAAACCAATTTTCCAATATGCGTTTCGTTACATTGTTAATTTTTATTTATTTCGAATAAAAGTTTTATTCATTTGTCTGCTATTTTTTTTCTTTATTATTATACTCGTATATTCCTTTTATAAACCTTTAATAAAATATATGCCTGTATAATAGTATACCAATAATTTTTACCCATTTTACCATACAAAAAAAAATAAAGATTCCGTGGAATTGAGAAACTTCTCCTTTTTTTGAAGTCTGTTGAAAAGTCTAAGTACATCTTGAAAACCATGTATTACTTTATTTTCATGATCCGTCGTGTTGTATTAAACAAAATTGGTTTCTATATTCGTTGCATCACTATAATGTTTTGGAGTAATTAAATATTATCATTTCAGCGTTAAAATATCTACATTATTTGAATGTAAATAGACAATGGCGCCTCCAATATTTTTCCTACTATTTTTGTAAATTGCGTGGGATCTCACAAGTTTTATGGGTACAAAAACAGGAGGTAGGAAAGACTTCAGAACTTTAAATTTGGAAAGAACCTCAGAAACCCTGAACTACAGTAGTAAATATTGGATTGTTAGTTAAGTCACATATTACCATTAACGCAGCTATCATTAGATTAGGTATATAATGGGTAAGTATTATATTATTACACTGAAATTCAGTACAAAAATAGGTTTACACATTGTTTAATACTATAAACACAAGCATTATAATTATTGTTAATCATCCATTATTCCCACTATCTTGTAACGTAAGTTAAAAATTAAATATGCAAACAAAGAATTCTATTATGTTGATGGTTATCTATATACTTATAATAAAACTGTAAAGGGTCGAATTCTGTACATTGAAGATATTTTGAAAATTTTTGTTTGAGGACACTATTTAGTCGATACTGAAGCCAAAACTGTAATTTGTTTAATTTTTGTCTGTCTGTCTGTCTGTCTGTCTGTCTGTCTGTCTGTCTGTCTGTCTGTTTCACGACCGGGCATCACGGCTAATTCGCTGGATGGATTTAAATGAAACTTGACATGATTATAGTTCATACCCCGAGGTAGGACATAGGATACTTTTTGTCCCGAAATTCATCATGGTTTCCCTGGAAGACGGCATCTAAGTCCAAACGTTTTTTAGTTATAATTCATTAACGCGTTGTCCGATTCCATTCATTCTTTTTTTGTTAGAAAGGAGGTTCTTTCAAGATTATTCCATACAAATTTTATCATCATCACTTTTGTAGTTCAGATATTACAGACTTCAGAACCTTTAAGTTCAAGTAGGTAGGTGACTTGAAACTCGGAATGCACAAAGAACCTAGGGCTAGGACGTAGGGCTCAAGTAAGACTGGAGTACCCTTACAGCCGTAAATAAATAGGCTTAGCAGGAGATTTTGTATGGTTTAAAATTTTTCACTTTTAGAGTGAACAAAAATCATGTAACTGGCGTTATCGCTACGTTATACCGTATAGCGCCATCTCTACAATTTATGTGGAACTTGAATGTAAAACTCTGAGTTAGGTACTACCAAATTTTTTTTAAATAAAAAATAACTGTCATGTTATTTACTGTTTCCTGACTTTATATTAAGATGGCACTGTTATAAGACATGAACAGATTTAAACTTTATCATCCGCAATATGGAAAGGGTAAGATAATGGTTCACAAATATTTTTAACTCTGTCTTATCGATCCTAACCGACTGACTGTCATCTTAGGTCTTTTTATACGTAAGGAAATATATAGCCATTGCCCATTCTGATGTTTTGGATTGTATTGAGATGAAGCAAAGATTTTTAAAAGACTCTTATATTATGTTGGGCTGGGGAATATTGTTAGTAGAGTAATATATCCCAGTGGTACCTACTCGGCCGAACTCTGAAAGAAGAGTTCTACCACCAGTACCTACAACTTTTCACATGGTTTAATAATTTTTGACATATTTCGTTTTTTCAGAATAAAAATCATAATGAAAAGGACGATTTTAACTGTCGATATTTCGATACATTGGTACAAAGTCGTGGTCACGTAGTGACCACGACCTGTGCCACTGGGTCGAAATATCGACAGTTAAAATCGTCGTTTTGATCTATCAACTACGTATTAATGAAACTTTATATTATTAGGTATTAAGAAAAAGGAGTTTTCAAAATCACCACAAGGTAACCCGTGCAAAGTAAGAACAGGTTTCTGTACAACGTCACACCAGAATCCCGCGAAAAATCAAGGAATTCCAGTAGGAAGGTATATTATGTAAAAAAATCGTAATTCACGCGGGCGGAGCCGCGGGCAACAGCTAGTGCAATAATAAAATTATGTCATTGACAATAATAAATGTCTATTCGTAGCCAAAATTGTAGCTAGTTGTATTTAATTAGTAGAAATTGACAGAAAAATTTAAAGTTTCAACGCTATGGGTTGTTTCATTTGAAATCTTTTTGTGCCCTGCCACTTGCCAGCCTAGCTCGAAATAAATTAAGCCAAGTGCGAGTTAGACTCGTGCACCGAGGGTTCCCTACTACGAGTAAGTATATTAGAAAAATGTAAACCAAGAATCACTTTTTTACCAAACGGCAAGTAACAATAGGTACAAGGTTGATTTAATTTTTTCCGTAAAATATACACATATACCCTATTAGTCATAATTATTATTTCAGAATTTTCGATTGATAGACTTCGGAAATAAGGAGGGGGGAAGAACGGTATTTTTTCGACAGCTTGCTCAATAAATTTTTATTCAAAAATCGTTATTTCATTTTGAAATTTCGACGACCCAGTTTTCCCTCCTTTAAAATATTTTTTTATTTCGAGGTACGGAACCCTAAAAATTATGGATTATGAATTTAACAAGGTAATCATCGATGCAGGTTTTATTTACACGCATTTAGTCAATAGTAAACTTGTGGAAATTGTGAATATTACAGAAAAATCGCGTAAAAATCTGCTCCCGTACTTAGTGTTACGACTATTTTCTAAAAACATTGGTTATTTATTATTTATTTTTATTATTTGTGACTAACATACTTAGGAAAATAGACTTACAGAAATACTCTGTGAATATTTTAAGCGTCTACTTTATCAATAACGAGACTAAACAAGAAAAAATATTACGGTTGTGTGCTGTTATAGCGGCACCAGAAATACTTACCTACCTACCTATATCATCTGTAAAAATTTCAAGTGTCTAGCTATCACAGTTCAAGAGATGCAGCCTGGTGACAGACGGACGGACAGCGAAGTCTTAGTAGTAGGGTGCCGCCGTTTGTGCCCTTTGGGTACAAACGGCGCAACTCTAAATAAATGCATGAAAAAACATCACAAGAACTAAGAAGTGTAGCTTGTATCCTGAGCGAACTAAGGTATACTTAGTTACTTATTAGGGAGTTCAAAAATATACCATAAATTTTAAGTGATATCCCTAAAAACAGGACTGGGATTCATGAAAATGATTTGAGGTTTGTCGATATCACAGTTAGGGCTAACTAGCAACCTTTACTGTGAATTTTATTTTTCTAAATGAAATACCTAATGTTTTTTATATTGAAAATAAAATAATTGGGACTTAGCACGTTAATGTGTTCCTATTCCTAGGATCAAGTTATAGTTGCACACACACTATACGAATTAAACCATATCTTGTAAGTAGATATAGTATACTTACTGAGCGTTGAAGAAAATTATAAACTACGGCGTTACACCTACAGCTTCGGAAAATATATTTGTTATGGTGTTTTATAGCAAACATTATGGTTATGAATAATGTGATGTAATGCTCACTGACCTAAAAACGTTACTGAATAAATAGATAGATCTACAAAGCTATTTGCTCTACCTACTAAATAAAGTCGGCCAAGTGCGAGTCGGACTCGCGCACCTATTTTAGAAGGTTCCGTACCTATTTTAGAAAACGTTAAACCGCAAGAACGCGGTAGAAAAGAGCCTCGGTCATGTCCTCCATTTAATATTCTGTGGTCATGTCACATGTGTATGCTCTTAAAAAACCGGCCAAGTGTGAGTCAAACTCACGCACCGCATTATGTTCAAGTACGTAGTACGTATGTACCTACTTTTGATAACGAACCGCAAACCTAACTTTGTTTTTAGGGTTTTTTTTTGTAAATATCAAAAAAGTACTAGGTACCTACCTATACTTACCTAGGTACTAGTATTACTGTTCGTTCGTTTCAGGCGACGGACGTCCACAGCTGGACAAATACCTCCTGCAATTATTTCCAGCCCACACGGTCCTCCGACACTTGTATCCCTTTCCGCGTCTGGTCGAAGGTATGCCAACACTGCGCTGTGAGTTGTGACGTACTTAAGTATATCCTAAATCCTAATATTACCCTACACGGGAATCGAATCTGCATAATCCGCGGCCAAGTACGCTAACCATTAAGCCAGCCAGTGATTATTCAGTGGAATGGAAAATGTATTCAGCATTAATCAGTATTCAAATTCGTGCTCATACATAATTGCTGTGACATATTCGTTTAAGTAAAACACGTGAAAAGCTTACCTTTCCCCGTTTCCCTGGATCTTAGATTCAGTCTTCATATTTTCGTCTTGAGAAGCAGCAGCTATGGTGAATTTTGCACCTTTATGTAAGTTTTTAACTGATCCAATTTTTTTTATCTAAAAAATAGAATAACTAACGACCTATATGCCTACATGTCTATAGACTATTCAGGCAGGTTTTTCTGTTTAAGTTACCTAATTGCTATCATAATTATGACAAATCAATGAATAAGAAATTGCGTAAATATAGAGTGCGTTCGTGTTTCTACAATACATACTATAAGGTTTGCACCTGTTATCGCCTTCGTAATTACTCGTAGTTACCTACCTAAGTAGTCTCCATACTAAAGTCCATGCTATTCATTATAGGAATTTTAATAAAATACTATACCTACCAAGAGGGTAATTTTAAAGTATTGAATAGATGCAGGCGTCTGTCCTGCTTATTTTATCTTATATTATTTTATTTCAAAGAGAAAATATCTGAGTAGTGAGTAATAGAAACATATGCCATACAAAATCTGTCAAAATGTAACATTTATTCCTGAGTTAGCGATTATCTGGCAATTGAAAAATCAGCCCTTAGTGAAACAGCCCTGAGTAATCTACTACCCTTTCGCAGATTTGAAACTGAAATTATGGACCTGTTTGCTGTACCACAAAGCCAACCTGAAATTTCAAGAGCAATTCGGCTTTCAAATAAAAGACACTACGCGAGAAAAGATCCTGGCCTATTTATACGCCCCTAAAGATTCTTCAAGCTTGGCGGTCACAAGGATATTGTTTGGTAAGCTTTTATAATAGGTAAGCTGAAGTGCCCTGCGTTTTATTTTATGGTAAAGAGGAAACTTTTCCAGCAGCATTGGTCCAATGGGCTCATATTTCACATATCCTAATAATATTATAAATGCGAAAGTTTGTGTGTGTGTTTGTTACTCTTTCACGCCGCAACTACTGAACCGATTTGGCTGAAATTTGGAACATAGGTAGCTTATAACCCCGATTAAAACATAGGCTACTTTTTATCCCGGAAAAATTCGTAGTTCCCGTGGGATACTCAAAATACCAAATTTTCTAGAGCAATCTATAGCTACATCTATAGATAGATTGTTCAAGCGAACTTGCTTGAAAGCATGTTTAAAGGTTGGAATAGGGAACGATAACGGCAAAATGACGTTTCCCTTAGGATTTATGAAGAAGCGAATTTGACGCGGGCGGGGCCGCGGGCAAATACTGATGATATTATCACTATAAATGTGAAAATGGCCACTATGTAGGTTCTGAACATAGCACTGTACGCATTTAACAAGTGTGTTTTAGTTGAAGAAGGAGATATGGGATAATAATGCTATAAATGTGGAAATGGGTACCTGTATTATAGGTTTCGACATTACAACTGTTTCACTATTAGCATTTTGTGTTTTAGTTAAGCAATGAGATACAGGTTAATAATATTATAAATATGAAAACGGGTACCTATATGATATAGGTTCTGAACTAACATCTGTTTCGTTACTGACAATGTATGTTTAAGTTGAGCTATGGGATATGGTATAGTAATTAGTAATGCTTTCAATGTGGAAATGGGTACCTACCCATAAAGGTTTTGAAAGTACAATTGTTTCGCTATTTATTTATAATATGTGTTTTGGTTAAGCAATGGGATACAGGTTAATAATGCTAAAAAGGTGTTCCTGTATAGTTTCTGATATTAGAACTGTTTCGCTATTAAAAATATGTGTTTCAGTTGAGCAATTGAATATGTGATAGTAATTATGCTATAAATGCGAAAATGGATACCTATAAGGTAAAGGTTCTGAAATTATTTCACTCTTAAGCGGATACGTTGATTTTATTTTCGTCCTTCTCACTCTTATGAATACGTTGGTGGGTTAGTTTAGGTTAGGTTAGTATGCAGCGTTGCGGAAGAATATAACAGAAAAACGTTGTTTTACCTAATTAAGAACTTCAAAAACTAAGCCAGTTATTTAAATGTCGTTCTGAGCGTTTTTGGGAATTATTTTTTACGGATAAATTAAAACGAAAATTACAATTATGTTCATCGTAGTTTTCGATGGAAATTAGAAAAATGGAGATTTTGGAGCAATTTTTGGGAGAACATTTGGCGAGAAATTTTTATCCAATCGTGTTTCTGAAGTTAGGTTAACACATATGCTGTTTTTTTTTCCCCAGAAAATCCAGGACTCCCACGGGATTTGTAAAACCCCGAAATTCACGCGGGCGAAGCCGCGGGCAAAAGCTAGTTTTTCCATAAGTAAAAAAAACTTGATGTTAGCTTGGATTGGACTTGGGATGGGTTACACCAATATCGATATTTTTTTCTTGGTTGCCCTAGCGATGGAAGTTTTAGCCCCCGTTTTAAGTTTTAGTTACTTATAGTATGTGTTAGTAGTAGTTTTAGTTAGTTATAGTGGCACAAAACGGAAATAAAGTTTTCTCATTCATTCATTCATTTTGAAAAAATTCGGTCCAGTAATAATAAAGTTCAAAATAGCTTGCGGCAACCTTTTAAAAATTTTCTTAATCTTACGTTGATTTTACATTGATGTCCCCATGAGATATTTCCTCTCAGGAGTGGCGATGCTGTTCGACATCCCGGACGAGCGCGGCGGGGCGCTCCTCGACGAGCGCTGGGGGAACCCCGAGATCTGCCACTTCCCTCTCATCCCGTTCGTGCGAGCTGTCCCGATGCCCTACATGGCGCTCGTCTACGCTGCGCTCTGGTTTGGTGAATACTTAACTTTCTACTGGAGGGCTAATCACGTAAAGTTTTCACTTTTCTCGCAGTGATGTGAAACAAAAAATAAAATAAAAAAACTAGCACTGAAAAATTAACTGTATGTCTATATTGGTTTACATTGTAAAATCGAATGTAGGTACTTCAGCAAAGGGAATACAATGCCTCAACCTTATCGTGCGTGCGTGCAACCTAACGTAAATTGAATTTCACGATTGTCGACAATGTTGCGTTTTGAACTACATTCAATTTTACGCAGTATGTTCATATTCGTAAAATTCATTTTCAGTGTTCGCAAAAATGTTTTTTGATTTCAATATCGCGTCTGCTTATTATACGTTAACGCCAGGACCGTTTTAAGCATTTCACTGCACGAAATGTAATATGATATGAAATGTAATATAAAATGTATATGCGAATAGCCCCGATGTGTATTTGACGACCGATTAACATAGGTGGTAGTGGTCCTGCCTTCTGCGTGGGAGGTCGTGGTTTCGATTCCCACAAAATTTAGTGTATCTATTTTTCTAGATTATATATTTATCAGTTCTCTACCCATTATTAAACACAAGCTTCTTCAAATATTGAATGGAGGCAGGCGTTAATTTGCGGAAATCCATAATTAGCAGGACAGATTAATTTCTTTTGCTATAATCCGCTACTTGAAAAGATTCTGTATGGTACAATATGCAGGAACACTACCCACATGAAACACCACACACAATTTTCTAACACTTCGACACACGTTTCGTTCCGACACCGGGACATCCTCAGGAGACGTTGACTTCACGATGCGAAATCGTAGAGACCAACAAACGAACAAGCTTCTTCGATTAGTTTGGGCTTGATTGCGAGATGTAACAACCCTTTCAAAACAGCACAGATCGTCGAGTTGTATTCTGTGATAACTAATACTGATCAATTTACGACTGATTTCGAAAATGTTAGGGTTTGGTTTCGAAAATGGACCGAGGCTGTAGCGATTTTGGTAATTTCGATATTTAAGGTGTTGCGGCCCTACCAGCCCGCGAAATTTAAATTTTATTTAGTTTTTCACAAATATTAGACTAACTACCTACACATTGTACATTTATGGCAATGCATTTTGCGGGCCTACTTTTTATGCATCCACATGTTTTAATAGAAATTTTGCTCGAAAGTTCCCACTCATCTCATATTAGTTCCCGAAAGATAATTTTTTGCAGTTTCCCAGATTTCGAGCTATTGGGAACCAATATGAAGTAAATAAGAATTGTGGAGCAGAGTTTTTATTAAAAACATGTAGATGCATAAAATATGTTGTGCCCACAAAACTCATTGCCATTAGCTTTCGATGTACTTAGGTATAATTAGCCCACTATGAGCGAAAAACTAATAAAATTTGAATTTTCGCGCCCGAATGTTACCCATCGCCCTTAAGGTGTTGCGGCCCTACCAGCCCGCGAAATTCAAATTTTATTTAGTTTTTCGCAAATATTAGACTAACTAAACATTTTAGATTTATGGCAATGCATTTTGCGGGCCTACTTTTTATGCATCTACATGTTTTTAATAGAAACTTTGCTCGAAAGTTCCCACTCATCTCATATTGGTTCCCGAAAGATAATTTTTTGCAGTTTCCCAGATTTCGAGCTATCGGGAACCAATATGAAGTAAATGAGTATTGTTGAGCAGAATTTTTATTAAAAACATGTAGATGCATAAATTCTGTGCTCGCAAAACACATTGCCATTAACATTCGATGTATAATTAGCCCACTATGAGCAAAAAACTAAATAAAATTTGAATTTTCGCGCCCGGATGTTACCCATTGCCCTTAATGCTGTAATTTTATATATTGAAAAATGCTTTAATGCTTTATTATAAAATTAAATAATTCATTAATTTAATTTTATAATAAAGCATTTTTTTGAAAGTTCAGTAACTACGTTTTTGAAAGCTCGAATCAAGTCGACCCAACCACTTTTGTCGACCCATTAACCAATCATCGTGTATGAATTTATTCATAAAAATAAATTGGGAATACGGAATAGTTTAAATACTGAAGACCCAGTAACATACTGAATACTGTATAGGTACATGACCCCAGTGTATGAGGACATTGCAAATAATATAAACATTATAAACAATCATTTATGTATAGTAATAAAATGTAATGAACATTATGCAGGGTTATATGGGTAAGTTACTGATTTGATAACCACCGGCAACTTGCGCGACAAGAAACGCGACTCGCGCGATACTCCTACCTTCTCCGTCAGAGTCATGATACTGCTTGCAAAAAAAATTGCAGCCATCGACCACAAGTGTTGAATATCGGTCACAAGTGGCTGTTGCTCGCTTCATCTACAAAGGTGTGGCCGCTTCTAGTGACTGTGGCGGTGGCCCGTGTGAAACCTGTTGTCAGTGCTAGGTATGTTCTGACTCGAGCGTGTCTGTTCTCCTGTTGTCCTGCAGGTGCACTAGGCATCGCCCTCGGATACCGCTACCGGGTCAGCGCCTGGCTGTTCACCGCCTGCTACTGGTACCTGCTCCTCATCGAGAAGAGCTTCTGGAACAATCACAGCTATCTGTTCGGGCTGGTCGGACTCCTGCTGGCGTGTACTGAGGCCAACTGCTATTGGTATGTAGCCGAAAGGAACGAAACGATATACAGTATGATGTACAAGAGACTTCTACCGGCCCTTGCTATTTCAGCTGTGCGATTCTGCAAAAAATACTAAGGCGGTGGTCTGCAAAAGAGGCGTTATGTCGCGTCCGACGTGACGCTTTACGCGGCTTATGAATGCTATGTACTTACTATGGAAATGTATACCTAGTGAGGTCTCGTTCGTGCGCTGCGTCAGGCGTGTTTTTTAGTATCTCTATGTACATAGTATCTCTATGGGCGGGTTAGACATTTCCATACTAAGCATTCATTGACCGCGTAGGTACAGCGTCACGTCGGACGCGACCTGACGTGTCTATTACAGACCACTGCTGACTGCCTTATACGAGTAGTAGGTAGCGACAAAGTTAGGTACATCTTGGGTGCTTGTGCTTGCATCGGTTGAGCCGCGTAGACAATGATGGCCTAATGTTTGTATCGCTAGTACAGCAAAGACACCGAGGGACTATTTGGTTGCATTGCTATTTGCTATGACTATCGATTATTTTTGGGCGATGTACAAAATATATCTATTTATATTTTATAAGAGCCACCTCACATCTTTGGATTTTTCGACGACCTATCTGCCGCAGTTGACGTGTTTTTGAGGTTTTCGTAAAGTATCTAATAGTTTAAAGTTTTTAACACTTACGAGTAGATTACAACACATTATGGCGTCACGAAATTTAGGACACCTCCCACCCCCTTGACTGTCACATGTCGTCGACCCTCTCCCTCCCCCGTAACGTGTGACGTAATTTAATGATGGCCCCAAAAACCAATAGATACCTATTCTATTATTAGCACGTTTTTCTAGCCAAGTACAATCTGGGTGCCTTCAAGAGAAGAGTGGCATTTTCTAGGCTAGCACGCTCCAACCTAGACCTTATCATTGCTTTCCATCAGGCATGATTATCGTCAAGCGCAAGCCAATACCTACAAATCAATGAAAAAAACGTGTCAATAAATAAAATAGGTAACAGCTCTCTGTCGCACACAGGACTTTACGGCAGACCAGCTGGGCTGTCTGTCCTGTTGCCGCAATTTACTGCCCCGCTTGCAGTGAGACCTTGCGTTTAGGTACTGCAGATATTTCTGTCCATTTCAGGTCCCTGGACGTACACTTGGGCTACAGCGAGCGCAAGCAGAGCGTTCCGTACTGGAACTACTTCATCCTCAAGTACCAGTTCTTCGTGCTGTACTTCATGGCCGGCCTCAAGAAGGGCACGGCCGAGTGGCTGACCGGCTACTCCGTGCAGAACCTCAGCGAACACTGGGTGTTCGATCCGTTCAAGTTAATTGTTGTTTCTATGTATTATAGTGAAAATCTCTAGGGCATTAGTAATTTTTAACCGACTTCAAAAAAAGGAGGAGGTTCTCAATTCGTCGGAATCTTTTTTTTTTTTTTTTTCTATGTATGTTCACCGATTACTCGAAGACGCGTGGACCGATTTGAAAAATTCTTTTTTTGTTTAAGAGGGTTTTGTTTCTAGATGGTCCCATTTTAATCAGGTCAGGATCTGATGATGGGATCCTGGAGAAATCGAGGGAACTCTTCAAATTTTATATGGACACATGAAACTATTTGAGTATTATTAGAAAGAGTAATATTTTCCAAGTTGTTCTATGGTCATCAGGTCTGGATCTGATCATGGGATCTTGGTGAAATCGTGGGAACTCTTCAAATTTTGCTAGTATACTTAAAGCGAGTTGGGTATTTTTTATAGTTACTGGTGAATATGCTAGCAGATACGGATTTGATGACTAAAGTCATCAAGTCAGGGTCTGATGATGGGATCTTGGTGAACTCGAGGGAACTCTTCAAATTTTGCTAGTATACTTGAAGCGAGTTGGGTATTTTTTATAGTTACTGGTGCATTTGCTAGCAGATACTGATTTGATGACTAAAGTCAACAAGTCAGGGTCTGATGATGGGATCTTGGTGAATTTGAGATATCTCTTCAGATTTTATGAACACACCTCAAGCAATTTGGATATTTTTACAACGCCTTGTGCATTTTATTGTTTTCCACTAAAAAGTATAAAATAAAAATGGGAAATGCTTTCCAAAAAACCAACTTCAAATGCCACTACAAAGAGTGAAATAATTTTTATTTAAATTTTAGGTACCTACACCAATTCGAAGTCGGGCGATTGTCTATGACTTCGTCATTTCTTCGCACATCAGGTAAGTAAGAAGGACTATTAGGGATTGTATGAAACATTGCCCGACTTCGAATTGGTGTAGGTACCTAAAATTTAAATAAAAATTATTTCACTCTTTGTAGTGGCATTTGAAGTTGGTTTTTTGGAAAGCATTTCCCATTTTTATTTGAGACTGGAAAAAATAATTGAAGTCGCGAGTTGTAACACATCTTGTACCTGAAGATAGATAGATAGATAGATAGATAGATAAACTAATTTAAACTAATATAAAAAAGAAATAAACTATACACAAACGAACTTAGGAGTACAATTTGGCGGCCTTATAGCCTATATAATGCCTTATATAATATATGTACCTACCTGTTATGTAACCTTGAAGTGAAAATTTATTCAGACACGTTGCGTATTTTTTAGATGGGTAAAACCTATCAATACCTCACGCTGTTACTGTAACCGACACCTGTGTATACGAAAGAACCTAAGGGACTACAATGATGTTCTGTCTACGAAATTGAAATTTAACCCATTGCCACTTCAGCTTCGCGATACGTTTACCTTCGTAGGTGACTGTGATTCGTGTACAGGATTCCTTATTTCAAATTAATCACGTTTGTATGTTCCAGGTTATTCCTGAACACAGTACAGATAGACTATCTGATAGTGCACTGGTTCGTGTTCGTGTTCGACCTCACCATAGCCGTGTGGATGATGTTGGCCCGCACCCGCCACGTTGCGATGGTCTTCTGCGCTCTATTCCACCTGATGAACAGCAGGCTGTTTAAAATCGGTTCGTTTGCTCTTTGTAATATTTTTATATAGCGTAGGGGATGATGTACGATTGTTGATTAATTCTTGATTGTTGGTTGGTTGAATAATGTTGATTAAAACGTCTCCATAAACGCGTCACGCAGGTGGGAATCAATTCAGAATGGTGGACGTCCTTAAGCTAGGACGACGATGAAATACGTCGATGTATTAGCAGAGCACGGCATTGCGCACGTTTCTATTAATACTCTGACTTTAAATTCGATGAAGTAAAATGACGTTAATTACTTCTCTTACTTTATAATATTTTGTTATTTTCGTGAAATATAGGAGGATCACTGCATCGAATTAAAAGTCGAAGTATAGAATAGATACACGTCTAAATATTCAAGGAAGAATAAACTACAAGAATAGAAACTTTACTTACCTAGCTAATTAATTATGATGAGTTACGTATAGTACATACCTATTCCATTATTCTGCGGTTAACAATAAAATCAATAAAGTTACTAGGTATAATATAAAAAAGTTACTTACCTTCAGGCTACTATTTTAATGTTGTATGGATTTTTTTTACTATAAAATGGAATTTAATAATTTAACTTTTAATGTTTAAGGTATGTTTCCGTGGGTCTGCTTGGCAACAATGCCGCTGTTTTACCCATTCGACTGGCCGAAACTTATCGTCAGCTATGCGGAAAAAACAGCCGAGAATGTAAAAGGAAGAATTATACAATTATACAAGATCATATTAATAAACAGATACATTCACCGTCTGAACAGCGCAGACCAAACACAAGACGCTTCCGACGATACAAAAGAACTGCCTGATTATGATGATGACGATGATGATGATGATGATGAACACACTGATGAAAGCTTCCTATCAAGTGAAGATAATGAAACTGAAATCGAAAACCTCAACGATCCAAAAAAAGATTTGAAACAAAAAACTGAGATTTCTGAACCTAAAGGACAGGATACTTCAGGACGCGAGCAGAATTGTAAAGATTGGAAAAAGAATATAACACTGGCACTTATTGCTTTGCATGTGGTGTTACAGGCGTTTCTACCGTATTCACATTTCATTACAAAGGTAAAACTAATACGTGTGTTTTTTTTTTTGAAGAATGGGGCTAAATTGGCCCGCTGTAAAACTTTTAGTGACACGAATTTGAAAACTATAAGTTAACAAAAACACGCGTATTTCAGGGTTTTAATCTAAATTCCTCTAAACGATTGTCTCGATAGAAAGTTTTCCTAAACGTTGCTACTTAGTGTTGGATGATGTACAGCATCGACTAATGGAATGTGTACAGAACGAGCACGCTAGGGAACAGTTGATTAAAGAGTTTATGTTAAATAAGTCAGACATCGGTATGTTTCATACTATCTTGGCTTCCCATGGTGTACAAGTTGTTTAAAGTTGTGTGAATTCTTTAGTTAAGTGAGAGTAGGGCTGACATGTTTTAAAAAAATAAAAGCCACATAAAAAATAAAAAAAAAACCTTCAAATGATAGGCTTCGTCTTCGACTTGTTGAGGCAAAGTCCCCAAGCATTTTAGAGGGCCAGCGCAATGCTGTATAGCAACTATCAATATAATCAACCTGTTATATGTAAACGGTATACCCAAAGTAATCGCCATTAGCTACATATTGATTTCTTCGTCGCTCCTAATTCCCAAAAGGTGAATTTCTCTGCTCCTTTTCTTCTCTGCTCTCTTTCTCCTCTCTCCTCTTCCTTCTTTTCGCTAACATGTAGATACTTAAACGAATAAAATAGCTTACAGTATTACTAGCTGATGCCCGTGAATTTGGGGTTTTCGCTTATCCCGTGGGGACGATGGATTTTTCATATTCACACCGTTCCGGAGTGAATATATTGCTTTTGGTTGAATTTCGATAACAGTTTTTTTGACCTGGGAGACAAGACAGGGTTAATCGCTAGACCCATAAGTATCGCTGATAGCAATTTGTGCTTGAAATTTCACGTCTAATGGCGAAACCGCATCAAAATTGGTGCTTTCAGTCACGAGAAAACCTCAAAAAACATGAGCGTGTCGACATGTAAGCAAGCAAGTTAGTCAGAGCGATAACTTAACTTGCAAACAACCTATCGAATTCGGTTTTTGTGTTGAGCTGTACCTACTACCTATAGTTTTTGTTGAAATTTGGATGATCAGGGGCCTTATTCTGTATCGTTCACTTAGTTAGTTAGTAACCCTAACTGGGTTATTAACTAAGAAAACGAAGGCAAAAATCCTATTTTTGCACAAATTACCAACCTAGGTCGGTATGGTATCATATCAGTATACCATGCTAGTTGCTATCTTGTACAAAAAGAATACAAAAATAGGATTTTTGCCTCCGTTTTCTTAGTTAATAACCCAGTTTGGGTTACTAACTAACTAAGTGAACGTTACAGAATAAGGCCCCAGGGGCCGAGATATGGGCAAAAGACCGTGCTAAGTGTACTTCTATCGTAGTAAACTTTTGTGAACGTTATGAATATGCCCGCGATGACTTCTGTCACCGATACTAGTTCGGAATAAAAAGTAGCCTATATGTTAATCCGGGATATAAGCTATCAATGGTCCAAATTTTAGCCAAATCGGTTTAGTAGTTGCGGCGTGAAGGAGTAACAAAGATCCATCCATGCATACTTACAAAGTTTCGCGTTTATAATATTAGTAGGATGAATAACATAGGTTTAGAGTGGTAGGTACCTACTCATCCCGGATATCAAAGTAGTGAAAAACTAACTGCGTCTAATAATATCGATGCAGCTAATAAATACCTATCCGTATTTACTTTAACACGTTAGTATCAATATACAACGTTAACGTTTCATGTTTGTATACAACTCTATGAGAGCTTGTTATGTGTTATTTAGTTATTAGTGTTTACCTTATTAACGTCATTTCGTATTTATAACCAGTTCGCAATATTTAAATACTTACTAGTTTTCGATAAGATTCATTAGAATTATTTTCAATTTCTGGGTCAGAAATGAGGTACTTACCTACCCTTGAAAAAGAAATAAACAACAACACGATAGATGATTCAAATATTTAGCAACGTACAGTATCCATTGTAAGCCCTACTCCCGAAATCAAAGAATAAATCAGAGTAGTTACTTCATTTTCAACATATTGTCCAGGCGAATTTTGGGCAGAAAATGTAGAAGATTTTTGTCGTTGTCACTAGTCTGGTCTTGACTCATATTGTAACTTACTATCTAATCTTATAGCCTATACCAAGCCCTTGATAGCAGAACGGCTTTCATGATAGTCGGCGAATTCGCTATTGTATATTCATAAATTCGCAATCGATTCTTCCCAGGGTTACAACAATTGGACGAAAGGCCTCTACGGTTACTCCTGGGACATGATGGTCCACTCGTGGGACACTGACTCCGTGGTCGTGAAACTCGTGGACAATACTAACCAGGAGGAGTTCTTCTTCGACCCGTACATTTATACGCCTAACGATAGATGGACGCGACACGGCGATATGGTCTACCAATACGCGAGGTGCATAAAGGAAAAATTTATCTCACAATCGGGGATGGATGAGTATTTGAATATATCAATTTACATAGACGTTTGGAGCTCCATGAATGGGAGGTTTACGCAACGGATGTTTGATTCGAAAGCGGATTTGCTGAATGTTTCCTGGTCTCCATTTCAACCAGTGTCTTTCTTGATGCCGCTTCTGGATGAGGCGATTGGTTGGAGGACTGTTCTCTACGACATTAAGAAGGAAGTTAACTTCTGGAATAATAGCAGCTATGTGTTGTTTGTTGCTGATTTTCCAGGTAAGATTCACGTCTCAACCCCTTCTGTCCTACAGCTTGACTCGGCTTAGCTATCAAAAAGCGAGGGGTTTGACAATATCCCATCATGCTGATAAGTTGATGAAGGTTGGCAGGCTATACATTTAGATCATTGTCGTAAATTCTCAGGCATGCAGGTTTCCTAAGGATGTTTTTCATTGGAGGAAACCTCAGAGGTACGTGTCATTATTCGAATCCCCAACCTCCTGGTGGCAAAAGTCTGAATCAATGGGTCACAGCTTCCATTGCGATTTACGGACTAACTTAATTTGTTTTGTGCTTTTGTTATCCATTCAAGCACTTTTTCGCGAAGCAAAAAATAAAGGTACATCAGTTAAAGAGAATAAAAAGGATTACCCGTCCATTGACCTCGGGGAATATTCCATATTCAAAACATTTGCTATGTAGGTACAATCACTTTTTTAGCGATTGACGTAAGTAAATAATTATTGTATCGACGATTGGTTGAGCCTTGTGAACTTTACTTAAGGTGTTGCGGCCCTACCAGCCAAGTGAAGTGAAGTGTCGTGAAGTTCAAATTTTATTTAGTTTTTCGCAAATATTAGACTAACTACACATTGTAGATTTATGGCAATGCATTTTGCGGGCCTACTTTTTATACATCTACATGTTTTTAACAGAAACTTTGCTCGAAAGTTGCCATTCATCTCAAATTGGTTCCCGAAAGATAATTTTTTGCAGTTTCCCAGATTTCGAGCTATCGGGAACCAATATGAAGTAAATGAGTATTGTTGAGCAGAGTTTTTGTTAAAAACATGTAGATGCATAAACGTTGTGCCCGCAAAACACATTGCCATTAGCCTTCGATGTATAATTAGCCCACTATGAGCGAAAATTTGAATTTTCGCGTCCGGATGGTACCCATTGCCCTTAAGTACTCAATTAAAGTAACTAACTTCGTTCTCTATGCATCTATAATGTGTGTGGTAAAGCCGCATAAGACACATCTAATTGCCGATCCTAGAAGCTTATGGAATATAGTACAGTTACTACTACACTATAAGCAAGTATTGTATAAACTTCTAGAACAATAATTATTTATCTAATAAATGGCTAGTTTTGTTAACGGCTTACCACAATCTAGGTACCTCTTGTAATTTCATGACAAGAAAATGACAATTGCCATTGCCGAATGCCATGTGAACGTAGGTACTGTATGCCGTGCCCATGATCCATCATCGTCACGTCAAGAAATTCCTAGCCTAGGATCCCGCTATACAACGAGCGGTCCCGCTATACAGCGAGTCCATGTTACAATGGTTTTTTTTTAAATTCTTAATTAATCATACCCTGGACTGAAATTTTTTAGGCAACCCACTTGCGATATATTTATTGACATATTTAATTGGATATAAAATAGTTTTCATCCAATAAGCAGCTCGGTGAAGGTCGTTGAATAGCGGGATCCTAGACCATCCCTTTTGCAGAGACAATCCAGTCATGTCTGTCATTTAAATTGAATAATCTGTATATATTGTCATCACTACATATTCAGTACTAGCTGTTGCCCGCGGCTCCGCCCGCGTGCAGTTCGTTTTGAGGGTTCCATACCAAAATGGTAAAAATGGAACCCTTATAGTGAGACTTTCTCCGTCCGTCCGTCCGTCCGTCCGTCCGTCCGTCCGTCCGTCCGTCCGTCTGTCACACTCGTTTATTTCAGTAACTATTCAAGCTATCGACTTGAAATTTAGAATAGTTATAGGTAATAGTGACGCGACGTCATAACAATCGTAAAAATTTGAAAATTAATTTTATTTTCATTTAAAAAGGGGGGAAAACCGGGTCGATAAAATTTCAAAATGAGAAAACAATATTGAGTGGGGTATCATATGAAAGGGCGTTACTTGTGTATTGTAAAACTAATAATTTTTATTTATTTTTATGCCTGATAGTTTTTGATTTATTGGGCAAACTGTCGAAAAAAATACCGTTCCCCCCCCCCCTTATCTCCGAAGTTTACCAATCGAAAAATCTGAAATAATTATGATCAATAGAAGTTAACGTATATTTTACAGGAAAAATAAAACCAACTCTCTAACTATTATACTTTTTTAGATAATAACAATAAACCACCAAAAACAAAGTTACGTTTGCGGTTCGCCAACAAAAGTACCTACATGTAAATTATACTCGTAAATTCATGAACAAAAGTGATTCTTTTAATGTTTTACTTCTTTTATAGTATGGAACCCTCGGTGCGCGAGTCCGACTCGCACTTGGCCGGTTTTTTTTACAAAAATGTTTCCCGTGGAATTTCTTAATTTTTCCCAAGGTAAATGAGTGGTCCCTGGGTTCGATGGACCCGTAAAGGAGTCTTCTTCCAATTTCTCCGGTCAACGTGCTATCTTCTTTCACACAATTTACCTATATCTTCTTTGGTCTTCCTCTACTTATACACTCTATCGAAATCGCTTATGTTACTCAATTCGCATGGAGTAAGACAGAGTGGGGCGTGTCATCGTGGATTGTAATATCTATACTAACCAAACTTATCTTATTCTGAGATGATACCAACGCCCAGATATTGTAATTAAGCATTCTGATGCGCTGCTGTGTACGTAGCAACCCGTTCCTGCTACGTACGGGTTATCTTGTATAGTTATACCTAGTTGCACGATCAAAAGGACGATTTAAACTGTCGATATTTCGACCCCGTTTTGATTGTGCTACGTAGATAATTAGCTATAGGTTCGGGTGCTCTCAAATTTTTCAGGATGAAAAGTATCTTAAAAGTTGACCGGGCATATATATAAAGTAGGATCATAAAATTTCATTTAAATCCGTTACTTGAAAGACGCCTGCTAACTGTTTTTGTAATGTTTTCTTTCCCGCGGGAACTCGATTGGATTAATAAGTTTTACTATATTATATATTTTGTTAAAGAGGCAACATAAGGTATCAGCATAACAAATTTTACTATATTAAGTTCATTAGTTGTTGTTTACAAAGCTGTTAAATTAATTGCAGTTTTTTAACTATCCGACGGGAACTCTTTATTTTACCGGGATGAAAAGTATCCTATATGTTGACCAGGGACATAAGCTACCACCACACAAAATTTCATTGGAATCGGTCCAGCCGTTCCAAAGATTAGCCCGTACAAACAGACAGACAAACAGACAAACAGACAAACAGACAAACAGAGAAACAAAAAATTTGAAAAAAATTTAAATTAGTTCTATTTTACTTCTTACATCCCCCTGACTCCGTTTTTAGCATTTTTTTATTTGTACAGAAATTCGACCTCTACAGATTTATTATATGTATTGATGATGATATTGATGTAGTGGGCACTGGGCACAACATTTATGCATCTAGGTCATAGATCACCTTTTTATATAGTTATATAAATATAATATATCATTGATCTAGGTATACATGTGTCTTTAATAAAAATTCTGCTCAACAACTCTCATTTACTGCATATTGGTTCCCGATAGTTTGAAATCTGGTAAACTGCAAAAAAATCTCTTTCGTGAATCAATATGAGGTGAGGGGGAATTTTCGACAAGAGTTTCTATTAAAAACATGTAGATGCATAAATATTATGCCTGCAAAATTCATCGCCATAAACCTACAATGTGTACTGTGAAGGTACTTAGTTTGTCTAAGATTTGCGAAAAAATTAAGTCTGTCCAGTTTGACTTGTAGATACTCGAAGAGTCGTATGTATCACTTACTAGCAACGTTCTAGATCTAGATACTAAAGTTTGAAAAAAAAAATTCTTTTTACAGGTTACGACTTAATAAAATTCATACAACCGGAAGTGACGAACATCTCCTTAACAGTTTTAAACGGAACTGTGGCCTATCAACCACAGATACCAGCTCATATGAATGCCCAGTCATCCCGACTGACGCAAGGAGATCGCATCAAAATCGATCCAGGCACTTTCCACAAAGTTATTAATATAGGGGAAATCCCGGCTTTTTACTTTTACACTTATGCGAATCGCTCGGAAGCCTCATCTCCTCCTCCTTCGAAACCGAAACTACCTATTGGTGATGAACTAATTCGACGTCTGAACACCATGCTCAAGTTTGCAACCACTGTGGTTCAAGTGGTATTTAAGTTCAAATTTTGCAATTAGTAAATAGTTGCGGACTTATCATCTTTCGTTATATCTAACGCCTCAAAAACAAAGATTTAAATCGCTAGATGAGCCCTAAGCCTTCAAAAAAGTCCACGTTTTTGTCTTGCATGCAACACTGTCATCTTACACACACAGCGACATAAGAAATGACGTCTCATTTACTCTTAAACGAATTTGCACTCGCGTTCTCTGTCACACAATCACACTGCTACAACTTGCTGAGAGCGCTCTCTCAGCATGTTTGTGGACGTTTTCGATGTGCGCAATGTAGGCTTAGGTCTCATCTAGCGATTAAAATCTTTGCCCAAAATGTCAAAATGATCACGGCTTACTTGTAGCCCGTTTCGGATTAAAAACTGTTTACAAATTTTGCATTGATACAAGATAATTAGAAGTCTCTAATGTATCTCTCAATCATCTAATGTATCTCTATAACGCAAGCGCAGGATCATGGACCTTTGACGGCTAGACAGAGCCGCAAGCATTAAGTACAGCTTAGAACAGGCAGTTCTATCATAAACAGTAAACACTGATCATTTGATATTGCATATAATTTCAAATTAAAAAAAGTTGTTAGGAACTACGGCTTGCACAGAACTCATTCATTGATGGTGATAACTAAAAATTTAAAAATACCGGTATTAATTAGATACCATTATGCTTAAAGCTTTTGATCTACTGGTATTTTTAAATTTTATTATTTCTCAAGGTATTGTTAAGATGGTTCATGCGTTAGAATTATGCTTGAGTCAAAATTAACGATTTCCGACGGCACATAAAGCAGTAATGTGTTCAATTATTGATTTCATAATCTACTTAGTTTTTGTCTCAAAAATATTTTAAAATATTGTGTATATAACTTTCTTATTAGAGCAGTTTTTGTACAGGCTGTTTACTAAGGTAGCGGTCGAAGCTCTATGCAGAAGCAAGATATTTGCCAAGTGTCATAACACAAACTTATAACAATATCATATTTAGAAAATTAAGTACCTATCTACATTTATTAGAAAGTGTCTCAAAAAAATACGATTCACTAACAGGTTATTTTAGGATACAATCCGAGATTTATTTCACTAGTCACTGATCATTTACTTTTTAAGTAAGTTGTATATTTATTTTACTATAAATTATTCCGTAATACTTACTATTTATTATTCAGCGCAAAATTGCGTCCGCGCCACCGAATACAATAATAGTAGGTACTTATGGCGCGAAACGCGAGGCCCGCCGCTTCGCTGTAACGCTCTTAATTGTACCTATATATTTTCAGGTGTTATTTATTCGTATGTTCAATTTGTGTAATATTTTTGACGACCGAATGGCGTAGCGGTAGCGAACCTGCGGTCTGCGTCGGAGGTCGTGGGTACGATTCCCACTACTGGTAAAAGTTTGTGTGATGAACATGAATGTTTTCCAGTGTCTGGGTGTTTTTCAACATATTATATTAATGTATACAAAGTCATCTAGTACCCATAACACATTAAGCTATCGCTTACTTTAGAGCTAGATTGCGATGTGTGTAATCAGTAATGTCCTGATATATATTTATTTACTTATTTAAAAAAAGACGAAAAAAAAATATCTGTGAGTATAAATATGTATATTTGGTGGACTGTTTTGCTATTATATTGTTATATTGTTATAACCTCATAAACCTACATGCTATTGAAATAAATGTATTTTCTTCGAATTCTTGTTTATTTAAAAACTCACAATAATACCTACCTACCTATCCTAAAACTGAGACGATACAATGGATTACCGTCGAATTGTCCAGGAAACAAAGGTAAATTATTCAGGAATATCTATTACTGCGTGGGATGTTAGAGGACCTAAGGGCCAGAGCACAACCGCGTTGCGGCGCCGCGCCGCTAAAATCGGCGGTTTGCGTTGCGGCGTCGCGACAAAGAGCATTTTATTGTCGTATGGTAATTGCCTAGGGTATCCAGTTCCTCGTGATTTTTGATTGTGGATAGACGTGTCTCTGCCATGGACAATCGTGAGAAACTTATTGCTTACTAGCTGATGCCCGCGACTTCGTCCACGTGGGATAAAAACTATTCTATCTTTTAAGTTGGACCAAATGACAGATATTCACGAAGTTTGAACTAAATCGGTTCAGTAGTTTAGGAGTCCATTGAGGACAAACATTGTGACACGAGATTTATATATATTAAGATTTGTTATTAAAAAGACATTACTGTTTTAAATAAACGACAAAGAAGATACATCATACAGGCTTATATGGCAATAAGTTTTGCGAGCATAGGTAATATAGGTAAGTACCTAACGTTTATGCATTCATATGTATTTCATAAAAACTGTGGCCGACAACTCGTTTACTTTTTCCCAATAGCTCTAAATCTGAGTAACTGCAAAAAATAAATAATCTTTCGGGCACCAGCATGGGGTGATTGGGAATTTATGAGCAGAGTTTTATATGCTGCTGCCATCTATTGGCCAGTAGTTAAGACTCCTGCTGCCATCTATTGGCCAGTAGTTAAGTATAACTACTGGCCAGTAGATGGCAGCAGGAGTCATTATCTCTGTAGTAACCGAGCGAAGCTCGGTCACCCAGATATTTATTTGCGAAAAACGAGTAGTGCACTGATAGCGAAAAATTAAATAAAATTTGAATTTTCGCGCCCTAATGATACCCATCCACGCTTGGATGCATAAATTCTGTGCCCGCAAAACACATTGCCATTAGCCTTCGATGCATGATTAGCCCACTATGAGCGAAAAACTAAATAAAATTTGAATTTTCGCGCCCGGATGTTACCCATCGCCCTTAACCAATATAGGTACTCTATGATGTCAACTACGAACGGAAACGGCGTCTTGTCGATCTATTGTAGAGGAGTAGGTAAAGGAAGCACCGAGGCTGTGGAACTCCACAACCAGGAACCAGTCTACGGGCCCTACCACCATCTCTTATAGCAGTAGGTAATGCTGCAGGTTTTGTTTTGACATTTTCATACTAAGTTTGTATGAAAATGTCAAAACCTAGGTGTAGGTGTGTAAAAGGTACTTAGCTGTAGGACCCCAAATCCAGGAAATCCTAAGCACACTTTTTAAAGTAAAATATAATATTCTGTTTGTATATCTTGTGTATTGTATGGTGAAACCGAATTTTAAAATATATTTTGAATTTGGCGGGCATAACTTAGGCCTTAGCACTAAAAATTGTTGCTTTAGTCAATTTGTTGGTCAATTATATTTTTTACCTGCGTTGCCAGTTTGGTTGTCACTGATGTGAGGGTAGGTCAAATAAATTATATCGAAACAGTGAGCTTTTTCTGTGCTTTGCCAGAATTAACTTTCCAAAAAAAAATTTGAATAGGTACCTTTATAAAATGCATAAATAATAATTCCCGATTCCAGAAGTTACCGATATGTGGGCGTAAAGCTTGCATTATAGCACAGATTCAGATGAAAAAACATATTATCAAAGAGGTAAGAGTAGATTATACTCTCAAGTCTCGACGCTTAGATGGTAGGTCCATGGTCTCGACAGATTCACAGAATCATAAACAACAAAGTAAACAACCATAAACAACTAACACCATAGCACAGACATAACATAGAGTAGGTAGGTAGGTAAAAAAAAAACTTACCTCATAGAGATTAGTACCAACATGAGCGTAGACATTTCTTTGACAGTTGAGGCAGATAATACATGGATAATACAGACTAGACTTGCTACGCCAGTGCCCAGTGTGACCATTTGTGGCAGATTCTGACTATTTGGGCAGATTTGGCTCCTAAATTTTTAACTCTAGGAGAATAAACTGACGATTTAAGTACCTAGCACTTACGCCTCACACTCTTACGAATACGTTGGCGGGTGCAACAGGGACACATTTCACGCCAAAATCACAAAATTTATACATACATATTAAATAGATGCAGGTATAGAAGTTTAAAGCAGTTTAAAAGAACTATTTTTTGCAAAAGTTTGTATTTAATTGAATAAACAATATTTTGTAATTCTTGTATACATACAATTGATTATAAACAATTTTACAGAATTAGTTATGATGACTGAAAAAATGGGAAATGCTTTCCAAAAAACCAACTTCAAATGCCACTACAAAGAGTGAAATAATTTTTAATGTAGGTACCTACACCAATTCGAAGTCGGGCAATGTTTCATACAATCCCTAATAGTCCTTCTTACTTGATGTGCGAAGAAATGACGAAGTCATAGACAATCGCCCGACTTCGAATTGGTGTAGGTTCCTACATTAAAAATTATTTCACTCTTTGTAGTGGCATTTGAAGTTGGTTTTTTGGTAAGCATTTCCCATTTTTATTTTTTACTTTTTAGTGTAAAACAATAAAATGCACAAGGCGTTGTATAAATACCCAAATCGCTTGAGGTGTGTTCATAAAATCTGAAGAGATCCCTCAATTTCACCAAGATCCCATCATCAGACCCTGACTTGATGACTTTAGTCATCAAATCAGTATCTGCTAGCAAATGCACCAGTAACTATAAAAAATACCCAACTCGCTTCAAGTATACTAGTAAAATTTGAAGAGTTCCCTCGATTTCACCAAGATCCCATGATCAGATCCTGACCTGATGACCATAGGACAACTTGGAAAATATTACTCTTTCAAATAATACACCCAAATAGTTTCAAGTGTCCATATAAAATTTGAAGAGTTCCCTCCATTTCTCCAGGATCCCATCATCAGATCCTGACCTGATTAAAATAGGACCATCTGGAAACTATACCCTTTTAAACAAAAAAAGAATTTTTCAAATCGGTCCACGCGTCTTCGAGTAATCGGTGAACATACATCGATAAAAAAAAAAAGATTCCGACGAATTGAGAACCTCCTCCTTTTTTTGAAGTCGGTTAAAAATTACGTATAATATGTTTTTTATAGAATTTTATAAACTCATTTGAACGCGGTCCTAGATTGTGTAAGGAAAACTTATTCACCGCTATCGTAATGGTTTACAAATTCTGCCCGCTGATTGGTTCTCTGATTTACGTAAGCCAGTCAGGGAGCAAAGCTAACGATTACGATAACGATGAATACATTTTTCGTACACAGTCTGACTCCTAAAGTTGATTGAAACAAGTTGAACAATGAGTATTTTGAGGAAAGTTCGTAGGGAGCCCCTTAAGAAAGTGGCAGAAATCCTTATTCTCATGATTTAAATCTCTTTAGCTTTGATATGAAAGTTTGTAGAAATTTTATTTACTATGCTGACAACTTTTGTCTCGTGTCCTATGGGGATTTCCTATCGTCTAGGCTAACTGAATTTGTACAGTTCAAGTTGGCAGATTTTTTTGCCAGTGTCGGGCAGATTCGCCATTTTTGAAACAGTCACACTGCCAGTGTCGTATCAATTGTCAAATTTGTCATCTACAATCTGTCTGTCAAGTGTCAACTGTCGGCTGTCACTGGTCTGTCAAGTGTCACGGCTGGTCACGGCCCCGGGAGTGGGACGGGAGTCGGGACTCGGGGCATAAAGTCGGGCAGAGTCGGGACACGCACGGGCGTCGGGCGGGCAGGATTCACTTCAGCAATCAACCTTCGGAAATCGCTTGTGCTGAGTGCTCTCAGAGGCCGAGTTATTTTTTCATATTTAACGTTTACGCTCGGGACTTAGGATAATATTTGAGTTGATGTGGTGTCTGGCGTAGTCGGGAATGCTGAACGTGAAGTCATATGTACCTTGAATAATTAAGCGAATTGTAAGCAATTGTAAGCTCTCCGGCTTTCTCCGTCCCGCAGGTCGTTCACGGCTCGCAGTCGCTGAATCGAGCCATGTGTGGAGAACGGTCAATGGTGAGGCTATGTTCATTCAGCATTTCGTCGTGACGGACGCGCACGGCCGTCGGGTGAAGTGAATTATCAATTAACTACAAATAAGTTCGGCTCGGGCGTCGCCTCGTCACCGCCAAGTGCGAATATATAATCAACGATTTACCATTCCGCGTTCACAACCGGAGATAGTGTCTCGTCAGCGGTACGCGGTCGACGGTCGCACGCCCGACATTCGAGTCGTCTGTGATATAATACTTTACGTATCCTGTTGAAAGTTTTTAGGTTAATCCATTACCGGGTGATATCAGTGCAACGTTTTACTAAATTTAGACGCTGGACCGCGCCGCGTGCATTGTTACTTGTGATCAGCTCATAGTTTCCGATCGAACGATGGAGGGCTGGAGTTATAACCTCGACGTATCGCCGAATTACTCGTACATCTTCGAGTTCGAGAACGAGTTCATTCACCAAAAGTCTAGGAAGTGGATGACTGAGAATTGGACTGTCGCTTTCTACTATGTGGGAGTGTACATGGCGTTCATCTTTGGAGGACAATATTACATGCAGAACCGACCCAGGTAAGACTTACTGGCTTTGAATATTATCAAAGAAAATTTAAAGCAAAATTTTGATTACTTAACTTCAGTTTAATATTATCTTTTTAAGTTTCTTTCTTGTACCAGTCATATTATTAATTGTTATATTATACCTATATCTAAATAAAAAAGAAGGCCCTATAATTTATGGAGGAATATTAAGTTTTAAATAAAAAACACCACTTTATAAAAATAATCTGTAATAATTAATTATCAACATATTTACGAATCTGTAAAGCTTGTTTCCATTTGTTTAAATCAGGTCATCACATTTATTAGAAACAGATTTTTATTATAATAATAAATCTTTTAACACATGTACTTATTGAAAATTATGCCAAGTAGATGCCAAATTATTCAGAAAACATTCCCATATAATTAATGCCACACAGCAGTACAAAGGCCTGTTCTCTCTTGAACTGTAGAGATTTTTTTCTGTAGGAGGAAAATTTTAAAGAATTCACTTGACATGCCTGACTTCCCTGTTAGATGTTGAATACCATACCTACGGACTAAAACCTACGCTCTATGGCCATCCTTATCGGGATCACAAAAAGTATTAGGTAGTTCGGGAAGAGGCTGTCTGGCAATCCTACATTTGATATACCCTTTACCTATTCCATTTCCTTTTTTTAATCTCTTTCCCATAAATGTCTGTAGGATGTAGAGCTTAAACTCACCACTCTACTCTGTAGTGTAGCTGTCAGGAGTATCTCAACAGACACTCAATACCTACTAATTTGTTGGTAACTTAACAATACTTCAATACTTGAATATAAGCATATAGCTTCAACCAATAGACAAGCTTGAAAAAATTTTGCCAGTGTGCCGGTGCCAAAAATGCTCATTTTGTCACCAGAAGTAAGGCCACAAGCACGATAATAAAATTCTTATGTCACAGTTTTTGTAACAAAACTCCTTTTTTTTGTGTATATCTGGTAGGTCTGAGAAATTGTAATTATAAACTATTTTTCATATTCATAATTGAATAATTTACATGGCAATGACTGAATGAAAAACAATGTTTGCTGGGTCAGTAGTTATGTGATATTACGTGGATTGATAACTTAATTGAGATGACATTCATTTCAAGTCAAGTTGAAGGTTTTATGTTTCAAGGGGTTAAATGTGAGATAGTGATTAATTATCCAATTAAGTAATTTAAGTATCTACATAACAGCCCAATTATCACCTACATACACTCTGCTACATCATGGGCAATTACTGAAGTTGTTACCTAAGACTACTATCAGTGAAACTATTTTACTCTGTTTTTTAATCCCTGAGACTAAAATGACAGTTTCAAATGTCAAACTTAAAAATAATGATTGGTATCATTATTTTTACATGACTGCCCAAAAAAGGAGTGTAATGTTTTTAGGGTTCATGTATGTATATATTATGTATGTATGTGATGTTTCTTTATTCCACCATAACTTCTAAATGGCTGAACAGATTTGGATATATGGGGTATATTTAGAATCATTAGATCCTTCCGAGTAACATAGGCCATATTTTTTTTGGAA
The DNA here is from genome assembly GCA_963855885.1 of Coenonympha glycerion. Lineage (NCBI taxonomy): Eukaryota > Metazoa > Arthropoda > Insecta > Lepidoptera > Nymphalidae > Coenonympha > Coenonympha glycerion. The sequence continues at coordinate 15,180,036 of OY979633.1, forward strand.
AAAATTATAATGGCAGATGTGAGGCACAATTTTTAAAAGTGGAAAACAATTTTTTCTTCTACTATGACAATCTGGGTATCAAAGTGAAGGTATTAGAGAGTACCAACAGAAAATATATTTATTATATAATTTTACATACGTAGAGTGTACACCCAAAAAATTTACCATAATTTCTGAATGACATTTGGACATATTATTGTTGGTAATTATTGAGTCCTCGCTTCACCTAACTGCTGACCATCACTAAAAATATAAAATAAAAATAAGTAATTAAAAAATTAAAAAACACTACTGCCCTGTTATAAAACGAACTAAAAAGTAAGAAACAAGTTATTTTAGTTGAACAGATAAATTCATATGGCCGTCGGGGGGGCTGTTCTAAGGAACACCTTCTATTCTAAGAGGTACCCTACCTGCCAAAAGTATACATAAGACCATATATATACCAAAAGTGTAAATAAGAGATGAGAAAGATGTACTAATTATTTTAAATAACTGTACATGAATGTTTATTTTTTTTACATAATGTCAAATATGTAACCTTGTGAACTTAGCACTATTTTACAATAATATGAAAAACTCATAAGCCCTGGTTTCCATCAAAGTGAAGCTGAGTGGAGCTGGGTTTGTAACCAATCAGATTTCATCATTTAAAAGTAAAATCTCTAATTATTGTTTAATTAGTAGTATGTTGGTTTTTTTATTATGTCAGTAAGTTAATGAACATATTTTATTTTTCATGAATAAAGAAAATATAATGAGACTTTTTGCATTACTTTACATGTGATGAATTTTGTTGACATTCAATTTATAATAATTTACTTAAGTAATTACGAGTACCAGTTATGAGTAATAAATAAATAAATAATAAATATAAATATATAGAGGACAACATCACATACATTGCTCCTATCCCATAGTAACTTATGCACTTGTGTTGTGGAAATCAGAAACAACGAAGGTACCACAACACCCAGACCCGAGACAATGTAGAAAAGTAATTTTTCTACATTGCCCCGACCGGGGATCGAACCCGAAACCTCAGAGATGGCGGCGCCTTGAAAACCGTAGTAAGTAATGTAATAGTCCTGTTGATGATGAAAATAAAACTGATAATAATCTAACGCTCTTATTCACAAACGTGAAATAGCAGTGGAATAACTTTCTAATTTGTCTCTTTTCTTCAAATGTTAAATTAAATTATTTTGACAAACAAAGACAAAACAGAGTGTAACTATTTGACCTCTATTTTACTTTACGAATAAGGATAGGATATTATGTTTACATGCAAATCATTATCTTCCACCTACTAAACATCTAAACATCTCCCCAATTCTAGGCTCAGATTTCTACACATCTTAGTCAAGGATAGTAAAAAGTCCTAGAAGTATTTGAAAAAATTTTAGCCAAACTCCTCCGAAATGGCTTAACCGATTGATATGGAACTTTATGTTTACAATGTGTTGGTTACTTGCCATAAGTAGCCGAAAGCCTTAAGTAGGGGATGATGCATATTGTCTGAAAAAATATCACAAGAAGTCTTGCTCATATAGGGCGTTCAAAACGAGTTTGACGACATCCGTGGTTGAGTGGTTAACGTGCCGGTTTTCAAGGCGCCGCCATTTCTGAGGTTCCGGGTTCGATCCCCGGTTGGGGCAATGTAGAAAAATAAGTTTTCTACATTGTCTCGGGTCTGGGTGTTGTGGTACCTTCGTTGTTTCTGATTTCCTTAACACAAGTGCATAAGCTACTTACTAAGAGATCGGAGCAATGTATGTGATGTTGTCCACTATTTATTTAAAAATGTAACATAAATTTTAAGTGACATCCCTAAAAACGGCTCCTTCAATATAAATGAACGGGAAATAATGAAAAGTATTACGCTTTGTTGACATAACAGTTAGGGTTGCTAAAAATAATTTTTCTAAACTAAATAATAAGTTTTGTATTCAAAATAAAACAAAATAATTGGGTCTTCTTATCTCCATTAATGTCTTTCTAGGATCAAGTAAAGAGGTTAGCTGCAGGCACATTATACAAATTAACACACACCTTGTAAACTCAGTAGGTCTAGAATATAGTCGTTATTTATTTGTCGTACCCCTCTAAATGGCAAAGTTTGCACTTTATTAAACAACACAAACACGTCATAACTTATGAGGCAGAGAACATCGCCATCAATTTTTTTAAGGATGGTGCTAAGATGTGCGCCACCAGATAATTTTGTCCACCTTTGTCGTATCTCTGTCTAATCCATATAAATCTATACTAATATTATAAAGAGGTAGCGTAACGATGTTTGTGAGTTTGTGAGTTTGTGACGTTGTAAGGAGTAATCTCTGGATCTACTAAACCGATTTTCAAAATTCTTTCATCAATAGAAAGCTACGTTATTGTGGAGTGTCATAGGCTATAATAATTTCCAAAATTAATTACGCATCTGTACTTAAACTTGAATAATGTAATCCAAGTCGTAAAAAAATTGCTTTCATCGCGTACGCTGCGGAAACTATTGAGGATAGAACAAAACAATGTTCTACAATACCAAAGAACGTATCAAAATCTGTAAAAAAGTCCGCGACAGCATATGCCTATCTCCTACGGGTAAATCATTATTATTATTGTAAGAGGTAGCCAATAAAATGGGGTCCAGTTTGGACGGCGCCGGCCGCCTGACAGGCCTGCCGTAAAGGCATAAGTGCGACAGAGATGGCAACAGGCCTTATTTTATTGGCCCGCATGCAGCAACTGTATAACCATAGTGTAATAAGTTTATCATAACGAAAGTCCTCTTCTATTCTATTGGTTGGCTGTTTAATTTCGAAACTCAAAAGGTATTAAAATAAGCTCGGGGAGGAACAAATAGAAAATATTTGGAGCGCCGTGATTTGAATATAAGGGTTAGGTCACGGAATACCTAATAGTACCTTACGGTACCTACAGAAGACTCACTCGGCAAGATGACTAACAAAATAGCGACTCTAGCGCTGATACTAAAAGTGCAATTCAGTTCGCAATAGCGCCTGGCCACGCCTCCGAAAAGGATTTTTTTTCTATCGCGTAACTTCGCATTCGACGTACTAAGGCTACTTCGTCAATTAAGCATTCGAGACAAGTTCGATTCGTGCTATGTAAAAAAATGAATGCATAGGAAAAGATGTCAACTGCATGCTTCATGACCTAGAAGGCTAGACTAGCACGCGTGGCTGCCCTAAGTGTGGCCGTGAGAATAGCTAGCGAAGCACCGGCACTTCCCACCTACCTAGCAACAGCTATACCTAACGTCTGCTACAAAATATACAGACACTATCAGTTTTATTCATGACTAACTTGTGGCTCTGGTTTTCTATAAATCTCGCGATAACCATAGATTTTTCCCATTGATTTATAAACTAAGGATTTGGGGTCAGCGCTAAAAAGTGTCCGAACCGAATGACATACAAAACGCGAAAAGACTTACAATCGCACTTCAGTCTCGTGTTTGAAAATTAGACTGTATAGTAATGGTTAACGACATAAATTACAATGTTTTAGTTTGTTTATAAAAATACTCATATACCCTCGTTTATATAGGATTTCTCGGAACACTTTTTTCGTGAATATTGTATTACACCCGTCGTCCATAGATTTATAAGCCTATGATTTTTCCGGATGCATCTGTATGTATGATACCTCAGCATCACATAAAGCTTACAATGAATTTATTATCTACTCGTTATAGTCTGCTTCCCCCGACATGACACCGGTACATAATAGGAGATGTTGATTTGACAAAGTTTGAGATGCTGCTTTGATCTCTAGGATCCCTATTGGAAAAGACTGTAGGCACCGAGTACTTAATATCCAAAGGTATATTTAAAACGTTTTTAGAGTAATTGATGAAACTGGCAAAGTTAAATTTGCCTGCGATATCGTTCAAGTAGATTCATGTTTTTTATAATATGGATTTGTCTTGGTTTATCCAAGAAAAATCCATATTATTAAAAAAATAAATTGAAAAACCGCTTGCAAATCGTAGAACCGTAGAATCATAATAAAACAAAATATACAAATATAGAGCAAATAAATAAATTTGGTATGCATAAGCGGCCTTATCGCTGAAAGCAATATCGTCCAGGCAACCTTTGACCATAGGTAAATTAAAACTTGGAAATAGCAAAATTCTTTCACCCTGATCCATTTTCACGCTTAAACTGTTAGTAAGAAGTACTTAAGTTGGACGTAAGTATAAAAAATATAAGGTTATATAGGTATACGAGATATACCTACTCCTAAGACTATGAAGTGTAATGCAGTGAATGTCGAATTTCAAATCGGAAAAGCAGAGATTTGTGGTCTGATTGTGTAAGAAATACGTACGGAAAATTTTATTTCCTAAATGGCTGGTAAAAAAGCACATTCAGCCGGTAATAAATTCACCAACATTCGCAAACAAAGAAACTGAGAAGGTTATAGCAATTCTAGCGCTACGTTATAGCTATTCTACGGTTTCAACGGTATACATAATTTGGATGTTTCGAGGTACGAAAAAAAAAACTCAATCAAAGACATTGATTTTATAGGTTTGGCAAATTTACGCGGTCAGAGCCGCAGGCAACAATCAGTTGTCAGTTGGGTTTATATAGGTTTCATTGAATGGGTTTATCTCTTTTTATGACATACGATGAAGTCATCCTTATCAATTTTATCACCTTATCATTAATGAGCATTCGATCGATTAGTTCCTTATTAATAAACACAATATGATAACATCAATTGATTGATTATTATTTTTTACTAGCTTTTACCCGCGGCTTCGCCCGCGTGAATTTGGGGGTTTTACAAATCCCGTGGGAGTCCTGGATTTTCTCGAAAAGAAACAGCATATGTGTTAACCTAACTTCAGAAACACGATTGGATAAAAATTTCTCGCCAAAAAAGTTCTCCCAAAAATTGCTCCAAAATCTCCATTTTTCTAATTTGCATCGAAAACTACGATGGACATAGTAATTTTTGGCTTAGTTTCAAAAACTAAGTCAGTTATTTAAATTTAATTAGGTAAAACAACGTTTTTCTGTTATATTCTTCCGCAACGCTTCATACTAACCTAACCTAACCTAACCCACCAACGTATTCATAAGAGTGAGAAGGGCGAAAATTAAATCAACGTATCCGCTTAAGAGTGAAATAATTTCAGAACCTTTACCTTATAGGTATCCATTTTCGCATTTATAGCATAATTACTATCACATATTCTATTGCTTAACTAAAACACATATTTTTTATAGCTAAACAGTTCTAATATCAGAAACTATACAGGAACACCTTTTTAGCATTATTAACCTGTATCCCATTGCTTAACCAAAACACACATTATAAATAGCGAAACAATTGTACTTTCAGAACATTTATGGGCAGGTACCCATTTCCACATTTATAGCATTACTAATTACTATACCATATCCCATAGCTCAACTAAAACATACATTGTCAGTAACGAAACAGATGTTAGTTCAGAACCTATATCATATAGGTACCCGTTTTCTTAATTTTAATATTATTAACCTGTATCTCATTGCTCAACTAAAACACAAAATGCTAATAGCGAAACAGATGTAATGTCGGAACCTATAATACAGGTACCCATTTTCACATTTATAGCATTATGCATTATTTATAGCATTATTATCCCATATCCCCTTGTTCAACTAAAACACACTTGTTAAATGCGTACAGTGCTATGTTCAGAACCTACATAGTGGCCATTTTCACATTTATAGTGATAATATCATCAGTTTTTGCCCGCGGCCCCGCCCGCGTCAAATTCGCTTTTTTATGAATCCTAAGGGAAACGTCATTTTCCCGTAATCGTTCCCTATTCCAACCTTTAAACATGCTTTCAAGCAAGTTCGCTTGAACAATCTATCTATAGATGTAGCTATAGATTGCTCTTGAAAAGTTGGTATTTTGAGTATCCCACGGGAACTACGGATTTTTCCGGGATAAAAAGTAGCCTATGTTTTAATCCAGGTTATAAGCTATCTATGTTCCAAATTTCAGCCAAATCGGTTCAGTAGTTGAGGCGTGAAGGAGTAACAAACACACACACAAACATTCGCCTTTATAATATTATTAGGATTGTTTCAGCTTAAAATTATCTCTTGTACGTTTATCAATTTGACATAGTTAATTCACATGTTCTAATGCAATCTTATCATTACAATATAATACTTAATAATATACATTAAGAGCTTAGTACGAGTATGTGTTATAATTAGACTAATGAATCGCTTCTTCTAAAATTAGTTACATACTCGTAAGTAGTAGCGAAAAGTGGAAAAAGACATTACCTTTTTAAATTTTCGTGGATCTACAATCTAGTCTGTGTCTGTGAATGTACCTAGTCTGCGGTATCGCTAAAAACTAGATCTATATGCTGTATACATTATTTCCAGCATTGATGAATACCTATGTAGTAGGCAAGGGATTTCAGAACAAGTTTTTTTCATTTTCGCTATCAGTGCTATCCAAGTTCCAACCGATAGTACGAGTGCTGATAACATAGTTTAGTATCTGATAACGAGCGTAGAACCTCACGTGGCGCTCGCAGATTGTAGTTCATGGTTGAGTAAAAAATATATATCAGTACGAAATACATAACGAACACCTTACCATTTTATAGGTTACATAATAATATGTCAAAAATGGGTAGGTGTTATTGGTGTTAGTTAGATCACTGACTGATCTTGCAATTCACAATTACACTCTAACTCATACTGAAAATTGTTTTAGAACACGTATAGCTATTATGAATATGATGTAAGTATAATAATCTGGGTGCCTTCAAGAGAAGAGTGAATAGGCAAGCGCGCTCCAACCTAGACCTCACCATTGCTTTCCATCAGACATGATTGTCGTCAAACGTAAGCCTATCTACAATTAAATCACCATAAGGGTTCCATTTTTACCAAATTGGTATGGAACCCTAAAAAGAATTCGCAATTAATTAAAGATCAGCTAAGAAAGTTGTCTTTATGAAATGTACCTAGTCGTTATTACGAATTGTGATGCAGGGCTATCTGTTATTACAATTTTGATAGCTAGATAGTCATCGTCGATGGACGTCCATTGTTTGACGTAGGTCTTCTGAAGTGATCGCCAAACACGATTTCGCCTCGCCTGAAGATGTCGTGGAAAGAAACGCCAGCACTGCGTTTTTCGCTGCAGATTACACACACACACACACACACACACACACATAAACACGCATAGAAATTAAAACTATATGTATAAGTATAGCTGTATACTAACAGGAAGATCGGGGATCCTGAGACACAGGTTTTTATATAATAAACTTACTCCAGGATCCCCAAAAACCGTTGTTAAATGATGTACATATGGTGAAAATAAATTTTCATTTCATTTCATTATCTTGATGTTTATTTCCAGTCCCAGAAACAATCTTTTCAACTGATAATTTAGACAAACTTTGTCTCAAATTTGTCCGTGCTAGGTAAATGATGTAACATGTTATTCGCGTGGATATTATTTCATGTATTAGATTCAACGAACCGATGAATCAGATTTTGAATCATCCGCCTGTGCAGCTGCTATAACTTACACAATATTCTATACAGTGCAGTTGTTTGAGTACATATCAAATATTCATGTTATCTTATAACTACAATACTAATGCTCGTTTTCACTAACACTTGAATTCCCGTTTGCACTAACATTTTAAGTGACACAAGCCCTTAGGTGACAGTTGTTGTATGTGAAAACTGTCACCTAAGGGCTTAGGTGTCAAACGGGCATAAGATACGCCTAAGCCGATAGGTGACAGTCTTCACTTACTACAACTGTCACCTAAGGGCTTAGGTGTCTCCTAAAAAGTTAGTGAAAACGAGCATTAGTACTTACTAGTTAAGCTTCTGCAACTAGTTAAACTTCTTCTTCGATTGGATCCCCTGCTTGGGTCAGTAAAATAGTACTTATTGGGTTTTTCTATCAGGAAATTCTTAGTGAGTAAACAGCCTAGAATTTGGATATTAGCGATGTTTTACTTCGTGCCTTGGAGAGCTCGTTATGACTGCCCCTGATGTCTCTCCAGTCATGATAGAGCTGTATAATCTCATAAAATTATACGAATCCCATTTAAAAGTGCACATGTGTTTTTGCCACCGATATAAACCTGAGGATAAGCCCATCGGAACATCTGACGTCAACCTTCTTCATACAAGAAAAAAGTAGCGCGATTTGTCGAAATATCCTTTTATACGACGCAACATGTCCGCAAATACGACGCAACTGTGGAAACTCGCTTGCGGACTAATAACAAGTATAGTGATCTGTAACCCGGACCGCAGTTAATAAATAGACAATACCTACTGCGGTCGGCTGACAACTGACGCTGTTAGTGCCAAAACAAACATTTTTGACACCTGCATACAATATTGCTCCCGCGCAGATGAAAATCTCTGGAGAAAGTCAGAGACCACTGACCAATGTGGGCGGATCGGCCAGGAGGAAAATATTAAGGACTCATTAAATTGTTTTTTTTTCTCTATAAAGTCTTGCTTGTTGACCTATTTTAATCTTATGATAAGCAACATATACTCATAGGGTGGTAGCAGATGTATCTCAGATACTTAACGTTAATTAGTAATTTTATTAACAAGCAGATGCAGGCCATTTAAGAAAGTAGTAGAGGCCCGGGCGTAGAACAAAAATTGGTCTTTATAGGCCGACTGTGGGCGATGTTCGTTTGAGAATCAACTCAATTAGGAGCGGCTTAATCTCGTCTGATGCTGCTATGCTGGCCTTGGAACTAAATTAACTAGCTTACTGCGCAAAATCGACTTTAGCGGTATTCAAAGCTGAAACATTTTAATGAGAGGTAACGTGAGTAGTTGAGATAGATAGATTTTTGCTTAAGTTACTTGACTGTAATATATCAGCAAATGTGGTGACGCAAGCGTAGATGTAAATGTCGCATTAACTGGAAAGGGCTAAATTATATGTATATAAAGCTGTTGTAAAGTCAATAATACAGGTTCTTTTCAGGTAGTAGAGTATATATAAAGCAAAAAAACAATTTATTTACTATTATTTATTTATTTATTCTTTCTTGCTGACGTGGATCATGTTTGAAAAACTATAAACAAACGTATTAGGTTTTTACTGGCATTTATTATATTACGTCAGATTCGTGCTTATAGCCAAAAAATATTGACCAAGGGCTATGATGCAATCAATAGTTTTGATATTTCAGGGGGCACGGTAGTGCCCCCGCCAAAGTCAAAGCGCGAAGCAAAACTGCCGTACCATCTTTACAGGAACCATTTCGCCGCATTTTCGGGCTCCTATTTGAGAACCTCTGGATAAGACCAGAACGCTGAAATTTTCGCTATCCAGTAAGCTATAATCACATACTTAAAACCCAAAATTTCAAGTCTGTAGGTCATATAGTTCCGAAGTTATGCGAAAGCAAAGTTTCGCATTTTCGACACTGACTGACTGACTGACTGACTCATGATCATCAAAATAGAACTAGTACTTCCCATAAACTCAGAGAGCTGAAATTTGGTACAGAGTTAGGGTTTAATGGCCACATAAAGGGAAAACTATAAAAACTAGGATAATCGAAGATCTGGAGTACCTGGTGATCACTGCATTAATAACTTTGTAATTCCATATAAATTATATGAGATTACAAAGTTATTTATGCAGTTAATGTATCTAGAAAAACGGAATCTAGAAAAACGGACAGAAATATTTTGTAATATTTTGAAGTTTCTACAAAAAGAAGTGAAATCCCACCAAAAACATTCTGTAAAAAACTAGCCAAAGTCAAAATGGAGCTGCTTGTTTATCTCTAAAAAGTACTGAAATCTAGACAAAGTCGTGCCAAGTCTAAGGTTCCTTACTGCGATTTCTTTATTATTATAGTTAATGTTATGTGACTTGGCCGTTGAAGACCAAGAACCGCTACTCATTGACAATGAATTCTGGCGACAGATTGGTGCAATGGTGTCATGGAGCACCTGGTTTGAACCCTTGTGTACCCTTCAACGGCCAAGTCACGCAACATTAACTATAATAATAAAGAAATCGCAGTAAGGAACCTTAGACTTGGCACGACTTTGTCTAGATTTCAGTACTTTTTAGAGATAAACAAGCAGCTCCATTTTGACTTTGGCTAGTTTTTTACAGAATGTTTTTGGTGGGATTAGAGTTTAGACTTCCGCTTTTAACGAATTATAGGTATCATTTGTAGACATGTTATAAAGCGCTAAAAAATGTATGATATATATATATATATATTCTTTTACTATAACCAATTAAGCAAATTAAACAATTAAAAGTTTTTTGTTTCATGATTCTACGTAAATGATTTAACTATAAAATGAAACGTTTAACTTGAAACTTCACGTCCGAAATGGGCACAAGTTTTTGTGAATAACTACGAATGAATTCTACTATAAAGTATGAGCTTCCCAGTAAGTATAAATACATGCCGGTACCTACGGCAGTAACTAACGAACGTGCATTTTAATTCTATTAAGATACGCACGTTGCACGTTATGTCATTAATTGAACATAATTCACTGAGTAAGTACATTAGGTGAGTATTTGATCTCTGCTTCTCCGCATAGTTTGCTGTTATGCCGAGGAACTTATCTAGTGTTCCTTATCTTCAGGACATCAGCACTAAACTTCTAAACCGGTGTGCAGTGTGGACGGACCGGTGGTGTACCAATAGACAAATGTACAGGACCCGGCAAACAGCGCAAAAATTACGCCAGTTTACTGGTATCATAATGTTTGTTTTGACACCAAAACTTACTACTGAGGCAGTTTTGACACCAACTGCCTCAGTACTAAGCCGACCGCCTAATTTTTATGGAGCGCGGTCCACGCCAATGATCACTGTAGGAGATGATCAGATGATGATCACTGCAATGATCATCCTATTAGTCCGCACACCCTAATGGTGAAACTTTTTCTTGTATGAAGAAAGTTTTCGTAAAAATAGGATCATCCTTAACGGCATAGAAGGCCTATTTATGCGATTTTGACCGGCCTCTCAGTTGAAAACTATAGAGACAATTAGTTTCAAATTTGAACGTCATGTATTTTGGATCTTTAACCTCAAAACGTTAAGACGCAGAAACACGATTGGAAAAACTTTCCTCGATAGAAAGTTTTCCCAAAAGTTGCTCCAATCTTCTCATATTTATTCAGATTTATCGGAAACGATTCAACAGTTTTCTGTTCTTTTTTTTTTTTTGGGTCCTTATTGATGAGTACTCAAATCGACGTGAAGTTTTTTTGAAATCAGGACTATACATTATTCACAATACAATTAAAACCTATTCAAGTGAAAACTCATTATTCCGCCCCCAAATTACGTAAGTGATAAGCATATGGTTAACTCTTTCGGACGTTTGATGCATGTATATTGACATCATTGTCTTTCTGAAACGCCTCATAGGCGTTAGTCTGTCCTGCGCTAATGCGAGAGTCGGACGTGCGCGTGAATGTATATTTCGCAGCCGTAGATTTCTGATCGTAATATAGAAAGTTATTCCTTGGTCTGTGGCAATAACCGCTGAAATAACGCCCTCTATTAAGCGGCTGAATGGTTATATTATATACTGTCAAACACGCCATCTGTTAGTATGTCGCTGAACGATTATGTGCGCAGGAAACCCACGTGGTTTTGATATGTACTTTGATAATATTTTAATTTTATATGTTGTCATTTACCTATTTTATTAAAACTTCGGTTTATTATTTTATAAAAAAATGAGAAAATTAAGAAATATTATTTTTAATTATTATAAAAATTAAGAAATTTAGTTGGTCGAAGATCTATGAGTAAATACCTCGCTGCTCGCGATGCAATAAAAAGGGGAAACAGGACGTCGCCTGTTGCCCTGCAGGTTGAAGACGATAATTTATTATTATTATTACAAGCTTTTATTTAGTTTCACATGTCCCGATGTTTGTTTGTTTGCCAAATTGTTGTAACTAATCAAAAATCCACTTCATGGCTACCGATAAATCGGTAAATCGAGTGACAATGCGAAATTATAAAGACAATGCGACGACCTCCGTGGCGCAGTGGACGCACGCTCGGATTCGAATGGGAGGTCGCGGGTTCGATCCCGCCACGGGCCACTTTGGAATTTTATATTTTTAGGGTTCCATACCAAAATGGTAAAAATGGAACCCTTATGGTGAGACTTTCTCCGTCCGTCCGTCCGTCCGTCTGTCACACTCGATTATTTCAGTAACTATTCAAGCTATCGACTTGAAATTTAGAATAGTTATAGGAAATAGTGACCCGACGTCATAACAATCGTAAAAATTTAAAATTGTTTTTATTTTTATTTAAAAAGGGGGGAAAACCGGGTCGGCAAAATTTCAAAATGAGATAACAATATTGAGTGGGGTATCGTATGAAAGGGCGTTACTTGTGTATTCTAAAATTGATTTTTATTTATTTTTATGCCTGATAGTTTTTGATTTATTGGGCAAACTGGCGAAAAAATACCGTTCCCCCCCCCTTATCTCCGAATATTACCAATCGAAAAATCTGAAATAATTATGATCAATAAAAATAAACGTATATTTTACAGGAAAAATAAAATCAACTCCGTAACTATTATACTTTTTTTGATAATAACAATAAACCGCCAAAAACAAAGTTACGTTTGCGGTTTGCCAACAAAAGTACCTACATGTAAATTATACTCGTAAATTCATGAACAAAAGTGATTCTTTCAATGTTTTACTTCTTCTATGGTATGGAACCCTCGGTGCGCGAGTCCGACTCGCACTTGGCCGGTTTTTCTAAATTGGCTCAGGTTTGGTCTGGTGGGAGGCTTCGGCCGTGGCTAGTTACCACCCTACCAGCAAAGACGTACCGCCAAGCGATTTAGCGTTCCTGTACGATGCTGTGTAGAAACTGTTGGGGTGACTTTTCTTACCCCTTCCAAGTTAGTACGCTAACATCTTCGACTGCATCATCACTTACCATCAGGTGAGATCGCAGTCAAGTACTAACTTGTATAGCGTAAAAAAAAACCGGCCAAGTGCGAGTCGGACTCGCGCACCGAGGGTTCCATACCATAAAAGAAGTAAAACATTGAAAGAATCACTTTTATTCATGAATTTACGAGTAAAATTTACATGTAGGTACTTTTGTTGGCAAACCGCAAACGTAACTTTGTTTTTGGCGGATTATTGTTATTATCAAAAAAAGTATATTAGTCAGTGAGTTGATTTTATTTTTCCTGTAAAATATACATTAACTTCTATTGATCATAATTATTTCAGATTTTTCGATTGGTAAACTTCGGATATAAGGGGGGAACGGTATTTTTTTCGACAGTTTGCTCAATAAATCAAAAACTATCGGACATAAAAATAAATAAAAATCGGTTTTAGACTACACAAGTAACGCCCTTTCATATGATACCCCACTCAATATTGTTATCTCATTTTGAAAAATCGAAGCCCCGGTTTTCCCCCCTTTTTAAATAAAAATAAAAATAATTTTCAAATTTTTACGATTGTTTTGACGTCGCGTCACTATTACCTATAACTATTCCAAATTTCAAGTCGATAGCTTTGATAGTTACTGAAATAATCGAGTGTGACAGACGGACGGACGGACGGACGGACGGACGGACGGACGGACGGACGGACGGACGGACGGATGGAGAAAGTCTCACCATAAGGGTTCCATTTTTACCATTTTGGTATGGAACCCTAAAAATAAGGAAATCAGTAGGTACCTACGACGCGCCCCGGTCTGTCAAAATCGCTTGTGTTTATTCGATTCGTCTTCGTGGAGTGAAATTATATCTATATACCTACCAAATTTATTATTATTTGCACAATCAGCTTCAACTTCAATCACGTAGGTACCTACTTTTAAAGTATTGTATTCTTTCCGCGCCATCTATAGGCATTAGTGATAGTTTTTTTTACGTATTAATACCGCTTTCTGCCGTTGTGCTAGTGTTCGTACGTAAAAGTACCGAAATTCGCCGCATATTGCCAAACAGCGTGCTATATTGAAGACACGCCCCTTTTTCCGAAGTACTCGTAAAAACTGAAATGAGTTTTTTTCAATGTAAGGCCTTAAGTTCATATCGCTGCGTATCAGTATACCTAATTATTTCAAACTAACGAACTTTCAAAAATTGTGTAAATTTTGGGTTTTCACAAATCCCACGGAAATTATGGATTTTACCGAGATGAAGCTGATGTGTTTAATCCAGAATACTCACCAAACACTGGTTCTGACTGGTCACTGGTGCTTAATCGAACCTGGGGCCTTATTCTGTATCGTTCACTTAGTTAGTAACCCTAACTGGGTTATTAACTAAGAAAACGAAGGCAAAAATCCTATTTTTGCACAAATTACCAACCTAGGTCGGTATGGTATCATATCAGTATACCATGCTAGTTGCTATCTTGTACAAAAAGAATACAAAAATAGGATTTTTGCCTCAGTTTTCTTAGTTATTAACCCAGTTTGGGTTACTAACTAACTAAGTGAACGATACAGAATAAGCACACTGGAATCTCCCTCTTAAATCCGAACGCGCTGCTAACAGCGCCCAGGGAGATCCTCAAAGGACACTTATATTCTTCTGTCGCGTGACATCTCATTACAGTGAAGGCCACCACTGATGTCTCGTTCTTGTAAATTACGCTGAATCGCGTGCAAATTTCAACCCATCAATTACCAGAAAGCGATATATAGCGACATTATCGTGTTCAATGTTTGTATCAGATTACATAAACATCACATCGCGTGCGTAAACGATACCTAGATAGACAAGTAGGTACGTTTTTGCCTTACACGCAGATCGGCAGACATTACTCTGTATGATTTACATAATTTACCTAATTATTTAGTTAGTTAGGGCTTACCCGTGGATTTCGCGTGGATGCTGTGGGAACCAGTGCGCTCAAAGCGTTTCGCTTCATCTTTTCCAATACGCCTGAATTCCAATGACAAAATGCGCTACGCTTAGAGGACGAGAAAGGTGTGACGTAGGTAAAGGTGTTGAAGCCAAAAATTTCTCAAATATGTCGTCGCGCCTCGTACATTTCGGTACTACTGACAGCACATACCACTGTCGGTCGCATACAATAGCGCCATTTTACAGTTTTGACAAATTAAGAATCCGGCTTCAGCGCGTACCCTAAACATGTATGCGGGACGTCAGTAAGTGCTGGGACCGTACCACCATCTCTTATAGCAGTATTGTTATAATATTGTTTGGACACATGTTCATGTTTCTTAGCTTGTTCATTTGAACATGTTCAAATGGACAAGCTAAGAAGAAATCAGCACTCTTATTTTCGTCTTTAATGGCAAAGATAAAAAGTCACCGACCATTAATCACTTTGGAAGACAAGTAGGTATCTACTGGCGAATGGACCTATAAATACGTTCAAAAAGATAAAAAAAATCAAATAGAATTTCCTATAGAGAATTGATGAAATGACAAAAAAATATCTTTTGTAATCTATCCACTGACTAACAAGGATAACGTAAAATACGAGTACACAGTCTTCATCCCTCGTACCTAGTTTACGGCAAACGGTAATAAGAGTAATAATAATATAACGAACACTCAATACGTATAGCTACCATCTTGGGGAATTTGGAAGTTATAGCGGGTTACAAAAGTCACCATATTTTTTTGTTTTCTAAAAATTGGAAACCGGGCCTTACGCAGGACAAACGGGCTGGGACCAAATATTTATTATAACGCGGAACGGAGTCCGCGGGCACTGCTAGTAAGCTATACGCACGGTTCGTCCGAACCCCCGATGTCCAGAGCGAAATCAGGAGGAGGAGACGTTGGCTCATAGTATCCGTATTCCGCGGTCCGTACTTGTAGACTTTAATGGCCCCCTCGAAGTCTCCGATCGTGAAAAATCACTGACGATTATTATAAACGGTCAACGGCGACTACAGCAAATCAAACCTTCCTACCCCATCGTGTCCGCGTGGTAATCGTCTATTTAACTATTCGCCGACTATCTATGTATGAGTAGAATGTAGATACACTACAAGAATGTGGCAAGGAGTAGAGAAAAGGGACTGGAAGATATGTGTGGTACTATGAGTGTTCACTGTTCATATGAATACGAATATATCATCAGCTGTTATCATAGTCAACCTAATATCTATCAACGATACTAAAGCGAAATATACTCACTATCTTGATAGTAGAATCTACTATGACGATAGGTTAATGGCCTGTCGGTGAGCCTGGCCTCGTCCTAACCTTAACTCGTCAATACCTAGGTGTACATAGGTATTGGAAAGGTACAGTAGGATTACAGCTTTATAAGTTAGTCGCTCGGTGTCGTTCAATAGGCATCAAAGTAAGTACCTAGATAGGGGCTTAAACCTAGATAGGGGGTAAGGGTGAATTTAGTAATGCCGGTTCCCAATATTCTATATATGCCCTACTAGAGATATCGATGTGACATAAGCTCCATACAAGTTGTGTCAAATTTCTATCTCTAGTAAGGCAAACCATGGATAGATTGAATATTGGGAACCGCCGTAAGTCGGTTACTATCAAAACTTTACATTACTATTTATTTTTTGCCACCTCTATCTATATGCTGTACCTTTATAGAATTGATTAAGCTTGAAGTGATTTATTGCATCTATTATAATGATAGCGTCCTATCTTTATACGGTATAGCTATAAATGATAATATAAACAATCAATCAATCATATTGCATGAACTCATCAAAATAAGCTGTAGATTCTGTAATAAAAAAATCTGGTTATTAAAGTTTTACAATGTTATTAAAACTTTATAAGAATTATATAAAATATATTATTATGTGTGTAGGTATAGGTACATACTACCAACATAGATTGATTATTGTCATTTATATAATATATCTATGTATTGGACAATGGTACATATAAATATCCACTACCGCATGAATTTTATGAAGCATCACTAGGACAAGATTTGAAAAATTCACGAGAAAAAAGTAAGTAAATGGGATATTTGAAAAAAAAAAAACAGTATGAAGATGAAGAAATATTCGCTTTAAAAGTTTCCGCACAATTCTTAGGTATACGAAGTTCCGGTCAGAACCTTAGATCTGCCTAGGTAGGTAATAAAATAATGGCTTTATTATGTACTAGCTGTTGCCCGCGGCTCCGCCCGCGTGAATTACGATTTTTTTTACATAATATACCTTCCTACTGGAATTCCTTGATTTTTCGCGGGATTCTGGTGTGATGTTGTACAGAAACCTGTTCTTACTTTGCACGGGTTATCTTGTGGTGATTTTGAAAACTCCTTTTTCTTAATAATAATATAAAGTTTCATTAATACGTAGTTGAAAGATCAAAAGGACGATTTTAACTGTCGATATTTCGACCCAGTGGCACAGGTCGTGGTCACTATGTGACCACGACTTGTACCAATGTATCGAAATATCGACAGTTAAAATCGTCCTTTTCATTGTGATTTTTATTCTGAAACCACGAAATACTTATGTCAAAAATTATTAAACCATGTGAAAAGTTGTACTGGTGGTAGAACTCTTCTTTCAGAGTTCGGCCGGGTAGGTACCACTGGGATAAATTACTCTACTAACAATATTCCCCAGTCCAACATAATATAAGAGTCTTTTAAAAACCTTTGCTTCATCTCAATACAATCCAAAACATCAGAATGGACAATGGCTATATATTTCTTAACGTATAAAAAGACCTTAGATGACAGTCAGTCGGTTAGGATCGATAAGACCTAAGAGTTAAAAATATTTGTGAACCATTATCTTACCCTTTCCATATTGCGAATGATAAAGTTTAAATCTGTTCATGACGTGTTAACAGTGCCATCTTAATATAAAGTCTGGAAACAGTAAATAACATGACAGTTAATTTTTATTTAAAAAAATTCGGTAGTACCTATCTCAGAGTTTTACATTCAAGTTCCACATAAATTGTAGAGATGGCGCTATACGGTATAACGTAGCGATAACGCCAGTTACATGATTTTTGTTCACCCTAAAAAAAATCTCCTGCTAAGCCTATTTATTTACGGCTGTAAGGGTACTCCAGTCTTACTTGAGCCCTACGTCCTAGCCCTAGGTTCTTTGTGCATTCCGAGTTTCAAGTCACCTACCTACTTGAACTTAAAGGTTCTGATGTCTGTAATTTCTGAAGTACAAAAGTGATAATGATAAGATTTGTATGGAATAATCTCTAAAGAACCTCCTTTCTAACAAAAAAAGAATGAATGGAATAGGACAACGCGTTAATGAATTATAACTAAAAAACGTTTGGACTTTGATGCCGTCTTCCAGGGAAACCATGATGAATTTCGAGACAAAAAGTATCCTATGTCCTACCTCGGGGTATGAACTATAATCATGTCAAGTTTCATTTAAATCCATCCAGCGGATTAGCCGTGATGCCCGGTCGTGAAACAGACAGACAGACAGACAGACAGACAGACAGACAGACAGACAGACAAAAATTAAACAAATTACAGTTTTGGCTTCAGTATCGACTAAATAGTGTCCTCCAACAAAAATTTTCAAAATATCTTCAATGTACAGAATTCGACCCTTTACAGTTTTATTATAAGTATAGATTATGTATGTAAACTACTACACAACACATAAATTATATTAAATACTCTTGAGTCTTGACTATCCATTAAAATTTTATTGACGCTATAACCTAGGTATTTCCGAATATAAACTATGTAAATAATGAAGACATTTACAAATTTTATTTATTTTTATTAATTTATATTATTATACTAGCTGACCCCGCAAACTTTTTTCTGCCATTACGGACAAATAAAAAAAATGGCTTACGACCTACTCGCTGACTTTCGAACATGCACAGAAAATTTCATAACAATCTGTCTAGACGGAGAAGTTTGGTAACAAAAATTGGCACGAGAATTTAATATGCTAAAAAGATATCTCAAGGAAATCATGCATATTTTGTACAAATGATTCTATCTTAAACATATCTTCTTTTGAGAATGTATAGGATTTAGGCACTATTTTGCTGATTGCCGAAGCGCGTCGGAATTTTAACGAACATTCGAAGTTTCAAAAACTCACGTGAGCTTCTTTTGGTTTCCTCTGGAAGCTATGCATTATTAGTATTTAATTAGAATAAAAGAAAAAAAACGAAAAGAGGACATTTTGTTTGACTATATACATAGAGACATCAAAGGAGTATGTTATTTTAAATAATAATATGTATTTATGTGAAATATTTAAAAACCGGATAGTAGAATAGGAAACTTCTAGTCATTTCAACATCTTGTACTCTTATGTAGAACAGGAAACAGTAGTGATTATTTCATAACAAGTTTCTTAGTCAACTACCATGATCTGTGTACGTTGTACTTTGTCAAGCGAACCTTATTGTTTCAACCCTGACAAAGTTTTATTTCGACAAGTTATCATACGTCGTAACTCGTAACACGTATGTAAGAAAATCGATAGTGAGTCCACTAACCAGCTGTTATAGAAGCGGCCGGTTTTTAGGGTTTCATATTTTAAAATGTCACGTATTCAATGAGATATAGGTATACTGTTTCAGATAGACAGCTTCACGTAGTTGTTCCCGTAAACGATGTTTCAGTCAAAGATTTAAATCGCTAGATAAGCCCTTAACCTCAAAAAACGTCCAAGTTTTGTCTTATTGTGTCACAGCATGCTGAGAGCACTCAGTCAGCATGTTTGGGGACGTGTTTGATGTGCGCAATGTAGGCTAAGGGCTCATCTAGCGATTTAAATCTTTGGTTACCTCATCGCAAGTGGGGAGCGCAGAAAGTTGCCGCAAACCCCAAGTGTAGACAAATTTTTGATGTAGACAACAACAATCTCCTTCTGCGACGAACAAGTAGATTTTGTTTCAGATATTGTGTATTAGGGCCAAAACTAAACGGATTTAACCCATTAAATAACTTATTCTCGTTCTCACCAACATTTTAAGAGTCACCTAAGCTCTTAGGTGACAGTTGTTGTAAGTGAAAACTGTCACCTATGAGCATAGGCGTTTCTTAAAATGTTGGTGAAAACGAGCATTATAAAATTACTTTGTCACTCAGTTTATCCGTCTGTTCGCTACTTATGGGCATTTTCCTCTGGAACAGGTAAGTAGAGCTGTCAATTTGAAATTGATGGATACTACTACATCCTGAATGTATATGTAATCTATGTCAAACCTTAACCTTTCTAATAATAAATAGGTTCCGCTGTCTATAACCGTTCTGAATTCGAAATTAATTTATTCACGGTATTGCTAGAAAAAAAAGGCTATGAATTTGATAACTTATACAATTCTAGTACTTATACGCAATCTGCGTGTATTTTGTTATTTTAATGCAATGAAAATCCAATAACTGGGTATTTAAGAGAATACTTCGCCTCTTGCTGATACTCAAAGATGATAAAACGTAAAAACGCTCTCAACAGGTTGATTGAGTAAATGTGTCCGGTAATAATTACCTAGGTAGTAACGTACACGAGCAAAAACCAGTTGGAAACTGGTGACATAAGGAAATACGAGTGTTTCGTAAATTATATTGATAACATTAATTTTGTGGCATCTGAATATGGCGATCAATGGTCGAAATATATTAAGTTTATCTTCAAAAAATCCGTGTTTGAATTGTAAAGAAAACTAAATGCATAACGAAATATTAGTTTGCCCCAAATAAATTGCACAGAACGTTAGCTGCTGCCCGCACCAGAAACGGTAGGTACTAGATATTTAGATCTTCTAACTAACTGAATTACAAAAGATTAGTTTGCCCTACATATTTTGCACAGAAGGTTAGCTGCTGCTCGCACCTGATACGGTAGTAGATTTTGTAACTGAATTACGAAATTAGTTCCCCTTAATAAATTGCACAGAAGGTTAGCTGCTGCCCGCACCAGAAACGGTAGGTACTAGATCTTCTAACTAACTGAATTACGAAAGATTAGTTTGCCCTAAATATTTAGATCTTCTAACTAAGTGAATTACAAAAGATTAGTTTGCCCTACATATTTTGCACAGAAGGTTAGCTGCTGCCCGCACCTGATACGGTAGTAGATTTTTAACTGAATTACGAAAGATTAGTTGCCCCGAAGTAATAAATACGAAAGATTAGTTTGCCCTAAACTTATTACTATTATGTATTCCGTGCCTAAACTAGTAAATTGCAGAGAATATTAGCTTCCGCACGCACTTAAAAACGATCCAAGAGATCTAGGATCGGGTATAGTTAGAAGATTCTAACAAAATGAATAAAGAAAGAATATTTTGCTCAATAACAAACCTCCTATTTTAAACTATTGATTTACATTGATTACATTTGAACTAATAATAATTACTGTCATAATAAAGTTTTGAGGTAGTGATTTTTAATACAAGTAGTAGTTAAATTTTTGCCGAAACGACAACGAACGAAAAAGCTATATAGAATGGAAATTTCTAGAATTTTCATTAATTAAGAATAAATAATTCATGTATGAGTTTTAACTACCAAATCAACAGGAAATCAGTAACTAGTCTTACTTATTTTGTGGTGATAATTATTATGTTATTTTTATTTTAAACAACCTTGTTTTTATACTGTATGCGTGAATTTTAGATATTTTTATTATAAATCTCAAGAGAATGGCAGGGCTGCAACCTGTAACTGCAAGATACAAAAATGCTAAGAATTCGTTATTCGATAGAGTTGTACGTTTTCAGTTACTCTCCGGTTGTAGACTGAGGGGTTAGTACGGGTTTTTGTATGAATTTCCAGTCGACTCGCATCGCACAACTCGCAACGATTCGAATCGAATTCCTCCATACATCATTGATCTATAATAATATATACCTCATAGCTATACCTTTACAACCAGCGCTGTCTATTGACAGCCACATGTCAGCGACTGACCATAGATGGCGTTGGTAGTAAATGGAGGAATTCGATTCGATTGTGCGATGCGAATCGACTGGAAATTGGAACAAAAACCTGTACTAGCCCCTCTGTACCGAGTCCAGATTCGAATCCGCAACTTGTATGTATCTACAAACGCTTTTTCGAAATGAAAAGTAGTTTAATAATCAAGAACGCCGTTTGTTTCTCAGGTACAACATGTCACATTAATATTATAAAAAGCGAAAGATTGTGTGTTTAAAGTGTGTGTCTGTGTAAATTTTACCAATATCGGTTCAGTAGTTGCGGCGTAAGAGAGTAACAATAAACAAATATACACACACACAAACGTTTCCCTTTAAAACATTAGTATGATATATTTTTCCATATGATATGGGTAAGGTCATAATTATTGCGATAAATAGGGATTACTGAAATAGTGGTATTTGTGGCCCCATTGAGAACACATATCGCGAGCTGGTTTCATCTTTCGTTATGGCTGATTTAGACAGTTTCAGTAACCTAGTTTCTCTGAAATGACGCCCGAGCTTTTATTGCCGTTCTCGTCGTTTCAGGATAGCTGTTAGGGTTTGTGTCCAAATTGGCTCAAGTTACTGTAATCTTAGACATCGGCAAAAAGTGCGTTTGAAGTAGTTACACCTCTTATTATAATGTAATCTGCATAAAAGGAAAAGCTGACTGAAACAGACAAAACTCTTCAGCTTTAAGTTCAATTTTTGTTACCGAACTCCACCGAAACGGCTTGACCGATTGTTATGAATTTTTTTGTGTATGTTCAGTAGGTAAAGTAGGTCGTACTCGTATGCTATTTTTTATATCCCTAATGGCAAAAAAAAACGTTTTCTGGGTCAGCTAGTATCAGTATTGATTGAATTAAAATTGAAGTACTTAGGCGATTCTATTATTATGAAAGCTAGCCTTGTATATGTACTTTGTTTTACAAAATTATGTATCATAGTATTTGTAAGATTAGGTAGGTATCGGAATGCACTTGTGGAATTTCATCGAATGGTCACGTACTAGTGTTCGAACTTACTACCTATTAACTGACTAATCAGTTTTTTTTTCTACCATTTGATCAAAATAATAATTAGATAAGTACTAGGTCGGTTTTATCGTCTTTCTGTTGGAGTTTGGTAAGAAGTTTACTCGTTCTTCAAATCTTATCCTATCGAGCGTTAATTGAAAATCTTTTAAATTTAAGACTTTAGTTATTAAATGTAGATATTGCATGTAGGGAGAAATATAAAAAAAAACTGGTTTAGAACGGAGTACGTAAAATGCGTACAGTGTTTTTATTGAGTTATTATGAAGAAGGAAAAGGAAAATAACAATTTAAAATAAATAAAACAGAAAAAAAGTAAGTACATTAATAAAAAAATAATAAAAAAGAAGAAAATTAAATTACAAAACAATCCTTGTACAAAATAAAATACGGATCAAAATGAAATGTCATTGAAAGATCAGCAAATATATAAGGTTACATATATTTATACAATTTAATAAAGGCTCTACATAACACGTTAATACTAATGTAGTCTGAGGTTAATACGAGGTTGATTTAAGAGATGTATGTAGGTATATGATTTAGACACAATGTTTTTGCAATATCTTTTAAGCCACGCAATACTTACCGAACGTGTACGTGTAGGTGCGTGAATTGATTACACCTGTAAAATTTTTCATTAGTTCCTCTATTATAAGAAGCTGATGGTGATTTCTAAAAGGTGAAATGGATTTACTTGAATCATACCTATGAACACTAAACCTTTCAAATGTAAATAATCGTCCAAGCGCGATTCGGTCGGAGTCGAGATAGAGTCGGATTCGCGCACGAACAGTTCCGTACCATTATCTTTTATAACCTAGCGAGATGGTGATGCACAAAAGCCAGAAATCCCTTACTTTTATCTACTACTACTTTACAAATAGACAAAGAAATATTGGGTCTACTGGATCATCGACCAAAAACGAGCAAAAAATCACGTTTGTTGTATGGGAGCCCCTTTTAATCTTCATTTTACTGTATTTTTAGCATATTTGCTGTTATAACGGCAGCGCAAATACATCATTTGTAAAAAATTTAAGTGTGCAACTATCACGGTTCAAGAGATAACAGTTTGGACGGACGGACGGACGGAAAAGTTTCAGTAATAGGGTCTAGTTTTTACACGAGTGCCAAAAAAGGAGTGTAATGTTTTTAGGTTTCATGTATTGTATGTATGTGAGATTCTTTATTCCACCATATCTTCTGAACGGCTGAACAGATTTGGACATATGGGGTAGGTATCGTTAGAATTCTTATATCATTCCGAGTAACATAGACATATTTTTTGGAAAAAGTCATCTTACTGCAGGGCAGTCGTGTTTTTTTAATTTTTAAATGATTTACTTGTTTACTCTTTGGGTTCGGAGCCCTAAAAACAAGATGCCATAGATGGCATGAGCAGCTATACTCAAAGCAATAAGAATCAGAGGGAAGTCAGAACAGTCAAATTGTTTTAAACAAGCTGTTAAGCTGATTCAATATTGGATACCGGTTCCTATGTAACCTAGATTTTTCTAAGCGGCTGCCGGCCGTGAGCAAGGCTACGTCCAATTGAAGGCCATACGTCAGCGCAATAGCCGAAACGTGAATTTTTCATTCTGAGGTCATTAAACTTGACCATCGAGATTTTGGCGTCCTTTTAATAATATGTAATCGACATTCTCTATAAGAGCTGGAGTACTATTAATACTTTAAATACTTAATATTATAAAGCTGAAAAGTTTGTATGTTTCAACGCGCTTAAGATTTTTTTTTATTGTTCAAAATCATTTAAACTTTACAAAAATATTTTATACATTTTGTCACCCTCTTCAAACTCAATAAGTTTATGTGAGGATGGCGAGTTCGCTGACATAACAAAAATGAGAAAAAAGGAGAAAAATAATTAAGATAATGAACTAATTAATTAATGTAAGTGCAAAAGGCACTGCCCAGACAATGCTTTCACCGCAAGAGGCACCTATGTCCAGAAAGTGCCTCTTACCTTACATTGTCTTAGAAATATACGTTTTTTATAATTTTTACTTAGAAGGGAATCAAAGGGAAGTATCTCAAGAAATACTGGTCCAATTCTAAAAAATATTTTTGGGTTGGATATCGATTAAGGCTATCACCTGATAAAATCATGATGGCCAATAAGCATCAATGAAAAATGTGGCAAAAACGGGAATTTTTTTTCTTTTAGAGAGCTTTCGTTGCGCAAAAATCATGTAGGTATGCACGGAATTTCTAAATAAAAAGACTCAGATATTTAAAAGCTGAAAATAATGCGGGCGAAACCGTGGGCAACAGTTATAGTAAGTAAAATATAAAAAATCGAAGTCCATTTAGTTACTTTAAGTTTTAATATAGTAAATCCTTTTAAATAGATGTTTTATTCAACGTTTTATAAATCTACATCCGCAAGTGCTAAGCAAATTACGTATATTATAACAAGATTTTTATTTACATATTTTTGTATCTTTAATTCATTATTTGTTATGGACTTATTTACGGACATATAATATGTTAAGTGTTATATTTGCATACTTTATTTACTTATGGTAATATATACACGTGGAAAACGCATTTCCATGTTACGAAGCTTCCCTATTTATATGTACCTACACGAATGTTCCCATTTCCCAGCGAAAATATTTCTGTGCAAGACTTGAAAATCCTATCAGCAGAAATATCTTGATAAGTATCTTATGAAAAATATTAAGATATTATGGGCACAATTCCAATTCTAGATAAAAACTGAAGCTTTTCTTTATAGTAGAAAATAACTAAAGTTCACGAATTAGGGGTTATGGGATCTAATCCTTGACACCCACCTCTAATAAATTATCTGAGTTATGTACGTTGGATTGGATACGGCCAATGTGGTGGACTATAGCCAAAGCCTGGTCATTCTGAAAAGAGTTAAGAAAAAAGTTAACTAAGCCGAAAATCTTTTTAATCTGCGTGTGAGCGATGTTAATCGACCTAGTTAGTTATTTACACATCTTAAAGATAGTTCAACCCTATACAACCTTTTGATGACCTCCGTGGCGCAGGGGACGCACGCTCGGATTCGAGTGGGAGGTCGCGGGTTCGATTCCCGCCACGGGCCACTATGGAATTTTATAATTTCTAAATTGGCTCAGGTCTGGTCTGGTGGGAGGCTTTGGCCGTGGCTAGTTACCAGTTACCACCCTACCAGCAAAGACGTACCGCCAAGCGATTTAGCGTTCCGGTATGATGCTGTGTAGAAACCGTTGGGGTGACTTAACTTAACCCTTCCAAGTTAGTACGCTAACATCTTCGACTGCATCATCACTTACCATCAGGTGAGATCGCAGTCAAGTACTAACTTGTATAGCATAAAAAAAACAAGGTGTGGGTTAATTCGTATAGTGTGCCCGCAGCTATCCTTTTAACTTGATCCTAGAAATACATTAACGTGATAAGAAGTCCCAATAATTTTATTTTATTTTCAATACAAAAAATAAAATTTCATTTAGAAAATAAAATTAAGTGTGATAAGTGTGTGATCGGTAACCCTAACTGTGATATCGACAAACCTCATATTATTTTCATTATTCCCATTCATTGATATTGAACCAGCTGTTTTAAGGGATGTCACTTAAAATTTATGGTGCATTTTTGAACACCCTATAGTTCCCTCAGGACATGAGTTACACTTTTTGTGATATTTTTTCATGCATCAATACATCGTTCCCTACTTTAGACTTACGGCTAATTATGGCAAATAATCTACACGTTGTATAACTACACTTCTCGAATTGATTATTAATCAAAGAAACCAAATCGTTTTTTTTTCACACACAAATTCACACTCTCACAATGCCGTTGACCTCGTCACTCGTAAATCGTACGCGCCTTGATGGCTGTCGGTGGATTCTCAAAGGAACTTTAGTTCGCTTTGCCGATGATTTCCCCTCGCACTTCATATGATTGCATACTCGTGGGTTATTTTAATAGGCGATTTTCAATTTTATTTGGAGTTAAAACCCTCAAAATTTGGTTTAAAACGTTTTAAATCGGTTGATTTACATGTATAGACGCCACACCTTCATAATCGCTCATGTCCCATGCGATTCGCAAGGAGTGGGACGCGTCATCGTGAATTGAATAATCTATAGAGCAATTTCCGCCCCGTATCTCGCAAGAGGCATATAGTTTTAACTAAGCTATAGTGAACCGTGAACGAGAGTTTGTCGCTTATCTCCAGATGTTTGTCCCCAGGTTCGAGCTGCGGCGGACGCTGATCGTATGGAACTGCGCGCTAGCAGCCTTCAGCATCATGGGCGCGTGCCGGACCCTGCCCGAGTTCCTGCATGTGCTGCGGAACTACGGCATCTACCACTCTATTTGTGTGCCGAGGTAAGCTGGACACTACCGGGCCAAGTTCACTTATGACGTGATCGATGAAACTACATATAGCCGTCTCGACGTACTAATTTCAGACGGCCCCCGCGCGCCGGCTATACTTTACTCGTGTTAGTTCTTGTACGGTCTTTACGGTACGGTATTTCACGCGCTGTGTGCCCCCGATTGCGAGGCAACCTTAGTACGTCGAATGAGATAAACTAACGCGATAGAAAGAGACCACAACTTTGCGTTTTTTGCGTGTTCTTTGCGGACGCGGAGCCAAGCGCTATGCTATGGCGAACTGAATTGCACTTTTTGTGTCAGCGCTAGAGTCGCTATTTCTTTAAATCATCTTGCGGAGTGAGCCTTCTGTACCGTTAGGTACTATTATGTACTCCGTGACACTACGAACAGGATGGTAGTTATGGAAAGAGACAGGACATTGTACACTTGTATGTTACAGCGAGACAGGTAGATTCCAGTTTACTTGATTGGACCCCATTTTGTTAAATAAAAAAATTTTAAAACTGAATCAGAACTGCAACCAACACTGATCATGCTGATTTTGCTCATAGACCTGAAAAGAGAGAAACCCTGAAAAGTCTATTTACAGTTGTGATGATCTGGAGAAGAGCCAAGATAGTGATATCTAATATTTCTCTTCAAAGTGGAACATTGATAATTCATATCTGAACGTTTCGGTTTTAGGTAAGGGCAATTGTAGCTTGTAGGAGAAGTTAAGTAGCCGTTAAAAAGAAGCTTGCGTGTTAATCCAGGATATAATCTATTTCCATTCCAAATTTCACCCAAATCGGTTAATAATAATTTAAAAATTTAATACAGTTTTAAAACAACTATTAAAAATAAATAAACTCTGTGTAGGCTAGATATGTATAAATTAGGATTAATAATGAGAAAAATAATATGTTATATGATATGTTAATATAAATGTATGCATACGGTAATTAATAAAATTAATGTAATGCAAGAAATAAACAGTAGATATAGTACTTAGATAGAAACTAAATCTCTTCACTAAAGGAAACTACTCCTTGTAAACACAGCTTGTAGTGTAGGTATTAAAATATAGTAAACAAAAACCTCAGCATTATCAGTACCTAATCAGCATTATATCATAATCCACAAACTACGGCAAATTTTCGTATTTGTAAATATTATATTATTTTATTATTCCGTATAAACTATGGACATGGTTAATTGAAAATCGCTTTGTTTTGTATTTGTTATATAATGTAGACGACCTTGGTATTTGTTATGCTTATAAGAAATGAAAATTAGTATAATCGTGAGTAGATCTTATTTTGAAACGGTAAATATCTTACTTAGGTATATGGCTAATTTTGTACTTCCTGTTTTACCACCTTTTTCCTTATGTATATAAATGTACATAAATAGCTCAATGTTATTTGGATCATTATGTAGTTTCCATTACGCACTCGTATTAATTAATTCTTTATTCATGGAGTTCAACAAATTTACATTAACAACAATACAATACTCATCTACTTCATTTTATTATTTCTTTATTATTTATTATTATTATTTAAAAGTATACATTTTTCCTTATTGATATTCTGTGGACCCCATACTAGGAAACCTGTATCGTGGGGTCCTGTTAAACGAAATTAAATTGGTTAAACTAAATTAATTAAATGAAAATGGTTTAAGAGCAATATAATTTATTATCCGAAAAATACCTATCAAATTAGTTACATACCTACTTCTAATAAACTTAAAAATGCTTTATGTATCAGATATGAGTTCATGTTAAGTTTAAATACAGGTTTAAGAGGATTCACTGAATTTATTTTTGATTTTTGCCCATCTCACTCTTATTATTTTATGTCAAAGAGGACATGTTTTCTGCTTATTTTTTTTGTAATAAAAACAACACTATCTCACGTCGAATTAGTTCAGGAGCACAGTTTTTATTGACCAGATAAAGAAAAACACCAGTTAATAAAGAAAGTTACAAGTTTTCATTCATAATTTTTGGTATTACGGAACTCGACCAAAGTTATAAAAAATTTGATCAAAATTGATTATTGTTCTATCTTTCGATGAACATATGGAGGGCGCAGCGATGCCGCACCCTCAGTATGATTGCAGGTTCGTGGATTTAAAATGAAAGACGGTGTGTCCACAGCGAAGGCGCTGATTGAAGTAATTTATTTCAAAACTGCTTAGTAATGCTTGACAGTTTGACAATTTGTATGTGACGTTGACGTGAACTGAGAAAATACAGAGTAGCAGACAGCTGAGCATAGATAATGTTAAAATTGGCGTAGACATAATTCCCCCCTCTGAAACGCTGAGGGCGTTTAAGAAACGTTGCTGAATGGAGATGTCAGGTTCTCGTCAATGCTCCTCTTATGACTCCTCTTGTGGGTTTAATGTTCGTCACTCTTGCGATACCGTCAGGGCCAGGACATAATCCACTCTGCCCATTCGCCAGGGAAGTGGAGCGATGTTGTCGTGTTGCAGAATGACCAAGTCTCCTACGCGCAGATTGTCTTTGTGCGCTGCTGCTGCTGCTGCTTGGTGTAATGCTGAAGCTCGCTGATGAGCCCTTTGCCACCGACGCCAGAATTGCTGCCGGTTTCTCTGTCCTCGCGTAGCGGTCCAGACTGCTGGTGCTGAGGTCTTCTTTGTGCGGCGACGGCAAGCCTGTCAGCGGCCGGCCGATCAAGAAGTGCCCTGGGGATAGATGGAGCAAATCATTAGGAGAGGAAGACATAGGAACAAGGGACGACTATTTAAGATAGCCTCCACTTGCGTTAAGAGTGTACTCAATTTCCAAATGTTTAATTGCTATTTCCTATGCATCCTTTGATAATAACATGATTAATATGATTATGATCAGTTCATTCTATGTGAAATATTTAAGACAGAAGCTAATGAAAAAAGCATGAATGAATATCGCTGATTTATTTTGCACCTCGACTCTTCTGAGTCAACATCTGACGCTGATCCGCGAATTCAAATGTCAATACCTACAGCATGAAATGGAAAGGCAGGCATCACACACTGTGCTGGGTATCAAAGTTCGACCTTGATGCCTCCTGCAAGTTATGCAATCGCGGACCGTGCGTCGCACTAAGCATTTTCCCCCCAGTGGCTAAGCTGTTTATATGTGTGAATAAAAAAATGCTTGCGGAAACGATTTAATGAAATGCTATGTCTACTATGACGTATGAATCGTATTACGAATGAAAAATTATGTTTAATTGTATGATAATATTAGAATAAAACTATTATAGTTGTATGTATGTATAGGCGCGAGGTATGACGCGCATGGTTTAGCGACGAGAAGCGCCGCACACAGCTTGAGCCGTTGATTGTCATCGGCTTGCCGGTGGGTACCCTCTGCTTCGCGTACAAAAATGTACGCTCGACCTACTGAGTGAGACGATCGTTTTTACATAGATATACGTCCCGTATCCGACTATAGATGAGTCAGACAATGTATGAATATATTTTGAATGTGTGAATGATTGTGATTGCAGGCGAATGCAACCCTAATGTATTGAAAATGTTTAATGTATATGATTTGGCGCAGTAATGACGCCTGAAATGATTTGGCGCAGTAATGACGCCTGAAATGTATTGACGCTGTAATGACGTCTGTTTATGTTTTGACGATGCTATGTCGTCTGTAATGTTTTGTTGACGCTGTAATGACGTCTGTAATGTTTTGGCGCAGTAATGACGCCTGAAATGTATAATTGACGCTCTCATGTCGTCTGATATGTATTGACGCGGCAATGACGTCTGCAATGTTTTAAAGCTGCAGTGACGCGGTAATGACGTCACTGTCATTATAGATGTAACTTGATATGAAAAATGTAATGTGTTTTAGTATCCAGAGAATTCTGTATTGACTCTAATGGTTGAGAATGAATTCTTTGGAGGTGGTCTGTCACAATATTTACCTGATTTGAGGCGAGTAGTGTAAATCTGGAAATGCTTACATGCCTTCTCGCTGTCAAGGAATTGTGACTGTTTGTGTATGTGTAAGCCATTATCTAAAGAATCATTGGATGAAAAATTGCAATGTGTTTGCTTGGCGTCACTATTTATTGAAATAGGACCCGTGATAACCCAACCGAATTTTGAGTCATACATGAATGGTTTGTTTTCGCCTAGGGATGTAATTTTGTTCCCTATGACCTCCCAAAATAGGTCAGCACCGATGATTGCATCGACGGGCGCAGGTCTGTAAAAGTTGGGATCAGCCAACTGAATGTTGTGTGGTATATCTAGTTGTTTATGATCTATGTATATTTTAGGTATGTTACCTGTTAACTCAGGCATAATAAAGCACAATGAGTTTGCATGATAATCGCCCTGCAGTGAGCTGAACTGAACGGAACATCTTTCAGTGACATGATTGTTTGTGTTGTTACCTATACCTACGACATTGATATCTGTAGGTATCGCGTCTAATTCTAATCTTTCCTTAACACGTTGAGTGAGGAAACTAGATTGGCTCGCGTTGTCGAGGAGTGCTCTAATGATCTCGGATTTTGAGTTTTTAGGATTTGTAACCCGTATCCTAACTGTGGATAGCATAACGTGCGACGTTGATTGTCTAGCAACATTTACGCTTACCTCCTCGACAGAGGTTTGAGCTGAGTCTGTATTACTCAATGCCTGTGAGTGTGTAGGTGTAGCGAGATCCTGAACAGGTGTAGGTAAAATGTTGGAACCCGATTGCGTAACACAGGAGAACACTTTATTTTGTTTAGAGTTTTTAGTGTGATTGTTATTGCTACTAGATAGTCTATGAGATGTATGCTTGTCTTGAATGATGTTTTGATTGAATGATTCCAAAACATCGGCGCGATCCTTAAGAAATTTATGAAATTGTTCTAAGGTAGGTATGTCACTTAATGTGTTGCGATGCTCTTCCCATTTCATACTGGTTTGATTATCTAGTTTAGAGCTAACCATGTGAATAATCAAAGTGTCCCATTGATCGGTGGGCTGCCCTAAACTAGACAAAGCACGTAAATTTTTGCTAACATTATCAATTAATGATCGTAATGATTGTTCTGATTCGCGAGTCAGTGGATCGATGCTGAATAAAGCGTTGAGGTGACTGTTAATTAATTGCCTTTTGTTGTCATAACGCTCGCATAATAAACTCCAGGCTTTGCTGTAATTTAAGGCGCAAACTTCCAGGTTGCTAATGACACGCGCGGCATATCCTTCTAAATATGATATTAAATAATGAAACTTGTGTATTGGTAATATGTTTGAATTTTGATCAATGAGCGAAGAGAAAATTTCTTTGAATTGCATCCAACGTGATGCCGCCCCGTCAAAGCGAGGAACCTGGATTAGTGGAAGTTTGAAACCTAATCCCTGGTGTCCGCCGCCACACCCTTGATGTGTGGAGCTGCTGTGAGCATCCTCAAAGCTAATGTTTTTTGAGAAACGCGATAATATATCTTGCGCGAGTGACAAAGTTGAATCGATTTCGTTCTCGATTTCTTCTCGAATATCGAGTTCTTCTTCTAAATCGTCAGCGCTCAACGTTTCGATCTGACTTTGTAACTCACTGAATTCGCTCGATAAACTTTCGAATTTGTTTAGTTTGATCTTTAATTCGCCTAACTGTAAAGAGTCTAAACAACAAAGACAAGGACAAAGACGCGCGCGGTGAGTTGCCTAATGAATCAACGCTGCGCTCGCGCTGTACCGAAAACCGATAAGCAGTTTTGAATTCACTGCGATAACTAACGCGCGTGTACTAAATATGCTATTGTATGAACTATGAACAACGGTAATTACGTGCGATTGATGTAAAAATGTGATGATTACGTGCAAAATTTGAAATGAGTGATGTGTGAATGCAAAGTGGAGTACTATAAAAATAGTATATGACCCTTGGATGAATGTGGATGTAGATGGATGAAATGGATGTATGAAATGGATGGATGATTGGACGATTGGATGAAAGTGAATGTGATTGTGTTGTATGGATGTGATATAGGGGCACTTATCTTGAAAACGTCCGACACGTTGACGGCTGCTGCGGTCTTGATTCGGCCGGGCGTCGATAAGTGGACTTCTGCGTGATTTCTTCGCTGCGGCCACCTTCTTCCGATGAGGACTGTTGTCCGGTCGTGTCTCGTGGTCGCCAAAATTATGTTCTATCTTTCGATGAACATATGGAGGGCGCAGCGATGCCGCACCCTCAGTATGATTGCAGGTTCGTGGATTTAAAATGAAAGACGGTGTGTCCACAGCGAAGGCGCTGATTGAAGTAATTTATTTCAAAACTGCTTAGTAATGCTTGACAGTTTGACAATTTGTATGTGACGTTGACGTGAACTGAGAAAATACAGAGTAGCAGACAGCTGAGCATAGATAATGTTAAAATTGGCGTAGACAATTATTATTTCGTTTTAAAGAAGTATTTCCAAACCAAATATGGCCAGGAGCATAGATTATTACTATATTAATCCAAATAACACCACAACATGATCTAAATATGCACGAATTACTAATGATTTGGTATTTTGAATGAATGGAGACATTGTAGTTCACAGGCCCCTTAAATATACGCCGCGGCGTCTATACGCCGTTAATTGTAAGATGAGGTACGTTCTATATTCAAAATGTGTTATACTCGTTGTTTAGGTAGTCTATTACTTTAACCAATATAATATTATCTCAGCTCAAAAATACTGTTTTGGAAATACTCCAGATTTACCAAATCTCGATTGGGGAGTCATCGCAGTCATATATTGCTGTAGTTTTTTTTGGCAAAGCTCAAGTATAAGCCTCAAATTGCCAAAGATTATATCATACCTGCTGTGAAGGTGACTGCAGTGAGGATAGCAATTTATTAAATAATTGAAGAGATGAAATGAAATGTTCTACGAATTGTTGGCATTCTTAATGTCCTCTCGATTTATTCTAACTCCTATCCTATATTTCACCCAACAAAACTGTTTGCTTCCTTATTAAAGACAGGTGTGCATGGATTGCGATTCAAGTCGGCTTTAACGTTCTCCGGAGTGAGCTAGCTGGCTCACTATAAATAATAAAAATCAAAGAGCTTCTTCGGGCTTTAAAATGAAAAATATTACACACCTACTTTTCATCCGACTTCGAAAAAGGAGGAAGGTTTTCAATTCGACTGTATGTTTTTTTTATGTTTGTTACCTCATAACTTTTGACTGTGTGAATCCATTTTTATGATTCTTTTTTTATTAGAAAGCTGAAGTTTCAACTGTGGTCCCATTTCAATTTAGTCCAGTTCTGATAATGATATCCATGAGAAAACTATATAAGTTAAAAAAAATTTAATTGGAAAGGATTTATTCAACAGTAGTTTGATGAGAGTTGAAGTCGGGTTTTTTGTTAATTAATTAACGTATACATGTAGTTTAATTGACTGCATCTTTAAGTGATGATTTGTGATGATCACAGCGATAGATGTCACCATTTTAAGAAAATATAGTTAGGTACTTCGGAGACGTAGAACGCACACTTAAATGTCTTCCGTAAAAACTAAAACGCGTGATGTAATTAAATAATAATTGCTTACGAGATATTGTGATTTACGCTGGATCACGTAGGTATGCAATATACGTATTTGTCCGTGTCTGTAATGTTATTCTATGCCCGTATTACGGCGAAAGTTCAACTAATTAAATTTTAAATGAACTCGATGTTGTTCGATTCTGGACTCAATTGTCGTACAGACACGGTCGACAATATTTTTATTTTTGATCCCACTTCTGATGACGTCTCGTGATTCGTGAATCGATTATGACAGTTACTTGCACTATTCTAATAATTTGGATTTGAAATTCAAATAGAACTAAACGGGTCGGCCGCCAAATTCTAATTTTACTTCGTAAGTATTTGGCGATTTGTTGGATAATATTTTGTAACACATAATTACGATAAGTATAGCAGTAAAGTTGCGGGAATGGCAGTATCATCGATACACGTTTATATCAAAATCTTTGCTTGAAAGTGTAATTTAAATAAATTAGTCTGAATTTCGATTTTGATGTGAGTCTCACAAAAAGTCGATTCTCGAACTAATTTCTTTAACAGGATATTTTCCAGAAAATCGAAGCTCGTTATGTCATTCGATTCACCAAGAAAAAAGTTAAAATCCTGTGATAAATAACATTACGCAATTATTATATTACAATTGAAGTTAGTTTTAATGAAAACATAATAATAATAGTTAAAATAATAGGAGTTTTTGTTGGCAAATTCAATTAAATATATTTATACTGAAATTAATACAGTAGATGAATAGCTTAAATAAGCTGAAAAAAGTGGAAGTTTACTGTACTTATGATGGTAACCTTACCACAGAACACAATATACTAATTACTATGTGTTCTGACTTCTATGGTATCGTTAATGAGTTGTTGACGCACGCGGACGGATTTTCCCAAAATCAATATCAAGATAATACTTTAGGAATCACTGTTTATTAGCTAATACATTTTATTAATTTTAATTAGCTAATACAATTATTTTTTATAAGCTCTGTAGTATTTTTACCTAACACTCGACCTTGAATTATCAAGATGAGAAATGTAGATTCAAACGTTGATGCTAAAATAATTAATTTATATTAAATATTCGAACTACTGCTCGTATTTGAAAGAAAAAACCTTTTTGTGTTAGATGCAGTATCAGAATCCATTTATTTTTTGCTTTATGTATAAGTATGAATTGTTCAGCATATTCAAAACTGACGTTAGCGTATATATAGGGAGACACTAGATATACATCTATATTATTTTATATTCTTTATCAAAATGAAAAAACTAACATGGTGACGACAAGATTCATCTCCATCATTCCGAAGCCACTTAAGGTGTTGCGGCCCTACCAGCCCGCGAAATTCAAATTTTATTTAGTTTTTCGCAAATATTAGACTAACTACACATTGTAGATTTATGGCAATGCATTTTGCGGGCCTACTTTTTATGCATCTACACGTTTTTAATAGAAACTTTGCTCGAAAGTTCCCACTCATCTCAAATTGGTTCCCGAAAGATAATTTTTTGCAGTTTCCCAGATTTCAAGCTATCGGGAACCAATATGAAGTAAATGAGTATTGTTGAGCAGAGTTTTTGTTAAAAACATGTAGATGCATAAACGTTGTGCCCGCAAAACACATTGCCATTAGCCTTCGATGTATAATTAGCCCACTATGAGTGAAAAACTAAATAAAATTTGAATTTTCGCGCCCGGGTGGTACCCATCGCCCTTAATAAGATTTCAATCACGAAAAAAAATATAAACCATGAACATATTTTGGGACCCGTAACTCAGAAGAAAAGCTTTTCCATTGACCGAAAAAGTTTACATAAAGGAGTATAAGATAGACCTGGCTTTTACTGTAACGTAAGGATTATAATACTTATATTTACGTAGGTCATAAGTCATAACAGCAGCACAAGGAGCAGATACCGACGTGGAAGCCAAGAACTTGATAGCTCGCATGTTTTCGCGGGAGGAACCTTGGCAGCGATACAGTCAAATGTTGAGAGGGATAATGAAAAGAAGAGAAGATAGGGAAAAAGAAGAAAAGGAGAAGAACGAGATGTTAAGGGGTCAACATGAAGTATAATGCATAGCGATTTCGTGCTGACTCAGAGACGGGGAGGTCGTTTTAGTCCGTGCGAGTCGGACATACCCTGCCGTAAGGGAAGTCCGTGAGGGATTTTTTTCTCCCCCAAAAAAAAAGGTCATTCTACTAATATTATAAAGGCTAAAGTTTGTGTGTGTGTATGTTTGTTACTCCTTCAAGCCGCAACTACTAAACCGATTTGGCTGAAATTTGGAACAAAGATAGCTTTTAACCCGAATTAAAACATAGGCTACTTTTTATCCCGGAAAAATCTAAAGTTCCCATGGGATATTTAAAAACCCTTAATTTTCAACAGTAATCTATAGCTACACCTATAGGACTCACCTTTAGCAAACTTCCTTGAAGTAGGTATAAAGGTTTTGAGCGGGAACATGAACAGAACGTTTCCCTCGGGATTTGTGACAAACCGAATTTTACGCGGGCGGAGCCGCGGGCAAGAGCTAGTAAGTACATAAGTAAGGTTTACATAGGCATTTCATAGCAAAGCTCCAGTTTGTAAGAGTACATTCAGAATTTATTGAATCTGTTCAGAACCCTCCATTTAATAGAATTCAAAACATGCTTAATTACTTTTTTGTGAACTTGAATTTACGAGTGTACCGTTTAAATTATATGTTCTCTGTCGCAACCGTCCAAAAAAAGTAAAACCGGTACGCGAATGGTCTGCTCTGCGGTATTATATATCTTCGGTTCCGCCCGCTGAATTGCAGGAGGTTTTTATGGGAAATTGCCAAATATCACCAGCGATTACATTGATGTTTACTTACCATGTTTATTTTTATGAGATACGATTATGACTGGCAATTATGAGGGCGGGCATCGCCGCAAGGTGCTACCTATCAAAAAGCCTCTGAGAACATCGTATCAAGACTCGGTTACACAATTTAATAAAAACCAAACCCATTTTAAGGGTTGGATTTGTATTCTTAGGACCGAGTTTTAAGAATTTCTTTTTCTTTTCTTGCTATAAGTAATCATTCTGAGATCTAACCTTTATGAATAAGGAAATTATTGGAAAATACCTACGGACCTCTTTTTTCTTCCAAGAGCTTTGATTCAAGACTTCGGTCTGGTGTAACTAGTTTTGTGTGCGGAAGTGCATAAAAGGTAAATTCTACTATGGCAATTTTTAACAGTAAAATAATACTCATAAATGAAGTATAGGTAAAGTCCATCGCATTAACCTCGTAAAAAATTCCGGAGTAGGCGAGAACGCCCGACAAGAGGGATTCTTGTTGAGAGGGAGCCCGGCGGCTCCTCCCTGACTCAGGAGACTCACCGGTTGCTGTAGTGCATACACCTTCTCTAGCGACCTGCGGCCTGCGGGTAATGGACGTATATAGGGCTATGCCTTCCGTCATCCAAATTCTATCGAAACGACAGGCCGAGAATTTTGTGCAACCTCTTTACGTCGACACCTGGCGGGAGCGAGGTGAATACGCGAGTGAATCCCGTACTCCTGTCGATGTGGTCCATCTTGGCACAGCACAGGTTGTAGTGGGTGAAAGCCCCTCCCTTTCCCATGACGGAGGGGTATGCGTCAAAAATGGGTTTAAAAAAATATCAAATAAAAGGTATAAAAACACATTGCAATTAACCCCTTGAACTGTTTTAATAGCTATATTTATTCATTACGTGATTTTGGATTTGCATGACAAAACAAAGTGAAAAATACTTAATACATATATCAATTGATTTGGGTAATAGGTAGAGTCAAATTTTGACGCACACGTACATA
Organism: Coenonympha glycerion; assembly: GCA_963855885.1. NCBI lineage: Eukaryota > Metazoa > Arthropoda > Insecta > Lepidoptera > Nymphalidae > Coenonympha > Coenonympha glycerion. The sequence continues at coordinate 15,218,799 of OY979633.1, forward strand.
TGAGTTGAAAACATGATAAGTACTACAGAATAAAATAGTGGGGGGAGACCAAGCGGGAATTTTTGTGGTACTGCGAACGGATAGATTTATTACATTTTATGCGGCACACGGTTCAAGAGATACAGCCTGGTGACAGACGGTCGGACAGCGAAATCTCCGTAATAATGTTTCTTTTTCTAACCCTAATTAAAAAGAGATAAGACTACAACTTACATGATGGACGTTGGTTTACATAATAACTTATAACAAAATAAGCAACTTTCGCACTTGACAGACGAGTGAAGGCGCCGTAAACTTGAAAATTGTATCAAAAGACAATTTATAGATAAGAGGGCTCTCCACTTCATTTTTTTGCCTCCGCGAGGGTCAAACTCAAGCGAGGGTTTATCAGAGCTTACTAAGCGAAGCTTGTCTTCTGTATCAAGTTTATTTTATCTCTATCTGTCTCATTACTTGGCCGTGACTTTAAACTACTTTACAAACTTAAGAATCCGGTTACCTACAATGTCTCCATACATTCGTAATACCAAAATCATTAATTGTAATTTGTGCATATTTCGATCATGTTGTGGTGTTATTCGGGTTCATATAGTAATAATCCATGCTCCCGGCCATTGTTTCGGAAATATTTCTCTAAAACGAAATATAAATGAATTTCGATTTGCTTATTTTTGCGCCAAAAAGGACATGTTTTCTGTTTATTTGTTTTGTAATAAAAACATCACTATCTCACGTCGCATTAGTTCAAGAGCACAGTTTTTTTATCCAATTATAGAAAAATACCAATGTAAAGAAAGTTACAAGCTTTCATTCATAATTTCTGGTATTACGGACCTCGACAGAAGTTATAACAATTTTGATCAAAATGAATTTATATTTCGTTTTAGAGAAGTATTTTCAAACGAAATATTGCCAGAAGCATATATTATTACTGAATGAACATGCACGAATTAAATTGATTTTGGTATTACGAATATGTGTAGACATCGTAGATAACCGGACTCTTAAATCATAGTGTAAAATAAATGTAAATATAAATAAATAAAATATCGTGTCATCCTCGTCTTTCCGCAAATCTGACGCATTTGGCCGGTTATTTTCTTTCGATTTTTAACCGGATTTTCCGGTTAGGTACAATTTTAAAATAATGATGATGAATTTTTAAGTGATGGCCATGGATGTACGAAGTTGTTTCAAAACTTTTTTTATAGACTACGGTCTCTATATTAACTCCTACAATTATTGTCATTTTTTAATTAACATTCGGATTCTAAAGTTAGGTATAGGCGCATAAACAAGTAGTATTTTTCAATTAAATATGTTAGATGGGAAATTTGCATTGAAAAGAAAGTAAGTTTTTGAATACAAAATTAAATTCCGGAAATGAAAAACAAATTCCTCGTGCACATGGTTTTTAGAAACACTATTTCATTTTCCTAGAATATTTTGGTTTTGATACATGAGAACTTGATATCTTTCGTCATTCTTCTTTAATTTAATCGCTTTTTATCCATTTTATATTGTCCATTGTCCACCTGAGTAACTAATCATATACTTACTTGTGGATCGCAGTTAGTACCTGCGTAATGAATAAGTCATTTATTTTTGTAAACATGTTATTCTAATAAAAATTCCGTCAAACGGTAAAGAAGAAGCTTCTATCCTTCCTCGTAGGAAGGATAGAAGCTTACTTACTTATTTTATGCTTTTATTGATCGTTGACATCAGCAACGATAATAAATAATAGGCATTATTTAGAATAGCTGTGTAGTAAGAAATAGGTTCGCCAAGTCATGTTAGCTAAATTAGCTACGGCTAATTAAGCTATTTTTAGTGATCTGGAGGTTTAAAACTAAAGACAAGACCCAAAATATCATGTTTATTATTTTAGGTCGTAATATAAATTCACTCTGAAGCAGAAACACGATTGTATAAAATTTTCTCTATAGAGAGTTCTCCCAATGATGCTCAAATATCTCTATTTTTCTAATTTGTATCGTAAACTGCAATGGATCTAATTGTAATATCAATAACGATATCTGAAAACGCTCAGAAAGGATTTTTGATAACTTAGTTTTTTTAGTAATAAGGTAAAACGTCGTTTTCCTGGTACGAGTATATTCTTCCGCAGCGTTGCATGTCACACCCATCAACGTATTCGTGAGAGTGAGAAGGACAAAAATAAAACCAATGTATCGTCTAAGACCATGAGTTAGCGTCTATAGTTTAGGAAAACAAACTGTTTTGTTCTTTGGGATAAATAACTCCGTTGCTGTCTATGACCGAATAGGTACATATCTTACAAGCGTTTTAGATAGGTAAAGTCTGAGCTAGTGGTAGGCTTCGGCCTCGGCTATGGTAAACATCCTGCCGGTAAAGACGTACTGCCCAAGAAAATTAGCGTAATGTTATATAGGTACAACGTTGTACATTCATTCTTAATTATTTATTTATTTAACACTTTATTTGTACACCACTAAACCATACTTACACCATAGATTTATGATAGGTCGTCGCTTGCGCTCCGACTAGATAGAGCTCTTTCTCCGTGCGGCAAATTTTTCTTGCAGTTTGTGTCAATTTGTATGGCGCCCTGATGCTAGTGTGCGTTAAAAATTGGGTAGCGACGGCTCGGGTATGCCAACTTAGACAAAGTATTTTTATTTCCGCACTTTAGAAGTAACGGGCGGCCTCTTGGACCTCTATGCTTGTGTAATGTGTAGTAACCGATAAGGATTACAGTTACTTTCAAGTTAGGTTGCAACGTCACGTATACATATTAGTTTTCAGCCAAATCCTGACTTTGAGTTCAATAAAAAAAAAGCTAAAATACCGAAAGTATTAAATCATATTTTTGTAATACCAGAAATACGTGACGCGACGTTGAGAAAATAGGTCAGAGAATCAAGTCAGACACTTAGCTCAAGACTTCTTCTCAGCTAGAGCATCTGATTATAAACTGTGGTGTCACCACCTATAGACTCTCAACACATATAATAAAGTTATAGCTTTGTTTATTGTATTGCTTTACTAATCATTTTTCAGATGAGTTCAATACTATCAGAGATATTTCCCTCATAATCATTGGCATATAGTTATATATAAATCTATAGACCCCGGGTGTAATACGAAATTCAGGAAAAATGTGTCCCGAGAAAACCAAAGAAAAGTATTTTTATTTGTATTATATAAGTGCTATTGGAATTCTTTTCGCGTTTTGGCATTCATTAGGTTCGGACACTTTTTAGCGCTGACCCTAAATCCTTAGTTTATTTAAATATCAATGCCCATAATATATAATTTATAATACATATTATTATTTAGTGTTTGTACCTGCTCTACGTAAAGAACTACGAGTGGGTACTCTACCATTTAAAATTAGATACACATTATAGTAAACAATTTCATAGTTACGAGTATCATTATTATTATTCATTTGAAACAGGTGCAGTACCTACTTAGCGGAATTCCATGATAATTAACCTCAGTATGTAACCACAATTATTATTAATCACTTTGTAGTCTGTACTGCGTGGAATCGGTACTCTTCTGAAAAATTACAAGCCATTCTTGCAAACGCTGCGACTCATAATTAACTTAAATGCTAATGCGGTAATTAGAGCATACAAAGCTTTCACAGAGACTGACTAAAAGCTAAATTGCAGTAGAAAGATCTACTTACTACTTTCTTTGATAATTCGGGCAATTGAAAATTGCTATAAAATTGTAAAAATTTCATTGAAACTGCAGAGTTAATAATAATTACTTACTTATACGTATTATATAAATTATACTTTCAGATAAAATCTTACTCAAAAGAAAGGATCGGAGCTCAGAAAAGAGAAAATTCAAAGATCAGAGATACGGAAAATCATGGATAATTAGGATTGCGATCACAGTACAGAGGTCACAGGCGAAATTGTGGAAACAAGTATATAATTAAAAAAAATTAAAAACTCGACTGCACTGTGGTACAACGACTTTTCCCAAAAAAATATAGCCTATGTTACTCGGACTGATGTAAGGATTCTAACGATATCCCGTATGTCGAAATCTATTCATTCGTCCAGAAGTTATGGTGGAATAAAGAAACTCACATACATACATAAATTAACCCTAAAAACATGACACCCCTTTTTTGGGCAGTCGTGTAAGAAGCATTGATAGCTCATTGGTTGAAGATTTTAATCTCGGGCACGCATTTCTAGCTTTGGGTATATTTTGGTCTCGATTGGACTTTTTTTTTAACTTATAAGTCTATTAAGTAAACCTTTCTTATGTCCCACTATTATGGGTATAATACATCTAATTTGGCTCATCTGATCTGGCGGGAGACTTCGGCCATGGCTAGTTATATTGTACAAATGGTTTACAAAAGTGAGCGGTGGCATCCTTATATGGTTGACATGCAACAAACTTTACCACGTTTCTGTAAGAACCGCTAGGGTGTGGAACGCTCTTCCAGCCTCCGTGTTCCCAGCCAAGCACAATCTGGGTGGCCTTTAAGAGAAAAGTAAATAGGCAAGCGCTCTCCAACATATAGACCTCATCAACTCATCATTGCTTTCCATCAGACATGATTGACGTCAAGAACAAGCCTATCTTCAATAAAAAAAATCTTTTAACATACATACTATTTTACAGCAAAAACAAAGAGCTTGTAAAATAGATATTTTATACCTAGGACCTAGGTCGGTCAGGCTAGGGCAAACAAATATTTAATCAGCATTACGTAAAATGCATAAACGTGGTTTTACAAGAGATTTATTGACGTCGATATAATAGTCGCAGAATTATTTATATGTATGCCTAACCTGACCTAGACCTGGTGGAAGGAACATTGACGAAGGAAAAATAGGACGGTGCGGTGCCAAATAAGTTTTGCACCATAGAGGAGAATTCTACCTATAGGAACATCACATTCTTATCTTTTTCTCATATGCAGCCTACTTGTGGATCAATTTTGAAATGCTCATAAACGGTTCATGTCCCAGTATAAAGACTCAATATTCTAAATCACTCAATATTCTATATTGAGTATTTTTTTTCGCACGGTCCAATTCTAAAGTCCAAGCAGCGTCCATGCAGTTTTCGTTTTAAGTGACACGTAACTCATAAGGTATACACTTGTATCAAACAGTCGCTGCCCTGGTATGAATAAAAAGTGGAAACAGGTCGGCAAGTGTCTGTTGACCGCAAGTGCAACAGGTGGTCTTTTTTCCTCTTTTTATTGCCCCACAGGCAGCGGCTGTTTGCAGCTTATCGTCTCGAATACTGATGAGCCTAATAAAAATAGGCCAAATGGTGTTGAATAAAACTTTCACTGTCTACGTAATACCAATCCACTTAATTCATTTTTTCTACTTTGGGCTCTATTACCTTCGCATCGGTTACGTAATCCGTAAAGTAAGGCTTTCCCATGTACACCTGTTTAGTTATTTATAGTATGTATCGAATCGGGAGACGGTATCGATTGGAGCGTATGGGTATATTTACCAGTGGTAGACTACTAGTAGGTACTAAATCCCTGAGAGCATACGCCGGTCACGGTCAAAGCCGTATTTCAGATTCGTATTGCCAAGTACTAGGTATGTAGATTTATTAGTATTGAATATTGATACAACATCAAATGAAATTGCGAAGTTAAGTCCGATCGATATTTCTTTCGATGATATAATAAGGAATAAACTTAACTGACCGCTGGCGTCCTTGCTTGGCTCGGGTTGCCTATGACCGTCTCAAATAATTCCTTCTTTTGTATTGTTGACAATCGTATAGTCCATGAATTCTGAAATTGGGAATCGAACCCACGGCCTCAGACGCCTCTGGTCAGGACCACTACCGCTGCACCTAACGACTACATTATTAGATGATCCTGTGGGGAAAATTTAAGCTTTCTTGCCCCAAGGATTTAATCTGGGCCAATCAGCGGGTAGAATGTGTTTGCGATTACGATAAGGATAAAAACGTTTCTCTTATACAATCACCTAGCTGACCTACCACCCTTAGTCCGAGTGGTCAAGTTGGAACGCGCTTTCTTCCCTTCCCCAATCGTATATGACATGGTTACCGAAGGGTATTTATAAAGTTAATTTCTAGTGAGTAGTAATGCAGGTACCATCAGTAGGTTAACGGCGAATCTCGCACACTGCGGACACCTTGGTACGCGGTTATGTAACACACCACTTTCTAACGCTGCTGCTGTCGGTCACTCGGACGATGCCTATTGCCTATGATGATGGTTGACGTAATTTTACTTTTCGCGCAAATACTGCCTCTTACAATAAATCGATTTTACGTTCCAAATCAACAATATCTTTCAATTCACTACTACATTTTACAATAAATCGATTTTACGTTCCAAATCAACGATATATTTCAATTCACTCTAGGACCACTTGGATTTTTTAAATTAACAGCAATTGATTTTTTTTTATCCATTATAAATCGAAAGTCCCTTTGATTCATAATTTCATATTCGCCCAGCTTAAGCCTTAGAAAGATGAAATTTTTCACAAAAGTCCGTCTCTTTCATACGTATTGTAGATATGAATTATGTTAATAATATTAGGTGTAGAATTTTAAAGAAATCATCCTACATTAAAATATTATTATGTATTTAGAATGATTTCTTGGAATTCCTCCAGGATAAGTCGGGAGGAACAGGGGTGGGTCGGCCATCCCTATACCATGGCCCGATGAACTTCTGTTACAGGGACCGAATGCCGGGAAAGCTTCTAGGGTGCTTTCAGGCCTAACTTAATACAATTTTTTCCTCTCGTTCTTAATCCTATATGCCATTCTGTCCATTCTGGGGCAACACAATGACGGACTCGTCATTGGTTGCCCCAGAATCGTCTCGCGGTCCGTAGCTGCATCATCTGTCTAGTATAATCCGCAGTCCTGTCACTCCAAGCACTGTCGCTCCGCCTCTCGTTTATCAAGAGTAGGACAACCCTCCACCATCCATGGCCCAATCAACCTCGCGGTTATTGGGGCCGAATCGTGAGGCCGCCCGATCTACTTGCTCTTAGCGTGTTCCCGGGGCGCCTTCTTGACTCCCTACAAATTGTTTCCTCTCGCTCCTTGTCTCAATGTGCTCAATCTCTACATTCTCGGGCAGGACGATACAAAAAACGGACTCGCCTCGCGCCGTCGCTGTCCACAACAACGATTCTGTGTCCTGTCACTCCAAGCTGCTCCGCCTCTCGTTTAACTGGAGTAGGGCTAGTATATCCTATCATCGGATCTAGGTTTGATTTTAGTTTCTCAATCGAACAATCCTAAATGATCATTTGATTATGGCCTCCACGCTTTGCCACATTAATAGTAAATTAATGCCTTCCGCGTGTTTGACAAATCTACTGTTGATTACCCTGAATCACTGAATCTCGTTTGTCAACGACAGCGGTTGTCAGCTTCAGGGTCGTAGTCAAGGCGGGAGGCACGAGAAAACAAATTTTGGTAAAGTTATCACAGACCAAAAAATGAGTGTTTTTCTTCATTCTTCCTATACATTACGTATAATAAGCACCAGATCGATCTTCATATGTCTTGTAATAATAAAAATCATTTGCTCTTAAATGATTGCAAAAAGTCATTTGGATCAGCTAAATCGGTCAAGCCGCTGCTGCTAGCTGATCCTTTCGTATCTTATCTATATATACTTACTTATAATAAAACTGTAAAGGGTCGAATTCTGTACATTGAAGATATTTTGAAAATTTTTGTTGGAGGACACTATTTAGTCGATACTGAAGCCAAAACTAATTTGTTTCATTTTTGTCTGTCTGTCTGTCTGTCTGTCTGTTTCACGACCGCGCATCACGGCTAATCCGCTGGATGGATTTAAATGAAACTTGACATGATTATAGTTCATACTCCGAGGTAGGACATAGGATACTTTTTGTCCCGGAATCCATCATGGTTTCCCTGGAAGACGGCATCAAAGTCAAAATGTGTATTTAGTTATAATTCATTAACCCGCTGTCCGATTTCATTCATTCTTTTTTTGTTAGAAAGAAGGTTCTTTAAAGATCATTCCGTATAAATTTTATTATCATCACTTTTGTAGTTCAGAAATTATAGACATCAGAACCTTTATCGATGAGTTCAAGTAGGTGACTTGAAACTCGGATTGGACAAGCACCTAGGGCTAGGACGTGGCTCAAGTCAGACTGGAGTACCCTTACAGCCGTAAATAAATATGCTTAGCAGAAGATTTTGTATGGTTTAATATTTTTCACTTTTAGTGTGAACAAAAATCATGAATTTATCACCACGTTATACCGCATCGCGCCATCTCTACAAATTATGTGGAACTTGAATGTAAAACTTGGAGATAGGTACCGAATTTTTCTTAATAATAATTAATTGTCATGTAATGTACTGTTCCTTGACTTTATATTAAGATGGCACTGTTGAGACATGAACAGATTAAAATTTTCACTTTTGTGGACATTCCCAGAGTGCCACGTCTATTTTTACCGAATTTTTGTTAATAATAATTAATTGTCATGTAATGTACTGTTCCTTGACTTTATATTAAGATGGCACTGTTGAGAGACGAACAGATTAAAGTTTTCACTTTTGTGGACATACCCAGAGTGCAACGTCTATTTTTATCAAAAACAACATGGAAAAATCAAAAACAACAAAAGCAACATAAAGAAAGAGTAAAATAATGGTTCACAAATATTTTAAACTCTCAGGTCTTAACCGATTGACCGTCATAGGTCTTTTTATACGTAAATAAATATATTGAGATGAAGCAAAGATTTTTAACAGACTCTTATGTTGGGCTGGGGAATATTGTTAGCAGAGTATTTTATCCCAGTGGTACCTACCCGGCCGAACTCTGAAAGAAGATTTCTACCACCAGTACAACTTTTCACATGATTTAATAATTTTTGACATATTTCGTGGTTTCAGAACAAAAATCACAATGAAAAGGACGATTTTAACTGTCGATATTTCGATACATCGGTACAAGTCGTGGTCACGTAGTGACCACGACCTGTGCCATTGGGTCGAAATATCGACAGTTAAAATCGTCCTTTTGATCTTTCAACTACGTATTATTGAAACTTTATATTTTTTCACACCAGAATCCCGCGAAAATCAAGGAATTCTACGGTATATGTAAAAAAAATGTAATTCACGCGGGCGGAGCCGCGGGCAACAGCTAGTTTAAAATAAAATCAAAGCATTTTTGTTCTGTTTGAAATAACTTTCAGGATAAGTTCGTTTGAATGAGAGAAAAATCAATATAGGTACCCGGCATCCCACGACCTTCCTTTTACTAATAAAATAAAATAAATGTTTTCTTAAGAATGTAGGTATTATTATAAATGTTCAATTCTTAATGTTGGCTGTAAAAGCTACTTCCGATGCTATTTTTTTAGCAGAAAGCAATTGGATCCTTATTGAGTTTGTACCAATAAATGCTATTATTATTATATCGTTATGATGAAGCCTTTCGATGGCTACGAGTATGTTAAAACTACAGGTATTCTTTTTTCACGTATAGCGGGTTCGAGTCCCGGTTCAACCAGGCAATTATTTAAAAAAAATTTAATGCAGTTTCAGTTGCTTTTGAAATTGAAGTGAAGTCTTCTTTCAGTGAAATGCTCTACCTCCAATATTTAAGGCACTTTCCTCTCCATGTGGCATCGCTTTGGGACATCCATACATACAGTTTTCCAATGACGCCTACGCTAAAACGTTTCGCGTGCGAGTTGGGTTGCAGGCGAAATACTGGCAGCTCAAAGATATTATCAATGAGAACTTCAAAGGCAACGGTACTCTTATAGCCATTTGCGTATTAGTCGTACGGGGGTCGACACACGGCAACCAAAAGTTCTAATAAAACTAATGTATTCAAAATAGCGCAGTGCTGAAATACCAAAGGTTTGTGATCCATTAGCATGCGATGGTGCATTAACCTCACAGGAATGAAGTAATTATGTTGTCACATGGTACAAAAGTCCCTACTGAATCTCAATTTCACCATGTATTTAAGGGCGATGGGTACCATCCGGACGCGAAAATTCAAATTTTATTTAGTTTTTCGCTCATAGTAGGCTAATTATACATCGAAGGCTAATGAAAATTTGTTTTGCGGGCACAACATTTATGCATCTACATGTTTTTAATATAAACTCTGCTCAGCAATTCTCATTTACTTCATATTAGTTCCCGATAGCTCGAAATCTGGGAAACTGCAAAAAATTATCTTTCGGGAACCAATATGAGATGAGTGGGAACTTTCGAGCAAAGTTTCTATTAAAAACAAGTAGATGCATAAAATGTGGGCCCGCAAAATGCATTGCCATAAATCTACAATGTGTAGTTAGTCTAATATTTGCGAAAAACTAAATAAAATTTGAATTTCGCGGGCTGGTAGGGCCGCAACACCTTAACCTCGTTGAGTTAAACATTATATTGATGGCCCTTTTTGGCAGATGACATACCTACGCGATTTTCTGAAAAGAGTGTGATGGTGGAATCAGGGATCATAGTTACCAAGTGGTTTTCATTTTAGATACCCGGGTAGATGGATTTGGTTTTCATTTTAGGTGTGTAACAGAATCGTTGCTATAAATTCAGATAATCACGGGACAGATTATGGAAGCATTTGTTCTCGATTTCAAGTACCATGAATACTGTTTTCTTAAACAATTAGGAGGTTGATTTATTTGACTGCAATAAATGACCATTCTCAAATCAAGACCACCTAACAAATTACTTTTGTATACAACGGAAAAGCATTCTAAAAACTTGGAATAAAATACATATTTATGAAATGTGCTCATTTGCAAATCACAGCGCGACGCTTTTGAAAGTTCGACTTTCAAGCTCCATTGACAACAATGCTCTAAATGTGGAATGGCTTTGTGAACCTTTTTGCCACACCACTGTTATGCTTTCTAAGGAGGTAGGAGGTAGGAGGAGGAGGTTGTATTGAGCAAAACGAGGGTTTTGATATAATAAGTACGCACTTCAAAACATTTTCACACGTGTTCAGTAATCAGTTTGATACTGAACACGTTTGCCTCTCAAGTAAAAATATCTGGTGATTTTATTTTGTTTGTTATTATTAAGTGATAAACTTTTCTTAAAAGACTTAACCCTTAACTAATTGCTTAAAAATTCCATTCTTACACATTTCTATCAGTTGATAAAAGCGTTGCCAAGAGGAAAGCGAAATCGAGGTCACAATAAGTATAGATAATTGAATTATTCCAGATGGACATAGGCTACTTTTATCCTCAGAACAGGGGCCGTATCACCATCTCTTATAGCAGTATTATTGTAATATTGTTTTGACCTATTCATGCAATGTCAGTCTGAAATTTTTTTAAACAATAATGCTATAAGGGATGGTGGTACGGCTCCTAGCTGCTTTTGCAGGCCACAAGGAAAATTGTATAAAAATATTTCATTAGATGCGCAAACATGACGCGTTAATTTCGGTTTTACACTCGATTTAATTTTATTTTTTTCTCATTTCAGTTTCATCGAGCACGATAAAGTGTCCGGCTTCTGGACGTGGATGTTCGTGCTGTCGAAGTTGCCCGAGCTCGGTGATACAGTGTTCATCGTGCTACGCAAGAAACCGCTGATCTTCCTGCACTGGTACCACCACATCACCGTGCTGCTGTACACCTGGTTCTCCTTCACGGAGTTCACGTCCTCGGCGCGCTGGTTCGTCGTCATGAACTACTGCGTACACAGGTGAGCGTATACAATAGACATCTACCCTAGACAGGGCGAACCGCGCGAAAAAATGTCGCCAGATTATGGGTGTCATTAGTACCAACAGTATAAGGCCACGCGGTATATATAGGGACAACCCTCCACCACCCATGGCCCAATCAACCTCGCGGTTATGGGGGCCGAATCTCGGGAGGGCGCCCGTTCGGTACTTGCTCTTGGCGTGTTCCCGGGGCGCCTTCTTGACTCCCGACAAGTTGTTTCCTTCTCGCTCCTTGTCCCTATGTGCTCACTCTCCCCATTCTGGGGCAGGACGATACAAAAACGGACTCCCCTCGCGCCGTCGCTGTCCGTAGCAAATAAGTTTCTGTGTTACTCCAAGCCGCTCCGCCTCTTATGCCATGCGTGCGCGAACTCCCGTAGCTTTCCGAAGTTGGCCGCCGAACCCACGAGATCCTGATAATAAACTGGGCCAGAAACTTCGCATACGATCCCGTCCAGCAGTACGCACCGGAAGTCCAGCAGTACGCACCGGAGGTAAGGCCACGCGGTAGTTCGGTCAGCGGCGGCGGCGGGTATTTTGTCAGTTGGCGCTACTGTTTGCTTATATGAAAAAGATTTACGTAAATCATTCGGATGCCCATATCTTGAGGTTGTAATCAGTGGCGTATACCTAATCCTGTTGCCGGCAGCAAAACAAAACGTGGGCAATGCAAGCTTTATAGCCTGGAGATACCCGTACAAAAATCAAAATCACTCCCCCTAGCTGATGACGTGGAATAGACCTGTAAAAAGAAGGACAAAACAGTACATTTAACATTTCACCGCTTTTCCACAGATAACTTAAACTTATATTTGTTGACGGTATAAGTATTATATTTTTCAACAACCAAACTGCAGCGACGTAAAATCTTTCAGCGCCATTTCATGTTTTGAGTTCGATACTACTACAGTAGCAGCACCACAAACTTATTCTTTGGTCTGTGAGCAGCGCGCTCTGATGCCTTTTTTAACCGACTTCAAAAAAGGAGGAGGTTCTCAATTCGTCGGAATCTTTTTTTTTTTTTATCAATGTATGTTCACCGATTACTGAAAGACGCGTGGACCGATTTGAAAAAATTTTTTTTTGTTTAAAAGGGTATCGTTTCCAGATGGTCCCATTTCAATCAGGTCAGGATCCTGGAGAAATCGAGGGAACTCTTCAAATTTTATATGGACACATGAAACTATTTGGGTATTATTTAAAAGAGTCATATTTTCCAAGTTGTCCTATGGTCATCAGGTCAGGATCTGATCATGGGATCTTGGTGAAATCGAGGGAACTCTTTAAATTTTGCTAGTATACTTGAAGCGAGTTGGGTATTTTTTATAGTTACTGGTGCATTTGCTAGCAGATACTGATTTGATGACTAATGTCATCAAGTCAGGGTCTGATGATGGGATCTTGGTGAAATCGAGGGAACTCTTTAAATTTTGCTAGTATACTTGAAGCGAGTTGGGTATTTTTTATAGTTACTGGTGCATGTGCTAGCAGATACTGATTCAGATTTTATGAACACACCTCAAGCGATTTGGGTATTTTTACAGCGCCTTGTACATTTAATTGTTTTCCACTAAAAAGTAAAAAATAAAAATGGGAAATGCTTTCCAAAAAACCAACTTCAAATGCCACTACAAAGAGTAAAATAACTTTTAATGTAGGTACCTACCTACTAATATACAAAATCTAAGGTACCTACACCAATTCGAAGTCGGGCGATTGTCTAAGACTTCGTCATTTCTTCGCACATCAAGTAAGTAAGAAGGACTATTAGGGATTGTATATAAAACATTGCCCGACTTCGAATTGGTGTAGGTACCTTAGATTTTGTATATTAGTAGGTAGGTACCTACATTAAAAGTTATTTTACTCTTTGTAGTGGCATTTGAAGTTGGTTTTTAGGAAAGCATTTCCCATTTTAGGCGCGAGTTATTCGCATTGTACTGCTTCAATCTGTCTCGCCTATTGCTATTCATCTCATATCTGCCAAAACCCTATGATAATAACATCAAGATGAGCCCATCCGAACATTTTACGTAAACCTTCTTCATACAAGATAATGTAGAGCCATGTGTCGAAACTCCTGCGAAATACTGCGTAGGCTTACAGCTTACTACTGACGCCGGAGGGGGGTTTTGCTCCCATAAACTGGCGACATTTTTTTCACAACCCAAAACAATTTGCATAGCGTGTGGTACTGTAGATGTTGTTAATAGCAAATAAATTGGACTTTTCTCTTTCCCAGTGTGATGTACTCGTACTACGCGCTGGTCAGCATGGGCAAGTACCCGCCGAAGATGTTCGCGATGACCATCACGGTGCTGCAGCTCACGCAGATGATCGTCGGCTTCGCGGTCAACATTTGGGCGCACAACTACATGGCGAACGCGCCGCCGCACACGTGCGGCATCAGCAAGATCAACATCAAGCTCTCCATGGCCATGTACTTCTCATACTTAATACTGTTCGCGCAGTTCTTCTACAAGGCGTACCTAGCCCCCAAACCGTCGAAGAAGGAGAGGAAAGATAAAATGGAGCCGATAGACATACCGTCGAAACAGAACGAATACACCGTCAACAGCAACGGCAACTTGAGACAGAGGAACGGTGTGGTGCACTAGTCGGAGTATTGTGATATAATTAGTATTGTGTACAGCGTTATTCTGTGGCCGGCGCCGTGGTGACGGTTTTCCGATTTTTTTGTCACGTCCGATAAGTTTATAAACTGCTTTAAAATTGTTACTTGCAAAGCTTCCAGATTTGCAAGTTTGGCTCGCGTAGCAAACGCTCGCGCCACGAATGCCGTGAGCACTGAGCATTCGTTTGATTGTTACGGGAACACATTTCGTCAACCAAGCACTATTTTCGCGAACAAGAGCTTACGTATCTTACGAAATTCGTTTCAACGTTCCCAGCAAAAGTTTCCGTTCGGGTAAGTCTTCGAATTCGTGATACGTGATACGCTGACGATGGATACAGTCCTTTAAATACACGTTACAATAGTAAGTCCAATATGACAAAAATAAAATACATTAACTTGTTTCTACATTGTCTCTACTCTCCTGAAAAAAAACTCCACCTAGAATAGAAGTTGATAATGATAATCAGTCGTTGAAACAACAAAAGAAAAAAAGCACTTAGAAGATCCCAATAATAATAATATACATAATTGTTGTTATGAGTAATAGTCAGTTTATTTATTTTAGAACTGGTATTCTTATTTATTATTACGTATATCAATATAGCGGTCCGTCCCTTATCAATCCTTATAAAAACCCTTATAAGTTATTTGTATGAAATTTTGTATGAAAAATAAAAAAACATAAACTTCCTACCTATTAATGAGATCTAATGAGATCTAGATGTACAGTGCGTGACAACAATTGTTTTTTTTTGTGAACATTGTTACTTACATTGTCGACCAAGCGTATGATTATAGAAGGCAGGTAATTTTATCGCGTGCGTGTTTCGTTTAGCAATATTAGTTTTTTTTAACTGCATCGTTTTATACGTGGATTGTAAACAATTGATTAATCGATATCAGGTTAAGCGTTAAATTAATTCAAAAACTTTATTTCGTTTTTGAATAAATAAAGTTTTTGAATAACTAAGGACGCCATAAGGTGATTTATAAAAAGATCTGAATTTCTGCGCAATCTAATAAAAAATGCAATGTTTATCAATCAAAGTTGTATAAAACTGTTATTTTCAAAAAGTTTGACTTTAATAAAAGTTCAAAAAGTTTTGACTTGTGATATAACATTGCAAAATAGTTTTAGTTACCAGAAATAATGTCCAGTCATAGCGAATAATGAGATAATAATGTCATATTTATATTATTATTAATAATAATGATTAAAACATCGCGTGATGCTAATCAGAACACTAACACTGGCTTATAAATGTCACTTGACTCAACACTCAGTCGTTACTTTTGACCTGAAGTCACAAGTAATCAATGTTTTCAATTACAGTTGCAGTCAACAATTTTTTATAGAAATTACAAAGTATGTAATTGTTATTAATATAGTAATTGTGTTCATCGGATGTTCTGAGATGATGTTTTTTTCATCACTTTTATCCGCACGCAATTACACAATTAATTAAAATTGTCTTAATACACCTCTTTGTAAATTATTATTATTAAATTCTGTGATATATAGCTACTTGTTCGCTTTACCATGTGTTGCGATGTCAAGAAAATTATAAGGACTTGTGTGCAATTATTAGGCATGGCGTCTTAAAAATCGGAAATTGTTAAAAATCGGTGCCCGCCGGCTTTAGGAGTGAGATCGTCACTTGTAACATTCCATGCCAGGTCACATTCGCGGGTAGTTCCCGTTTGTTTCATGGAACATGACTTTTTCTTGTTTGGTTCCATGGAACAAAACGAGGTAAGACTTGTTTTGTTCGAAGGCGTCTTGTTCGATGGAACAAATGGAAACTAGCCATATTCGCTGGTCTGTCAATTGGCTTACTCTCATTGCGCTTTGTGACGATTCGCCCTTTCTGCGTTTTTGAATTAAGTGATTCGATCATATATACTGTAAAGCCGACTCGAAATTGAACTAGCCCTTGTTAAAGTGCCAACTTCTTTAACTTAGCTCAGCTATCTCTTAACCTAATTAATTTTAATCATCGCTATGTATTTCAATAGGGGCAAAAGTAAAATACATGGTTACAATAAGGTATAATAATTATGCCGATATACATTTTTTACTTATATCAGAAGTGGGATGGGCGTACAACATCGAATCATTTGATAAAAAAGCGTTCTTAGCGTCGAGCTTCTACGTTGTTTATATGTGCATAGAATTATGCAGAGAAACTAGTTTTCAAAATATTTTAAACACATAGTGTTTTAAATTATATAGGCTAAAAATTTAAAATTTACTTACCTACTGCAATAGCCTCTACTAAACATTTAATATCTTTAAATAAATCTAAACATTCAGATTAATAATAAAAATAGGTGAAAATGGTAATAAATTGGCACCTTGATGGTGTTTATTGACATAACTACCAAAACTAAATGGACAAATAAGGAATGGGAAGATATTTTAATTGAACCCTCTAATATAACACTTTACTATAATTCTCACCGATGTTATACCATGTAATCTTAATATATATAAATCTCGTGTCACAATGTTTGTCCTCAATGGACTCCTAAACTACTGAACCGATTTAGTTCAAACTTCGTGAATATCTGTCATTTGGTACAACTTAAAAGATAGAATAGTTTTTATCCCACGTGGACGAAGTCGCGGGCATCAGCTAGTTTTATATAAATATTTTCATATACCATGTCATTTAATAATTCATATAATTGTAGATTCGTGTTAGAAATGGATTGATAATTTCGAAAATTCATATTAGATGAAAACTTTTGAAATATTCGACAAAGTGAGATGGCAAATCATCAGTTTTGGTGGTTACACCTTTACTATTATTATTCATATAAATTAATAATTTCCTAAGGTTATCAAAAATACAATTAATAAATACTACATGTAACACTTCTCTGTATAGTTTTATGTACCATAAATCATAACGTAGAAGCACAACTCTTATGTTGTTATCGTATTTATTACTTAAAGAGAATAGTGATTTGTAGTGTAATTTATTTGTAAAGGGTAGTTAGTGCTGTACAGAGCTGTACAGGGTCTTTAGATTATGGTATTCGTCGTGTAAAGTAAACCGGACCTAGTTGAATCGCCGAATTTAATAAACTTATATATTATTTATCTATGGACATAACTTCACCCCTAGCAAAGTTACGATTGATTATTATTATCTATAATCGCTAAGGCGTTTTAAAACCTGGGGAATGTATCGGAATGACAATAATTATAGATAAGTCAGTAGATCGACTATGCATACATAATAATATGTCTATTGTCACTCCCAGTTATCTACATACATTTGTCAGTTTACTAAAGAGTTAGCGATAGTAGAAAAAGAATCGACTGTAACTTGAACAGGTTCCCTGTTGTAATACCTCGAGCCAATCTTCTTGGGTTCCGTTAGAGCAGATTCGAATGATTTGTAAAGCTTTTCGCTCAAACATTTCTAAGACTTCTGTCTTTATGCTGGGTTCACAAGAGGTGTTGTAGATTTAATAAACCTTTAGGTGCACCTATCATTTAATTTGACGGTTTTTTGAAGTAAAGAACCTAAGAATTAAAATATTAGGTGCACATTTGAAAAGTGTTATATGAACCAAACCAAACACTGGCCAATCATGGCCATTTATACAAATCAAAGGCCATTAACCAAAATAACGTTTTCTCTCTCTCTAATCTACAGTAAATAAATAATAGTCTGTGCCAATATTATCATCTTAAAAATGGGACATAAATTATATTATATGAGTCACAAATTCACAGTCATCTTAGTTAAGAATCGTATGGCAGTGCAAAAGTTAGTATCGGCGTACGATATATAATATCTCTGCATGTTCGGTATCGGTAGGCTATCTAGGCTCTGCAGGTTACCTATTTTTTTAATATCCCTTATGTTGCCAATAACGTTTGCCGGGTCAGATAATAAATATTTATTTATTTATTTTTATTATTCATGCACCAACTTAATAAATGCATAGGATTTATTTATGCATTTAATATGAATATGGGGCAAAATATTGTTAGATTAAACTCTTAAATTCTCATAATATGATCGCTGAATATAAATGACTGACTCTTACAGTGATTGAATTCTTGAGGTCATACTAAAATGGTCTATAAAAAAATCTGACATAGCATGACAAAGGACAATAATTGGTTGAAAGGTCTACCTAAGTCTAGTTGCTAACGCGATTAAAATAATCGATTGGGATTCTATTTCAGTATCGTACGTCAATGCTAGCGGTACATTAAATGTTACATTATTAGTCATTACAGATTCACTGGAGATGTGGTCATAGGCTAAGATAGTTGTAAGAACTTTGAATCGCTTGTCAAACAAGCGCACAAAGTATCTATTTTATAGTTTAGGTAATTTCAGGTAGTTTAAGCGTTTCTACTGTTATTCTTTAAATATAGTGGCTTGTTGTGTATTGGTATACTGCTTGCTTAATTTTGCATTGTTACAACTTTTTTGACGAAAACGATTATGTCAGCTGCTTTCAATTTTCATTTTACAGCTGTTTCATTTCAATTTATTATGTTGTGAAAAAGGTCTGATTGCTATACAATGTAAATAACCTACTGTTGAAGTGAAGAAAATATTACAGTACGTTCGTATGAACGTTTGCTTCCCGCTCACACGCTAAAAGCTGTTTCTGGTGTTAGAGCGAGAGGTGAATATAACATTCATTGCTGAACGAATTGTAATTGGTTTAAGGCAAAGACAAACTGGTCATATGTAACATATTATGGAATTTGGTTTTAATGTGAACATTTTATGATGTGTAACCCCACCCGTTTTTGTCGGTCACCCTTTCACATCTGTCAAATAATATGTCATATACGATGCGTTGAGAATGAGGTCTATGTTTGCCATTTCTCCCACTAGTTAAGCTAGTGTGTGTGGAGACCTGATAACCGGAAGGGACAAATGGAATAACAACAACAACAACATGTTATATAAATACTCGAAATCAGTAAAAAGTGCAATCTTATCCACTTTGGTGGATAAGATTGCACTTTGTGGAGTAATTAATCACAAAGAATATTTGACAGCTACTGCAGGGCGATCGGCTTAAAATGTAATCATTAAAGAACTGTATCAATGTCAGAGATCAGTGTTGACAGGTCTACACGCAAAAGTAGCGCTGCCCAAGCGAGTTTCAGAAGAACTACTCAGATTTGACCTCATTGTCGCGCACGCCACCAGTCTGTCAGTGCCTTTAGTGTAAATAATGTTAAAAGGACAGTAATAGAGACATAAGTGGAGTATTCCTACACACGGCTCGTGAAGATTCGCTTAATATAACGCCCTAGTGGCACCATGTACAAAGATTAGCGTATTTATATAATTGTATTTTTAAGTATCCCCATCCCCTAGCACGCGTTACGATCCCGTGAACTTCGTTAAGTATTTGTAAAGCCAACGTTTCCCTACATAAGGTCGCGATTTCGGAGAAAGAATTAATTTAGTTTAAATTTAGTGCATCTCGTTAATTTTTGTAAAAAGAAGACAAATCTATAGATTTATACCTAGAGGTCGTCGCTCGCGGGACCTCTATGGACAAATCATTGTTAAGTAAACATCTATTTAATATAATAAATTCTATAGAAGAATAATTGAATTGCAAACTTTAAATTAGTTTAACACACTTAATTAAATTATTATGAAACAAGCAGAAACGAGGGACACTGAACTGAAATTAAATTTAAGAATCGCATGGTTTGCCCAAACAGAATTACTACAAATATAAAGATTATTATATAATAAATAATTGATTTGCAACTTCAGTCTGCGAATTAGGCATAAACTTACATTTTGTATGTAAAATTGTAAAAATAATGTATATTATGTTAAGTTAAAATTATGATATGATTAATAAATATTTTGATCGCCAAGTAACTCTCAATGCCTAATTCAGGTACCTTACAAGAATGGGTGGAGTTGGCTAAACCACTGTTGTATAAGTTCTTGATTATTATTTTATATATACAAAATTAGATAGTGCAAAACTTAAGTTCAAAATAAGCCATACTTAAAAAATAATAGGTACAATTTTTGTTTGAATTTTTAACTAAATTGAAAATTTGTCATTTGTGAAACAAAATTTTAAGAACGTTTTCAAAAATGTTTTTAGAATATTAAGAATTGTGAAGATAATGGATTTAATAACTAATTAACTAAATTTCTTTGAATTTTTTTATTGCTTAAATTGTAGTTATACCATGGTTAGTAGTAGTATTAAATAAAAATAACAGCAACTAATAAAGTAGTAAAAGTGTAAAAACTTTTAACAGATTCATTGATGAAGTCAATTGCTACTAGTTATAAAGATTCCGACGAATTGAGAACCTCCTCTTTTTTTTGAAGTCGGTTAAAAATTCTTAAGTTTTGACGACCTCCGTGGTTGAGTGGTTAGCGTGCCGGTTTTCAAGGCGCCGCCATCTCTGAGATTCCCGGTTCGATCCCCAGTCAGGGCACTGTAGAAAAATAAGTTTTCTACATTATCTCGGGTCTGGGTGTTGTGGTACCTTCGTTGTTTCTGATTTCCTTAACACAAGTGCATAAGCTACTTACAAAGGGATCGGAGCAATGTATGTGATGTTGTCCACTATTTTTTTAGTAGTACCAAATTAGGCTGTTATATTTTTGTTTTCTCATGCAAAAAATCCTACACTACAATTCAGACTAATAAATATTAAATTAGGATTCAAATTCTTAACTTAGGCTATAATATTTACAATGTTTTTGTTATAGAAAAAACACAAATACAAATTTAGTCAGATTTGCTAGTTCTGCATTCCCAAAAAATTAAAAATAGTGCAAAGTTTGTGATATTTTAGGGATGCAAACTATTTGCCTTTTGAAGCTAGAATTGTTTCAAATTACAAAGTATAGATTCTGTCATGTAGTACATTTATGTAAGTGTCATCGCATGGTTAAGGAATAAGTTCGCTTGATGGTACATGGTAATTTATAATTTTATTTACATTATGGAAAAATGTATATGTCTTTATTATTTATTAGATCAATCACAAAATTCGAATGTGTCTATCTACATTATAATTATTATGAGGTACCGATTTCTTATTATACAATCCTGAAATACTATTCTAAATTCGTGTAAAAATACTTTAGAAAGTATAGCTTTATTTTTGATTTGTAAAAGTTAAAATATTGTGTGAAACAGAAATAGCACCAAATGTAAACCAAACAAAGGGCCAAGATGCGGGCAAAGCTGAGAAAAAAATATCGATCTCTTTCCTCTATCTATCTGTATGGATTAGATAGAGAAAGAGTATCGACATAACTTGGGATGTGTTGCTATGGACTCTGTGAGTCATTAAAATAGGGTCTTATCAGGACTTCAACTGACAATTTATATTTTCGACTTGAATGGAAAAATATCATCTTTTATTTTTCTATAGTTTTCATTTTCCTAAGAAAATATCTATTGGTCCAATAAAAACTTGTATGTTAATTAATGGTAGTTATGTTATACATTTTTTCTAGCCTTTTTTTGGTTTAAAGTCCTACACATTTTTCATCACTTATCGCTTACTCTTAATAAATATATTATTTATTGGTGCTTCTATATTTTTGTAACAGTTTCAGTTAATAATTTTTTATGCAAATGTAGGTAGTTTGAATATTCACAATTCTGTGTAATAAGAAAATTTGCAAGAATCTTGATAATATTTAAATATTTAATTGCAAATCTGTGTCTATCCAACTACTACTATTGGCTCTTAGGCATTTTTTTTTTTATTTGTAGTGTTTTGTTGTATTTCTTGACACAAGAGATATTAGAATAATAGCGATTACAGTTCCACGGTATTTCAAGAGGAAATATAATATATTTTTATGGAAATGTTTTGATTAATAATAATGAAGGTATGATAACGGAACACTGTTGAAAAGTGTAAAAAGTATTGTGAATTGCAATGATTTAATTTATATTTTCTGGGCAAATAAAGCATTAATGCATTATAATAAAATATGTTTTGTATTATTTTAATTACTAAGAAAATGAAAATGAAAATCCTTATTTTTTACATAGGACTAAATAATAGGCTCTTATGAAAAGACAAAACTCTACCGCCAGGTTCGGAAAGAAGGTTTGCACCTAGAAGAACTTGCAAGAAAATCGGCACCTGCTCTTTTAGAAAATGTCATTATATACAACTTTTCTTACATAATATGAAAAATTAATACATAATTGTTAGGATATCTCGTGAGGAGATGGAAATATTATAATTTATACCCCTAACGTTCCAAGAATAAGAATCCTTGTCATTGAAAAATTCTTCAATAAGCAGTTCATAAAATATTTGTTTTGATTAGTGATGTTAATTATATTGACTTTACGAGTATTTACGAGTATTTACGAGTATTAACTACTATTCAATATACTCTGAGTAAAAAAATACCTTGTCGCAGTTATTTTATTAAAATAATAAAATAAATGCGTATTATAAATATTAAAATAATAAGTATTTTTATCAACTGCAACAAGTTTCCGAACACAACAACAGCTGATGTTTCAGGCAGACAGCCAGTTGACATTTGACAATTGACAGTGACATTTAAATGTATCTAAATTCCATAGAGTATATTGAATATCTAAATCATAATAATGTTCTGTGATCTAAATTCTAAAAAGTAAAATCAAAACACTAGGTACACATTAACATAATATTTACAATGGATTTAGTTGATATTGATATTCGCCAGTGGGACGCGAATGATGTAAAGGAACAGTTTGGTGACAGCCTCATGCTGCTGCCTTCCAATGATAATATCAAGGAGCTACAGACCATTCTTCGCGACAAGTAAGTGAGGTTAACTTTTACGCACAAAGGTTAATTTTTTAACAATTTGTTAGCATTGGCTTCATCATCCAAATAGCAGGTGCTTGTTAATAAATTGTTAACAAAATCGGTTCCTATAAGTTCATAACAAAATGAGTTTTAGGTAGCATCGAAACAGTTTTTGTTTACTACAACAAGGTCTTACTGTCAGTAAAGTATTGTACGGTTGTTTGACCTTTACATTTTAATTTTTATTTGCTATTTACATGCTTAGACAGCTTTTTAAATCCGTCGTACATATGCCTTTGCAAGTATGCTTTTATTAGATGGGACAAAAAACTGGGGATAAGTAACAGATTTTTATACAGCTCAGAGAACTTAAACCAGAATTCGAAATACATTTCATACAGCTTTTCATTAATTTGGACAAAATGAACATAATGCAGCCACAAATTATAGTTAAGACTCCAGTTATGTTTTAAAATGAGCCTAAAAAAATATAGTATAGGTAACTCTACATTTTTGTAGAGTTGATATTATCTGAAAGCTTCTAATATTTCAATATTATCTACACCCTATTTCTCTATTTCATCTAAAATTGAGATAATTAGTAATGTTTACAGGAACACATCTCGCAGTGACTTCAAGTTCTACGCGGACCGCCTGATTCGACTGGTGATAGAGGAGAGCCTGAACAAGCTACCATTCACTGATTGCGAGGTGGTCACCCCTACTGGAGCCCTGTACAAAGGCCTGAAGTATGGCTCGGGGAATTGTGGGGTTTCTATTGTCAGATCTGGAGAAGCCATGGAGCAGGTGTGTTATATTGTATAATAAATAAATCTTTATATCATTTGGACATTTCATACCTTGCAATCTAACATTCTAACCCCTAAGTAAGTAGCTTGTGTTATGGGTACTTGATAAGTGATAACTGATAATTAAATATACAAAATATAATATAGAAAAACACCCAAACACTAGGAAATATTCATGCTCATCACACAAACATTTTCTAGTAGTGAGAATTGAACACACAACCTCTGACGCAGAGTGCAGGACCACTACTTCTGCCATTACTATCTGGATTATATTATTATTCAGAGAAATTCTCCTTATTCCTTCTTACGATTCTTACAATTCTTAGGAATTGTTTTTCTAACACGAGCCTATCATGTGAATCACATATAGTACAACTTTTTCACCATTAAAGGGCCTGCGCGACTGCTGCCGCTCGATACGCATCGGCAAGATCCTGGTGGAGAGCGACAACGACACGCACGAGGCGCACGTCGTCTACGCCAAGTTCCCCGAGGACATCTCCCGGCGGCAGGTGCTGCTGATGTACCCCATCATGTCCACTGGCAACACTGTCAAACAGGTATGTACTGCCTGCGACTGCTGCTGCTCGATACGCATCGGCGCAGTTCAATGGGCTGATAATTCATATGGTATGTTGACATGAAACCACACCAACCTAGATTGCTAACTTGAAAAAAGAATTGGATTTTTGCTTCCGTTGTGTTCTCAACTAACTCAACAAACGTGTGAACTCAAAGATACAGAATCAGCAGTTCAGCGATCGGTAGCTCTGATCCATTTGACAGCCATAAGGACAGGATAGTGTGCGTAAAATGGATAATTATGCCGTTCGGAGCCAGAACCCTAAAAATCCCATAAATGCCTTGCAACAAGCAGTGTTCACTGGCTACGTGATCGATAAAGCTACACGTAGCCGTCACGACAGACCGACTTTAAGTACGTCGAAGGAGATAAAGTTCCGTGATAGAAAGAGAGCACAACTTTAGGTGGTAAGCGGAAGCGGAGCCAGGCGCTTTTGCGAACTGAATTGCACTTTTTCGTGTCAGCGCTAGAGTCGCTATTACTTTAAATCATCCTGCGGAGTAACCTTCCGTAACCATAGGTACTATTGTATTCCGTGCTTGCAGGCAGTAAATGTGCTGACGCAGCACGGCGTGAAGGAGGAGCACATAATCCTGTCGAACCTCTTCTGCACGCCGGCGGCCGCGCAGGCGGTGGTGGACTACGTTCCGCGCATGAAGATCCTCACGTCGGAACTGCACCCCGTCGCGCCCAACCACTTCGGGCAGAAGTACTTCGGCACCGACTGATACGAGGACGAGTTTTAGGTTCCGCTACAAAAGACCGAAGTCTAGCGCTGAACGGAATTAGATGCGTTTAGGTACTCCAGCCTTAGAAATGATTTGTCGATCTCTTTTCTCCATCTATCTTTATGAATTAGAAAGAGAAAAGAGATAGCCTAGCCTCGCTGGAGCCAATCAGCGACATCTTGCCTTGCTTTGATTTTTTCGTAATAAGGCCTTTTCTCCAACGCAGCCTGGACAGTTCACTGAGACCAGCAGATGGCGGTTACACATTTAACCTGGCCATGTACAGTTGTCTACAAAATTAGTGTGGCTATTTTTAATCTATCAAGTGGCGTATAAGATGGCCTCATCTCGGGTAGTAACTCAGTACATTTGAGAACATAATATTGGCGCAATAGCTAGTTTATTCACGTTTTAAAGTGTCCTCATAACATGAAATACTTAAAGTGAACCAGTATTTTCGACAGAATATTTATAGTAAATTTAAAAATAAGTTCCTTCAAACAAACAGTTTTTTATGACTGATCAATAAATTATTTAATATAGATTATTTTAAATTATTTACCATTATGATGTACTTATTTGATTTGAACTTATCAATAAGAGTTAGCAAAGATGTACATAAATCTAAATATATAAAATATAGGCTTTTAAGGTTCCAATGATGTGTTCTTATAAGTTTATTAACAACATCTATTTGATATTCGATTTTATCGGAGATGCTTAGAATTTTAAGAGAAAAATGGGAAATGCTTTCCAAAAAACCAACTTCAAATGCCACTACAAAGAGTGAAATAATTTTTATTTAAATTTTAGGTACCTACACCAATTCGAAGTCGGGCAATGTTTCATACAATCCCTAATAGTCCTTCTTACTTACTTGATGCGCGAAGAGATGACGAAGTCATAGACAATCGCCCGACTTCGAATTGGTGTAGGTACCTAAAATTTAAATAAAAATTATTTCACTCTTTGTAGTGGCATTTGAAGTTGGTTTTTTGGAAAGCATTTCCCATTTTTATTTTATAATTTTTAGTGGAAAACAATAAAATGCACAAGGCGTTGTAAAAATACCCAAATCGCTTGAGTTGTGTTCATAAACTCTGAAGAGATCCCTCAATTTCACCAAGATCCCATCATCAGACCCTGACTTGATGACTTTCGTCATCAAATCAGTATCTGCTAGCAAATGCACCAGTAACTATAAAAAATACCCAACTCGCTTCAAGTATACTAGCAAAATTTGAAGAGTTCCCTCGATTTCACCAAGATCCCATCATCAGACCCTGACTTGATGACTTTAGTCATCAAATCAGTATCTGCTAGCATATGCACCAGTAACTATACAAAATACCCAACTCGCTTTAAGTATACTAGCAAAATTTGAAGAGTTCCCTCGATTTCACCATGATCCCATGATCAGATCCTGACCTGATGACCATAGGTCAACTTGGAAAATATTACTCTTTCTAATAATACTCAAATAGTTTCATGTGTCCATATAAAATTTGAAGAGTTCCCTCGATTTCTCCAGGATCCCATCATCAGATCCTGACCTGATTAAAATGGGACCACCTGGAAACAAAACCCTCTTAAACAAAAAAAGAATTTTTCAAATCGGTCCACGCGTCTTCGAGTATTCGGTGAACATACATAGATAAAAAAAAAAAAAAAAAAAAAAAAAAAAGATTCCGACGAATTGAGAACCTCCTCCTTTTTTTGAAGTCGGTTAAAAACATGGTATTTTTTTGTAATGTTTTTTTTTTTATCACAATATGTAATAATAAATAATAAGAAACTTTACTCTGTTTATATACCTACCATGATTTATAAGATGTACTAATTGATACACTCGTACCTTTTATGTATTTGCATAATAAATTGCAGGCCATATAAATTCTGCTTAGCCATTCGCTGTTAACTGTATGTAGCATGAATCAAAAAAAATGAAATGACATAACATTATGTATACCATTTGCAATATTCTTTAAAAGATAATAAATAATATTACATATTATATAATACCGTGGTTTCCTTATTTATATTTATATTTGGTTTTTCACACTTTGTAAGCTTTTTTTATGAGATATATACTCGTAGCTAATACAGTGCGACAAGGCTATCTTGGCGCGTGTGGAAACTCGCTATCTTGTGATACTGTTTGATAGTTCGCTCTGTCGGTATATCGCTATTGTATGTTGTGTTGTTTTTGGTTAATATTAACTAAAATAAAACTAAACTTGAAGTAAAATTGAGATTTTATTTTCTGGCGGCCTCTGTTCTATAACAGCGCCTTCTTGACAATGTCATTCAAGTGCCAAGAGAGCCTTGTCGGTAGTTTGTCGGACTGTAAATTTATGTCAGATAATTGCCGGAATTGGAATTTAATCTTTTTTTCCTTAATAAGTGTCCATTTTATAGGAAATGAGTTCTAACTTTTAATGGTTCTTTTATCGAGTTTGACGATACTCAGACTAATTTACTCATAGTAGTAAGCTGGGAAAAATGAGTAAAGGAATTGAGGAGCATATTATAAAATAAGAACAAACGATAAAGTTACTTTCGATCATTTAATTCAGTTTTTCATAGTTTTATACAATCTAACTATGTCTAGATACAAGTTTTATTAGATCAGATCACACGGATAAGCAATTTTAAAATTGTATATTATTATAAATTAATATTTTAACATTTGAATAATTTAAACCCTTAATAAATAGGTACCCTTACAAAGTGTTCCCCTTACATTGCGATGGTCGTTCCTTCACCTGCGAACACAGTCTCAAACACAGATGTTGCTCCTAACAGTACGAGTCTAACTATAAAAATAGTATCATCATTGATATTTAAAAATAGATTTAATATCGTAACATTCAATTACTTACACTATCGTAACGTACTCCCCTTTTGAGGACAAAAATATTTTATTATTCATTCATTTATTAGTAGATAAAAATAAACGACTAACGGCGTCACTTAATTTAGTGTTAGGAAGCTTGCGGCCGATGTGTATGGCAACACTTATTTTCCCGAGAGTGCATATTCGTCAATAAATACTTAAATATTATAAACATACATTATTCTGACGATAAAATATACACTTATACTCTTAATGTTACGCAGTTTAAATAATGACAAGCACTTATACAATAATAATATTAATTTTATAATGAAAAACACACCTGGCAACACCAGGCGTCCAAGTTAGCGTTGTAAATATGTCTTCAAATATAGTGATTGTCACATTACAACATAAAATATATTCGAAATTGACTTAGATATGTTATTAAGGCATCGTGTGAATTGCACTAGGTAAATTGACAAATACAAGTCATAAGCTCGTTTTCACCAACACTTTAAGAAACGCCTAAGCCGATTGGTGACAGTTTTCACTTACAACTGTCACCTAAGGTCTTGGTGTCCCTTAAAATGTTGGTGAAAAGTGACAGTTTTCACTCACAATAACTGTCATCTAAGGTCTTAGATGTCTCTTAAAATGTTGGTGAAAAGTGACAGTTTTCAATTACAATAACTGTCACCTAAGGTCTTAGGTGTCCCTTAAAATGTTGGTGAAAACGAGCAATAGGTACCTAAAGGACTAAACAACAGCCAAAGCGAAAATATATGGCGATTAGCGTAAAGTATCTAATGTTATCATATTGAAATATACATACATGATTCCGAAAAGGCTGCTATTAGTACGATACAATCATAATAATGACATAAAAACAAAATATATAAACACCTTAAGAAATAATTTAATCGAGTAGAAAAGAAGCGAAATTAAATATTTGTGCATTCACGTTTTTAAGTATAATAGATTTTATCATAGTTAATTTTTTTTATTTTTTTTCTCGTTTTTCTATAAAAATATCGTCAACAATCAACTTGAAGTTACTTAGAGTTAGAACAGACTACGGTTTGACCTTAGAGAATTTGTCGACAAGGTCGAAAAGTTGGTCGCTTGGCATATCCTTTGTTTTGAACACGCACCAATCTCTCGCGTTTGCAACTAACGGGAGGACCGTGTTGTCGCTACACGTATACAGACAAAAAAAACTATTTTAGTCACAGTTTTTATTTTGTTTTTAATCACACCGTAAGCTGGGAAGCGGTCGCAGAATTATCCGATAAAATAGGTGATATTTTCGAAACTTTTGGCTACGATAACATTAATCGAAGGTGTGTTGTCTATGTTACGGCCCTAAACACACGTACCGATTTAGGTCTAATGATTTTTCTTGTCTCTTTGGGAATCAGTACCATTTTTGTGTTTGTGGGTATGTTAGTAGGTGTAAAGATACCTAAGGGACTGTAGGTATCCATGATAAGGTAGTAATAAGATAAGTTAAGTAATAAGAGTAGTCACAGTGTAATATACATTATGCTTACCTTCCTTGCACGATTTAACATTGCTCATAGAATTGTACATTTATAAAGCACATGTAACTTAGGCAGACGTAACGCTGCTTAGGCAAGTGAAGGGAGGTCCTATATTGTAGCGTTCGAAGGAATTTTAATTAGGAATGCTACATTTTTTTGTTGTTTATCAAGATATTCATCGATGATAGTTATTTATTTGAGCACATTTGCATTTACCGATCTAAAACCGATACGTGTGTCGGGTGTCAACATCATGCGGTCTGCGAAGTGTTCGTAATTAGTGTTGCGGTACAAGACAGTGTGGCCGTGTCGAGAGAATGGTGTGCGTTAGAGCGGGGCGGGTGGCAGCGTATTTACATGAGCTGCTCCTTGGCGCAGTCGGGGCACACGATGTCCTGCTCCACCACGATGAAGCCCTTGCCGACCAGCGAGTTCTTGCAGTGCGCGCAGATGAAGCAGTCGTTGTGCCAGTGCCGGTCCTCGAACGAAATGAAGCGGGTGCCGCCGATGCCTGGAACACAGGATACCAGTATTATAATAGGTTATGGGCCTAGCATGACAATATGACAAACTAGAAGTTATATAGGTTATAGGTCCACCATAAAATTCCGATAACCTATAAATTAAAATTATGAGTCCAACACGAAATTAGATCCGTGTGATATATTATAGGTTATAGGTCCACCATAAAATTCCGATAACCTATAAATTAAAATTATGAGTCCAACACGAAATTAGATCCGTGTGATATATTTTTTTATTATTATTAATGATAGGCTTGCGCTTGACTCCAATCATGTCTGATGGACAGAAATGATGAGGTCTATGATTGAGTGCGCTTGTCTAGAAAATGTCTATTTACTCTTCACCTGAAGGCACCCAGATTATGTAAGTATGCCAAGTGCTGGGAACACAGAAGCTGGAAGGGTGTTCCACACCTTAGCAGTAAGTATCAGGAACGTGGAAGAAAAACGTTTCCTTCGACTACGCTGGATATCGGCCACATAATAGGGTGTATATTTATTTTCTCGGCGTCTTGCGGTTCGGAATTCGGATTTGGTAAAAATAACCACAAATTACTGGGAACAATTCAGGACGTTGGAGTGGACACTTTGTCGTCGTCGTTCTCTGCTGGGGAAAGTCTACTGCTGGCCATAAAGACCTTATCATAATAGCGTGGCACCTCTTTTAAAATAGAAGTTTAGCGGTCAACATTCGAAAGGCTTTCCTGTTAAGCTTCTTCATTTGGGTAGCTATCAGTAAGTCATACTTACGAGAAGTATAAAGTGAGGAGTCCTTAGACTTCTTAGGAGTTTGGGAACTTCTATAAACAAATAGCAGCAAGACGTCATTCGGCTGAGATTCTATGGTGAATTCCGCTAGCAACATTTATCACGTCATTCCAGCTGCAAGCAGCACTCACCGGTGATGGGCTTGCTGCAGGACGTGCAGCGCTTCGCGAACAGCTCCCCGAAGCACTCGGCGCAGTAGGGCTTCTCGTCGCGCGACGTGAAGCGCTGGCCCGCCAGCGAGGTGTTGCAGTGCGTGCACGTGAAGCACTCGCGGTGCCACGGCTCGTTCTTGTACGTGACGCCGCCTTGCGTTATTATCTGTAAATACATTCAATCTTACTCATAACACATTTTATAAACTTTACTTCATAAAAATTTAGAACTCGATTCGCTTAACTCAGAGATTGTTAAGGTCTAGTTGTAAATAACCAAAAAGAATCACGTTTTTTGTATTGAGATTGGGGAATTATTTCAACTCGGCAGCCCGCTTACCCGTACTTGGCTCGCGTGGTGGGCTATACCAAAACCCCGCTCATTATGAGAAGAGATCGGTGTCCATAAGGGGTGATGGGTCGTTCAAAGGGTGGAGACAACGATGTTCAGATAGCAAATATTATGTGCGCGCGTGCAAAACTTGTGATAATGGCACTGTTGCACGTGCACTTGTGATAATGGCAATGGCACTGTTGCAGCGTCATCATACCTTGTTGCATTTGACGCAGCGCGTGGCGAACTTGTCCTCGTAGCAGCCAGCGCAGTAGATCTCCTGCTCGCGCGGGATGAAGCTCTTGGTGCCGATCGGGTTCTTGCACACCACGCAGCAGAA
This sequence comes from Coenonympha glycerion, assembly GCA_963855885.1. Lineage (NCBI taxonomy): Eukaryota > Metazoa > Arthropoda > Insecta > Lepidoptera > Nymphalidae > Coenonympha > Coenonympha glycerion. Next base: position 15,250,622 of record OY979633.1, read on the forward strand.
GCATTTCTCGTGCCACTGTCGCGTCTTATACTCCATTTTCTTGGTACCTGGAACAATTGCGACAAATCTCTCACACGACCATCTTAAGACTATCGTCTAGTAGAGAAGCGCGATGCGAGTAGGTATTTTCAAAAATGTTATCCCCCGTATAGTGAGTTGCAAGTCCAAAGCTAGCCCTACATTTTGTTCTTGAAATATTACTTCCGGTGATAACGTTTTTTTACCCACCCTAAACGCGTGATTACTAAATTGGACATTTTTAGTCTCATTAGAATCAGGACAACTTACTGACTCGTACGTTTTTTTGTATTTTAGTTAAGTTTACATTTAAAAAAAATACTAGAGGAAATTTTTAGGTCGAAAACGTACGAGCATACTTAGTTCTTCATTGTATCTGTACCTAACAGTTGTAAGAATTATGAAAATCGGACTATTTATAAATTTACGGTTTCATAAAAAAACGTTACCGCTTTTTATACGAAAACTTACAGCTAGACAATCCTTTTAAATATCCCTGTGAAATCGAAGACGAGGTCTCTGATGCCATCAAACACAAATAGCAATCGCTCGCCAATTTAAAACCGTTCTGTCGGGTTTCCGTTTGAACAAAGTGATCGTTCGTCGCAGGAAACTGGATTTATTTCAAAATCAAAATCAAATCATTTATTTTATATAGGCCATTACTTGCTAGCACTTATGAATAGTTAGCCAGAATAGTTTCGTTTCGTATACCAATTCGTTGAAAAGAAATGTGCTTAGAACTCTGCGAGTCATAAATGGTTAAAACTTTTTGAATCAAAAACTTCTACGGATATGGCGCTGGCGACACATTTATCAGTTTTTCGGTTTAATACGCAGAACTTTGAAACTAAACGTTGTTCTAATTTATGGCATTAGTAGGCGATGTCATAATCTACGGCATTAGGTCATGATTCCGTATATACCTTACATATATAGGTATCGACACTTTGACACGAATATAATAAAAGACACATTTATGTACCTATGAGACGATTTTTGGATCTTCTGGTGTTTGATACATTATAATGATTTTATTATAGGTATAGGCTTAACTTTGATAATTCGAGGAGAACAGGCAAGAAACTCGGCATAGAGATCACACTGTATCTGTCTCACATAAGCTGTGCCACAAATTACGGAAAACATCAGTTCAAGAAAAATGTTCAAGTTTAATTTTATTTAATAACTAAGTTCCTGTGAATAATCCTCCCGCATATTTAAAAAGTTTAAGTATGAAAATATTGAAAATAAAAGGACACTTAAAATAATACTTCTTCCGATTCTTAATTAGTACATTTGCGACAAAAATGCAGTCGTTTGCCATGTTAATTAAAAACGTACGTTATTAAAGTTTGGAGAATTCAAAGGAATGCGAGGTAAATGCAATTAAAAATCCTTGCGTGTACCGGTCAAGGATTTTGTATTCCTTGAACCACTGTTAAACAAACTGGACAGTATGTTTTTGGCTTCAACAGACGAACCGATCTAATTATGAAAATTCTGATATTCGATCAAAATATAGTGTTACACTATATTTTGATCGAATTGCAAAGCATTGTGACTTACATCGAGAAGTAAGTCACAATGCTTTGAAAGGAAATTGCAAGATCCTCAAGTGTCTGTAAAATTAGTGTACTTACCTACTTACTGAAATATAATTAGCTCAACATCTAATCCAGGCAATGTGGTTTTTATTGTAATAATAAGTGGATTACTTATTTATTATTGGCATTTATTACAAAAACTTTTACCTCGAATGTTTGTCGTCAATATTTCTATTGTATGTTCTATATTAAACCCTCGTATTGACTTCTTATTTCAGTTACCTATCAGATAGTATTTATAAGATCAGTTGTTGAGATGGTACTTGGTATAAAGGTAGGTAGGTACTGGTAGGTACTTGCTGCAACACAATGTCGTCGAAACATATCGGTACATCCGCAGTTGGCCTTAATGATTACATTTGTGGCAATAAAAAACCATCCATATCTAGTAATGGCTTCCATTTTAGCGAGATAATGGTTCAAGATGGATGATGTAATACCTAAAGTAGTTAATAAGAAAACATCAATCCTTATAGGTGCGGCCCGTGGGTGCTAAATATTCGCAAATAAAATATAATAAATTGCGCCGATCGACACGGCCGATTAAATTGATTATAGAAATCCATAATGATTTAATCACGAATGAAATCTCTAAGATAACGGTGATTTTTACAAATAATACGATGGTAGAGCAATCTAACACAGTATTCAATTTAGAGAAAGAATTCAATTCGAGTCTGTTATATAATAAATAAATAAAAAAAAAAAAAATATGTATCAGGACATTATACACATCGCAATCTAGCCCCAAAGTAAGCGATAGCTTGTGTTATGGGTACTAGATAACTGATAAATATACATACATACTAATATACATAAATATAATATATTGAAATACACCCAGACACTGGAGAACATTCATGCTCATCACACAAACATTCTCCAGTAGTGGGAATCGAACCCACGACCTCCGACGTAGAAGCAGGTTCGCTACCGCTACGCCATTAGGTCGTCAAATAACTATAAATATTGAATCCAATAAATCTAAAAGATGTTATATGTACCTAAATTCTAATTACTAGAAGTTATAAATATTTAAGGAATAACGAGATAGAGATTTGTTAGGTAAGTAACTGTAAACAAACGTAACCTATACTGAGAAGAATCCGACAGCGACAGCGGGTATTATTTTTTTAGTAAAGTGTAGAAGCGTTGTTGGCTTCACATATTTTTTCTTCTTTTTTCATCACTAAAGCGTTTGATCAGCAAGCTAGGGCACGTTATATCAAAAAATAGATTGGTTCGTAGATAGAGGGTCGTTTCTCGATCGTAAATTGGCATCGGTAACTCCGCGTGACGGCACAGGTTCGGTTGATGGTGTCCTTGACGAACTCGCGGGTTGCATGCGGCATTGACACTACAGGATATTTGGACGGTGCACGCAAATCCATGCATTGTTCGATCAATTCTGAAGGTCTCCACGATTGATTTGTTCAAGTTCTTTAAACTGATAGGTATGTACTTCTTAAAACTCAATCCCACCAAAAACATTATCATGTAAAATGTTGCCAAGAAGGAGCATAATATGGCTCACACTGACACAAAGTTATCCGATCTCATGTAGAGCAGGACTTCTAACTTTACGCGCCTTAACTCTACAAGCCCTAACTTCACAAACTCTACACTTTAGCCAAAATATATGGCTAGGCCGTTTCTTAGATTTACCGAGACGGATCTACTCAGGATGATACGCCCATGTGACCGTAGCGAAACGATGAGAGAAGGTAGTGCCTTCGCGCTTTGCTTGCTTTCTTGGCGGAGACACTACCGTGTCCCCAGATGCCATTGTTGACAAAAACTCTTCATTCCTCACTCTTCCTACCTCACTTATCTTTTTAATCTCAAATTTGATCACATTTGGAAAATTGAATAAATTTTTAATTTGGCGGGGTATACTTTTGCCCATGCACCTTATATTTGTAATGGTGGTTTGTAATGGTGTACAATAAAGTATTTTCTATCTATCTATCTATTTGTTTGTGTTGCCTTACGACTTCAATTTTATCCCATTATGGCACATTTCCTCCACATTTATGTGGTCTCGTAATATCTAAACTCTGGAACATTGAATGTTTTATAAGCTCTAGCCTCTAGACACCGACTACCATCATCCAGCAGTTCAACGACTCTTAGTCTCTAGTTGTATCCATCACGTCGTAACGGTATTGTTTTGGTGGAGTTTAATGGACCAACTTCGGTGGATTTAAATTTCAGATCGCGTGACCGTCGACACCCTGCCATTGTTTAGCTATTATACAGTTGGGTGAGAAACATGCTCAAAGATTCGAACAGATAAGGACAAATCTATGATTAAATGTTGATGTTGTTCTTTGGAGCGGAAGTGTGTGATGTCGCGCGTCATCATATCGTATTTATAATAAAAATATGGTCAAACCCTCAGACGAACGCTTATGATCTGTCGAAATGTACCATACATCGGTCAGTCGGTAGCGCAACATGGACTGCTAGTTCCTGAAAAGTATTTTATGTGTATATGTTTGCCTCACATTAGCAAATTCACTTTTTCAAATAGACCCACATTATACGAGGTATTTTAAACGGTTATTCTGAGCTATTTACCACGTTTGACTGAAATAATTAAAACCGAAATTTACTCGGCACTGCATTTTTAAAATCAAAGTTTACCAATTTTAATTTTTAAAAAGTAAGTGGGTGTGTTTCAGAGCTTTCCTACTAATATAATAATTATGCTTTACATTTTACATTTGAATGTTTTTGAGTGCAATCAAGGACATGATTGTCAAACTGTGTATTTTGCTTGGATCGGATAGACTACATTTGTATTCACGGGATCAGATAATACGGTCCAATACTTATTATTCTGTATTTGATTACGATTTGGCTTTGTTTTGTGAAACTTTTTAGGATTGCATTTAGAGATACTGAGTAACAGTTTTGAAAACGCGTCTCAATTCACGATATTTGTCCTATACCTTTTACCTTTGTCCTAGTTTCGATGAAAATTGTTGGGTTTTCGTTTTCAGTTCTTAAATACATTTTTCAGTAGTTAGCATATTGCATGTCCCTGCTGAATACATTTAGCCAATAAGCAAGTTCGTGACAAAATGTTACTTTAATTAAGTTTACATGCTATTATGTCATTCTATGCAGTTTTTTTTACTATCAACGCTCTGATGATTGTAGCTTAGGTATATGGTAGCTGTACCTACGCATTTGAATGTTTATTAAAATATATTTTTTTTATTAAAAAAATGTTAGTCAGTTTTCGTTTCAATCTCTTCTATAATAAATATTCTGATGCCAATTTCTGTTACCGAACTGCTTCGAAACTGCTCGAGCAATAGTTATGAATACGTTACGTACGTTCGGTAGATCAGATATTTTTTATAACCTTAAACGGCAAAACAACGTTTGCCGGGTCAGCTAGTAATATATAAAACAAAGTAGTAAAAAAGAATAACTCCATCAACAGTACAGTTTTATTCAAGCGTTAAAAATAATGAAGAGGATCCCCATTCGTCATAACAGGACCTAATAGCAGACCTACGATATTATACTATACAGTCTATGGATGTACAAACAAGCCATGTTTCAAGCCATGTGAAATTCACGTTTCGTTTTCTTTGTTGGTCTACGCTCGCGCGACTCTTTGTGAATCGCGTTTGCACTCCGAGGGGAAACTTGATACCATTGTGGTGTGTTATATCGTATTCCTGTTACTAGTTTACAACGACTTTCACTCGTGGGTAAACTTTGAAGTGCATTGACTTGGGCGCTTTTGTCAAATTGACAACGATACACCTACGTTTCTGCTTCTATAGCATACTAGCACAGAGCTGTCTCTTCTTGGCTGGGGTGTAGTTTGAAGAATCCTTCCTTATCCCTTGTCTTCATCATTAACTACGGGAACTTCTGTGCAAAATTTCAGGATCCTAGCCTCGGTTACTAGAATTCCTAGGTCGACTTGGTGAAGATGAAGCAATGAATGACTAAAGAAGTCTTTTAAAATTCACGTGAACAACTAGTTGACCTAACAAACGTTGTTTTGTAATAAACTAAGACCCACGTAGAGATATGAAAAATAGTTAACGTGTCTAATACCTACAGAATATACATAAAAATTTCATCAAACTTTACTTCCGCAACTCCGAACTTCAAGATCCCATAGATCTACTGACTCAAATATTGATTACATTTAATTTTTTGAAAAAAAAAAACTACTCAGGTACTTAATTTTAGATCCCACGTTTAAGTTTATTTCAAACCTTATTATCTTACCAAATTGGTACGCATAAAATATAACCAGTAAACTATACGATATGCATAAATAAATAATGCAATTGTTTAATTATCAAATATCAAAACCGCAGCTGAATCTTTTACATTGTTTGTTTGTAAAACAACTGGTTGACCTCTACGACTTTATACTGGGCTAATTGAAACTAAACTCTAAGGTTCAAAACTCTTCGCTTACGCTACCACAAGTTACCTATCGTACAGTTTAATAAGTTTATTGTTTTGTGCACACGAAACACTGAGTAAAGTAAAATGATAGCTATACCCATATTATCTACACTATCAAAAGACAGAACTTACTTTGAGCGATTTTTTTACAATTTGCACGACACCATAGAGCACCATAGTAGCTTACGTCACAAAAGATTCAATCCGCAAAAGGATTTAAATAAATAGAGACTCTAGACTTTACAGAATAAATTGTAAATCAGTTCGCAAGAGCGCACAGTCTTTAAGTTGTTGCGGCCCTACCAGCCCGCGAAATTCAAATTTTATTTAATTTTTCGCAAATATTAGACTAACTAAACATTTTAGATTTATGGCAATACATTTTGCGGGCCTACTTTTTATGCATCTACATGTTTTTAATAGAAACTTTGCTCGAAAGTTCCCACTCATCTCATATTGGTTCCCGAAAGATAATTTTTTTCGAGCTATCGGGAACCAATATGAAGTAAATGAGTATTGTTGAGCAGAGTTTTTATTAAAAACATGTAGATAAATTCTGTGCGCGCAAAACACATTGCCATTAACCTTCGATGTATAATTAGCCCACTATGAGCAAAAAACTAAATAAAATTTGAATTTTCGCGCCCGGATGTTACCCATTGCCCTTAAAACGTTTGTGTTTTTTTTCTGTCGTGTTATTTTATCTTCCCTCTATCTCTTGCCGACTCTCTACACACCTTATAAAACCGCAGTGAAGTCGGCGGTGGTATATTTGTACCCTTGTACCTACAATTGAACCGCCCTGACGACAATTAACATTATAACAATATCGCTTGTACACCACAGCCGTCAACGGTTTTTTATTTACCTACCTACTCTTATTTGCTTAGATTTTGTTTAATACCACGGAGATCGTCGCATTGTAGGTATATACAGTTGCCGTTACGCCATCTTGATCTCGGCAAATAATTTCGTCCTCAGCGAGCGACGTCTCTAAGTCGGCTGCGGTGGACCTCCCCTACTGTATGATAGCTTAACCATGTCGCCAGTATACTGCGAACGAACGGACACACACTGGAAGGTCGTTGTCGGTAGTACGAGTAGGCTGGGTGTGGGTGATGTCAGATCGGGCCGAGTGGGAAGACTAAAGATGTGATTAATTAATGTAAGTAATATAATAATAGTCGTGGCTTAATCTCACTCGCAGAGACGTTTTAAAAGCAGGTCGCTAATTATTCATTTTGATACTGTGAGGGTAGAGTCACGAATCACGACATAGTAGGTCGTATTCATGTTAAATACATGTATAACTGACTATATGACTGACTAACATACACACACACACACACACACACCGCACAGCCCAAAACGCTGGGTCTAGAGACTCCATAATTGGCACATAGGTTCCTTGCAGTATCAAATCCTTTCTTAGTGGAATTTCAAATAACGCCTTAGGGGTGGTGAAACGGGAATTTTTGAAGGAAAGTTTTTATGGATTAAAGCTTTAAATCAGAATTTTTTTTTAATCACTAATACTTAAATATATGTACATAAAAAGATTTAAAATAAAAATAACAGACTATAAACAAGGTTATAACTTTAAAACCTCATCGATTCCATCGCAACGAGGCATGGTACCCAAGATACCATCCAAAGAGGCAATGCTGCCAGCATTGCCTCTTTGGATGGCCAAACTAATACGTTGGCCAAGGTAGCTGCCAGCTTTTGGATCCCCGGTAGACTCGATAACTCTCTTTGAAATTTCTTCAAAAAGAGCTCGAGCCCCTGGGCCCCACGGCCCCAGAGTCTCCACACCAAAAGGCGCAAATATGAAAATCTTGTCAAGAGATTAATATTTGCGTCCCTTGGCCCGTTCGGCACTAGTAGCCGCAGCCCCCGCCATAGAGGAGGTCGCCTCAATGTGGGACGCAGCCAGAGTGTCAGCACAAGTTGCGTCCCAAACAAGCGACCTCCCTAAACGCCAGGGAACAAGCGTCATCCCATCGGGTCTCTTGCCATCACCACGCGCCAGACCAGTTGGTGGATACAGATATATGGATTAATACTTCTATCCTCCACACCGCAACTACTGAACTGATTTGGCTGAAACTTGGGATGGAGATAAAATCCCGGATTAACACATATTTCTCTTACTTTTTATCCCGAAAAACCGAGGAAGATTAATCTAATCATGATTCATTTAATTATGAGAAAAAAAATTCATATCTAGGTACTCGTTCATCATGTTATTACAATAATTTTCTTTCAAACATCGAATCGAAGCAAAGTTAAGTCAATAGGTACTAAATGCATAGGAATGGAAAATCTGATAACAATCATTCGCTATGCATTGTTCTACTGAGAACTGAGACGAATTTGAATGCATTTTAAAAATTCATGCCATGAGTTTGTCTTGGACATAAGTACTTACATGTATTAGGTACCTATATAGTATATTGTGAATTTGAAAAAAATGTATTTTCCATTAATATAAATCTGTTGTTTCAACGTCGTTTTACAAGTCAACCTTCTGAACTACTTAAAGGATTCAATACGATCTGTATAATGTTATGTACGTCTAATTGGCCGACCGTCATACCAATGGTAAAGTCTGCCTCTAGATTGTGTAAAAAACGTATTCATCGTTATCGTTTACGGATTCTGCCTGCTAATTGGTTTCCTGATTCACAATAGCCAATCGATTACGATAACGATGATTACGTTTATCTCACGCAATTAGACCCCTGGGCCCTGGTATCCCTGTTTTGGTAATCGAAACCGCGACATCCAACACAGAAAAAGGGCCACTAACATCTACGCCAGCCGGTTGTCTTTATCTTGTACGCGAGAGAAACTTTCGCTTCTCAATTTAACTTCGGTTTATGTGCCTTGCCAGTCGTAAACCCAGCTTTACAGAGATAAAATTGTCACCGTACGATAACAAGCAATTGCAGAACCACTTGTACCTATATACGTCGACGACTTGCGAGCTTACTCAGAAGTACAGGTAAGTTAGGAGAAAGTTGGTCGCCATTTAACGGCATAGAAGGCCTATTTATGCGATTTTGACCGGCCTCTCAGTCGAAAACTATAGAGACAATTAGTTTCAAATTTGAACGTCATGTATTTTGGATCTTGAAAATGGCGCCTACGAATCTACGATAGCCCTAGGCTAGTGGGAGTTAAGTAACTCTAAATATAACGTAGCAAATGAGTTACACAAAATACTTTTTTTTATAAAACTTTAATAACTCAGGAGTTTCCCATCTCTTTCACTTTCCCTATTACAGGAGTCAGAACATATTTTGTGGTCTCCAGTTTAATCGCAAATATTCAGATTGAAACAAAAGCAATCACAAATACCATGTTATTTCATAAAGCCATGAAACTACCATAGCACAATGCCAGGCAATAAAAGTCGTCTGTTAAGTAAGTCAATAATGTCTAATCGCGTGATGCATATACCTAGGTAGACAAACATGTCTGGCTACATGTTTATTATGGTTTTACACAATATGCTACTGAATATTATGGAATAAAAACAATACCAAAGTTTCGGAAATAAAAATAACAAAAAAAAATTACTTTGAACTTTAAAATTCGCAGTATTCAATAATTAGGGTCGACCTCAAGGTCTTTAGCAGGGCATTAAATACAATTATATTGTTTTTACGCACAATTTAGAGTTTGACTTTGACCGAATATATTTTTATTCAGGCGAATTTAAAAATCTTAATTTTTAGGTCCGTAATGCTTTTTTCTAGTTACAAGATATAAAATCATGAGATCAGATGGAAAATGATACTCTGAAGTCTAAACAATCATCTAAAGCCAATGAGAATGTAATTAAAATGACGTCACCATTTCCTTAACTCCATACTCCACTTGGCGTATCAAGGTCGGCGGTTGAATGGACAGCGAGACGCCGTATCTTACTCGTATATGGACACGCGTCGGGAACATATGGCGGCCAGTTCACCTAGACCTTCGGGGTTTTGTGATATTTACATAGCTGCAGTTGACAACCCTTGTTTGAGACGATAAAAGATGTTTCCTGGTTCGCTTGCATTGGAATAACATACTTTTTTAAATTAATCTTTCTTTTCACCTTATTATTCCCTTCGCGTTCCATTTTGTAGGGTTCCGTAACCAAAGGGTAAAAAGGGAACCCTATTACTGAGTCTGTCGTCTACGTCTGTACGTCTGTCCGTTCGTCTGTGACCAGGCTGTATCTCTTGAACTGTCATAGCTACAGACAGGAAATGTACACAGATGATGTATTTCTGTTGCCGCTATAACAACAAATACTAAAAACTAAAATAAAAAAAAATTTAAGGGGGCTCCCTTACAAGAAACGTATTTTTTTTGCTTGTTTTTGCTTAATACACGATAACAGGTAGACGCTTCAAATAAATAGTTAAATCAAAATATAATTAAAATTAAGAGGGGCAATACAATAAACTTGATTTTAACGTCGTTTTTGTTTTAGTGGGCAGGGGTATTTACTATTTAGTTTACTGTAATACTATAGATAATAAGAAGATACTCTTGATGGTACGGAACCCTCAGTGCGCGAGCCCGACTCGCACTTGACCAATTTTTTTATTGAATCATTTTTTCCACCATATTATTCACGTTCCATTTATCTGTTTGCCGTTACGAAGATAATCGCGTGTGACAGACGGACGGACAGACGGAGAAAGTCTCACCGTAAGAGTTCCATTTTTACCAAATTGGTATGGAACCCTAAAAAAATCAAAGTGTGAATAGAAACGCAGGTTGGCCGGTATTTCATTCAATTTAGGTGTAGCAGGAAGTTATGTCTGAGATAGAAAGTGCTTGTCTAGAACGCGCCTATTCAATCTTATTGTGAAGGATTGTGCATAGTGAATAAAGGAGAAAGGTACTTGTAAGACGAGCTTTTGGAATAAATGCAGCCCCTTACTTTCACAAAGTGGGCTTGTGTAGGCAAACTACACACTAACTTTGTCTCTAGATACTTGTGCCCTCTAGGGACATGAATATACAGCTGGCATATTTAGTTGCAATAACTAAAGTTTAAAAAGTTGCAACTACATATTATATCTACTATAACTCAATTTTTTAATACTATAGTACTTATTGACTGAATGAAAGTCTATACTATAATTATATAATAGAGACTTAATTGTCCTGTCTGGGGTTGCATATTCGTTTAAAAAAGTTATTAGTATCAAAAATAATAAATAATAAGTCAAAATCTTCGATGTAATTAAGCAAGTTAATTAAAATGGATAGACTAATAGTTGCACAAGTGGAATTACCACTGACGTAATTCATTTTTATAGCATAAAAGTTAATTTTATAACTGTTATTTTATTTGTCGCAGAAGAGAACAAAATATACGCGCAATAATTTATATACCCAAACAATTTCCACTCCATTAATCTTATGACCAGCGATTATATTCGCAACAATGTTTTTTTCGCGACACAATTTACATTATTGTACGCGCGCAGACATTCTAATAATTAATATCTTACAGTCAACCTGTAAAATATTCGCTTAAAGTAAAGATTTCTGTAAATTCAGCCCTGAAGGAGGAAAACTAGGAAGTAGGAAGGCACGTGTCTATAAGCGAATAAATTTTTCAAAATAATCCAAGTGCATTTATATAGTTATTTGTATGTTTATGCATATGCGCATCATTAGATAATAATGATACGCACATAATTGATTTTATCGAAAGATCAAAGAGTCATCGTATTAATTCAAAAATAATTGGAAAGCAAAATATACATAGGAATGAACATTGAACATCTGTGTCATTAAGCTTTATTTATTTGCATACTTTCGACTCCATTTATCTTGTCCAATGAATGAATTTTTGTAGGAATATTAGAGGAATATTAATCCAAGACGTTGTTTACGTTTTCCAGTACAGCTTCATGCGAAGAATATAATGACTTCTAATGTGACTTGCAATTATTCAGTGTCCTTAGAGTAACGTGATCTAAAACGCTATTAGATAAGGTTAATGATGCTTACTATATTGTACGCGACTGCATTAGGAGTTAGGACTTATAAAAATCCTTTACTCAGGATCCAATCCTATGTCAACTAAACTATAACCAATTTAAAATATTGGGATTATCCATTCATCTGTATTCTGTTCTTTAATAACCGTTTGTCATTTCGTATCTGTTTTACGACCAAATTCTTCCAACTCCAAAAATAACAAATTATTTCTATTGACTTTCCAATTAATTAGTGACTGAGACCTGAAAATGTAAATTTTAATGCCCATTAATTCTTTTCATTGGCTGTCTAATCATCTATTTGTTTTTATAAACTATTCGATAACAAGAATATATACGTCTAGCAATATAATTTTCGTTGTTCTTAAGTTCTTTCGTGGATGGTTCATATTAAAAGGTTTGATATTTGCAGTACATATCGAGGCGAAGGTCGTCTGAGTTTACTAATTAACATGAGCTCAGTGTTTGCTAAGTATATGGACACACGCATTATATGGATGTAAGCCTTCGGGGTCGGGTGGTCAAACCCACATGCTTTTCGAAACAACCATTTTAATCGTACGCTTGGTTTTATTAGTATCATCTCTCACCTAACCTAACACTGGACTGGTGTTAAGAGTGTAAAAATAGAATACTTAAAACAACCTTTTTCAAAAAAGCTTTATGTTTTATCTTTCGATATTTCGATTAGGTATAAGAATAGACTTTACTTCTTGTGGTATAATGCTTCTTATCAAATTTTCACGACAAGGCTATCAAAGTCAAAGGCTTTAAAAAATTAAACCCTAACTTTTGATGGAGTTTTAATTTGTCATTGGCGCTTTTTACACCCCCACAGGACGATAAAGCTTGGCATTTGTTGATATCACTTTCAACTTCATACCTTTGCTTATTCCTAAGAAACAGGACCGCAAGTAACGGACGGGCAGACAACAAAGAGTTATAGTTCAACAAAGAGTTAAAATCTTGGGTGTTATAGACTGCAATATTTTTTTTTCAAAAAAACGTTAGAATATAGATTTCGGAACCGCCGAACGATTGGCGCCGCGTCGCAAATACTCACCCCTGTTATTACTTAGTGGCTCTGGCTAATGAATGAAATTAAAAGCCGGCCTTCGAGCGAATGTCGGCGCTAATTGAATGAAAGGAGAGGAGTTCATTCAATTACGAGTGAATGAATTAATGGCGCGGCTTAAATGAAAGAGCTTTGGGCACCAAAGTGAAGTGTTAATAAAAGTTTTATTACCTACATTTAATTTTAGATGTGTGGCAAATCCAAAGGAAAAACTTGGTGCTTGATTTTGATTTTGATTATTAATTATGTAAACTTCACCCATACATAAAACATAAGTATTAACTGCATGTTTCTCAGTTCATATCGCCAATATCAATGTTTAAAATATAACATTATGTGTCATTTTCATTACCATCGCCTCATTAAAATAATATATTATGTATTTATGTAACAATAAAATTACTGAGATATTGTACAAAATTAAATATAAGATTGTAAATGTTACTTTGGGGAATTTTAATGGTTAAAGCAGTATAATAAAACATGCAAAACTTCAATATGATTTTATCGAAACTCGTCCTATATATTACTTCTTAATTTATTTTCTTTACGTGAAGAAAATTTTATTGAAGTTGCGTGGTATGAATTTTTATGGTAACAGGTAACAACTAACTAAAATTGGTACAACCCCCTTTTAATACGTGGCTTTTTTTATAATAAATATTTTCGAGTACATCCTTTCTTATTACACAGATTTAATAAAAAATGGTCAAGTGCGAGTCGGATTTGCGCACTATCAGGACCAATTCTTAATATTATTAAAGTAAACTGCCAACAACTCCTGCCCACCAAATTCAAAAACGAGCAAAAAAGACCTTAAGTTTTTAAAAACTAAATATTCCGTGAACATTTGAAGCGTCTACCTTTGACCGTTATCGATATCGCGCAAAAAAAATCACGTTTGTTGTATGCGAGCTCCCTCAAATATTTATTTTGTTCTATTTTTCAATATTCTTTGTTAGCGGCGGAAAATAGCGGCAATAGAAATAGGTACATCATCTGTGAAAATTTCAAGTCTATAGTAATCACGCTTCAAGCGATACAGCCTTGTGACAGAAGGACGGACAGCGAAGTCTCAGTAATATAGGCCCATTTTTAACTACAGGATATTTTTAGGATTCCATACCCGTTTGGGTACGGATATATGTACTAGATTAGATAAAGAAAAAACAGTAACAACCTGCTATAGTTTTCCTGGCATCTCCGAGAAGACACTGGTCTTTCATCGCACAACAGAACTTCTTGTTTTCCCTTTCAGCTGTTGCATTCGGCAAAAACATAGACAATATGGCGACATCCTCGTTATTTTCCCTCGCGCGCCGTATTCTTTCCTGCCCTACTGTTTTTGTTGTCAAGTGTAGACGGGACTTGAAATCGTCACTTAGCACGTCCGCCGACATGGCCGACTACTTTTTTTAATTTTTATACAAAAAAAAAACAAATTGGAAATTTCGTCAAAATTTTCACTCAAAAAATTTTCGCGATTTATTTCACGTAAATTTTAAACAATTATTCCTAACATAAATAATACTTTTCGCTAAATATTAAAAATAGGTTGACTTAAGTGACGTTTAAACTTTTTTATTAGATGCTATAACAGCGCGGGAAACTGTTTTTTTTTATTTTACAAGCGCGAGGTGTAGGCTTCTCGGCTTTCTGTTCAGTACTGGCAGACGAGTGCCGACTGATGGCTCATGGCTGCTACACATATTCGTACAGTCGTACTCTTACTACAGGCTACAGTTACCGGCTTGCATGTAGGCTGTAGATTGAACTTAATTGATCGAGCACGATAAAACGTTTCGGATTCTTTTCAGAGATGAGGAAGTTATAACTGATGCTATTAATCTACCTTTGTGTAGAAGCCGGCGAGTAAAGATGCAATTGTCCTCAATCTCAATATTTAACATCCTATCGTAGGTACGACTCAGCCAGGAGATGGGTTTTGTAACTTCTGTTGAAATGGAGATGAATTTTTGTTGAAATGTCTCTGAAGATTTTTTTGTCTTTCCGTCTCGTTCCAAGTTACATTCTAGGGTCTTTCTAAGAGATATATAAAACTTTCACAAATGTCAAAAAGGAACTTTATTTTAGACAACTTTAGTATGTAGGTATAACTGGAATGAGTGTTCTATTTTTTTTTCAGCAGGATAATTTATCCTTTGATAAATAAGAAAACTGTGCAGTCAAACACGTGGGCATCATAAACTTGTAATACTATAGGTTTTGTCTTTTAAACGATAAAGACATAAAATTTAATGAGATTCTGACAAGCGCTATTCTAGCAAAAATTCATATGAACTCTTATGATTGTAAGATTAAGACTTTATAGAGACAGACATATCTAATAATTGTTATGATTGCAGTAATCAGTAGCGACTGATTAATGCGGCGTCAGTGCAGTTATCGAGTCAAACGTTAAATTAACGACGCTGATGTTCTTGAGATGAAATGTCACTCGCCATAAACAATGTGACGTTGACGCGACGTCTATTTGTTGCAAAGGTCGCCGCTACTTGCCCACGTTTTGCCTTGCAACTTGCTAGATACATTAACATTAGGATTATTTTTATACCTATAAAACTCCTAGAAATTTTTTGTAAACTTTTACAAAAATAGCAAAGTTTTGTGTTCGACCTTACGTTCTGTGAAAATAATACGAACCAACAGTTCAAGTCCGTCATAGATCATAATAAGCCAATTATTTGCAATACTAGCAGTGCCCGCGGACTCCGTTCCGCGTTAGAAAATTTTTTGTCCCGGCCCGTTTGTCCCGTGTTACCCACAGTCCCTTCCCCCACAGCGCCTGAACGCGACGCAATTAAAATATTGGTTTGTAGTACACGCTATGTATCAGAGATGGCGCTGTATGTGAAAAAAGATTTTCCCGCTTTTCTGTTGAAATTTTTCCTGAATTTTCTTTGCTATAAACCTCACGGAGCCCGAGACCTTTCCAACGAATGCAAAACCGTGGAAATCGGTTCGTGCGTTCTGGAGTTATTGCGTCAGGAAGGAAAACCCGACTTATTTTTATATAGTAGATTACCTACGACATCGACATCTAATCAAAAATCAATAAAAAATTTATTTCATTTCAAAGCTAAGACTATTCGGCGATTGATCAAAATTCAGAGATAGGTACAAAGCTCTATACTGATTGTATAGAGCTTTATGTATACTGTATTTTTTCTTGGTGTAATTTGTATAAGAAAAGCTTGATTATTTTCAAATAATATATATAAATAATACAAATATTCTTTACTCTACCTGGCTGTAGAGTTTTGTCTTTTCATAAGAGCTTATATCTAAGCCTATGTGAAAAATAAAGATTTAAATTTTCATTTTTTTTTCAAATGATTGATTTTACACTGCAAACATTCATACACTATTTTATTGGAAAGTAAAAAAGGGAATTAGGAAGTTTTCATACACGGTATTTTCGTTTGTTTGCTGAACTTTCCGAAGTTATCTTCGGTAAAAATAAATAGTAAAACTTCCAAAAGTGACAAGACAAAAATAATTCAAATTAAATTTACTGAACGATGCGCGTAAAACGATTTACTAACTATTTTTACTAACGAGAAAGCTACTCGTGACATTTCAGAATTTACAGTAAGTAGGTCTTCTGAAAAAATGGTTCTGATAATATACGTCAACAACGCGAATAGCTTTATGAATATTCATTTAACATCATATTATTCAATTTAATCGGAATATTACATCTGTTCACTGACGTTTATAATCCTGAACGAATATACGTCAACAACGCGAATAGCTTTATGAATATTCATTTAACATCATATTATTCAATTTAATCGGAATATTACATCTGTTCACTGACGTTTATAATCCTGAACGAATGCTGAATAATTTAAGGGGGCCGTATTTCATTCGGTCGCTGAATTTTTTTTTGTGTAGAAACTGCGAGATTTTTTATACTTTTAGCGCGAGTCTAGTTGATATATTGCTGTTTGTTGATACTATGCCAATCTATTAAGCCTATCTTTTGTTAAATGTCAACTTAGCTGAGTTTGAATTAAAGAAATTGTTAAACTCAATATTTATTTATCTCACATAGGCCTAACGTACAGGCTCTTGTAAAAGGTCAATATGACATTTGTGTTGTATATGGTGATAACTGCAAGTTAACTTAAAACTAAGTTTACGAGGTTTCAAACGCTCCCTGCGCTGATGAGAAGTTAAATGATAAAATTGTTCGAGCCTTTAAATAATAATGAGCCTTCTTGCAAAAGTCAAAATTCTTCTGATTTTGACTTTTGCAAGTTACCTGTTTGTTAGAGGCAACTAAATATCTTTCTGTGGTAATTTGAAGGTCACACACCATCTGTAAGGTCCGGTAGTCAGTTCAGTGGATGACTCTACAATATACATAGATTTTATGACGTTACTCTATGCTTAACAAAATCCACCTACGCCGATGAGTCAATGAGTCAATCAATTTATAAGTTTACCTACTTAGAAGCGAGTGACAAATATTAGTTTAGATCTAAAGAATATATTAGATCTTTTAGAGTGCCACTTGTTGTAGGTAGCGTTTAGTTAGTGAATAAACTAAAGGCATGCTAATATGTATTCAGTATTAATTTTGTACATAAATAT
This sequence comes from Coenonympha glycerion, assembly GCA_963855885.1. NCBI lineage: Eukaryota > Metazoa > Arthropoda > Insecta > Lepidoptera > Nymphalidae > Coenonympha > Coenonympha glycerion. The sequence continues at coordinate 15,268,405 of OY979633.1, forward strand.
TTTATTGATATTACTCGTAGTACATATTTCATTAAACATGGAAATAATAATTTAAAACATAGATTTGCTAAGTACTCTGTCAGTAGATCTATGCATAACCTATCATAATAGAATAAAATCTTCTGATTTTAGTACGTACAATAAATAAAATAAAGTATTTTTTCGTAGGTTTTTGCATGTTGCAAACATTTCATTTTTTATTCATTTAAATTTCAATTCATTTGCATCAAAATAATTGTAAGACTTATATAAAAAAGATAGGTAATATGAGAAAATTAAACAGTTGAACCGTTATAGGTGCAAAAGTGAAAGTCTTATGTAACATTTAACATTCTTAGTGATTGAATAGTCTGCACAAAATAAAATATTGCTTCTCAAAACGGTCGTCTATCACTTTGCGATAGATAAACAAAGTATCTAAATAGATAGGTGTTTAGAAAAGCAGGTTAAAAGTAACATAGTATTATCTATCTATTTTGCGATACAGTGCCAAACAAGTTTCTGAGTTGTTATTTTAGTCATTCGGTACACTAACTTTCCATTAGCTTAACTAATAACTACTTAGTTTAAAGTTGGGTTCATAACCTAAATCATTTTTCAAGCAGCAATATTGGAAAACTTTTGTGACTCGGGAGTTTAGATTTATCTTTCTGACATGTCAATAAAAGTCCAAAAATGTTTCCAAATACCAGAGATCGTGTTTGTTTTTTTTTATAAAGGACTCAAGGGTAAGGAATTTAGCGAAATTTTATAACGAGTGGTTTTAAATCCCATAGTTTGTTAAAGGTCGGGAAATGAGTTTACCTAGTGTAATATTTTGCTAATGATCATGCTTCTTAGCATACACAACAATGGTGCACTGCAAAACTACGACGTGCCTAATCATACCTGACGGTTTTACATCATACGTCAGGAGAGAGGGAAAACTATAAGCATGTCACGTACAACTTTATCATGAGCGTAGTATTATGCAAAGGGCATTATTATCATTTGTGACATTTTAATTAGATTAAAGGATGTCATTTATGACATTTTAGTTAGATTTTTCATTAAAACTAGCTGACCCTTCAGACGTTGTTTTGCCGTATTATAAATGGTTAGGGGTATGAAAAATTGTTTACCTATTTTCAGACTTACCGAATATTAACCGCAAAAAATAAAAACTAAATTAAATCGGCCAAGCCAAGAGTTTTCTTACATTGAGACACAATAATTTAATATGTTTATTAGAATAAGCCTCAGCAGCGATAGGCCAGCCTCAGCCTCTCGTTGGGGCTTCAAAAGTTCTCGTTTTTGGAGGTTTAGGGCTCATCTAGCGATTTAAATCTTTGGCCCCTTTTGAGCATTGCCCTCGAAAGTCACAAATTGCAGCGCCCGGCACAATTACATACGACGCCCCACTAGTGCTCGCATGGTTTCCGATGATTGGAACTAATTTAATTACAATGGACCTTATTATTACGAACTTTAGGTACTGATGAAGCCAAGTAATATCCAACATCAAAAATCCATGTACATCCCACAGTGTAGTTTTTGCAAAATAACAATTTGGCAGCGTCCATTTATTTGAAAAATTAAAAAAAAAATCAAATCGACCTCCGTTATTTTTAATTTTAAGGAAAAAAATTAAACTTTACGCAAAGAACTACACGTGCATATTAATTCATTTATACGGACGAACGTAACATACTTTTTCTCAGTGCAGGGCGCGTTCGAATCCTCGTAAACTTAGCTATAAGTCGACTTGTAGTCATCACCATATACGAGTATATGCGACAAATATCATATTGATGTTTTACAAGATCACATACGTTAGGCCTATGTGAAATAAAGATATTTTGAGTTTGAGTTTGTACAACCAAGCGCATCCTAAATAAGTCGACGACGTTTCGTGGCTGGAAGTAATGTTGTTATTGAATAATTCGCGATTTAAAAGTCAAAAGCCCTTTGCGGTTGGCGGCTGCGGCATTGGCAATGGCCGGTTTTTTATCCAATCACCTTCCAGCGCCTTAACCAGCAAGGGTATCTCACTGACCTTATGTGACACTGGGTACTGCCACCTGGACACACGCGCTGATTCACTTACCAACAGGTTTAATTTCCAAACAGAAAATATCCCAGAAAATGTGTACTTTTTAAGTATGTATCTATCTTATATATTATATAAAATTCTCGTGCCTCGTCTTTGTTACTAAACGTCTCCAAAACGCGCTCGACCGATTTTTATAAAATTTTCTGTGTATGTTAGGTAGGTCTGAGAGTAAGTCGTAAGCTATTTTTTATATCCCTAATAACAAAACAACGTTGGCCGGGTCAGATAGTATTTAATTAACATTCTCGTGTCACAGTATTCGTAGCCAAACTCCTCCAAAACAGCTTGACCGATTTTTATAATTTATTTCTCTACATTCGGCAGGTCTGAGTAAATTGTATAATCTGTTCATACCTATAAATGGAAAAACAACATTTTCCCGGTCAACTACCTATTCTAAAATAAAAATTCTCGTGTTCATAACAAAACTCTTCCGGTTAGACCGATTTTTTTGCCAAGCATGTTTGAAAACCATAATATTCTCAAAAGTATCCGAAGCCAGTGTAGTGAGGCTATGTCTAAGCATCATTCTGAGAGGAGACCCGCGCTCAACAGTGGGACATTGACAGATGCTGAGACTTGATGGATGTCAATTTTGGGAGTCACTGAGTAGACTCCCAGATTATCCGCGAATTACATGCACGGATGGCTAGTTGAAAAAAAAACTTGTTTAAGATTTTTCTGAGCCTTGTGTTATGTGTTCTGTGTATGACTCAAGTGACCGAGGTATAATATTTGCTAAGCCGAGGCGACACTTCCTCGCTGCACACTCCACATAAACCGCAGCGATCGCGGCTTCGCTCCTTATTTAGCGGTAATCACTGTACTCGTAAATAATGTTTAATGCAAGTGTCAAGTCGTTATGCTAGCATAAAGTACATGTGATTATACTGAGCGCATTTCCATGATCGTTTTTGCCTTTAACTTACTTAGCTGCCTATGAGGTAAAATAAATGTGTTTTTTTAATTTTTTTGGAAAAATGTTATACAAAGGATCTTTTAAATGAAGGATAAAAATGATTTTTAAATTCTTTATCCTCACTAACAGGACTATACTAACAAAAAATTAATTTTTCTTCCGCTACTAATTAACTACTGTGTTTTATTAGCCTTCTTCTTCGTGTTCTATACGTTTATAGCACTATACTCGTATACGTTGCTAAACAATTCATACACTTTTTTTATAAAAATAGCGCACAATAAAGTTTAAACGATATCTTTTCATGAACTCAGCGCGTTTTTATATGTAGCCAAGTCATATAATTAAACATTAAAGTTTCCTTGTTCAGAAAAAAATCCGCTTATGAACGAATGTTAAAAGTTGAAAAGCCTCCTAATTAAAAGCTTCGTTTAATTTTTCCACGTCGGATGATGTAATAAAGTGCTCTTTCCGGCGCATATAAAAGGAGTGCTGCACAGAATCTAGACGAGCCCCTATTCAATGATTAATGCACAGCTGCATAAGTCGTGCCGCTTTTTTTCATGCTAAATCCTTGACTTTTGAGCTTTTCAACTAAAAGTCTGAAATGCTGCGTTTTACTATATGAATTGAGAAAAAACTGGTTATTTATTTCCGGATGTAATATTTGTGACATATTTTATTTCATTGAAACTACAGTTAGAGATCATTAAGAGGGGTTGACTTATAAAAGTTTGATTGTATAGTTACAGATTGGTCTCCCGTCTCATACAGGTTCATCGAATACGGCAGACTACGGCAAATAATTTTTTAGTTCAATGATTGCCATGATCGGTAACTGAATTTATTGGTAGTAGGACCGTTCTTGCGAAGTAGTTACTACCACAGGGTCAGTACCTGCTGCAATTCAGGTTTTTGGATTTTGAACAGTATGGCCGACTGTAGATAGTAGGTAACTACACGTTTTTGTACAAATTTCGAGGCAACTCGCTTCGAATAAGCGGACATAGATATTTCAATCCACCGAAGACCCGTCCGACTCTGTCGAAATCGCTTATGTTTCATTCGATTCGTATGCAGTTTGACAGAGTGGGGAGCGTCGTCATGGATACATATGGATATCTATACAGCCAACGCCCCAAGCGGAAACATTGTGAACTAAGCTTTCGTCGATTGTCCCGTGGGCCGTGACCGATAAGATGGCGTTGCGACTCCATAACACATTGCCCGGGTAAGAAGACAAGCTTCTAGGCCCGTACCCCGAAAGAGACTTGCTGCCTGCGGAAAAGCCCACGGTGCTGCCGATAAGGCCGTGGTTTGTAACAGACGTCGTAGGTCGCGTCCGGCGTAACGCTGTACGCGGCCTACAAATGCTTAGTATGGTAATGTACTAGAGTGGTCGGACGCGACCTAACGCGTCTGTTGCAGACCACCACCTTAGATAAAGTAAGGGACACTCACCAGCGCGGAAGACCTCGCCGCAGCCGTCGCAGCGGCTGGCGAACTGCGCGTCGTAGCAGTTGCCGCAGTAGATCTTGTCCAGCTTGGAGCCGAACTGCTTGTCCACCAGCGACACGCGGCACTTGGCGCACAGGAAGCACGCCTCGTGCCAGTGCTTGTCCTTGTACGACAGGTCCTGTGAACGCACCCAGGGACACATTCAAATCTCGTACCTTTCTTCTTAAAGTGAAACTTTTATTACATCGCCACAAACTTTTTCGTCTGTGTGTTGCATATCGCGTGACGGTCGGCCGCGGAGTAGGGATACGAGTAAAGTGAAAGGCGCTCGTCAGAGCAGCCAAGGCCACAAAAGTTTCACTTTTACCGTTGTTTCATAAAACCACACTATCCTTTTTTTACACTATACAAGTTAGTACTTGACAGCGATCTCATGTGATGGTAAGTGATGATGCAGCCGACGATGTTATCGTATAAATTATAAGTGTATGAAAATTATCGCTGCCAACGGGATTCGAACCCGCAACCACCACCTTTAGCGAGTGGCCGCTCTACTGATACAATACTAGAGCAAAGGGATTGTCTGTATTTACTCCTATTGTATTAAATAAATATCAGCAGAACTGCTGCATTAAAAGCCTACTCACATAATTAATGAACCTTTATACAAATGGTAATTACTGTATTTATTACGTAGCGGTTGCTAAAAGCATTACTGGTGATATGGCAAGTTCACAATGATTAATGACCACACTCTCAAGTGCTGAGTTAATATTGACTAAGCGATGGAGGGTCGTGTTCAATGTTCATCCCTAATTACGAGAATATTCATAATTTCAACAAAAGATTCACAATCATTTATTTCATATAGGCCACTACTTGTTAGCACTTATGAACGTCCAAGTAGGTACATTTACTTATTAATAGTGATAACTATTTAACGACTTAAGAACTTACGAGGGTTCCAACGCGCCCTGAACTGAGAAGAAGCCCACAACAAACTCAGCCGGGTATTAATTTCATAGAAAATAAGACTTGTATTTTAAAAACAATAAAATAAACTCTGATTCGACAAGCCAGTACTTATAAAGGAGTGATACGATCTAACGAATTACTTAAAAAAAAACGCGAAAAATATACTCGAGGCTTGTGGCTTATCAGTTGCCAGTATTGCCTAGTTGTATAAAAAAGTGTAGAAAAGCTCAGACAGCAATGAATTCTGTTTCTACAATCGCTACGCTTCAGAAAACTGAGAAATATATGGGAATGGCACATCTTTGGAAATCTTTACCTAGCGATGTAACGTGAAAAGGCTTACGATCTTTCCATACATTTCTTAGTGTTCTAAATTTTAGCGATTGAGATTAATAGAATTGAGATGATAACATACCCAATAGATTTCCAAATATATTTAATCAGACATTTGTACTTCAAATCATACACACTAATCATAAAGTCACATCACAAAAATGCGTCTGCCTGTAATATTGATTGAAATTTCTCATGAATTTCTGTATGTTACAAGCAACATTATACGCTATTTTATTTGTGACTTAGTTTAAAAGTGGAAAATCCCAACATTAAGATACGAAAACTTTATACATGTGGGTGTTATAAAGCATTGTGACGAAGATTCTCAATGATCTGGTCAATGAAATTCATGATATGTACCTACTTTATTGATTGTGCCGCCCACTATCTTATTTTACGCATAGCCTTAATTTAAACAATAAATTACATTTAAGTAGATAATAAATGTGGCTATAGGTGCTAGTCTTAAGTATAGGAAGGTGTAAAACATTCCATTTTGTAAAGTAAATGATAAATCTTGAAGTACTGGTAAATATTTGGTCCAGTAAACAAGACATATACCTACATAGGTTTTAAAAGTAATTATTTTTGCAACAACTTTAAAGAGATTACCCATAATGAGGAAAACTGTCCATTTATATTCACAGTTTTCATCATATTATAAGATATTGTCGCTTCAAGCAAAAGTGACAATTTTGTGTGATTCTGAACTCCGTTGTAAACTGTTTCGCTATTTACCTAAATAAAAATGTATTGCGTAAGGGAGGAACATTCCAAGATTAATTGTCCTCCCCTTGATGCATAAAAGTTTGTCATCCCAAGAAAAATGTCGCTTCATAGAGGTTAACAGATACATCCAGTCATCTACTCTACGAGTTTCAAAATAAAGTTCCATTAATTTACTTTTACGTTCTATTCTCGGCATCGCGAGAACTATAGAAACATGCTTAAACTAGTCCTAAATGTCGTAATGTCAATAAACATGAATGTTTATTTTCACGGATTACGACACACTACGAATAAGTGGGAATAGAATCGCGCATAAATCTCTGAAGAATCGCCCATCGGATCATGCCATGGTTTCTCAAGGCTACGGAATGAGAACATTAGAATAATAAGACTTGTTTCCGACCCGAAAATAGTGCGCGAGCGGCGGACGGCTTGTTTTCCATTTTGTTATGAAATCCGTCCGCTATTTGTTCCGAGTCTCATTACTTTAAATCTAGCAACTGTTGCGTGAGAGCGCTAACAAAATATTTGTGCTTTTCGCTACAAATAACGCGTCTAAAATTAATGTTGATGTCGAAATTTATGAGAGTGAAACTTTATCGTAAAGGCAGAAACCAAGTGCAACAGCAATGTAAAATAACGTAGGTTGGTGTAGTCAAGGAAGGATAAAAGAAAATTGTGCATTTAGTATGAACAATTTTCTTTAAGAAGTTTGGCCATATATTAACAATGATTAGGATTGTGAACTAAGCGCATAACATGAAAGACATTAATTGGAAATTAAAGTGTTTGAATTCGTATTTAGCATTCACTTTTTAATCTCATAACTATACCTAGTTTGTCAAAACAGAGTGCGTTATTTCCAATAACCGTTATTCAGGTTTAGCATTTTCGTTTACACCATTAATAACTTTATCTTCCTTGCGACTGATTGATTGTGTTAGTGAGTGACGGGCGTAGTTCAAAGAAGATTTCAATGTTGATCGGGGTACTGCAGCTGTTCGGTATAACGGGAAAGTCATTCGAGATGAACGTAGTATAGCTATGCTTGATGTTGGCAGCGGCCAGGCTGGGGCCGTGTGCAGAGGTACGCCCGAGGAATCTGGGCCGACTGGAGTTACAAAACTAAATTTGATCAGAGTGACATAGCTAAAATATGTCACTAAAGATACTAAATCTACTGTATCACTTTTTCACCTGACGAGGAATGGAAGAATGTTTATAATATTTTTACGGACATGTTCCACCTTACGTTAACTGTTAACGTAAATAATGATATCCATATTTTCGTATTTATTGTAAAAATATTATAATAACCCTTTAAGCAAGGAACAAATATAACTTCCTTAAACTATCCCTATGCTATGATAAGATATAAAATTTTGGAATGGAGCTATTCCAAACTGAATTGGCTAGAATACGATGTTTAATCGTTTTGGCACATATTAACATTCCATAATAGATACCATAAACGAAACATGAATCAGCTTTAACGTTTTATTGTATTGGATGTAGCCTAAATATAAAGCAATAAATCTTCTTGTTCAAGAGTGATTCATCTAAGGTTTTAATTAAAAGACATTTATGATAGGTACAAGAAAATAATAGTGCGCAACTGTTTTTGAAGATATACTCTTTTAAAATAAAATTGACGCATTAGAAAGGCTTATAGAAATGGAAATCTCATAATGTGTAATGTTATACCTTTTTAACGTTAAAAAATATCGACCAGATCAAATGTAATCAGATACCTCCAATTCTGGTTAGAATTGAATTTCTCCAATCGAATCGAAAGGAAGTAAAGTTGAAACTTTCATTTAATTAAGACGGCATCACAGATGAGTATGTTAGTAGAGGATCTTAACCATTTGTTAAACATTTGTTAAACAAGTTCATCAAACTAACCTTAGAGTCGATACCGATGATCTTATTGCACTCTTCGCAGCCATTGGCAAAGACGCTCTCGTAGCACTTGATGCAGTAAGGATGTTCATCCCTGAGGACATAGCGCTGGCCCGTGAGAGACTCGTCACACTGCCAGCAGCAGAAGTGACCGCTGTGCCAGTCCTTGTTCATCGCCTTGGTGTACTCGCCGCTGAAAATGAGCTGGGAAAAAAACCATCGATGTAAACGAAAATTGGTATACCATCGCAAATACCGATATGGGAATCAGAGTTTTCAAAGGATTTCCAAAATATACATATGAATATCGCAGTGAGGCAGAAATAAAAATGAATACTGTGATACGTATCGGTGTAAATTCCAATATACTGCAGTTTTAATAATTTATAGTCTGGATTAGAGAGACCTTATTCAAAAATACGATACTGCGACTGAATACGAAAACAAAAGAAACTAAATTTGAAATTCAAGTTCTTCTGTACGTTCGAGCTTAGATATTCAAATTTATATGTATACAGGTAAGAATGTTTTAATGAACTTAATATGTTTTTGTTCAAAAGCAACCATCATATTAAGTTAATTAAACTTAATATGATGGTTGCTTTTGAATTGGGTTGGATTTAGTGAATTCAATATACCTTAAATTAGGTTGGGTATGTGAGGGTGGCCAGAACACCTAACATAGTTTGGTTTGATGTCACTTCATAAATAAACGTGATATGTGCACTTCATAAACAAACACACTGCGTCCACATCGCACTGCACGAGGGCCGAGGGTCGAGGGTGGCCACCGCAACACATACCCATCGTCGTTGACGTTAGTCGTGTTGGTCTGCTCGACCTCCGTCACGGTGACGTCTCCATCCTTGGACTCCCTACGCTTGGAGGTCTTTTTGACCTTCCTGGTCTTCCTCTCGGTGGTGGTGTACTGGACCTGTACGTCTACGTCGGCCATGGCAGGATTCTAAGCTGCCCGATTAGTAAGCAACGATAAACGATATCACCGAACGCGGTCACGACCCGAATTCGAATGGCGAGCACCGGTGGCAGAATCGCAGGAATTATTCCAGAATGTTTAGCGCACGGCCGGTGGGGGGAGTTTAGGATTTAAATTTGGATGAGTGACGGAGAGGGCAGCTGCGCGGGCGGCGCCTCCGAACGTTAGGGGGAGCGCGCGTTTTCCCGATAACAACTAGGCAACTAGGTACCTATTTTGTAGTAAAATGGTAACCTATTTTATTCAGAGATGCACTCATAAGCGCAACACAGTATTCCTCAGCGGGAATACTATGCACTAACTGAGGCGTATGACGCACGTCATCGTGTTCTAGTATGAAGAAACCCTAACTAAATTACCCCCTGATTCCCGAATTTATTAGGGATTCCGTATCCGCTCCGTACAAACACGGTCACGATACTTGTGAAATGTAGGCCGAAACGTTTGAGCTGAAGCGGTCTGCTTATCGCTTGGCTGCGGTTCAGATTGGGCAGTATACCGTAATTGTTTCACGATCAATGATTTATACACAACGGCGGGTATAAATAAACATTGACCCATATGCGTTAAACACGTCGGTTTGTTGCGAGCAGGTACACAAGTTTTCAGGAATCCGACCCTACCGATTGCGGATTGATATGTATGCAGCAGTCGTTTGTTTATCATCAAGTAATTGACAGAGCCAAACAAAGATTTACATCGCCAAAATATTTACAATGTAATGAAGGTACTTACGTCCCTAACCTTGCACATAGCAAGGGCCAAATAAAAGCAGATTTTTTCTGATTTAAATTTCACAGTTAAGAGATCCTAATTGGGCCTTTACACTGTGGTTTTAAGCAAAGAATTGACTCCAGCTCTATTTAAAAGGTTTAGGAATACTCAACTATAATACAGTGTATCCCAAGACTTTGTCAAAGAATTTACAAACTGCACTGCGCTTTTCGGCCTGAGATAATTGTTGTAACATTATGCCATGTAATTTTGCTGGATACAGTGAAATTCAAACAAAACACAGTAATATAATTACTGCTTCACGGTAAAATATCTGACACTGTGGTAGTAATTTGAGTGGACTCTGGGAAATGGTAATTAGAACTACCTGGCAAAACGCTACTTGTATCTACGGGCAAGTATTATTCCAAAATAAGTGGCTTTTTTGTATGAACAATAATTTATTTTAGTATGAGAATTATTATTTCACAACAAATAATTTTATTTTTCATACGTTTGGCCAGTATCAATACTTGCTGAAAACATTTGTTTTCCCACGAAAAACAATTTTTTTGTTTCCTCAAAAATACAGACAGCCTTCAGTCTAGGCGTAGGTCGATGTCTTGGATCTAGCAAGGTCTTGGTCAACGTTCATTCATTGGTTTATTTTTAAGTTTCGCTTACGCTCGCTCAAACATTAGTGAACACCTGACCGTGGGCAGAACTTAAGAGTTATCGATTGATTGGAAACGCCTTAACTGGCTTAATTGCAGAGTGGTTCAGGTTAGTGAGGAATAAATGGAATATCTTGACGTGAATTACTACTTAACCCTCATACTGAAATAATATTTATTACCAATTGAATAAGATTGTCACATGTCAGTTTGATATAAGAAAAGAGTCAAGAGTTATCTTATTTAGTACCTGTACTACTGACTCATGTGACATAAAGGAGTTTTTGATGATGATTTTCAAGAAATCATAAAAGACAAGGTTCGAAGAAACTTATTTTCGATGCTAAAATGGCAGAGACACGTAGTTATGGGGCGTGAAATAGTTCACATCATTCAATTAGTCAAATATTTTCTTGCCTCTTTAAAAAGTGTTGTTAAGTTTGGGTATTTTGCCTATCGGCCTCTACAAAATAAACAGAATTTTGCAATTCAAAAAATTTTGTGAAATAGCTTAACTTGGCAACATAAATTGTACGAGTTACCAATCAATTGAGCCAATCTGATTGGTAAACCAAACAGCCGCATTATAAATCTGCCGAGAACAGTCAACAAATTCTGGTTTGTTGAATTTGGCTTGGAAAGTATAACAAATTCCAGTAACGCCAAAATCGAAAATGTAAATTATTTAGGTAAACTTGAAAACTGTAAGTACATTATAAAACAAACAGGGAAAGTTAGATTTCTATTCTTCAACACATTACCTTAATCTGCTTGTCTTTACTGTTCCACGCAAAGCTGCTACAATTCGTATACACATTTTGCTCTAACACTGAAGCGTACTCAGAGAATGTTGACTTTTACAAATGGTGTGACTTATTTGTATAAACTTTTATACTCTCTTTACTTTTATTATTATACATGAGTATGTTTATTTCAGAAAACAATAAAATAACAAGCCAAACCCGGTATCATTTAACCGGTAGCTATAAATAATAACTGGAAAATCTGGGATAAACTTTAAATTAATATTCTTCAAACTTTGAATTAAGTTATGGGACAGGACATTATAATCTTGATTTTTTGCAAATTAAGTCCTTGCAAGGAGCCCTTTAAGTATCTTGTTTCCAATCACCCTGTATTATGACGTGCTTTTGATAGAAAGACTGGAATGTCGTAACAACAACAAGTACACCTAATCTAAAATAAACGTTTTTTAATAATACATCAGCCGATGTAGCGTATCACGTATGCAACAACACCGACGCAAGCAAAAACCAAATTACAAACGATACTATTTTTACCCGTAATCTTCAGGCGGAGTCTCAAAGATACAAATTTCAATAACAAATCATTCGTCGAAAATAACCCAAAGATCATCTCTTCAAATAAAAGTTAAATTTAAAGGATTGATAGAATTGAAAAAAAAAATCAGTTTTCGTCATTCTCATCAGTCTATTGACTTTGGCATCGCGTCTATAGAGGTTTGTTCTAAATTTGGATTGCTACGAATGTTGGCTTGGGGCGAGAATAGATTAGAAAGGGGACAACGATGGTAATACTGTTTTGATGGATGTAAAAGGCGGCAAGGTCCACCAGCATAGATTTCTGACTATTTTCTAATAATTAAAGGTTTGATAATTTCCTCAAGTTATTTCAGTTATTAAAGAAATTTTAGGGCTTTGATTGTAATGTCTGCTTTTAGATAGTATCTGCTTATTGCAAAACTATTTCAATTACCAATCAGACGACCCAAGTCACAGCGGACTACGACAAATGTTCGCTTTTTGTTGAAGATTGAATTTACTAAAGTTCATTAGCACGTTGCAGAAAGTATATCTATCGCAAATCCAAGACGTGTCCACTGTCCAGTGCTCTTAGTCATGTCCTAGCCCACACATATTAAGGAAAGCTTAAAGGAAATCTTTAGAAGAATTCCTGGGATTTGCGACCAGAAGTGGGGTTGAGACAAGGAGATCACTGATCATGGGGATCTTTATTCTAAAAATAAGAATTTAACATTATGAAACGACCTCGGAGTAATATCAAATATTATTTAATCACAGGAAACAAAACCTAAATTAAACTAAGGGATATTAAACTAGATGCCAAGTGTCTAAAGAATTTAATGATATTGGCAAAGAGGTTTCCTATCGTAAATGAATTTACTGTGGATGCTACTTTAGCATGCGGTTTGTTTTTTTTTTAGCATATTTCTCTATTGCAATGGACGCCGTAACTTTATATTTAGCCGTCTGACCGCAAAAAGTTAAAATGTGTGTTGTTTCTTGTGTGGTGTAGCAAATTTATAATAGAGATCATTAATTGTCGTTTGTTACTTGGTGGCAGTAGGTAGATAAAAACAGATGATTGTCCAATAAAATCAGGCTGCCATTTTTTTCTCACCTAGGTTTTTAACTTTTCACCATTATCTCGAAGGAAATTGTATCGTCTTGCCCCAGAATGGGGAGAGTGAGCACAGATAGATAAGAAGCAAGAGTAGCAATTTGTAGAAGTCAAGAAGGTGCCCTGGGAACACCCCAAAAGTATGTACCAACGGGCGCCCTCTGGTGATTTGGCTCCCATAACCGCGAGGTTAATCGGGCGGTGGGGCGGTGGACCATGGGTGGTGACTGGTGTAGCCTGTAGGGTTGTCCCTATTATCCTCAAGAAAACAAAAGACCAGCAAGCAAAGCTGGCAGTTAAATTATTATAATGAAGAACCCTTATTATGGTATGCAGTAACTAGCTTCACATTTTTATTTGCATACATTCCTTTTACATTTTAAACTGCATACCTATTAGTATCGACTTGTTTTTATATCCCACAACTGGGCACGGGTCTCCTCTCAGAATGAGACAGATTTGGCCATAGACTATAGTCTATACAGACGGTTTCAACTTACCTTTGAGAACTTTATGTGCACGCAGGTTTCTTCGCGATATTCCCTTCACCGTTAAGGAAGTTATATTTAGTTTCCAAAAACGCACATAGATATTCAAACCACCGACTTCATCATCGATCTGAACCAATGTTACATCTTTTTGTAGAGTCGTATAGCAATTTAGAGGCATCAATCGCTACTTTAGACACGTCAAAGATATTAGCATAATGTAGAAAGTAATTAGTACCGGAGCCATCCACTGTCCTATTATCCCGTACTTACATCCCGTAATTAAACGAGGAGTGGCGTGGACAGAAGGTCGGTGTCGCGTTTGTTACACAAGTAGGTCGAGGGTACACCTCGCCGCTATATTTTAGGATTTCTTGTGCAACAACTCATATAAAATTTGTTTACTAGGAATACCTACTTATAAGTTTGAAGATTTTGTTGATAAATGACATGAGGCTGGCCAGTTTTCAACATTCCTCATGATTATATTCTTAAGTTTCTTGATTTATTACGTCAAAATATCACTTAATTTTTTGTAATTAGATGTACGTCTCTAAATTTATTAACTAGCGTAAAAAAAAAACAATAGTGAAAATAGAAATGTTATTAAGTAACTGAAATATTTGTAATGAACAGTTCCTATACGGTTGTGTGCTTTTTATTATATTTAGGGACTCCACTAATGTCTAGTTTATCTACCTCAAAAAGTATACCAAAGAAGCCAAACACGTAAGCTGTTTATACAACCGCTTGTTCCCGTCTGAAAGGAAGGTCTGAACTAATGGGAATTAAAGAAAAAACACACAGAGGAATCATATTTTTTTAATTAATACCAATCAGTCATGCTCGCTTATAAATAAAGCAGTGATGCTATCGTGCTGCGGCAAGTAAGCGCTTCTAATCTTCCACATTACCCCAAAAATCAACGTCTTCTTCCTCCTCAGTTACCTCGGGCATCTGTTTCGCTTCGTCTTTCTCCTCGAAGGAGCTAAGGCTCGGTACGTCCTTGAGGAGTGGATTCACTTCACCCGTGCTTTCGTCGACGGGAAGCGGGCTTCGGGATTTCTCTCTCGAACGACTTCTGGAATAAGAACGCGCCGCTAGATTAGGAGCACTGCCGAATCCGCTGTAGTTCTCGTCTCTACTCATGTTCTGGAACTCGGCTTCTTCTAGTGATGTGAACATCTTTAGTTCTTCCTCTCGTGAGGCTCGCGACTCTCTCGACGAATTCGAGGACGAGGACGCGCGTTTCCTGAACGACCTCCGTCTCCCGCTCGGATCATTTCGTTGCAACGGACGATACTTAATCCCATCAAGAGATCTTAAACAAATGCATTCTTATCATTAAATGAATAGAATATAATCTAAATGAGGAAATGGATCCGTGCAAATCACTCTCGATGAAGATGATGGAACCAACGGGTGTCTAGGTCACTACGGAGCGTGCATTATATATGTCCAACGGAACACGGTGTTGATTAATAGTGAATATTAACCTTAGAAAGTTATCGCTGAGTACAACGTCTGCATTTTTGTCGCCGCTGTACGATTGGAAATGTATTTCAGGTACTGGTGCAGATGGATTTCTGCTCTCTATAGGGCTGTATTCCCACGTGAGTTTCGGTCGGGCGTCACTTTCCTCATTTTGTCCAACAGAGCTTGGCGAACGTCGGCGCGTAGGCGACGGTGATCTGTTTTTTTGTCCAACACTAAACGATTCCGTTGAGTTTGATATTATTGTTCTGGTCTTCGTGGGTGGGTATCTCTCTAGTCCGACATCACCGTTCGATTGAGTGTTCTCTTCTATGGAGTCCTGTCCGAAGCTGGAGATTTTCGTCGAGAACAACAGAGCTGTTGTGTTGTGTTGTCGATCATAGTATTTGACTGCGGCTGCATTTATTCTGCCTTCTTTGTCTTCGCTGAGGGAGATGTAGCCGAGGCCGCAGTCTCTGGTCCAATCTCGCGGAGAGTTCGCTGACTTCTGAAGAAGTCTCGTGTAGTATTCGACGAGGTCGTTGAAATCTGGTTCCGTGTCCGGCACGATGCCGCTGATGATGTGTTTCATGCACTCCAAAGCTTCGTGGAAGCCTATATATGATATGGCGACAGACATCAGCAGGCCCATCGTTCTTAAGCCACTGTTTTTGTAAAGGGAAAGGGATAGGTTACTTATTGACACTATTGACAGGAAAGGGATTGGAGTCACCGATGTAACGCACGGCACAAGATATGAACAACTGAATTAAAATGCTGTAATTTGCCAAACATTGTGGCCGCAATTAGAATTGAGTTTGGCGATGGTGCCAGATATTATGATTACGCTTGTCTGTTTAATCCAAGGTTATATTTGGTTTATGACTGAGACAATACTCATCTAATATTAGGATAATTTAGAATTACAATAGTTGCGTCGTTTAAGAAAATGGAGCTGGTATACCAGTGGAAAAGGATAACGCTATTTGAAAACTCGTAAAATTCGTTTAGTTTTGAGGTTTTGCACAACAGTATTAGTTAGTACTAATAACCGTCTAATCTTGTATTAAGAGCACGTTTGAAGGAAAACAAATTCCAGTCTTTTCTCAGATTTACAAGTATTTTAAGAGATATAACTCTCTGCTTAATGCAAAGATAATCTAATTTATGACTGTCCAGCGTCCTCGACTCGACATTGAAATTCTCGCAGTCGGCAAACACTTAAAATAGTATTCCGATCTGATCCTCAGATCTGACATAACACTTGAGTCATCGACCTTTCGAAATAAAGCCTAGTTTACGAGAAAATAGTTCAGTACAGCACATCTATAATAGTCAATAGTCTATACGAATCTCTTAGCAATTATACTATTCTCAATTAAACTTGAGCGACAGGAAAAGTAGAAAACTAAAACCAAATGACACTTCTTTTGTAGACAATTAAATACAAACACGACTGTGATTTCTATTCCTTGTGTAAGGCGAATTAGTAATAATTACTCGTATAGACGTAGGCGACTTTCTTCTAACGATTAATTCCATTGCTAGAAAAATAAAAACTCCGACGATTAATTGTCAAAGTTCCCAAAGATTTAAATCGCTCGCTAAACCTCCAAAAACGTCCACGTTTTTGTCTTGTGTGACACGTTGTCACTCTCTTTGACACAAGTGAAACTATAGCATGTTGAGTGCACTCACTCAACATATTTGTGGACGTTTATGATGTGCGCAATATAGGCTAAGGGCCCATTTTGTTCCTAAAACTATAATATGAATCATCGCTTTGCAGTGTACTGTGGACCAAGGTTACCTGGTTGCATTGATACCTGCTAGATGTTTTTCACAACTTTTAGCGCTGTCATAGAGATCAATCTCTAAACGCATACCCTACTTCTCGTTTTTGTCCTCTGTCCACACAGTCCACTGTCCAGTACCTTGTGGAATTTGAGACGAATATGACGATAATTATTTATTATGTTACGTCGTTTATTACTTTTCAATGTCCATTATACGCGTATTATCCAATGTTATCCTGTAGCAGTCGTATTTATCAATTGACATCTACTCCTACCGATTGGGATTAAAGATTGCTGACTTAATATCGCATAGGCTAATTTTTGTCAAGAAAAAACCTTAGTTTTTGAGATTAAGAAACGAAATCCGCGCTGGCAAATCTAGTCAGTCGAATATCGCAACTGCCAGGGGTAGTTAGCTCTCCTCATGTAAATAAAGCTTTAACACGTAGAAAATATAGTTTTGCGCGCGAATCGTCTTCGTGCCCATGAACCCGAAAAAAACATTTGAACTTATTAGAAAACAACGCAATGTTTTTTGTCACAACGCCAACGACGATTTTATTGCGATTCGGAAACTTTTGGTTCTTTCTCTTTCAAAAACAAATTGAAATAAACGAAGCATCCATCCTTTTTTTGATAATATATAAAATTCTCGAATCTCGTGTTTTTTACCAAACTCCTCTGACACTTCTCGACCGATTATTATGAAATTTTCTGTGTGAACATATAGGTAAGCTAATTTTTGTATCTAAAATGGCAAAACAACGTTTGCCAGGTAAGCTAGTTAAATAAAAAAATGAAGGGAGCTCCCAACAACCGTAATTTTTTGCGAATTTTTAAATTGGGTGGGCAGGGGTGCTTGCTTAGTTTACTTTAATACTATTGAGAATGGGTCTTGATAGTACAAAACTCTCAAACCGCGAGCCAGATCCGCACTTGACCAATTATTATTTTATACAAGTCTTCACAAAGCAAAGAATTCGAAAAACAAGCATTATTACAATTTTAATACACTACGAGTGTTCTAATCATGGCTATATGACGTCATTATGACGAAAACCGCGCGAACCAAATGGTTATTCAATGAGAAATTCAGCAATGCTTAGCATCCATTCAGCTTCAGTATTCAGAAAGTCTCAGTGTTTAATTCTAAATTCTACCGCTTTTTGTCAGTGAAAATAAAATTCTCAAGACAATATTAGCAATATTTATATTATTGAAACGTATGATAGGAAAATGATTTGGTTTTCCAAATGAGTTGAAAAATATCCAAAGTATAAAATAAAACATGAGAAATAATACAAAATGAAGTACGGATGAACAACATCATCAAAAATCAATATGAAAATAAAAAGTGCCTACCCAAGTTTAGAGAAATTTATAAATGTATTTAAAATAAAAATAACCCAGATTCTGAAGAATCGACACAATTAAAATACAAAGCAAAGTCGTAAAAACGAATATAAAAAATGTACTCTATTGCAGAAATATACTGAGTAAACACATTTTTCTTTTAATATTCAACCATGGAAAAATACATTTTTCTTTAATTAATGCATGGTTGAAATACAGCAAAAAAAAAGTAGTCAACATCAAATCACAGATGTTTCCTTCCGAATTCCAAGCCCTATTTATTGGAAGGGTCAACACAGAATCGGGCACAGTGTCACGTGCCAGCCTCGCGTGGCGAGCACAGATCGGAAAGTGACCTTGCCTTTGAGATGGAGTCGAGTCGGAGTGAAAGTTGCGAGCGACGCGGCGCTGGGCGGGCGGTAACCCGACACCCGTGACGTCACGGCGCGGGCCGTGTGCAGTGGCCCGCTTTCTGTAACAGCTAGCCAGCAGCCAGCACTACTGAAACTGCTCTGGATTTACTATAACCAAGTTCATTACGTTCAATGAATACTAATTTAGCACACACACGAATACTAATGTAGCTTATGTTTTGAAATTTTGTGATTTTAACTTTAAGTGAAGTTCTTAACTTCATTTGTAACCATAAATAAAACCTATCGTTTGTTAAATATATTTATAACATAGGTTTAAAATATAAATAAAACTCTCAAAATTACCATCCAGGAAGGACCTACCCTCTGCAACAAAGGTCTTCCTTCCGCAGAGGGTAGGGCGTTCATTTGTAACATGCCATGTATTAAAGATTATAATCAATAAATAATTGAAATAATTGAATTAATGTCGCAGTTAATCGCCCTTTTCCCTGCAGTAAAATCATACGACATCGCGACTTCATGCGTACAATGCATTGATTTATAAAATAAGGATTTGGGGCCAGCGCTAAAAAGTGTCCGAACCGAATGACACACAAAACGCGAAAAGACATACAAACGCACTTCAGTCTCGTGTTTGAAAATTAGGCTGTATAGTAAAGGTTTAAGACATAAATTACAACGTTTTAGTTAGTTTACAAAAATACTCATGTACCCTAGTTTATATAGGTTTTTTCGGGACACTTTTTCCCTGAATTTTGTATTACACCCGTCGTCCATAGATTTATAAGCCTATGGTAGAATGGGACTTAATTCAATAAAGATATGAGAAGCGATAATTTTCATACTTTTTTTCAATTTTGTTTCATTTTGGACTACGCATGGATTCCCAATATATTATGTCATATATATTACTTTAGGCCACTGTTGCTTATCAAATATAACCTTGAATAGAATCTTTTTTTTCGTAGGTTGTATCTGCTATAAGTATGGAAATAATCAAAAACTGAAAAAAGTCCGAAAATGTTAAAATTTTTGGAAAATACAAATATGGTTCGAATCTACTGGTATGTAAACAACATCCTAAAAACCAAAGTAGTGCGAGGTAAGTGATTTTAGTCTAAAATGACTGGCCTAATAATTGTAAACTTAATAACGGTCTGGCTCCAAAAATGACGAACTCACAATGAGCGTTCATTTTTTATTAATTTTTCGATACGGGACTATTTTGTGTAGTTCAGTTTTTCTTTTTTATTAAGATCATGGGTATGTGAACAGAAATTTACAAATTATCACTACCAACTAAAATCCTATACCTTTAAACGAGCAATTCTTGGATATACAATATATACAATATATATTCCTGATTATATTATATATATAATCAGGACCTCGGAAACGGCTCGAACGATTTTCATGAAAGTTTAGTATACAGGGGGTTTTGGGGGCGATAAATCGATCTAGCTAGGATTCATTTTTAGAAAATGTCGAATTTACCAAAAAATAAATATGACTCCTGCTGCCATCTATTGGCGGGTAGTTAAACTACCGAGCAAAGCTCGGTCACCCAGATATTTTATTATTATGGACTTATTATGTAAATCAGTAACTTATTATGTGAATTATTATGTAAAGCGTAGCTGGCATTGACAGATTTTCAATGCTACGCTACGTTCAGTGAACTCGTAGACGTTTCGTAGACTCGAAGGCGACTGCGTGAAAATAAAATACTACCTCATTTTTTTTTCGTACTTCGTAAATCTGTGTTAAAAAAAATATCTTCATTTTTTTGTATAAGCCTCGTAAATCCAGTCGCACGTGTTGTGCGTAAACTGAATGTTATGTACGGCATGACATCGTTCCAGTTTTATAGAGAGATCCGAGTTGGCGGGAGCGCGACGGAATACACTCGTAATTTAATTTTTTTAACGCTTCGCAACGACTCGATTAATATGCGTTCTTTTGATGGATTAGGTATCTACTATCTACAATACACTCGCTTGGGTAATGGATTTCACTTATTAGATGAAAAAGTTATGAATACAGGATACGAACTTAAAAATAATTCGCTGATTTCTCAGCGCATCTAAGATTTGGCATTAATATTTCGTAGCTAGTGTAAACAAAAAGACAAACACGGTAAGTAGCACTGAAAGATATAATGAGCATTAATTATTACACGAATGCCCAAAGAAGGAGTGTCAATTTTATGTTGTTGTGTGTTGTGAGTTTTTAGGGTTTATGTATGTATGTTTGCATGTATGTATGTATGTGATTTTTCTTTATTCCACCATAATTTCTGAACGGCTGAAAAGATTTGGACATATGGGCTATCGTTAGAATCCTTGGATCCTCCCGAGTAATTTTTAGGCTATATTTTTTTTGGAAAAATCAATATGGCGGATTTTCAAAAGTGGAAAACAAATTTTTTTCAAATGAAGGTATTGGAGAGTTGTTACAGAATATATTATATATACTTTTACATAGGTAGGATGTACACCCAAAAGAAAACTTTTTTATACGACTGTCCAAAAAAGATTGTATGAATATTTAAGTTTGTACGTAGGTAAGTTTATTTCCATTTACCATAACTTCTTAACTTATCCATTTACCATAACTTACTTAACTTCTTTAGAATGACTTAAGACATTTGGATGTCCAAATCTCTTAAGTTATTCAGAAGTTATTATGGGTTATAATTGAATCCTTGCTTCACCTAAGTAATTAAAAAAATTAAAACACACGACTGCCCTGTTATAAAATGAACTAAAAAGTAAGAAACAAGTTGTTTGAGTTGAACAGATAAATTCATATGGCAGTCGGAGGGCTGTTCTGAGGAACACCTTCTATTCTAACAGGTCCCCCGACTGCTATATGAATTTATCTGTTCAACTCAAACAATTTGTTTCTTACTTTTTAGTTCATTATATTTTTTTTTAATATTGGCAACAGCCCTCCATGTTTATATGGCCTTTATATGTTTTCTGCTCTAAGTGATGATGGATTTCAGTTAATGGAATGTGAATGCCTAAACACCGTAATTATAATGTAATGGAGGTGCTTGGATGTTTATTCTTGTCTTGAATATAGGTGCTTGTAATGGTGATTAGGTATTTTGTATTATTATTCATCGTAGGCTTACGGCAATGAATTTTGCAGGCATAACATGTATGCATCTATATGTTTTTCATCAAAACGATGTCCAAAAATACTCGGGTCGCCATTGACGGATACGTCATGGAGGACATGATTAGTTCCCAAAAGATCATTTTGTGCAGTTTCCCAGATTTGCAAAAATATGAAGTAAATGATTAACTAAGTATTTTTGGCAAAGTTTTTATACAATTAAAAAATGTAAGACCGACCTAAATAGATAATTCTACGTGCTTTCCGATAAAATAAAAAAAAGACGTGAGGCACTCGGAGACTGCCGCGGTAAAGCTATTGCATAGCATTTTTTATCAACTTCTAACACCCCCGGGGACTCCGGGGGATGTTAAGTTATTTTTGTTACGGAATTTCTAGTTTTGGTCTCCACGCTCAAGGCCCGCGATAAAGCGGGCCGGTCAGAGTGGGGGGTGTTAGGTTATTTTCGTTACGGAATTTCTGGATTCGGTCTCCACACTCAAGGCCCGCGATAGAAGCTATGCAATAGCTTAAAAATTAGAAATCGGAAAGTGTTTGGGAAAATTTTTGATCGAGAAAACTGAAAAGCTTTCTCAAGCGCATTTCTATCATTAAGTAGGTATATTATTTATTTATTAATGACAGATTAATTAAGATAATATTAAAGACGTTTATTGCCCGTGGTACCCCCGATGGTCCCCCCAGAAGACACATAAACCTATGCTTTAATTTGAAAGTTAATTCAAAAGTTGCCACTGAAGTAAACATTATAAATTTGACATATTTAAGTGTAAGTAACAGAAAGGTTTCGACCAATATTCATCTATTTTCTTAATTTAAGAACTTATTATACCTCCACAAGTTTAGAAATACCGCCCAGTCCGCTCCGTTGGTAGTAGGTACGAACTTTAGGAAAATGCTATAACCTTCATCATAAACTACAATGATCATTGACCAAGAACTATCAACAAACAGCCGAAGCGACGATGGATGGAAATGCAACGAAATCGGTTTGCCAAATAACGACATCTCAAGTTCATGGTCAGGAAAATTTCATTCTGAGTTCTGACGCATAATATAAAGAAAAACGTAAAAAAATTGACGTGGAAAGTAAAAAGATTGGGCGTTTCATTTTAGAGCTTAATTAATAATTAGCTTATTTTTAAATGACATACCTAACAATAAAAAATACCCAACTGACTAAATACACAACTTTTTGTGCAATGCTTTGTTTTATGCATGTTTTAAGCCGTAGAATATTTTATAACCGTCACAATCTAATTTCATACTTACTAAGCAATTGTGTGGCCGATTAGTGTGACCGATGTATGAGTATGTAAATTGGAAAGAAAATACAGAATTTATATGAAAAATTAAATGAGAGTGCTGCCATCTATCGTCGAGTAGCGAAACTTTCTTAATGAAACTAAAACACAACATGGTTTATTTCGAAGACGAATATAAAATAAAACTAAAATTTTGTATTCACATGATGAGGATGAACTTTAACAGCTTATAAAAATAGTTGTACACTTAAACAGTATTAAATTACAAAGATTAGGTTGGATTCGGTTACTTTATTCATTAAAAGCTCAGATGGGATCCCAAGGATTAAGGAATAACCACGGGGACACGACATGCTTTCAAACGTTTTTAACTTGACTCACAATTAACTTTTTTCAACGTCCGTTTCCGAACGCACACAATTATCCACGAACGCGGGAAAACTTCACGCGCGGAATTTGAATGTCGAATTTTTTAATCACTAGGAAGCACTACTGTGTCCACAGATAACTTTTGATTTTAACTTTTTATATTATTATTTTAGATCGCTGGAGGTTCAACTGGAACACACGTCCTCGGCTCGATAGATGTCGAAAGAGTATAGTGTTCTTCAGCTGGCGAACGCCGTATAGCAAGAAATGCTGTCGCGTGTGTGCGTCAATTATATTTATTACATCGGAGTATACTTTGTCCGTTACACTATCTTCTATATTTGACAGGTGAACTAGTGTTGTGCGAACGCAATACGCTGATAAAAAAATAAGATAAAGCATAAATATTTGTTCCTCAATATTTATATCTAACAAAAAACTTAGGACATACTCTACTTTGGATACTTGGTAGAGTTATGAAAATGTAATTATGATATTATTATTTTTTAAGTATAGATATTCAATAATAAATAAAACTTTGAAAAAGCGTATGAAATTTATCTAAGGTATCAAAAAAGTAACAAGAATACTAATATTTCCGATTAAACACGGATAGGTAGCTCTAGAAGAATATGACGTCACCGTATTGTACCGTCATAGTAGCTCCCTAAGAATTTTCGTGTCACCTATCTGTTTTACTGTCAATAATTATTTACAGTCAAGAAGTTATACCTTCAAAAGTTAAAAAATTTATAGGCAAATAAATGTCAAATCGAGAAAAGCATGATGTAGCGGATTATAGCTAGTGCCGATAATCTTTAAACACTCTGCGACAACTTCAAAGAGATCGATAGCTATTTAAAGGATCGATGAGCAAAGTGTGCGTCGAAGGCGACACCGTCTTACATCGGCTCTTCCGCGATACGTTTAGTGGAAAATTGGCGTTATAAAACACCTGATTTACGAAAAAAAACCTTTTTAAAGCCTTATATATGGATTTTATTTTTGTCCTTCTCACTCTTAGGAATACGTTGGTGGGTACGACAGACAGCATTGCGGGAGAATTTCACAGAGAAACGACGTTTTACCTAATTACCAAAAAAATACTGTTATCAAAAAAAAATTCTAAGTGTTTTTGGAAACTATTTATTATGTATCGACAGGGTATACCATAATAAGGATTCTCAGATCGAAAATGTAAAGTATTAAAGCAGGCATTAGGCGAGAATATAAAAAAAATAACCTTAGAAAGTGTGACGATGATCCGTTACCTTGATAATGACACTTTCGAAAAGTTTAAAACGTCAAAAAAAAATCGCACACAAGATGGCGTCGAAAAAAAGCGCGAATATGTAGCAACGGAGGCAATGGTTAAAGTGTTACTAAGGTGTGAATAATTCCGCACAGAGCTCCCACTGTTGCTGTTATTTTTATTCCATAAGCGAATACGTTGTAAACATTTACCCGATTCTGGCTATTCTAGGCCCTTAACGCGTTAAGGGGCTAAACGGTCACGTAGGCATAGTTCCCAATCCGAATTTAAGTGCTGCTTAAATTCAGAAGCATGTAAAATAGCACTAAAGTTGTACTGTTGTAGTGATTTGAAGGTAAAATTTCATTAAAACTTAATAAATGATTCTGCTAATGAAATAATTAAAAAATAAATCGTTGTGAAATGAAAACTGAATTAACTATTAAGTACCTCCTCTCTAAGGACTGATTTATACGGGAACATTTTCTAAAAATTTAAGCAATAAATAAATTGACAAACTAACAACAGTATAACCAAAGGTCTTTGATTACAATAATCTTTGGTATAACTAGAAAATCCCCGTGTAGGTATAAATTGCATATCATTCTTGATATGGGAAAAGTTGTTCACATTTGTTCAAGAAAATGGCATCGTCTAAATGAGTCTGAAGTTGTTTACACAAATATAGAGGCCCCTCTTTCATTTGTGTGCTTGCTTTATTTTTTGTCTATATCGTTTTGGTCTTTAAAAGCTTCATAGGTTACATTTTTACAAATATTGGAAAATATATAAGTAAATCGTTTACTTACAATACATTTTTTTTTTAATATCGGACTTAAGTTGGAGACCTTACAAATTTACTAAATAAGAGCTAAAAGCTCTGTGTTATCTTAATCAACGTAGTAGGTACGCTGAACGCCGCATGTGAATGGGGCCTAATAATAGTAGTAATAAGTATTTAACTGTAAACACACTAAATTACCGCTCAGGATTCAAAACTAAGTGTAAGTCCACGCGGGCGACATGCCGCTCCACAAAATGTCACTAAACTGCAATTTACGAGGAGGTAATTTCAAAAAGTTTAAATTGTAGATTTATGTAAAGAAAAAAAACATTAAGAATATTTTTTGAATAAAATAAAATAAATAGGAAAAAAATCATCTAAGTAGAGATGGATCTTTGTTACTCTTTCACGACGCAACTACCTGAACCGATTTGGCTGAAATTTGGAAAATAAACAGCTTTAACCCGAATTACCACACAGGGTATTTTTTATATTGGAAAATCCATCGTTCCCACGAGATTAAAATAATAAGAGCAACAGCTAGTTTAAAATAATAATTATTAATTCAAGTGACATTTTAAGTGATACAAGTGATGCTGAAGTCAATCTCTTTGCAATTTTGCAGCACTTCTAATTCTAATCTTGCAATTCTAATAGTGTGCCCACTAAGATAAGAATGACAGTAGGCCAATCGAACAGAAATAAATTTCAAGACAAGTTTCAAAACAAATAGTCGACATTTCTAAGGTCGTAGAATCACAGGCATAGGGAATTACGTGTAATTTATTACTCGAGCAAGTGGTCGGCGAGCGCGGTGGCTCGACTTTGCTCGTAACTCGAGCACCACTGATCTTAACACATTATAATATTAGTATTTGCTGCTATTAGTTTGTGGTTTCAATAAAATTAATAGCGCTTGATACGCGTTCTGTTTTAATTGTATTTGTATTGTAAGCTACAAGTATTTCATGTGGATCCTTCTCATAATAGCATAATAATTAAGTCTTGTCATTCTGAGACATTTCCCATTTCCAGAAATTTCGCTGTTTCATGTTTATTTTCTTTGAACACGGAAGAAAGAAAGAACAATGTCAATTATATTTTTGAAATAGCGTCCGTTTATAACTAAGTAGGCATCTACCTACCTATGTATTCTCTGAAATTTTCAACTGCCTAATATACCGAAAGTCGTAATAAAATGCTTGGAGAATTTGTTCACGACCGACTAAAACCTCACTTTCCGAAATCATCCGACCATTTCATGAAAACAATGCATACATATTCCTGCAGAGTTCAAAGATCTTATACAAAACGGTACCTACCAAATATTATGAAAAAAACTCCGTAAGATATCTCAAATTATATGACTCAGAATACAGATAAGACCCTCAGGATGTGGGCATCAGTATAAGCAAACAGTAGCGTCATCTGTCAAAATTCTATAGGTGGCCGCAGAGCGAACTACAGCGTGGCCTTACCGTTGGTGGAAAAACAAGCATTTTTGGCACCGATAAACTGGCGACATTTTTTTCGCGCCGTCCGCCCTGTCCAGGGTACATGTCTATTGTTCTGGAAGATTTTTTCTATCTATTCAAACGTTAATCGGCCTAAGTCGGTGTTTAAAAATATCTATTTGGTAGTGTTCCGGCTGAGTTCCATCGACATTGGCTAACTGGTAAGGCCCTTCATCTCATTAATACATCATCGACGAGATGTCTAGCGAGATGATGAGAGATGTCTCCTTGATGCGTTCGCTCGCACGCCGCGACATCCGCTTTGCAGCCGCGTTGTTTGTCCGCAGTTGGTTTTGGCGACATGGGTGTTTTCTTCCGGCTTAATTGTAGTATTTATTTTTCCTATAGCTTCCCTATTAGTAACATGACATTGTGATTATTTTCCTATAGCTTCCCAAATTACGTGACTTATTCTAATTTATTACAAAAAACTCGGCAACATGTATATGTAGATGATGGACGTCTACTTCCTGAAATGACCGCCAAACACTAAGACATTGTACCATTTGAAGGCATCTAATCTTGCTGTCATCCGTCCATCTACGTATCGCCAGCATTTCATAGCTGGATGCCATTCTAGCAGCCTGGGATCCCATCGTCAAACGATCCGCCAAGTTAAATAAATAAATAAATATATAGAGGACAACATCACATAGGTACATTGCTCTGATCCCATAGTAAGTAGCTTATGCACTTATGTTATGGAAATCAGAAACAACGAAGGTACCACAACACCCAGACCCGAGACAATGTAAAAAAGTTATTTTTCTACATTGCCCCGGCCGGGGATCGAACCCGGAACCTCAGAGATGGCGGCACCTTGAAAACCGGCTTGCTAAACACTCAACCACGGAGGTCGTCAGAGTTTTGTGAAATGTGAGTCTATGGTCTCTGTGTGTGTTTTGTTACTCCTTTAAGTCACAAATCCTGAACCGATTTGGCTGAAATTTGGTGTGGAAATAAATTACGTTCTGGATTAACGCATAAGCTTCTATTCATCCCGAAAAACACACGATTCCCTCGGTAAGGGGATAGGTATGTACGGAATATCGTATGCGGTCGGAGCCGGGGGCTACAGTAAGTTTTCTATTCTTTATCTCATTTTACACTTGTGTAATAAGTAGAGAATAGATATTGGCAATGAGTGGGCTATAGAACGGAGGTTGTCTATACTTTGCAAAAACAAAAGTTCAAAATAAACTTCGCGGTCTAAATCCAGGCCTAACTGACGCGGTTAGTCATTCGCCGCACTAAACTGTACACATTACGGGTTAACCCGGCTGCCTAAAATTAGAATCCACTCAGAGATTACGAATTTCATATGGATACAAACCGTGGCGCCTGCTCCGGTACTTATGAATGGAAAACCAATTTCAATTTGTGGTATATTTACGTATTTTCTACGAAAATGCACGTCGATAGATCCCGTCTTACAAAAACCTTCCAGTATTGTTAAAGTTAGGGTTGTCAGTAACAGTTAGGTAAATGGAATAACTAGGAAACAATGCTTAAACAAGGCTTAAAGTAAAAAATATTGGTCAAGTAATGCGACAGGCAATTTGTCAACTTTTTAAACTGTTTTAGGTATATTTTGTCAACTAGCTGACGAGGCAACTAACTGAAGGGGTATGAAAACATAGCTTATTACCTTTTCTCAGACATACCGAACGTAAAAAAAGATTAATAAAAATCTGTCACGCTATTTCGATCCGGGTTTTGCCACGAGAATTCATACTTATTAGATTTTGGTTGCATTTGTAATACATAGTAGGTACCTAACTTATATAAGTAATTCGTAATTAATAAAAAACAATGTTGTAAATAAAACAATGTTTGACAACCTTTACATAAAAGCGTATTATTTAGACATCTGTAGCCGCAATGGCTAGGTAGCTAGCTACTTCTAGCTATACGCAGCGGCTAGTGGCTAAGATTGCCCGGTAAATGTCAAGCCGTCAGCGACGCACAGGAATAACTAAGCGCCCACCTACTGCCGTGTAAGTAACTATACACATTGACATAAGTACATCGTGTATACTGTATCCGGATATTCAGCTAACTCATGTCAAAATACTGCTCACGTCGTCAGATTTACATTGGTTTATAAACTGTGGTGGAGGCGGACTAAAACATTTCAAATTCGCCCAAATTTGGATGAAAAACATCTTTCCGCCTCCAGATTGATTTTTTTAAAGTTTTGAAATAAATGATACAAAAAGTTGTGCAAAAAGCAAATTACAAGCAATAATCTGTTAATAGCTTGATCGTTTAATCTTGGTATACCACCGATTATCCGTATATTACTAACGTTTAAATCATTCAATCAATATTTTGCACAGTAAAGTAAACAGATAAATAAAATCATGAGAATCATCTCTGGATAAATATTTTTATCTGACCAACAGTCTCCCACATCTAAGTCTCGCTAAGACCTATTCAAAGACCTATTCTCGGAACATTGTTTGATGCACTTCTCTGGCTAATAATAATGTTATGAATCATTGCATTATGCAATCGTCCGCCCAATACGTAATCATCAGAAAGTTGACCTACATGGGAAATTAGCACACACGAAAGGATCACCAACGAATGGGAATCATAAACGAGGATTCGATTCCAATATTGAAACTTTCTATGTTTTGTTTCACAAAGCTTTAGATACTGCTTTTAAAACAAGGAAAGCTTGTGATTTTATTCACTGTTATATACATTGTTATACTTATTGTAATTCTGTTAATAAATTTATTTTAATATATTTTATGAAAAATACGCTAAAATGTTCTCTAGAAAAAATTTGCCTCCAAAGGTAAATAATTTAGTAGTCATCGTAACAGAATTCCAGTTTCAAATTTCATTTTTGAAATGGTACACTATGCAGAAACACTGCCCACATGAAACACCACACACAATTTTCCAACACTTTCTTCGAAGCATGTTTCGTCCCGACACCGGAACATCCTGAGGAGATGTTGACTTCACAATGCGAAATCATAGAAACTCTGCGATTGACTCTATGATGGCTTTCCGCAAAATAACACCTACTTCCATTCAATACTTTACCTGGTACTTCTTATTTGGAAGATCTCTCTAAAGTCAAATTGTTTTATATCTAAAGTAAAAGTACTCGCTGATAAACTAATTGTGTCGAAATGTCAAGTTAAAAGTAAAGCTGACCTTTCATGAGGCTGTTGTGTATATTATGTCGTGTTATAAGTAAAAGGGAAGCAATCTCCCTCATGAAATTTACGGCGAATATCGACCTTCGCCCTATATTTTGCCCTTTTTGCCGGAATATAATATATTGTTGCCATTTAGCTTGGTTACTGATTTTGTTATGATCTCGTATGACTGATTCCCAAGCTGACATTCGAATTTCGAACACTTTACGCGGAAGGTCTTTGATGATTTATCTCTATGTATGGAATAATAACCCTGAGTGAGTCGGTAAATACATAATACAAGTATCATTAATACTAATGAGTCGTCTCTAATGAATCAGGCGTTAATTTCCTCTGTTATTTTTGGCTCTAAAACAATCATGTGACAGTTATGACAAGCATTAGGTATACACCAGTGCTCGAATTGGACCGGAACGCACGGGAACGGCGTTCCGGTTCGTGAAATCACCGTTCCGGTTCGTAAAATCACCGTTCCGTTTCGTGAAAATTTTTCACATAGCGTTCCGTCCGGCATTTTTATAAAATGACGATCGTCTTGGCGGGAGCACACTGTGCCCTCAGGTAAATTTTTTGCAAAGTTTTGCGCTTCCAAATATATAAAAAAGTTTATATATATTAATATTATAGTATAGTGTTCCGGTTCGTGAAAAAGTTCAATTCGACCACTCGTATAGGTATCTATTTTATAGAACTTCAAAACGTTTTTTCCATATCCAAAAAGACACCATAGCACGGAATACAATAATAGTACCTAACGGTTCGGAAGATTAGCTCCACAAGATGATTTAAAGAAATAGCGACCCTAGCGCTCACACAAAAAAGTGCAATTCAGTTCGCAATAGCGGCTGGCACCACCTCCGTTATACACCTAAAAGTTGTGCTCTCTTTCTATCGCGTAACTTTTATCTCTTTCGAAGTAGGTACTAGGGCTACCTCGTAATCCGGCGCAAGCAGCGTGTGAAAAAGATAGACAGTAAGACAAACGGGTGCAACATAGCCGGCGCGCGGCAGCCGCTTGAAATCGGTCCGTCTTAACGGCTACCTGTAGCGGTGTTGATCACGTGACAAGTGGACAAGGCATGACCATAATGTGAATTTTTATATTTTATAAATTATAGTTTTATATACCTGAAATACTTACCATAAGTGATAAATGACTTACCTCATCACAGGAATGGCACCTTGGCTTCAACCTCTCTCCATAATGTCGAACACAGTACAAGCGTCCGTCCAAGGCACAGTAGGCAAGCTCGACGAGCAGCTCGTCGCATTCAGAGCACGTAAAGCAAGCTGGATGAAAATATGCCTGGAAACAAATCTTTCATATAAACGCCATCTATCGTTGAGTAGCAGAACTTAAGATAATATCAACATCTAGTTGAATATGTGAACGTATACTTAAGTAGTGACATCTAGACTTCAACTTTGGCACTAGAATTGCAATAGTTATTACAAGATGGCACTACTAATACTACTATAAAAACTTGGGTGTTATAAATAAATATAAAAATAACCTCTTCACTGATTCTTGGAGCTTGAATAGCAATGTTTCCGTTACGAATAACTTTATTACATCCCATACAATCAATGGACGGACCGTGATGTTGGCAGGCATTTCCTGTAAACAAAAAAATTATATCTATTCATAAAAATCATAACGCACGCTAAATTTCTAATTTCAAATATATGCCAAATGTTTCGAATTGAGAAACTGATATAGAAAAAAAATTTAGAAGAAAGCTTTAAAATTATTGGCTACTACCCGCTAGATGGCGACAAAAAACCTACCAATATCTAACGCGATTTCGTTACGGGCGGCTACAAAATCTTCGAACTGTTTCTTATGAGGTTCGTCGATGTGCTTGCACTGCGTTAGCGACAGGTCCTGTCGCGGCAGCTGGTAGGCTAGGGCTCGGGTCCGCCAGGCGCGCCAGGCGGCCGGCCCGGTGGCGCCTCCCACGTTGTTCGGCGCGCGCTCAGCTAAGGCGGCCCAATATAGTTCCGTCTGCGAAAGATTCAATTAATTACACTTACCTACTGATGTTTTGTAATATGGTGTAATGTATGTTTAGATATTTAGACGTTTATTTATATCCTGTTTCGCTTAAGATATATTTGGTATAATCAAGCACTATGGCAAGTATCATAGTTTACGTGCGTCAGAAGTATTATAATATTATGTACATACTTATTCAGTGGTTAAGATGACATAGCGTGATAGCAACATTGATCTATAATAAGTATTAGAGGATAGCAATAACATGCAATTTGACATATTCTGTAATTTATGCTGAATTCTATCTGCTTTCTTTAATTGTTGCTATTGAATCATTAGACAAGATTTAGGACACAGGTTTGATAGTTCAAAATAATATTCAAATGCTAAACCGAATTACCTACCTGAAATTGTGATTGTATTATTATACTAGTTACCTCAGAGTTACCTACTAAAAAAGCTAGTATTTTTTCAGTGAAAACTTCCTTATGTGCTTGGGTATTTTTTGAGATGGTAAAAACCCATTGAACTCGCGTCACCGTAACCGTAACCACGTTATTAGAGCAGTGTTCCCTTGCCTGCTTGGCGGTGAGGCCGGGCGGGCTGTTGTCGTAGGCGGCGTGCGGGCGCGCGTCTCGCAGCCCCAGGCGGTCGCGCACCGAGCCCAGCTCCTCGTGGTACACCGAGTGCTGCAGCCGGTCGCAGCCGCACGACGACACGTTATTAGAGCAGTGTTCCCTTGCCTGCTTGGCGGTGAGGCCGGGCGGGCTGTTGTCGTAGGCGGCGTGCGGGCGCGCGTCTCGCAGCCCCAGGCGGTCGCGCACCGAGCCCAGCTCCTCGTGGTACACCGAGTGCTGCAGCCGGTCGCAGCCGCACGACGACACGTTATTAGAGCAGTGTTCCCTTGCCTGCTTGGCGGTGAGGCCGGGCGGGCTGTTGTCGTAGGCGGCGTGCGGGCGCGCGTCTCGCAGCCCCAGGCGGTCGCGCACCGAGCCCAGCTCCTCGTGGTACACCGAGTGCTGCAGCCGGTCGCAGCCGCACGACGACACGTTATTAGAGCAGTGTTCCCTTGCCTGCTTGGCGGTGAGGCCGGGCGGGCTGTTGTCGTAGGCGGCGTGCGGGCGCGCGTCTCGCAGCCCCAGGCGGTCGCGCACCGAGCCCAGCTCCTCGTGGTACACCGAGTGCTGCAGCCGGTCGCAGCCGCACGACGACACGTTATTAGAGCAGTGTTCCCTTGCCTGCTTGGCGGTGAGGCCGGGCGGGCTGTTGTCGTAGGCGGCGTGCGGGCGCGCGTCTCGCAGCCCCAGGCGGTCGCGCACCGAGCCCAGCTCCTCGTGGTACACCGAGTGCTGCAGCCGGTCGCAGCCGCACGACGACACGTTATTAGAGCAGTGTTCCCTTGCCTGCTTGGCGGTGAGGCCGGGCGGGCTGTTGTCGTAGGCGGCGTGCGGGCGCGCGTCTCGCAGCCCCAGGCGGTCGCGCACCGAGCCCAGCTCCTCGTGGTACACCGAGTGCTGCAGCCGGTCGCAGCCGCACGACTTGCAGGTCTTCCTGCAACAACGGAACGCCTTGCACAATACAA
Source organism: Coenonympha glycerion (assembly GCA_963855885.1). Classification (NCBI taxonomy): domain Eukaryota; kingdom Metazoa; phylum Arthropoda; class Insecta; order Lepidoptera; family Nymphalidae; genus Coenonympha; species Coenonympha glycerion. The sequence continues at coordinate 15,302,176 of OY979633.1, forward strand.
CTGACACGATAGACATTTACGAAGGACCCGGCGGACCGCGCGAAAAAAATGTCGCCAGTTTACTGGTGTCAAAAATTTTGTTTTGACACCAACGGCGTTAGTACCTCGTAAACCGACCGCAGTGTCGACTATGGACCGCGGTTTGTGAGTTGGGACTCTTATTTTACTCTTCTTGATTTGCCGGACGTGGATAAATGTAAGACATTAGTGGGGTGGACAGGTTATTGGGAACAGCCGTAAAACCAATCCATTTACTTCTTAAAATACTTAAATATTAGTAGATATTTTTTGCGCATTTCATAAAATGAAATTACTAACAGGTATGAAGCATTTTTCCATTAATTGTTAATACGAACCCATTGATACTAAGTCGTGGCAATCCAACAACAGCTTTGTAAATTGTAATAAACAAGCTAATAAACAAGAGTTCTTTGAAGTATCCCTGTATACATAGATAAATAGGTACTAAGGTAGCAACGTAATAGGTACATACAATTTCCATTTAATTCGCTCTCTTAACTCCTTCTCCTTACGGACTTATTGTCTTTAATAACTTAAGTAGGTATGTCGTGCGCTTGTCGTGTACTATAATTGTAAGTATTATAGAGGTGCAGAAACGAAGTCTCGAATAAACCAATGGATTAAGGGTTGTGTCGTATTTGCTGTACAATACTTTTCACAAAAATCACATACATACATCGCTGAATCGAAGTTGGTTGTTCGCCACCCTTCGGCTTAGGAGACGAAGAGTTTGGCAAGAGCAACTGAAAGGTTCTAGTATAAGGAAGGCATCTTCAGATGGCATCTCTCTAATTAAATGGCATCGGAGAGATGACTTGAAACGGCCTAATTTATAAACTTATGATAATTAAAGATCGAACAGATATCTGCTCCACTAGCGTGGGCGGGGTCAAAAATTTATCCCTCCATTAAATAATCTCTGCTAGGGGGAAAATTATATTAAGGTACTCTACGGCTAAAGCACGGCAAAAAGGAAAAGGAGAAAGAAGTATTTTTATTTTTTATCCATACCTATTCCTCATTTAACCATATTTTTTTTCATTTTTCTTTTGTCCTCTCTATTCTCCACCCGTGCTGCTCGTGTTCTGAATAAAATTTTGTACAAGGGAAAACATTTTATCCACGGCCCTTGCTGAAATTATTCCCGACTCCATTGATCCTTAGCTCAGCAATATTACAAACATAATGCATATCTACTGGAAAATAGAATTTCGAAGGATCTAAGAAAGTTTGACTTTCGTGTGCAAGGTCCTACCAGCTTGCTTTTGGTCATAAATTTTTTTGAAGTAGATGAAGTAGATGTAGAAATTTGAAGTAGATGTTTTACAGGTGGCAACCCTAAGGTTACAAGACGTGGTATAATGGGGTGTATGTTTGTACGTATACACTATTTGCTATACAGTAACGCTAACAATGGGCTGCGATCGACAGACTCGATTGAATGGGCACACCGATAAGTGATTTTTAGTGTCGCGCGTCGCATTTGCCTGCCCCTTTCGCAATATACTTAGCGTAGGCTTCAAGTGAATTAATAATAATAATAAATAAATAAAGTAAATATAAATATATGTATAGAGGACAACATCACATACATTGCTCCGATCCCATAGTAAGTAGCTTATGCACTTGTGTTATGGAAATCAGAAACAACGAAGGTACCACAACACCCAGACCCGAGACAATGTAGAAAAGTTATTTTTCTACATTGCCCCGACCGGGAATCGAACCCGGAACCTCAGAGATGGCGGCGCCTTGAAAACTGGCACGCTAACCACTTAACCACGGAGTCGTCAATTAAAAGCATCAAAGGCACTGATTACAAACCTCAAGATATGGGCATCCGAATGATTTACGTAAACCTTTTTCGTACAAAGAAATATGAAAACAGTAGCGCCACCTGTCGAAATTCTTTAGATGGCTGCTGAGCGAACAACATCGTGGCTTTACTATTGGCGACAAAACAAGCATTTTTGGCACCGATAATTGGCTACATTTTTTTGCGCCGTCCGCCATGTCCAGTGCATATGTCCATTATTATCGAAGGGCATCAAGTTGTTACAACATTGCATCTACAAAACCACAAATCAGACAACTTATTTTAGGATATTTACAACCACAGACTTATATACTAAAGACAGGGCGAACAGCGCGAAAAAATGTCGCCAGTTTATGGGTGTCATTAGTACCAACAGTATAAGGCCACGCGGTAGTTCGGTCAGCGGCGGCGGCGTGTATTTTGACAGATGACACTACTGTTTGCTTGTATGAAGAAGGTTTACGTAAAATGTTCGGATCGGCCTATCTTTACTATTTTAATCTATTTTTACAACTGATTTGAGTATGTTAGGATTTAGGCCTCTGTTGGTCTTCTTATTGGTAATAAAACATTCAATACTAGCTCTACATGATATTGTGTAGACCGAAATGGTTTACGAAAACTGTAAACTGACAGAACAGAATACTTAATATTATAGAGTATATGATAATATCAAAGATTTAAATCGCTAGATGAGACCTAAGCCTACATTGCGCACATCGAAAACGTCCACAAAATCTTGAGTGAGCGCTCTCAGCATGCTGTAGTAGTGTGATTGTGTGACAAAGAACGCGAGTGCGAAATGAGACGTCAATTCTTATGTCGCTGTGTGTGTAAGATGACAAAGTGCACGCAAGACAAAAACTGTGGACGTTTTTGAAGGCTTAGGGCTCATCCCGCGATTGAAATACTATTAATTAAATTATATACTACTCATTAAATTATATGCACACATGAAACAATATTATACCGTTTGCATCCCTAACATTGGTTGTCATTTATTGATTAAGGTAATATCCTGTTGCCAAGCAAAAATAACTGAAATATATTATGGTTCACCTTCTGGCGAAAAACACATCATTAGTTCACGTAGGAATATGTGTATAATAAATGCGATTTTGCGTAATTAATTAACGTAATTTCCTGTTTCAATATACGACCCGCTGTTGACATTACATTATAGTCATTTAGGATATAAATCCGACTAAAAATAACCAAAGAGATAAAGTGAGTCTTGACAATCACAACATACCGTCAGTATATCACTGTCAGCACATAAATTGAGAAATCAGCATAATCTATGTCTTGAATGTTGGTTCTTTTTACAAAGTTGTCCTGATGTCATTTACTTATTACTTGTATAATTTTCAAATATTATAAGCTTAGCTCGGTATTTTTTGCTAAATTCATTTAAAAAAATCCTAGCTGCTATGTCAATTTATCGCCAACGAAACCCCATAAATACTAATTTTCATGAAATATGAGATTCATAGTAAATACACCTACGAGTATATACTTATACAAGAATTGCTCGTATAAAGAGATAGATAAGATATCGTCTTGGGTCTTTCAACCTCCTAAAGAGAAAATAGTATTGAAGAATCATGAGGCATATTTTACGAGCCTTATTTGATTTTTTTTAACACTATACCAGATGTAGTCTGAGTATACCAGTTAGTACTTGACTGCGACCTCACCTGATGGTAAGTGATGATGCAGGCGAAGATGTTAACGTACTAACTTGGAAGGGGTAAGTAAACTCACCCCCAACGGTTTCTACACAGCATCGCACCAGAACGCTAAATCGCTTGGCGGTACATCTTTGCTGGTTGGGTGGTAACTAGCCACGGCCGAAGCCTCCCACCAGACCAGACCTGAGCCAATTTAGAAATTATAAAATTCCAAAGTGCCATGGCGGGAATCGAACCCGCGACCTCCCACTCGAATCTGAGCGCTGCGCCAGGGAGGTTGTCAAAATTATTTTGTAGAATCTAGAGTCCAGATTATTTTGTAGATACTCCATATAAGAGCGATCATAGTAAGCGAAGATTAGTTTGGTTTATAAATAGTCTACCTGGCTAACGTCTACATTATCACGTCATGCTGACAAGATTGACTCACGCAATTCGCTAATACGAGTATATGTATGTACTTGCTCGTAGCATGAGATATGCGTGTAATATAGGATTTTAGGTGAAACAAAATAATTATTATCGATACCCGTAAGTACATCAATGACCATGTTAATGTCATGGCCAGTCTTAAAATTGATCACTTCATAAAATAACCAATTTATGAAGTATTTTTTGTAGCAATTTGGTACCTACGGTGCAACATATTTAATATTATATCTACATAAGTTTAACTATTTCTATGATATCATGGCGTAATGCAGTGTTGCAAAGTTTATATTTTAGAGCGGTAATCAAACTAAAAGACTGCCTGAGGTAATAAACTCTAAACTTTATAGCCTTTGAAGTGCTTTCCATACAAAACAGTGCAGAGCAATAAAGAGTTAATTTTTTCACTGTTCCGGGATACATTAAAGTATAAGTTCGTCTTGATGGTACCTATGTTTTCATGAATTTAGATATTTAAGTACTTGCTGACCCGGCGAATGTTGTATTCTTTCTTCTTTCTTCTACTATATAAAAATAAGTCGGGTTTTCCTTCCTGACGCTATAACTCTAGAACGCACGAACCGATTTCCACGGTTTTGCATTCGTTGGAAAGGTCTCGGGCTCCGTGAGGTTTATAGCAAAGAAAATTCAGGTAAAATTTCAACAGAAAAGCGGGAAAATCTTTTTAGCGGGAAAGCCATCTGGTGCCGAAACGGAGTTTGCCGGGTTTGGTAGTGCCATATAAATTACTTCTCAATTCCGGGCAAAAAATTTAAAATAGTTTAGGTACGTCCTATTACCAACCAATTATACATCTGTTGTGATATGACATTATAGTGACCTAGTAACTTGTGTAAGGTAAGGACCTTGTCACACTATGAACTTACTCTTAATTCTGATCTGTGATAAGGACGATCAAAACAAAGGACGTATATCACGTACATACGAGTATATATATACGAAAGAAAGAAAGAAAGAAAGAAAAAACATTTTTTTCCAAATTGTGCCACACATAACAACTAACAAGCATACAGTATATATACCTATCACGCATGGCACAACCCGAAAAATGGTCCAGGCTCAGCATAATACTGTATATCCAGTGCAAGCACAAAAACATACAGCGCTGATTTTCAGCCGGAACCGTAATTCAGGTGACGCCACGGAAACTACATGGATGTAAACTATAGGAAGCTTATTTATATACTATGGTATAAATAGAAAATTAAAGTACTAAACTTCTACAAAAAGCGACTATAAAGTATTATTACTGCTACTACTACTAATATTAAGTATAAGTAATTCGTACCCAATGACTCTATTCTATTTATCGAACATCATACTACTAAGAATATCTATAATTATTATTGTTATATTATGTATTTAACTATATACTATTACTATACCTATTTTCGTGTGTGAGGAGTGACTAGTGAGGACATATAAGTATACGCAAAAATCGGTTTGTATGGAAATGTTCAAAGCCAACGTCTAAGTAGGAAGTAGATGTAATCGAATCATGTAATCTTATTGTTTGTTAAATCAATCGAGTGATCTCATCAAATGGGCTAAGTGAGCCCCGCCCGAGGCAGTCTTCACCCTGAACTATACCATACCACCTTCGAATAACAATATGAGGAGGTTTTTAAGGTTCCCTACTAAAATGGTAATAATGGAACCTTTATGGTACGACTTCATCCGTCAGTTTGTAAGTCTGTTTACGTTACTAAGGGAGCTGTTTAAAAAAACGTCTTTTTCTGTTCCTCCGCAACGCTGTATGTCACACCCACCAACGTGAGAGCAACAAAGAGTGAGAAGGCAAAAATAAACCCAATACCTATATCCTCTTTAAGTTCCCAGGCGAGCCCTATGGTATTAAAGTAGGATGATGTATGCTAGTCGTAGGTTCCCATGGCATCTGTAATTCGCTCAATTGGTATGCGCGATGGGGATGACTATGCACTATGCCGGCGCCATTAGCCCGGCCATTGACCCTGTCCGTGTAAGCTGACCATTTCTCTTAATCCTTGCACGCATTTGTCAACAATGTTCTACTCGTACGCATCACTTACTTAGCTGCAAGCTATTATCATTCTTATACAACTGGTTTACAGGTGATTATCCTAGAGCCCTCCTCTCAATTGCTATAGTTCTGTTCACAGTAGCGTATTCTATTTGATAGACTGGTGCAGATAAGGTGGACCGAATTTCATAGTGACCAAGTACAACAGTTAACAAACAACCTCCGAATTTACTTGAAATTATCATGTTATGTTATGGTATTGACTATTGATGCTGTTTGCATTGACACAACCAGCTGATCTGGCTTCCAACGAAACTACGTATGTAGACACTTTAAAATTAGTAAGTATTTGAGTTACTAGAATCCTTTGCTTCGCTCAGAACTCAAAATAACTAGGAATAAAATTTCCCTTCGAGCTCTAGCACCTTGCTAGAGCTCGAAGGGAAATTTTATTCCTAGTTATTTTGAGTTCTGAGCGAAGCAAAGGATTCTAAAGTAAAATCCTGGGCGTAGCAAGGAAGAATGCCCCAGAAAAAATCGTATGTATATAGAAGTTGTCAGAAGAATAGCGTGAAGATTCTGAGAAAAACTCATGAAAAAAAAATAGACGAACGCGAACCAATCAGAAGAGTGAAATCACAAACTCCCATATTAACAAATTGAATTTGCACTCGCTATAGTCTGAAGTGGTCTGAAGGACATCTTCTTATTTTTGAAAATGTATGATGATGAAAAAGATTCAGTCAACAGTTTAGTCCGGAATCTTCAACTCTATTGATAATTTGGAACACTGTGACTGTGATTCTTGATATCAAACTGTCAAATAGAATATTTTAATACGGGCCTGAGTAGACCGGTTTATTTACGGAGTATCTAATTGATAGAGTTCATTTGCATCCCAAGACTGTAGTTAGTGTTAGGACACAGTGATTACTGATTATAAAGCATCGCACGGTGATTATAATCTGCATTCAGAAACTGGATTCCGTTGCTTTTCTCAGGATTTTTTGTTATTCCGTGGCTAGCTAGAAGAGGCTAAAGCTAAGGCGCCTAAGGTTAAATATACCTACGAGTCACGAAAATTTTGATTTTGAAACAAATTAAATTCTAAAGATTTTATCGTCCGTTGTCTGTTGTAGACCGTTTATCCCAGGCACCTGCAGATACCAAGAATAGTAATGAAGAAGCTGGTCATACATTTTGTATGGCGTGGATAGACCGTGTCCATTGCGCGCCCGTCATTTCATATTGATCTCAACCAGAAATTATTTCCGATCAAAGTTCCCGGTGGACATTGGACCTACAATATGAAATTTTCCAACTCATAACACTTTGACGCCGCAACAAAAGCGTTCGGGGATTTATTTTATGACAATGTCACGAGGCCAAGCATAACACAAACACCAGAACAAAGCGAGTCGCGACCGAGTGGATAATGGGATTTGTCGTGTCATATGTGACGTGCTGAACTGGGACGGGTTTAGACATCGGTGGCCTTACGAGTTACGTCTGAAGCAAAGATTTAAATCACTAAATAAGCCCTAAACATCCAAAAACGTCTAAGTTTTTGTCTTATGTGCGACTCCTTGTCATTTTACACACACAGCGACTCATTATGTCTCATTTACTCTTAAACGAAATTTGCACTTGCGTTCTCTGTCACACAATCGTACACTACAGCATACTGGGAGCACTCACTCAGCATGTTTGTGGACGTTTTCTGTGTGTAGGCTTAGGGCTCATCTAGCGTTTTAAATCTCTGGTCTAAAGCTTATACCAAGGCTCATTCGTAATTATTTTACAAGTTAGAAGAGAAGGTTAAGGGCAGGCATCAGATCTCAATCTATTATTGCATTAACTGCCTTAGGAACAGCTGGTCTTAATCTTATCTACTAGGGGAGATATTTTGGAAACTGAATGATCTATCTTTTCAAGACACAAGATGTTGTACAACTTAGTAATTTATGCCAACGATAAGAGTAAGATTTTGTGCTATGACCTGCAACAAGGCGTCTATGTAAGCAATAGCAAGACTATAGAGTGCTGCAGCCGTCTGTTTGGTGGTTCTGCCAAAAACCAGTTAGCGGCTTTAAATGCTGTAGATTTTCGGGCTAGGAGACTCATAGGCGAAGGTTCGCTATTTGTGTTGAGGCTTTATAGTCTCAAGTACTGCCGCAAGGTGGTGATTATGTCGGTATTTTCTAGGATATATTTTGGAGAGTGTGCACCGGAGCTATTCTATCTGGTTTCTCCCTCCCAATTTTACCACCGTACCGTAAAACACCGGGCGGGCTTTCATCCCCATGTCGTCAATGTACCATCAGTGCGTACAAAGCGGTTCGCTTCGTCCTTTCTCATACGAATGGCTGTGGTTTGGAAGGCTCTCCAGAAATATGTGTTCCCGGAATCATACAACCCGAGTACCTTTAAGAAAAGAGTGAATAGGCATCTTCTAGGCAAGCGCACCCCATTCCATCAGGTGAGATTATGGTCAAGCGAAAGCCTATATTGAATGAAAAAAAATCGTCCAATCGGTTGGGTCATGCCAGAAAGGTGGTGTATGGACGGCATAACTTGATAGCATGAGTTTCGAATGAGTCTCGGACTCTTTGCTTTCATGTCAGTATACATTGTACAACTGTTTCAATTATTGATATATATAAGTGAGTAGCCCTGGTTAGCCTCGTTCTCTATGGAATATGTCATAAAGGCAAAATACGAGTAAAAAAAATTCAATCGACATTGCTGGCTAAAATAAATACAATTGATAGCTGGGTCGCAACTCGCAAGGTTTTCTTGGAAAGTGGCAATCCAATCAAGCCGTACGGAGTCAATGCTACTCGTAGTATCCAATATACTCCCAAGATATCGGATATCGATGCGTATAGGTACCTAAAGAAAAGGGTTAAGAATAAAAGTTTATTTTTCTAATAATGTCTTCTTATCGCTGCCGATCCAAAAATAATGACAACCTCCGTGGTTGAGTGGTTAGCGTGCCGGTTTTCAAGGCGCCGCCATCTCTGAGGTTCCGGTTTCGATCCCCGGTCGGGGCAATATAATATAATCGGTAGAAAATTAAGTTTTCAACATTGTCTCGGGTCTGGGTGTTGTGGTACCTACGTTGTTTCTAATATCCTTAACACAAGTGCATAAGCTACTTATAGCTAGGCTATACTTAGGGATCGGAGCAATGTATGTGATGTTGTCCACTATTTACTAATCTACCCTTTACCTAATACGTAATTTTTCGCTTCCCTATTAGAAATAACAACCATTGATGTCTAATTTTTTTTTGTATGATAAATAATGAAGATTTATCCGCAATGATTTCGCTATGCGTTCATACGCAGCAATAAATGCGGATTGTAAATTAAGAATAGATTTATGGATGTTGTCTTTGGACCGGGGATTGTTGCGATCAGCTGTCTTTCGGTTTATGGATACGACTTTATTTTTTCGCGATTCCTAGTTAAAATAAAACTATTATTTCTGGAAACATCATCAGAAATTATCTATCAAGCATTCTGATTGATTTATTATGCTTCAATGGTTAAAATAATTTCCCTAATTGAGTATGACCTGCCTAAAGAAAATCTTCGTAAAATATGCAATGAAATTGGGTATTGATGTGAGTGTCTGGTCTCTTTTTTCCATCAAATCTAAGTATTCATTCTGTAGCTATCGGATAGCAACTACCTGTTCTAAGTTCGTGGTCTTAGAAATAATACGCATATGAATGGATTGTATAATATATATATATCTAGTCTGAACTATATTGTTTCTATAATGGTATACTTATATTTAACTTTGGCATGTAAAGAAAAACTTGTTAATTGACAACAGCCGGCGCGCCGCGCGGCGTTGCGGGAATCTGTTTAGTATTACGTCTAAGTACCTACGTATGTATGTTATGGATTATTCAGTACTTTGAAGGGCTTCTAAATTCAAACCAAGCATCGATTTTCTATTAAATTTTTCTAATTCATTGAAATTGCATTTTATTGTTGCTCCTCTCAATCTTACGAATATGTTAGGGGATGCGAAGTGCAGCGTCACAAAACTATAAACAAACTATAATATTTTTTATCCGATCGTGTTATCTGCTTCAAAACGATTTTATATTAAAGACCCAAAATACATGAATTGAAATTAAGCTATAATTATAACATGCTCAATGAACACACAAAGAGCGCCTAATGTAGATACAAGTAGTACCTAAAGTAGTGTTGGGTTCGATTCCCACCAAGGTCCATTTGAGCTCGCAAGGGAAACTAGAAAAGGCCATTTCTTTTGCTGCGTACCAAATAATCGCATTGGTAACTACCTAACTCTCTTTAAAATGAGACAAGCGAGGAATGTCTACAAACTAGTTTGTGGATCAGGAATAGTAAGCAATTTGCTTATTTACAAAATAAATGACCCACTTCCGCCTACTCTCGTACATGCCGATTGCTCGTACTCATTTTGGTTTCAAATCAATTTTGTGTCGCCAGCTTATAAATATAGGTATTACGGACGTTTTAGAGTACGTTTCTGAAACGTACGATACGTTATTGTAAAATATACTGTTTTATAAATATTACAAATGTTATGTGGCCTCTATCAGTAAAAAATTAGAAGTTTAAAAAGCAATTAGGAATCAAATAATAAGTTTTCATTTCAGGCATTAATAAGAATTATGAAAAGGGAACTACTATATTAACACTATCATTTTAGTACTTAAAAAAAAATGTATCCTGTTAGTCATCCTAATAAAATTCATTGAGTGAATCATCATTGCAAAAATCCAAAAACAAATCAACTAAACCAAAATCTTCTTAGGAAATGAGTTTAGTTACCCCTGAACCCTTCGTGACGTAAATAAGTTCTAAGAAATGTTTTTTTGTGCAAAAAAAAAATGTAAAAATAACCGGCAGACCGACGAATAACTGCCGAGTTCGAAGTTTTGTTTGTTATTATACTAAAAATGCATTTTTCTAAAGATAATAATAGAAACAGGAAAGAGAGGTGCTCAATGAACAAGACTTTATTTCCTATTTTTATACATATAGTCTATCTGAGATGAGACTGTCAATACTTTTTGTTTTGTCTTTCACATCGTCGTACTGAAATGCACCCTTAACTTCCAGTAAGGCAAGCTGACAGATAGGCACAGTTTGTATTTATGTTGTTGTAGATATTATTGAAAGACGCTCGCAGCAATTTGGCCGCAATCCAGAAGCACCGTGCCCCTTCTTTGCTCTGATTTCCCAAATAATTGAGTGCTTCCTCACTTTCCTTATCGTATACAATATACATGGAAGCAATGCATTAGACGATACGTGTTTTCATACGTAAGGAAATGGATAAATAAATATTATTTTGATGGTTATGGTATGATGACCAAACGAACATATTGTGAGTACAGGTATCGTACAGGATGTATGTTGTTCTAATGTAGGAAATGTAATTAAGTTTGGACATAGAATAAAACCAATCTTAAAAATGTAGTTAAATTAAAATAGCTAAAACAAAGAATTAAAATATGTATGAAAATATAATGCCCTAGTTATAAATATTTCAATCCACGATGAGGCGCCCACTCTGTCAAACTCCATACGAATCGAATGAAATATAAGCGATTTTGACAGAGTGGGGCGCGTCTTCGTGGATTGAAATATCAATAATATAGGTATACCTAATGACGATTTCACAATATTAAAAAGTAAATTCAAAGTATATTCATTCATTCATTCAATATTTTAAGATGTCTTTACCTGACGTCATAGCCATAAATTTCATCCACTTCTTACGTTCAAATACATTGGAAATTGGAATAGCCTATATCTTGTAGTTTTATGTTCTACTCAGCGAAAAAAGAAAAAAAAAAATAGTTTTTCAGGTGTAAGAGATATTTATTAAAACTATTCTGAATGACATCAAAATGCAGTTTTCTTAAAGCTTGAGTCAGGTGGTCTTATGTGAACAAGATATTTGCTATCTGAATCCGAATCTGGAAACGTAAAGAAAACGATGGAAAATTCATTTGTTATTAATTCACGTATGCTTAACGTACTTAATAAAATTGCAAACATAAAACATGCATTTTTGCTTCGCGAAAGAATGTTTATCTTCATAAACACATGTTTATCAGGAGCGGAAGAATAAAAATTGAAACTCGCATTGAGTTAAACAAATTGTTTGGTAAACATTTCATTCTTTCACTGAGACGCCGGGTATCGTCAGTTATTGTAATGAACATACCTATCGTCGGTCGTTTCTTTCTAATATCGATCATTAAGGAAAGTCTAAACTAAATGATTGTATTTACCAACATATTTGATGCGACATTAGTATTTAGTACATTAACCCAAGATTAAAATATCAGATAACAGATTAAATAAAAAAAGAAAACAAGTTTAAATTGTTGGAAGACAATACCGCAAAATTACAAAACGAGCAAAAATCAAGTTGTATGTTTGGGAGCCCCCTTATTATTCATTTTATCCTGTTTTTTTATATCAACTTTTTTTTAATTGTTATGTTATAGCGGCATTAGAAAAACAACATGTGTGAAAATTTCAACTGTCTAACTGTCACGGTTAATGAATCGTGAGATACAGCCTGGTGATAGACAGACAGACAGTCTGGCGGACAGGGGGTTTCAGTAATAGGGTCCCGTTTTACCTTTTGGGTACGGAAAGTCTGCATCGAGAAATGTGCATATAGGTAATTATTAAAATAAAAATCATTTGCAACGTTTCCTTGACGACTTACTTAAAACGCTTTATAATACGAAAGCCATACAGTTTCAGCTGGAAGTTTATTTAAGTAAATAAATACCGGTTATGATGGAGATTTTCTTGGCAAAGGATAAGACACTATTGACACGTGAAGGTCTAGACCAGACATCAATGACGGCCTGACGTTAGCGAGCTAGACAAGTAGACACGCCCGACCGAGATCAAAAGCAAATTGTATTTCAACCATAAATCTATTGTTCTATGAAGTTCAGATAAATGTCTCGGATTTATTGCGGATCACGTTGTACTAGTTAAACGACTTCCTGTGACTTTAGAAGAATCTATACATAGGATAATTTTGATGTATCTTTGTAACAAACTTGTTATGAATTCATCGCGGCAGACCCCCCCAAAAGAGAGGCCTAAGGATCTCGAGTCTTGAGGTCATTTGTCAGAACTATACCAAGGTTCTTTTCTTTGCTGTTCTTATTGTTACATGGTTTCGGAGTTCAGAAGAGTGTCTTAACTGAATGGTGTTTGAGATTACTATAACCGTTTACTGAGGTCCAAGTAATTTTTACATAGATTATGATTCGAAGCTTTAAAGAGCTTATTGAAATAGACACGCCAGGTCATCACGAGACCTCGTTCAAATCATTGCTTCCTAATTTTTATCATGAATAAAACCGGCCAAGTACGAGTCGGACTCGCGCACCGAGGGTTCCATACTATAAAAGAGGTAAAACATTAAAATAATCACTTTTGTTCATGAATTTACGAGTATAATTTACATGTAAGTACATGTGTACGGAGAAAGTCTCACCATAAGGGTTCCTTTTTTACCAAATTGGTATGGAACCCTAAAAATGGATACAAATGTTTTTTAATTAACCTGACAATGTAAATGTGTTACAAATTCTGATGCTGAGTTAATTTTTATTTAGAAACACCTGAGTATGATTTTTCAATAGGAACTTTTGAATTTGCTCATAAAATGCACTGGATATTTATCTCTGAGCAGTGAACAGCCGGTATTGGTATTCAATCAATATGCAAAGTGGTGTATGTAGATACAATCTTAGTTACATTGATCTCAGTACCACTCAGCTGGTATTAAATGTTCATAACTCTGGAAGGACTTTTTTATGTTTATCTTGATTATTATTTTTGACCAAAAGTTAGGATTACAATCTAATATGACAAACATGCAACAAAAAGTACCTATTTTAAAAATACTTCTATCAGAAGATACTAGTGGATGCCCATCCTCTATAATAATCATGTGGATTATTTTTATCAATTGTTTCACCAACTTCTGTCAATAGAATATAGAAACTTACGTGAACTTATTATCACACACACATGCACACACAAAACACACACACACATTATACTAATCAATTAAAATTAAACTTTAAATGTAGATTTTAAAAATGTTTGGTACGTACTTAATTTTAATTATAATTTAAATAAGGAAGAGCGCTGAGCGAGACCTCCAAATACAGCTTTTGCCACCTAAATGGATGCATTGCGTTTTTGTTGGTTTTTTTTTGTTTGTAACCCAGTTAATAATAAATAGATTTATTTTCATTAAGTATATAAATTTTCATAAATAAAAAAAATTCACAAATAAATTTTCATTTTCATTTTCATCTCATGGTACCGGAATACGCCATAAACGATGCAAAAATTTGAAAGAGTTAATAATAAGCTAATGTCCCAATGCTACCTTATACATACTCAGAAGGCAGAAGATATAGGCGATAAAACAGGTCTCTGGTTATACATTTTGTAGAAATGATGAATATCAATTAACTAACATGTTAACGGGTTAGGGCGCAGTATATGAGGTTATGAAGCTTTCAGCCAGTTCCAGATTGGTTGCATCCTTGACTGCGACCTTTGGCGCGATCGACGGCTAATGGAAAGAATAATGCCAAGCCCACTGCCCACGACGACGGCTGTTGGTACTTCGCATCTGTTTAGAAACTAATGGTAACCATTAGCTGCGGGATTTCAAACAATATGTTGAACTACTTATATTCAAATAAATCCTATCTGAATTTTTGAATATACACAACACTCTCATTAAACTTACCAATGGAGATTGCAAAGATAATCGTGATTCGTGGCCTAAAAAAATCAAATTCGTATAGTAAAGTCGGAACGGTACAATCACAGTTGAAAGGATCTTAACGCTGTTGTAAACAACAATAGGGTATTTGACTCCATTTTTTTTCTTACTTTATTATAAAGTAGAATTAAAATAATGACGTGCACTGAAAGAACTAATTAAATCGATCAAATAACAAAAAAGTTATAAGCATTTAAAGATTTGTGATTAGACAGAGATAGCAACATGAAATTGTGACGTCACAAAGTACCAATGCCATAGTAGCTTCGTGCGGCTTCATACAAATTTTCGTTTTGCGAGAAAGGGATAGAAGATCCCCCCACTCCAAAGTTTAAACGCCTGTAACTTTGTAAATCTTCGTTGGATTTTAATATTTCTTTCACTGCACGTTATTATTTTTATCCTAGTTTATAATAAAGTAATATTTTTTATCAAATTCAAAAGTAGTGTAAGACCCCATTATGCATCCAATATTGATTGAAATGATTTGGATCAAGCAATGGCTCAATAAAGCTCAAAGCACAGGGTAAAGTACAAATCAAATAGCCGATTCGCGTAACATCACCGTTTGCCTTTCTGTATGTAACCTTAATATGAATTAGTAGTAGCAGTAGTAGCATTATTGGTAGTAGATCGAACAATAAATATAGGTTGATTGGGCTAAAAACTTGCATGTTGGAAGAGCTTATAGAAAAGTTGACTCTGCTATAATAAGCCACTCAGATTGAGCAAAACTCATAACCTACTGGTCTGAAGGGCAGACGCTCAAAAAATCTAGTGAGCCTTAAATAGGATGATGATGATAGATCAAAAAACATAACTGAGTTGCATATTCGGCTGTTGGAGATCAAGCTAAGCTAAACTTTTGCAACTTTCTAAAATCTAAGCGATGATTGTATTTGATAAATCTATTGATCTAAATGTTCCACTAAGAAGTACTAGAAATTTAGTTCAGAAAAACAGTCAAAGACGGTTAAAGAAGATACAATTTCATGGAAAATTCCAAGCAAGACTGTCAAATGCCTTCCCCTTATAATAAAAAAGCAATTTACATACATACCAGAAACAAAACGCAGTAAATTAAGAGGGGTCATTGAATATTATTTATTTCCGTATCATTTGAGTAATGTGCCAGTTTTATTATACTGTTGTTTTCATTTGGGCCTTTTGTTTATGACTATGACTTCTTTGAATACTAACTATCTACTTACTGAGCCAATTTCGCTTTTATTCTTCTATTAATTTAGAGCTTTATCTGGTAATGAATAATGATCAATATTAGGTAGTAGGTAATATGTACGTAATACCTACGTATTTTACGTAGTCTAGTTAAAATTATAATGTAGTGTAGGTAGGTATCGTACAAAGTAATGATAAGGATAAATTCGTAGCAACAAGCACCACCGTAACAAAAAGACTTTCTATGGTATTGTTGGCTCTCACGGATGGGTCTGACTGCGTAAGAACAACGTATTCATCTTTATCGTTATCGTTAGCAAATTGTGCCCCCTATTGGCTAAATCAGGGCCAATCGCCGGGCAGAACTGGTTAACGGTTACGATAACGATGAATACGTTTTTCTTACACAATCAAGGGGCTGGAATATTTTAAAAACCTGTCGTCAATCAGTGTTGCAGTTTATGGTCTTTACGAGTTGGTATTAAAGTTTGGCAAAAATATTGTAATATTAAATAATTAGAATTAAAATTGTGGTGCCACTGTCCTACACCAAGGTGATTGAAATTTGAGTAATTTGGACAATTTAACGCAGAAATACAAAACCATAATATTAAATGACATATAATGCGGATCTTATAAACGTAACTTACGTTTAACTTTTATCGACTGCAGTTCTTAGAAAACAAAAAAAAAAACATTTTTTCTAAATGTTAAAATCAACGATGGAACAGCCTTCAGAACCGTGAACCCTCATTACATTATAGACTATAGTGTAGAATACACCCGCATAGACACCAATAGATAAGTGAACTAAAATAGCACCGACATGTATTATATTACCTACTTAACAATTTATTATTTTCCTGTAACTAACTCATCAGCAACGTAAACAATATGAGCACTAACTGTACGACAGTGTACTGGTTTCCTCAATTTGATCGGAACGACCGCCGATGGCAGCACTAAAATGTTTTTGTGGGCATTAAACTTGGCATCGGGCGGTCGTAACACTTTGATAGCATAGTTACAGACTACAATGTGACCAATTTATCTGGGGGGTGGCGGGAAGACGAACTAAGTATCTACTTACATTATTACCAAACTAGTCACCCCTTTTTAATGTCAACTGTACAATTTCCGCCGAACAATGACTTTGGTAGAGAAAAAATACTAAAACCGAATAAAGGCAATGCTGCAGGTATCACATCCATAAAGCAGTCATTGTAACTTGCAAGCAACTTAAAAAAACATTTACATATGATTTCTTAGGTTTTCGAAAAGTAATGACATACGGATCCGAGACATGGTCGTTTACTCATAAGAAGTAACAATGGGCGGAACTTAGCTCAAGAAACCGACGGACGTTGGGGACCCAAAGTGCTGGAATGGCGACCCGCACGGGAAAGCGCAGTATTGGCATACCTCCGACCACATGGACTGACGACATTAGAAGAGTCACGGGAAGGCGCTGCACACAAGTAGCGCAGGACCGTATGGGTTGGAAATCAATTCAGGAGGCTGAAAGCCTAGCTAAAATGAAATTAAAGCGACTCCAATCAGGTTCCAGATAAATCGGTGATCCTGTAATGACCGTGGGATTCGCAGATATCGAAGATTTACGATCAAGATTCATTAAACGTAAAATAAAAATTAAATTGAAAGCGTATTCTCAGTAGAAATAGCTAGTTTTTATTGGCAATAAAGTGTGTACTTGCCTATAAATCCTATAATGCTAAAATAAAATGTTTAAACATACAATGAAGACGCATTTAAAGCATACGTCCTATCGTCCGATCGATCTATAAAATAGAGTGTATTTATTGCAAGGGCTAGTTGATTATACCAATTTAATCAAAAACATTTACATTCTTTATTGACATCATTAACAGGTTTAATATGGCGGTATCGGGTATCCCTTTGCTCTTGCACACAAAGATTTATTGCACACAATAGTTAGACCGCCTTTAGCTTTACTTGAAGCAGCAGGTTTTACGTGAAATAATTAGGACGGTCAAGTTGGCTGGAGAGACGCATATTATATTATATTTATTCACATGTAGAGCTGAAAATTGGTGAGAAGTACGAATATTGTGAAAATTTCAAAATTTCCTATCGATCGCACATGTGCAAAAAAATTCAAAACCTAACAAAAACATAATAGAGTCAAAGTTCGCAAATGCGGTTTGCATTTTTCAGCCAACTAGCAAGTTCTTCACCAAAATAGGTCCGACAAAAATGGTACACCATGCAACTATTTACGAGTATCTGTAAACATTGTTGTATTTCTATTCTTCCAATTCCTACAAAAATTATGCTCGCACAGACTCTTCTCCTTCCTATTCTTGATTACGCTGACGCAAGCATTGTCGACTTAAATGAAAACCAATTAAGTAAGCTTGAGAGACTTCAGAATTCCATTATTAGGTTCATATTTGGTTTACGCAAATATGACCATATCTCACAATTTCGTTCTCGTCTTAATTGGTTACCTATCCGACTTCGCCGGAATCTTCACATCCTTTCCATTCTGTACTGTGTTCTGTTTCATCCTTCTGCGCCCCCTTACTTAAAAGAGAAATTCAATTTTGTAGGTCAACCTGGAAAATTGCTCCGTTCTTCGAGGAAACTTATTTTGATGATGCCTGCGCATAAGTCTTCCTTCTTTCATAAGTCTTTTACGATTCAGGCTATTAATCTTTGGAATGCCTTACCTCTCGATATTAGAGAGGCCCAGACTATAGGACAGTTTAAAAGACTTGTGAAAGATCACTTTATATCCCAGTTGCCTGAGTGCTGATGACTAACTGTCACCTATAAATTTGTAATCTCAATACTTATTATATCCTCTTGTTCTATTGTTTTGAGGATTATTTTTATTGTATTAGTATTATTTTATATATCTATATTTATGTATATACATATATATTTGTATTTATGTACAAGTATATATAATATAGTTTAGTTTATAGTATAACTAGTTTATTGTAAGTAGTTTATTGTATTTATTTATTCCGGCACCCCGCACCACCAACCGCGTATCCAGTTTCAAATATTCCTTCACATTATTGGTTGCCTGGTAGAAATCGCTATGTAGCGATAAGGCCGCCAAATTGTACTCCTAAGTTTGTTTGTATTTAATTTATTTCTTTTTTTTTTCTATATTTTTATTCTGTGGTGTGCAATAAAGAGTTTTATCTATCTATCTATCTATTTCTTTGATAGGCTTATCTCTGTCTTAAACCAATACTATGCAGCCTAATTTTCAAACACGAGACTGAAGTGCGATTGTATGTCTTTTCGCGTTTTGTTTTTCATTCGGTTCGGACACTTTAGCGCTGACCCCAATCGTTGTTTATAATTGCTGATCCTTAGTTTATATATCAATGATTTCTTTCCTAGAAATTACAATTTTTGAAAAAGAGCGACCATCGCAATATGAATCGCTCGCTCAATTAATGATAAAGCTTTAAAAACAAAAGAATTGTATATATAGTGATTTCAAGAAAAACCCTAATCACATCAGAATACAATCCCCTTTTTTGTGGTCGTTCAGACTTACCTAATAACCAGCTCCAGAACATCTTCTCTCTCGAAGACCTTGCAATACAGGTGAAGGATCTTCAAGCAGGTGTACTGCAGACCTGTCCAGGCCAGGTCCGCTGATTTGAGGGCTTCATCCCAGGGGCAGTTCTCATGTCTTGACAGGCACAGCATGCCGTCGTCACGGGCAGTTTCCGTCGGAGGCATTTAATCTTTGGTAGCTTTTGACTAGTTATGAGATCTTTGGTTTTTCAGATTAAGTCTTTAAGTATATCACTACAATCTATAATCTTGGTGAAGTTTTAAGTAATTCATGAAGGAAAGACAAGATTTCTATTTCATTGCCTCTTTAGTAGCTTGAGAATTTTGCCATAGATAGATTTAATTGCAATACATCAGGGTTGTAACGTAAAGTACTTATACGAAGGGCATTGGAAGACAATGGTTGGAATACTTTTGCCTCAACTCCTGTTCATGTCCCGCTGTCTCAGAATGAGAGGAGCTTGGCTATGGCCTACCAAGAATTGGCTTGAAATTGATGGTCAAAAATGGGCTTGAAAGCATAATGCTGTTTCAATTGCGTCAGTCGAAGCGATGTGACGAAGTCCAGATTGGACTGGCATCCATCTATGTATTTCGTTAGATTAAACTTTTATAGATTTTTTTGAGCTTAATCAACGCATTTGCCTTTTGTTAAGATTCTACTCTATAAAATATAGTAAAAATTCATTGGCTTTGAAAACCTACATTAAACTCCCAGATCTTTAATTTGATAGTATTATAGTAGTAACAGGTAAGGTAAAGTAACTATAGAATAATGGTAATGTAACTATAGAATAATTACAGCTGTATTGTATTGTTTAGGAAGGTATTAGGTAATCTGATCTATCAAGTAAGATAACGGATATATTATACGGCACGCAAAAAATCTTTCTGCTAGAAGTATAAGTTTCTAAGTTGAAATTTTTACAGCTTTAGCATAAGTTTTAGTTAAATATCTTAGTCGCATTGAAAGAGGAATAAAACCATAAACGGTCGGCATTATGTGTCATTATGGTCGCTCTAACTGCATTGCGGTGAAACTAGTTTTAAATTAAGTATTCTACTCACTATTACAATTTACAAGTGTAGGACAAGTATTCCTGTGCATTGAACTGTTTTAGTTTTGGAGTCTCTGCGATCCTTGTAATTTTATAGAAAAAAAGGTCACTAAGAGGTGAAAGTACATATATGGCATTATATTACATAGTTTAGTAGTTTAGGTGTTGTATAAAAAGTGCATAGAGAAGTAAATGCAGCGAGAAAATGAAACAATATAAAACTAACGAAAATAATACCTTTTCTCTAACAATGAATTGTTTTGTCACAAAAGTAAATCATTATTGTCATTGAGTTAAATGATTATTGTAATCAAACTTCGTTTCAAAAGATCATTGATCCTAAGGCTCAAGCTTAGCTCACACTAATAACATTACATCAAGGCTTATTGTTTAACTAACGAAGTCACAGGCCTTTGCTTGTGGTACCTAAGTAATAAGTATCACCGTATCGTTAAGTTATATCATGCGAATATTTTCACACAATATTCGCGTCTAAAAACCGGATGAGAAAAATAAGACATGTTTTTTCTACCTCAGAGGTCGTTGCTCACATTTTTCAAATTCATTTATTGACTTGGCCTTATCTTATGCAGCCTTGTGTGACTATAGATGGTTAAAGTAATGACTTACCCATATACGAGGAACTTAAGCCCTTGACAGAGGTTTTGGTTTGACCTGCTAGTTAATCCAATACTGCTAACATGTATGTACCATTATTTATCAGAATTTTGCAGTGATTCCGTCGATCAACTCAGATAAAACGTTTTAACATTATCATAGTCCCTTAATCCTTTTAACAAGCCACGGTTCCATTTCGTCATGAGTATCAAGCGTGTATCACAGAAACAATAGCTGTCAACGAAGAATTGTTTAAATTGGAACTTCCTATACCATTCGCCTCGTCCGACATTCGCGGTACGGTATTTCTTATTGGATAATTTAACATGCATCCGTTGCATGCCTTTCTGTGTATCTTTATCAATTACTCGTTATAATCGATCAGACTTTTATGATATTGTGTTCCTTGTATTTTTAACCGACTTCAAAAAATGGAGGAGGTTCTCAATTCGTCGGAATCTTTTTTTTTATTCACAGTTTTATTCGAGATGTCTTTGAGTCTTCACTTGACTAATCTAGTTACGTGAATTTTATTATTTGGGATTTAATTAAGATCGATCAGTTAGTTTTAAACAAAGCACATTTTACTCATTATGTAGGTTCTGCTTCTGCTTTATGCCTTTAATATAATTATAGTTTCGATAGTCTTATTTTGATCAGTTCCAAAAATACTCATTTTCCTGATATGTCACCAAATATACTCGTAGTTTTTGTAAATCCTGTCTCCATCGCAAGTACGCAATCCTGTCTCGCTACCGCCTAATTATTTTATCATTCATGAATATTTTTATCAAATTGCTCCTTAAACCAATGCAACAAAATTTATTTTCCCTTGGTCAGGAAGCTACTTATTCATAGAACCGTGACACTTATCACATCCTACTGCATACAACCTTATCACTGGACACAATTAGCTCACTGTCGACAATTTTCATGTTTGTTTAACACTACGCATGTATAGTTAGTTCAAGTTTATATCACTAATTTACATAGTTTAACAATAGACTTACTAACCCTGTACGGTTTTTTTTAGTAGGTAGCTAATAGTCCCCTATCCTTCATGTTACAATTTCTCCACGTGGTAATGATAAAATGTTTATCCTTACTCACAGTTTTATCCACTCTCTTCTTCTTTTCCTTCTCCTTTCCATTTTTGCCTTGATTTAGTTTAGCCGATAAGCAGTGATAGCTCAGTGGTTCGGACCTCTGCCTCTCATAAGGAGGTCGCAGGTTCGAATCCTGGGCACACACCTCTGACTTTTCCGAGTTATGTGTGTTTCAGGAAACTAAATATCACTTGCTTAACGGCGAAGAAATACATCGTGAGGAAACCTGCATGCCTGAGAGTGCACAAAAAATGTTCTCGAAGGTGTGTGAAGCCCGCCTACCCGCACTTGGCCAGCGTGGTGGGCTATGGCCAAACCCCTCTCAGTCTGAGAGGAGACCCGTGCCCAGCAATGGGACGTAAAAAAGGAGTTGAGAGTTTAGCCGATAGTGAAAATGATTCTATCCCGTCACAGAATAAATTTTGTAATTTTGGGTTTTCTAGCTGATTCATGGAATTAAGTCTACTGTCTAACTTCGGTCTAATATTGGCGTTTGTTGAGTCGAAACAAAAAACTAATCACTGCCTGTTTAGAGCAGTAAAATAGCACTTCTTCAACAGTTAAGATATTATGTAGAGTTCTGCATATGATTTAAAACTATAAGTGTGTACAAGGTCTCCCTGTTACACTTCTGTCGACCTAATATGTGTGGAAGCCTTATAGTCAAACAATTGCTTTGCTCTGGCCTAGTTCGTTATGCCATTAATCCTCTCAACTCAAAGAAAGATTCTAAAGTTACTTCTTACCAGAAGAAATCTCTCTTTGAAGTCAGACTCTACCGAGTACCGCCATGCTCAGAAAGCTATTTTGCACCGGAAAGAACTGGCAAGAAACTCGGCACATGCTTGTTTAATCGTGTTTACATTTTTGTTTTAAATGATAGGTACCTAAGTCAGATTATTATAACAGCATCTTGTCAGCAGAAGGAAGCATATTGCTCGCATGGGTCTTTGTCATTTAAAAATTCCCTTACCTAACAGATGAATTTTGACATATTCATTGATAGCTTACGCTGTACGTGATTGACACCTTAGATTGGAAAAGGGATTTTATAAGAATGCCTTTAGTGGTGAAGTGAATTTAATCGTTTTACGTGAATAGTAGGTACTTACGGGTAACAGAATGGAAAATACGAGCCTGAGTCACACTTGGCTAGTCTTTTCATTGTAGAATGCACTTTACGACAAACGACAATCAATGCCTGATGGAAAGCTTGGAAATTTGGCTTGGAGGCTGGTAGGGTGTTTCACACCTTAGCAGTTCGTATCAGAAACGTGGAAGAAAAACGTTTCGTGCAAGTTTATTTATAAACCAAATATCATGCCACACGGCTGTATTAATAAAAGTTGTCACTAATTTAATTAAACCGTGTTTATGGGCGGAGTATGGGCACGTATAAGTTGGAGCAATCGGAATAAAGCTTTACGTGGGCTTTATGTCAGTTTGGGCGCACCTCGGCCTTGCCATTGGGGTCATAAGGTGGGATCTTGACTTTAATTAAATCTTAGATTAGGAATAATGTTGTTTAATACATTTAAACAAAATGCAGGTACATAATGTTATTGTAAACAAGATATTAAGAGGCAGGTATTGATTTTATTATGGGAAGATGCAATGACTTTCAAAGCAACGAGCAAAAAGTTAGAGAAGCATTGAACTTAAACCCTCTATGCCTAACATGGAAGATACTTGCCAAGTTTGGTCTCGTGTGTCCCAAGACAGGTCTCAGGTATAGACATTTCAATCCACGATGACGCGCCCAACTCTGTCAAACTCCATACGATTCGAATGAACACAAGCGATTTTGACAGAGTGGGGCGCGTCTTCGTGCATTGAAATATCTATACTCCGCTGCTGAAACCTGTAGGTTATACAAAATAGTCACGTGGAAATGGCTCAGCGATAGGTTACCTAAATGTATGACGAAAGAGATAGGTAGAGATACGTACGGGATAGAAAGAGATGCAAGGTGTTAACAAATCTTTTGGTGATACGCAATTGCGATCTGAATTGCACTTTATTGTGATATAGCTAAGAGTCGCTATTTACTTAAATTATCTTGCGGAAAATCTTCTATTCTGTGCCTCAGATAGATTGTAATAATCCATTAGACAATATGTTGACAGCTGTCCATCAGCGCGCCAAGAAAACGTTGTTTTGACATGTCCTATTGGTTTTAAACAGTTAAACAAGACTGTTTGACAGCACAATAGCTTTTTAAAACAATGATACTTACTTTGTACAGCTAATTCATAAGAAATTCAATTGTATATGTCTCGAGTAAAAGTTGGTTTCTAAATGTTTTGATCTCGAAGCGATTTGCAAATAATGATTCTGAGAACTAAACTGTTTGTATTGGAATTCTAATGGACAACTACCTACACGTACTATCGACTACCATCAACTATCGACAACTATTGACAACTAGATACGTATCTATAGCTAGACCGCTATAAACTTGGCCCTCCCATGGTCTGCGGGACGCGGGCGGGAGCTACTCAACCACTGATCTCTATTCTATGGATTACAAATTCTATACAATTCAGGCTGGGTTCACAGTGGAGTGGATCCATAGAAAAGGGATCAGTGCACTCTACTAATCAGCTGTCAGAGACTGGCGTGAATTACGCTACACACGATGATATTAATCTTGCGACGTGGATAATGATGCATACTCAAGAAAATACTATAGGAGAATTATCAAGATGCGAGTCATTACTTACATCGTGTCGTGTATAGCCCATCGCAATCGTGTAAACGTACGCCAAAAATGCCTTACATCATTTTGGAAACAGCTGCAAACATTGTTGGACGGATATTACCAAACATAGCTATTCTCCACCGCAAAGAAACCGGCTTTCAAATGAAAAAAACCTGCATCAAAATCGGTCCATCCAGACTCCAGAGCTACGATGCCACAGACAGACACACACACATGCAAAGGTATACAGACATCGACGTCAAACTTAAATAACACCCCTCGTTTTGCGTGGAGGATTTAAAAGATTTAAGGTGAATGGGACAATATTTTCTAAAAAGTTTTTGTTAGTAATATACTATTGCTTGACCGCTATAAACTTGGGCCTCCCATGGCCTGCGGGACGCGGGGCGGGTATTGCTTCACGCGTGCCAGTATAATCATTAAATGACAAGGGTTAGGGGTTTTATAAATTTTTAATTTAGGTATTTCTTTACAAACTGCATTATAAGGTACTTCTTCTTATTAAGAAAAGTCAAAAGTCAAATGATTTATTTCATTTAGGCTCATTTTACAAGCACGAGACGTTACTAATAGCTACTTTATTTTACTAAGTATACATAAATTGATGAAATTCAAGGTACGAGTACATATTAATGATCTATTAGTAGACATTAAGGAACATAAATATTTCTCGCAGATGCTCCTAAAAGCGTAAACAATTTGCACGCTGATCGACATTGTTCAAATAAAATGATTTAAACATCCCTAGCTTAGCCTATGTTATTAGTAGTTTGACGACCTCCGTGGTTGAGTGGTTAGCGTGCCGGTTTTCATGGCGCCGCCATCTCTGAGGTTCCGGGTTCGATCCCCGGTCGGGGCAATGTAGAAAAATAAGTTTTCTATATTGTCTCAGGTCTGGGTGTTGTGGTACCTCCGTTGTTTCTGATTTCCATATCACAAGTGCATAAGCTACTTCTTATGGGATCTGAGCAATGTATGTGATGTTGTCCTCTATAGGTATATATTTATTTATTATAAAAAAAAAAAATTTGTAGAGGTGGAATTTTGTACAATTCGATGCATTTTTATAGATAACTAAGAACCGTCGTGAAAACGTAGTTTGTACAAAGAACTAACTAAAAGACTTATAAGTTCGATTTTTATTTTGTTTCATACCAGCTATTGCCCGTATCATAAAAATTTTCACGATAATTGATGATTTAATGAAAGAATAATAGAATCCGGCGAAACAAAAATAATGATTTAACGTAGCAGTTTGTGAACAAATTAATAATTATTATAATTAATTACTTAATGAAAATGAAAGGTTCAACTGGATTGTAAAATCATAGAATTTTCTGTTAACGGATCAATTAAGTCAATTCTAACTGTAATTTACGTACGTAATCAGTTAGCTAAATATAGCTAAATAGTATACGAATTTAGTGAGTTGCTAATACAGCTATTGTCATCGGAAAACTTTTAGGTTACAAATTAATTACGAGAAGCAATTAGTTCTTATTCCAATTATAGGTACCGTACATAACTAGGTAAACTAGGTAAACAGTTCATTGTTGACTTTTTCAACAAAATATTGACATAGCACTGTGTGTGGATGTGGAGCCGCGGACATGCATGTCGTTAGTGAAATGAACATAGCGCAGAGGTAAATAACTAATTAACTAACTATCACATATAAATGAATAGAGGTAATGAAGAAATACTAACCTAAATAGATTAACAAATTACAATCTAAACTTTAGGCATCTCTTAGTCAATTCATTCAATTCAAATGTGAGTCATTACGGGGGTTTTCAAGAAAGTACTTGAATATTTGAAGAAAATATAATTAAATTATAATATTTGATAAAAAAAAAAATTGTGAAAAATTACGGTAGGTCTTAAGCTATTTTTTATATCCCTAAATGACAAAATAAAGTTTGTCGGTCTGCTAGTATTTATATATCATACTCTGAGCCCCCTAAACCCCCTCCCTGGCTACGCCCATGGTAATGGAAGTAGTAACCTAAACACCTATGCTGTTCCAAACTTTGTGCTACAAGAGCCAATAAATAACAGTCGACAGAATTAGTTCCATTATACGCAGTATAGCAGAATTTATTGAGCAAATATGATAAGTTGCCATCATAAACCATATTTTTGTTCACTGGCAGTGATCCAGGCAATTCCCAGTCTTGACTCTACAGTTACAATATTTATGTCCTTTGAATTTCATATTTTATGACTGTTAGGTGTCGAATTAAAAATTGGGTATGGTTATGAAATTGTTGCAAAGTTTTAATCAATACGTAGGTATCTATATAATTAATGAGTAGGTATAACTATACTCGTAAGTACTTATATGAAAAGCACCATTGGTACTTGGTAGATAATAATATCTACCAGAAAGAAATCTGCAGTCATAGTCAATTTATCACCCGACTTCAAATAAAACTGGCCAAGTGCGAGTCGGACCGATACGGGGAACGGTATTTTTTCGACAGTTTGCCCAATAAATCAAAGACTATCAAGCACAAAAATAAATAAAAATCGGTTTTAGAATATACAAGTGACGCCCTTTCATATGATTTGTGTTTGTTACCTCATAACTTTTGACTGGGTGAAACGATTTTGATGATCCTTTTTTATTAGAAAGCTGACTATGCTGCGGAGTAGGCAAAAATAAAGGCAGCTGGCAACTACCAATGAATGGTATTGGTACCCCGTACCTACTTAAAATCTGATCCACCACGTTTGTAAGAAGATCGAAAAATTCCAGCTTACCATCTTAATACCTAACTACCTACCTAGCACTGATACCTTATACTTAGAAACTTACTCATTGCAGATTGAACTGCTATGATCATTAATCACATAGGTACATAGGCTTATAAATCTAAAGTAAGTAAAGAGTGTCGACCGTCGAGATTGCTCTACTGGGATCGGTCGGTAGAGTCGACTGATTAACGCGCCAAGCAAGTACCTTTTATTATGAGAATCTATGAAAGCGAACGATTCTACTGAATAGGTAGGACTTCGCTCATAGGAAGGTAGGTACCTCATTACCTAAGTCCCTCTCCAACTATATTACGTAGGTATTTTTCTCGAAGTCCCTAACTCCCTAACACTGCTTGTCAGTCTTAGCCTGTGCTACACGGTTGCCAACAAGCCCGTATGCAGGGGTGACCTGGTTGGAGGGCCGGTTGGTACTGCCGTCGCGCGTTGCGGCTACACGGCTGCAAACTTCAGTGTGTTTACAACTGCGGTAGGAGCACGACGAGTAGATATGGCTCCCGCGTTATCAAAAATTCAAAAATTGGTGTTTCGCTGGCACTCTTGTGTGCTGTAGATAAAGAAAAAAGCCTAAGAGGATTTGGATGAAGCGATAGCTAAAAGAACGACTACTTCTGAGTCACTCAAATTTAATAGGATTATTGGATTTTGATGATTTATATAATTTTTTGACGAGTTGGTGGAAATGGTTCGACCATTCATAGAAAAAAAGGATACAAAATATATGAGACCAGCTATATCTGCCAAAGAATGAATTCTAGTTAGGTACTTTAAGATATCTGGCTACTGGAAGGGAATATAGAGATCTCAGATACAGTTCAATAATATCACATCAATTATTATCAGAAAAGACGTGCTCGCTCATTGCTAGACAGAGCGCGACTGTCTTTGAAGTTGGTTGGAACGCGCGGCTACACGGTTAGCAACCGCGCTCTCCGACCACTGTCGGCAGAGCAAGACTCCTGACCAAGGTTGTTGAATGTCAAATCGGCCAACATTGCAGAAACGCTGGCTACACGGCAGAAATCTGCAATGTCACCCCTGCATACGGGCTTGTTGGCAACCGTGTAGCACAGGCTTTACTAATGTCTTGTTAAACCAAATTGCTTTCAAGTCAATAAATCTGAGTCACACTTTCGCCTGGCATGATGACTCGTTTCTTTGAGAATAAAATGCGTGAGCTTCCAAACCATAAACCATTATTCTTTATTGGTTATTTGTTTGAATCATACCTTCTCAGTACTCTATCTAGCAGAAAGGCAATCATCGTTTTTTAGAGTTTCGTGCCCAAAGGGTTAAAACGGGATCCTATTACTAGGACTTCGCCGTCCGTCCGTGCGTCCGTCCTTCTGTCCGTCTGTCACCAGACTGTATCTCTTGAACCGTGATAGTAAGACACTTTTCACAGATGATGTCTTTCTGTTGCCACTATAATAACAAACATACCTACTTAGTATATACCTATTAAAAATTAAATTGGCTCCCATACAAGTGAAACAAAATTTTTTGCTTGTTTTTGCTCGATATTGATAACGACAACAGGGTTGACGCTTAAATTATTCACAGAATATTTAGTATTAATATAGGTACTTATGTATTTGAATTAAAAATAAACAGTTACTTAAATAGAAAAAATTAAGGAGAGCTCCCATGCAACAAACGTGATTTTTGGTCGTGTTTGAATTGGGATGTGCACTGTGCAGTGCGGGTGTTTTGTTTAATACTATTAAGAATGGCTCTTGATAGTACGAAACCCTCAGTACGCGAGTCCGACTCGCACTTGACCAAGTTTGATTGATATTTTTCCAAAACGCTGCCTGTCGCACCCACCTAGAGAGGGATTAAGGAGCACACCACGGGTGTGCCCGCGAAATTCAAATTTTTCGTGATTTTTCGCTATTTTTAAGCTAATAAGACATAATAGGCTTATGGCCGTAAAATTGCGATAATCTCAATATCTTCATCACGTGTTTATATAAAAATCTCTGCTCGAAAGTGTCGAGTTAAAGAAATTAGTCCGAGATTTGCGAGTTAAGTACTCGCATAAAACTCGATACTCGGACTAATTTCCTAGGATACACATTTTTATGCAAAGATTTTGATATAATCATGTAAAGATGATACTGCCACTCTCGCAAATTGATTGCCATAAGCCTATCAATATAAAACCACGAAAATTTTGAATTTCGCGGGCAGACCCTTTTAATTTCACGTTAAGTAAGAACCGTCTTTGGCCTATGCCCTATCCTATCAAAGATGTAGGTAGGTATGTAGTATTACATTGAAGTCTTTGGATTATTATCTATATTTTAGGCATCTGGAAGAGATCCTCATATTACCTATGTAGGGATAAGCTGTCGATGTTCTTGTCCCCTTTATTTAATGTAGTCTGACTCTTGTCCTTTCTGTGTAGTTTTTAATAAATAACTAAATTTGAATAGCATTAGCAACAATAATTCAATGGCTTTTAATTCAATGGCTGGCCAATAATTCGATGGCTTTTTTTTCGATTTCTGAATGAAGAATGCAGAGACTAAAGAGAGCGGGTCTGTAAAATCTGTGTTGGTCTATTACCTAGGTACTAGTTTCCGTAACTAGGTAAAAAAAACTATCTATGGCAAAGTTCTAAAATAGGTAAGAATGTGACCAAGAACCTTGTTTCACGAAGTAAGATCACAGTAACATGTGCCTTGGTAATTGTATAAACTTACTATTTATTCCATACGTTTTAAAATTAAAACCATTTCACATCTTCCAAGTATTTTCACAAAAATGCATTATTTTAGCGTAAACATTGTTTAGTTCCGAACTTCTTATCTAATCATAGTCATTTCCTTCATGAATCACAAAACAAATCATTTACGAGCTACACTTTTTTAATAACACAATAACAAGAGTCCAAACTAAACTCTAAACTCAAATAAAAAAATAAAAACAAAACAAAACTAACTTTTTTAATTTGAATTTGACAGTTGCGCGTAGTTTCGTTCGAAAACCACAACCGCGTGCGACATTAGCGCTAGAGCGACGCGACGCGCTTGCGTTCCGGCTTCCCAATGACAAATGCGCGTCAACGGGTTGGCCGTTTGTTTACCTCGGCGATTTCGCTCGCTCAAGTTCAAGGGATTCTTTACGAAAAGTAACGCGCGGACTAGGGTTGACAATTTTATTTTTAAGAGGATACACTGAGTTTATTTTTATCTTTCTTACTCTTACGAATACGTTGGAGAATACGACATGCAGTATTGCGAAAGAATATAACAGAAAAACGACATTTTATTTTACCTAATTACTATAAACTTTTTGTATATTATTACTACCGATACATTAAACAAAAATTACAATTGCATTCATTGTAGATTCCAATAAAAATTACAAAAATGGAGATTTTGGAGCCACTTTTGGAAGAACTTTCTATCGAGACAATTTAATCCAATCGTGATTCTGCTTGGTCTGCTTATGGAAAACACACGTATTCCATAATAACAGGAATATCACCTTTGTCTTCTAAACTTAAAATAACGAATTTCAGTTTAAAGGATATAGTGTAGCCTCAAATAGGGGTATATACATCGATATACCATCGATGGGTATATACGTAGTATTTTCTACCGTGTTTTCTCTCAAATCTTTGGCATAAAATCTAAATGTTGAGATCCATGAGCATTACTTGGCGAATTTTACTTGAAATTAAAAACAAAGTATATCTATATTAATATTATTAATGAATATGACTAGTAAATTCGTAGGTTGTTGAAATATAGGTACACTGATTAGGACTTGATGTACATGATTACATTTAAGTGTATGGGTGACAACCCTAGATCAAACCAGCCAATAGAGTTGACCTCAGATTAAACCACAATTATCTACATTTGGCACGTCAGGTGCGGCCGGTGAGCGCTCACGTAAAGCTGGGCGTAAAATAATTATTTCTTCGGCAGTATATGTGTGAACTATGGAGGGAGCAGTGAGCACCTATTCTGTGGTGATGTCATTCGGAATGTATAGGTGTTTGTTGTGATAACAATAATCTGTGTTTTGATAGCAGAGTAAAATACTCGGAATAAGAATAATACACATTAGACCTAACTACTTTCAATTATGTATTCGGTGCTACTTTCAACTTCGTTCCAACTATTTGTCTTGACTTAATTATTCGTTAAATAGAACATTCCCCGATTATTTCTTACCACCGGATTATTCTTAAGCAAAGATTTCTATGTGTTCTTAATACGTCGTTTTAGGTAATAAATATCTAATAGTCGGCAGTTTGATTTGGGGAAAAAGTATCACTACCTATTCCTTGCATAGTTATAACTGCAGTGATTAAGCACTGAACAGTTTGAGATTATTCAATTTTCCAAATGGTCTGTCTGGCTACCGTACTTATGTACTATCCAACCAGGGAAAATAGGTGCAGGCATTCCGATTTAATGCACTTACTGAGTTCGGATATTTTTAACTTACAACCCCTTTCAGTGTATTTTAGCGATCACTTGGTGAAACTGACAATAATAATTGTAGTTCACTCAAATAAAAAGGGCCAGGTAAGTTTGACTAGATTATAATATAGAGCCTTGACCATGTGGATTGGCGTCAATTGAATGATTTTTTGTTGAAGGTGCCATAAAATATGGTGATTAATGTTTACATTTTAAGTAGTTTTCGAATAAATAAAATGACTTTTAATAGTTTCCACTTATGACTATTTTATAGGTGTCACTTTTCGTTCCTGGCTCCAGTTGATGGCTGGAAACCAAATTAAAGTATACCTGTATCCTGTAGCCCTCTGCCCTACCGGTTTTTGTTTGCCATAATTTCAATTTTAAAATTCACGTCCTAAGACAAACTATGTCCTAGAGAGAAAATTTATACTGAGATAATTTTAACGAATATGTTGCCTTTACAGAGTAGACTCGAGCCTCTAAGAATTTTTAAATCATTTAACTTTTTCATATTAAAATTATCTGATAGCAAAAATTGGGCCGTGCCTATCTCTATCTTATCAAGACGCTTTAGTATAAAGATATATCTATGTTTGATTTGACGATAAAGTTTAAGGACATATTTTTAGTTACAAAAATTAAATACATATAAAATATGTTCTTCTGGAGTATGAGTATAAGACACAAATTTTCGTAATTTATATCGAAAAAGCAATAAAACCATCAGACATGATCCGATAAAAATAAATCACTTATTGTGATGCCATTATCATAATGGTTTATCCAAGAAAGTTATGGTTTTTATTCCATCCCACAGAATACCAAATTGTATTACATTTGCAGGTACAAAAGGTAAACCGATATTATCTGTGACACAACAAAGTGCTATTCAGGTTGCCGTAACAGCTTTAGTTACCAAAAGTTTTGCTAACCACCTTGCTTCTTTCTATCACGCAACTCAATTTTTATCTTCTCCTATTTAAGTAACCCGTCGACTAATCGCACCATACAGTCAGGGATAAAATGCATACATAGCCTAAAACTGTATGTAAGTTCAACAAGGCTCTCTTGGCGCTTGAATGACATTGACAGGAGGGCGCTGTTATATATAACAAAGGCATCCAGAAAATAAAATCTCAATTTTACTCTAATTTCAGGTTAAAATAGTTAATAGTAAGCAAAAACAACACAACATACAATAGCGATATACCGACAGAGCGAACCATCAAACAAAATCACAAGATAGCGGTGTTAGTACCGATTTTGGCCACGCGCCAAGATAGCCTTGTCGCACTGTAACCGCAAATTATACCGTACCTAATTAGACTATCAAGGAAGACAACAGCGTTAGGTTCAAAATATTTCTATGTAATATTATACTATGTATATGTTACTGGACTGGGCGAGTGCAAGCAAGGATTTTTATTTGCAAATTCTGTATGTACTTTTGACGTCTGGCCTATCGCCGTTTAGCCCTCGTCAGTCGTTACAAATTCCAATTACTTAATCAAGCCCGCAACCACCATCAATAATAATTAATTATATTGTGATAAAAATTACCAAACAAATAAATTGGTTCAGTAGTTGTGACGTGATTGATTAAAAAAATATAATATTACTTATACGAATTTTCCCATTAAATATAACACCTCCGTAATATCAATAACACATGGGTTACTTAATAATATGATGTCTTTATCAATTCATTATGAACTTGTTGTAACTTGTACGAAGGCTACTACTTACTAGCAACAGCTAACAACTAGTAAACGAAGCATAAAAGAAATAGTATTATTGTGGTATTAATAATAATATTATTTTAGTGTTTTTATTGGAACCTGGCCGGTAGAGGGCAGTACGGTTAAAAGTATGAATCTCTTTTGTTTTAGCGAATAGTTGACGTTGTATGGGCAATGACTAAGAATGGTGATTAATTTTTGTAATTAATTTGATACTTAAATACCTGCCTAATTATCGCCTACCTAGGTAATAAAATTTCTTTTGAAGGTTAGCAATGCCATCTTGTGACTAATATTAAAATTATGAAGAATTTCCAGAATTACATATAATATTACAGTACCGTAGTCAAACATTGTAATTAATGGTCATAATACTTAATGATATATTATTAATACTTTTCAGTATACTATAAATGTAACATTATGTGCTACTATTTTTTTTTTAATTTTCCCGCTACTCAATACTAGATGGCGCTAACGAATTAGTTTTAAAATGCGTAACAACCAAATACTAAACCTACTCAAGGTTTTTATAATTTAATTATTTATTTTGTAAAGGGAAATAGACATGCACGTCCTTTGCTGGTAACCTTTTTGTAGAACACATAATAAATGATAATTCTTATTGTATAATTTATGTACGCCATAGGTAAAATCTGTGGCCATAGTGGCCATAGGTACCAATCCACATTACCTATATCCTTATACATAACATTATTATCTTCATCATTATATTATAAGTAGATTATCTACTACCTACTCGTATGTAGAAGAATAGTGCTGTAAATTATAATAATTTAAACCAAAATAGCAAAAATAAAAAATATTTTTTTGCAATTTTGGAAGCTTAATAATCACAGATTAAGTATGGATAAATCAATCAGAAAATATGGAGATCAAACCATATAAGTATCATGGAATGTCATGATGGGGTGTTTAAGAGTAAGAACTTGCGAGTTCAATTCCAATGATGAATTAACGCATGGTCACTGAAATCATACAAATAGTTAAGAGATTTTTTGACTGACTTTCATTTGGCCATAGATACAATTAAATAAATTGGAATTAAACAATTATTCAATTAATGCAGTTTTGTTGCATTGCACAAAGCACTCAACTAGGTACTCGCATCGTTACCAAGATGGGAACAACCGGAAACAATATGCCTAAGGGTCTCCCCAGGGCGTTGGCACGCTCGACATAATAGGTAGGTATCTCAGTAGCGCCATCTTTCATATTAATATGTTTCCGATAGACGAAAATTACTCGTCTTGATAACTTCGTCCATAATTGCACAGACAAAACCCTCGGTATTCCCAAAGAGGTCACCGAATTGCAACCAGGATACAGATGCAATTGGCTCTACAGTCTGCATCCGGCTTCATCAGGGCCTTGTAGAACCTACCATATGTAACTCTTTGCTTCTTCAACACCGCCACACGATCCGAGGTGGACAGCACTATAGGTTTTCGCCAGTTCGTTTTGCCTAATGAAAATGGGATAAGACCTGCAAACTGCAACCACATCGCTATGCATACATCCACATCTTAAGAAAATAATTTCTAAGACTGCATACCTCATGATTTCTTTAATCTTTCTTCTTCCTAGTTATTAAAAACCAAGGGTTATAAGGGGTTACAAGGGTTCTATCGCGCCCCTGAGAAGAAAATATAAAATAATATAAATTGATGTATCCTTATATAGCTTTTTACATTCAAAAGTCGATGTTTCGATATTTACCTTTTTCCTATACTAATGCTTTGAGTCGAAAATTGAAATCTCTTACAAAATTAACCTACAGCGTTAACACAATAACAAAGGATGTTTTGTTTATTCTGGAGTGACTCGTGACTCACGAAGTCGTTGTACTTTGTTCAGTAGTACGTATCTGACTAATTGTCATACATGATTACCTACTTGTGTAACGCTGGATATTAGTATTTTTCAATTTTAACTTTACTTTATACATATTTCAGTTTCAATATAGCACGAATGCTCGCTTACTAGCTTTTGAAGCTCCTCATAGAATAAGACCGAACGTCGTAGGAGTGGAGTGTCCAAATCAGATCTATGACAGCTGTAACGGATCTGTGACGTCTCTGGCGCCGCGGGAAGTTTTTTTTTTACGCTAAGTATACAATATGTTAGTACTGGACTGCGATCTCACCTGATGGTAAGTGATGTTGCAGCCGAAGATGTTAGCGTAACTTGGAAAGGGTAAGTTATGTCACCCCAACGGTTTCTACACAGCATCGTACCGGAACGCTAATCGCTTGGCGGTACGTCTTTGCTGGTAGGGTGTTAACAAGCCACGGCCAAAGCCTCCCACCAGACCAGATCTGAGCCAATTTAGAAATTATAAAATTCCGAAGTGGCCCGTGGCGGGAATAGAACCCGCGACCTCCCACTCGAATCCGAGCGCGCGTCCCCTACGCCACGGAGGTCGTCAAAAGTGCAGCCCCTTTGCCCTTGCGTAGCAAAACACTCACCTCAGCCTCGGCATGTACCTACCCATAATACAAGCTATTGCTTATATTGGCCAATGTGTGCAATGTCCAGTGTCCTGTTAGGCGATTCACCTAATGTCGATCTCCTAGGTTAAAATACTTTCAATTTTACACTCTAAACCCATAGTCGCAAAGTGAACTTTTCAGTGTTAATTTTTTATTTTATTTCTGAATTCACACCACTCTGTGTGTGAAAACATTTTGTAAATACTCCCTCTGATATAGGTGCAATATAATATTATATTATTGCTTATTTATTTATCAGATACCTAGAGCTACCTCTTGTAAAAGTGACGCCGACTGAGTGTTAAGTAGTCACAGTTTAATAGTTATAGAGTGAGTTTTTCGTGGCACCCCTTATTGAGATGTTTAAAATTATTAATCTTCGTAGATCTTTGTCTCAAGTGTGATACTGATAAAGTATTGAATAACTGATAATGTATTGAATTGATACAGACAGAGACAAGCATGTAATGTAGGCACCTCGATGAAGGAAAATAAAACACACTTGAAAAAACCGGCCAAGTGGAAGTCGGGCTGACGCTTTAAGGGTCCCGTACCTTCAAATCCATGGAAGCTTTATTATTCGTTAATTGCTAAAGCAAGTATCAGTAAATAAGAAGTACTTACTTGGAAACAAAAACTCTTTAAAACACAAGTAGTAACAGAAAATTTTGGAATATTCATTCGCTGGTGCTATGACAACTTTCATTCTGATATTCATATTCACAATTTTAGGAAAATAGTAGCCACGTAAGCTTGAAAGCAAAAAAATTACCTACTTTTGCAATATAAAACTAAAAAAATTCGTAATCCACGTGTACTAAATCGCGGACAATCAAAATATCTGTAAGCACAAAAACGTGTTTAATTAAGTATAATAATATATTATATGCACTCTGGAATTAAGTCCAATCAGTGATAACAGGTGGCCCGATTTATTGGACATTGTCATTCGATTGGCATAGTTCTGTTCGGATGATAACCGGCCAGTCACAAACAACACTATCAATTTCATTTGGGTCAGCGTCGGACGAAAAATTGCTTATAGGTAATATGATTACCTACTGTGGAGATTCGGGAATTATAGTGACTCAAGATGTTATTTACATTTCACATAAAAATAGCCTTTTTAAATTTTTCTAATTTTACGAGTAAAATATTTTGGTCAGAAGGCGGTCCAGTAAAGTGAGTGAGACCAATTAATTAGAATAGAATAAAAAAAAATCTTTATTTCATATAGGCCTAGCATACAAAGGCAATTATGACAAGTCATTTTGTTTTACATTGTCACTTTAATGGTGATAATCATTCACGGCTTAAAACTAAGTTTACGAGGGTTCACAAATGCGCCCTGCCGCTGAGAAGAAGCCCACAACGAACTCAGCCGGGTATTTTTTTATGTGTAAGCAATTCTTCCCAGTCTTCTCCAAATTATTGAAATTCCTTTTCGTTTACAGTTCCAGGATTGTGAATAAAAGATTCTTTCCACTTATTTATCTTTTTGTATTTTTTCATAAATCAATAATTCAATTAGTAACATTTTTTTTCGACATATCTTTTTCAATCACAGACAGAACTAACTACATTTCTATTTTCAAATTCCATAAAAAATAATATTAATCGTAAAGAGGTTTGTTTTCCAAAAATTATACATATTAAATACTTCACGGTGACGCAAAATATTAATGAAAACTAAACATAAATCTTCAGCACGCTAACAACTCGTCCATCCTGATATACATTTCGCGTCCCCGCGAAATACTGAACACTGTTACAAACAAACATCAAATAACCTAAGAATCATATTATCAAAACCGTATGATATCATTTAAAATTATTTTTTATAAAGAAAGCTTTTATACATTTTATTAATATCCTTCTCAGCACCAGATCCAGGTTACCATCTAGCACCAAAGTACTTGTCAAAACGGATCAAACGAGTCTAAACTCGATGGGGTTGTGTCATTTAACTACCGAGTTCCTATAACAACTTTCCTGTTCATCATCAGATCAGCTCCAAGTCATAATTGTTATCCAATTACACATGTATACAAAATTTAAGTTCAATCGGTAACCGGGACGTGGATCTTTAACTTGCAAAATTTGATTACAAACAAACAAACATTAAAATTGGTGAAACTAGTAACAATTACAAAACATTTCAGGGTAACCCATAGGTATTAATTGTCATCATCTGAATTACTAATTTTTGACTTTATAAATTATGAATTTTCAATTATTGACATCTTGAATTATAGCGAACAATATTATGAAAAATGATAGTTACAAATTGACATTCTGAATAACTAATTTTTGTCTTTATAAATTATCAATTTACAGTCATCGACATCCTGACTTATATCTATTATAAAATTATGAAAAAAATAATTTCTAATTTAATCAAACAAATATTTACATTTAGTTTTTTTTTAATAAAAATAAATGTTATAAAAGATTCTTTCCTCTTATTTATCTTTTTGTATTTTTTCATAAATCAATAATTCAATTAGTAACATTTTTTTTACATTTCATTTATTTTTTAGCTCGTGAAATGGCTTCACAATATTTGTTTTTTACATCTGTGTTTTTTAACACGCGGTAAAAAAATAACAGTGCTAACCAATTTTTCTTTAAGTCACCAGTGGGACATGTGAGGTCACAATATCTAAATCGACCGCCAGAAAAATTAAAATAAAGTGCTGAATTTAATCTAATTACAAAGTCTCACAATTTTGTGAATACGTATCAAATTTAAGTGAAATAAATACGAATATTCCTATAATGACATATTTTTAAAGAAATAGATGACAACCATTTTTATTTCCCTTTTCGTCTTTCTCAAGCTCTTTGTTACTAACTTAACAAATGGATTGGACATAATTATTAATATTCGATATGGTATGGGATTACTTTCGTATTTAAAAAGACTATTTGTTTTTTTTTTAAAATATTGCTAAGGTTTTGCCGTCTGCAACACATTGGCACTACCGTATCTTAATCCATCCTTAGTCACCTTATACTCCCAGATGCGCTTAAACACAAAATTCTTAGGTACATAAATCCATGAATCATCTGTTTCTAAACTGGAAGATTTTTTTTATATATTCTTGTGTTTTCAAGTTTCTGGTGAACAATCATGTGTCTACCGTTTCAATTAAATATAGACATTAATCAGAATTTTCTTAGTAATTTCTACTGCTGGGCTTTTACTCGTTATAAAATGGTATAAGTAGGTACTTATAGAAATTAATAGTTCGTTAAAAAAAACTGAATCCTATTGTCAAATCTCAATAGTTAGGTTGACCGAACTACTATAGGTATTAGGTATATATAATTCATACTGCCCATCAGGTGTTAGGATCTTTTCTTTTTACTCTTAGTGTCTTGAACAATATTCAGTTATATGGTTATAATATAATTCAACAGGTTTTATACAAAATTTCCAACCGAACGATCACTCTATTCCTCAATACGTAGCAACGGAAAATCTTACTATATTTCCTTTCTGTCAAAGCAAATCAAAAAAATCTATCACCCGTTCTAAAATATATTAACCCATACAGTCTTTAAGCGATTGCTTCTATATTTGCAACTTGACTAGTTATTTCTGTAATCATTTTCGATTTTTAAATCATCTTACCGAGTGAGCCTTCTGTACCTTTAGTACTATTATGTACTCCGTGACCTAGCTCAACGAAATTCTTAGTAAGTAAACAATCACAGTACCAATTCATAATAATAGATATCGAGCAACTTTGTCTTTTGTCCAAACTTGCGTAATTATGAAGTTAATTCGAAAAAATGAATGCTTATCGCCATAATTTTAAACTATTTGTAAACTTATACCACAGATTTTAACTTATACTGTCAACACTACTTCATATCATAATTAAAATAAGTTATACAATGATTACCGTTTTTGATGTGCCCATTACTATAATATCGTTTAATCATAGATCGTTACGAAAACAATTTCGACTGGTAAAACTTTTACTATCGTCTAGCTGTAAGCTTTCATACAAAAACCAATAACGTTTTCCTACTCGTAAATATGTATAATCCGGTTTTCATAACTTTTAGAAATGTTAAACTTTTTAAGAAGTATTGCTTATGTTAAAAGTTATTAGAGTCTAAATATCCATATTTTTGACCTTAAAACTTACTCGAGTATTTTTTGAAATAAAACGTACGAGCCTAGATTAAAATGTACTGAATCTAATAAAACCAAAATTGTCCAATTCAGTAGGTAACGTTTACTGGGTGGATGGGTAAAAACTCAAGCAATATTTCAAGAATAAAATTTAGGTTCTGGACTTGCAACTCTCTCTATACGAGCATACGAAGTATTTTTCAACCGCGTTTATTAATCGTATTTAGGTGAAGTTAATAAAATATTTATTTCAGTTAACAAAATCACATTTTTTTTAGTAAAGCCAAATTATTCAGTTAGCCATTTTACGTATGACACAATTTCCTTCTCAAAAAATTATTTATTTTATTACATTGACTGCCAATAGAACAATGACGACTTCCCATTCATAATTTTAGTTGAGAATATTTTCTATTAATATATATGTAACAAATATCTTTTAATTTCATTCTGCCTATATTCCTTAACTCATTATTTTTAAATTTTTTTTTAACATATAAATGTAAAATGAAC
The DNA here is from genome assembly GCA_963855885.1 of Coenonympha glycerion. NCBI lineage: Eukaryota > Metazoa > Arthropoda > Insecta > Lepidoptera > Nymphalidae > Coenonympha > Coenonympha glycerion. The sequence continues at coordinate 15,343,409 of OY979633.1, forward strand.
TCATTTTTAGTTTCATCTATTTAGTTTATCTAAGTAGATATATATCTATCAAGAAAAAAAGCGACTCTATCCAAGAAATATCCAAAGATAATAGGTATTCAATATACGCTATGGTTAACATAAGTCACTTGTCTTAGGATTTGTTACTATCATTAGTTGTGTTTTATCCTTTATAACTATAGTTTTGAGCAATGTTGCGAGGTACACAATTGTAAATAAATCCGTAGTCAATTAAAGAAAACCCTATTGAGTTGATAAAATAAAATCAGATTATGTAAATATGAATAATTCGAAAATGCAGAACTACCAAAACAGAATATTAGAAATGAACGTTAGAAATAGTTTTGTCTGAATCAATAACCGAATAGTTGTGTTGATAACTATATAACAAAATAATTCAATAAAAATAACATCAAGTGCACATACTGCACTAACGTTTCCTACAAGTGCTTACTCTTTATTTAAGTTGATTGTAACGTTATTGTAATGCTTCTTTAATAACTTTTTATTTTAGTACCAAAATTTACCCACCTATGTGATTGTGATGTGTTTCTCTATCACATTATCGACATTTAAAATTTGTTACAACTTGCCAATTACAAGCAACGTTGCCGATTACTTTTTGAGTAAACAATAACAAGTATTTACTAATAACTGCCAAATAACATAAACGTCCAAAGAAACTGTTTAAGCAGAACTGACTTGAATTATAATATGTGTAGTTAATATGTCTTCATCTAAAACAATTCAGTCATCTAGTCACAATAATATCAATGAGCAGTTTGTTTGCTGACCCAACAATAAATTTCAGCGCTTTCTCTTACTTTATTTCAAGTTATAAATGATTATAATTATTCGATATTTAGATAGCAAATTACAATTATACTGTGAGATTAGTACGAGTTGGATCAATTTAAATTCAAAATTCGATTCAATTCAAACTGACTTTTTTTTACAAAATTAAATTGTATTGAATGTTTATGAAAACATTAATTTTTCTCTACTTATTTATAGTTGTTTGATTATAAAACCTCTTTGATATATATTAATTAATAATAATCAATAATCATAAACCATTATCAGTTATCACCAAACAACATATGTAGTTTGCAGCGATGCAGGTATAATAGCGCAAGTACAAACGAGAATACGCGACCCATTAAGCTCAAGTCTCGATAACATCTGCAATGTATGACGCCTGTGCAATCTATGACTATCTCTAAATCTATTTGCCGCTTATCGGTTCGGTGATGTACGGGGTGTGCGTCGCTGTACCGCAGGCCGTCTTGCCTGCCATCCAGCTGCCAACACTGCTAAGAGCGACATCCACCGACGTACTCGACTCTCGTAGCACGTTGCCGCCAGCGACGATTTCGCCTGCACCTTGAAACACCAACTGCTCCACCACCAAGCTGCACCTTGAAACAGCAACTGCTCCACCACCAAGCTGCACCGTAGACTCCAACTGCTGCCACCACCAGGCTGCACCATGGGACACCAGGCTGCACCGTAAGACACCAACTGCTGCTACCACCAGGCTGCATCGTGAGACACCCATTCACGCCGGGAACGATCACATGGCATCTTGAGTCACTTACCTGAAACCATTTAAACAACGAGTATCTCTCTCCTTTACACATTATGTACCTACACACAATAATATGTAGTACATTCAATCTTCTACCATAAACTTATGAAACATGAATCTCTTAGAATCCAAAATTACTTTACATTTAGTACACACACTGTGGTAACTGGTAAAGTTTTGTAAATCAATCAATCAATCAAACAATTTATTTGCATACATGTGTCAGGTATAAAGATTATAGAGAAGTTGTACAATCTCTTATCTCTTTTGGCAATTTATTGTATATTTTACAAAGATTTAAATCTTTGATATTTTAACAGCCATCACGCAAACACCCTTATAAAAGAATGCGGAATTGTGAATGTCTTGTACATTCTAAAACACAAATACATTAACATGTACCTTCTCGTGGGCGTAGAATTGCACCAAGGTAACGGTAGTACGTTATAGTCCCTGATTTCGTCCCTCTTCGGATCTGTAAGCAATTCTTCCCAGTCTTCTCCAAATTATTGAAATTCCTTTTCGTTTACAGGTCCAGGATTGTGAATAAAAGATTCTTTCCTCTTATTTATCTTTTTGTATTTTTTCATAAATCAATAATTCAATTAGTAACATTTTTTTTAGAAAAAAACTAATATGTTATCACCATTAGGGCAGGTTAACTTGAATATCTGGGTGTTTATTACGAAAACTTATCGGTATTTATTTTCCGCTTAAGACTTACCTATTGAAGATAAAGTTTGCAAGCTCTACTAGAGTCGATTACCTAAGTTTTTTTTCCCTTATTGTAAAGTACCTACTACCTACCATTGCCTTAATGTTAACTTTACTACCTATGTACTACTTTCTCAAAGAAGTAGAATTTTCTACTGCTATAGTTTAATTATTCTACTATGGTAGGGTAGGGTTACTACGTACTGGTTTCACAACATGGACTGTTTTGACTTTAGTTGTATATCTGCTAAGTAACTAGCTATTATATGATTAAACAGGATCCGTCTTACCTATTATTTTTAATAACTCAGTGGAACTTTACTGTGTAGATACGACACCAGATCTACCACAAGATTTATGTAGGTACTATTTACATAGTTCAAACTAATAAATATCAGTTGACGACAGTTGTCCACAACCATTTATTAATCTGAACGTGACGTCTGAATTATCAAGTAAGATATATATAGGTACGTACCTGCATAATATCTGCTGCAGAAAGTATAATTTTAACCGACTGGATTGTAACTAAGGTCAACCTTATCGTGTGTTAAATTACAATAACATTGTCATTCTGAAAGAGCCTCCACATAATGCGGTACTACTGCTCTTCACTTATTGTAATATTGTTCTAAAATTTTCATACAGACATTGTAGGAAAATGTCATAAAACAATATTACAATAATACTGCTATAAGAGACGGTGGTACGGCCCCTGTAGGCATGCCACTGTATGGCACTGTAGGCAAAGCAATGGCATCTACCAAATACCTTTCCTGTGCCAAAGCAGTGGCATAATCTATCAACTACCTATTACTTGATAGATTATGCCACTGCTTTGGCACATAGCACCTAATCGGCCAAGGGTTCCATAACATTTTATCTATAGCGTAGCGACTAGCGAGGTGATGATGCAGAAGCCAGAATGCTCAATTATACCCCATAGTACTATTACTAATACAAGTAGAGTAATAATTGGTGTTTTGGATTATCGACCGGCAAATCACACCTTTAAGCTTTAAGTATTTTATTCTATTTTTAAGTATTTGTTGGTAAAGCGGCAAAGGAAAGGCAATGCATCATCTGGGACAACTGTTTAACTAACACAGTTCAAGAGATACATACTGGTGACAGATAGACGGACGGACAGCGAAGTCTCAGTAATAGGTTTCCGTCTTTTACCCTTCGGATACTGAACCCTAACAAGTAACCTATAGGTTTGAAAAATATCCTTTGTCTCTTTCTTTTCTGATACCTAAGTGAATATAAGTGAATACCTACTGAAGTGTGTACTTATTTTTTGTCGGTTTCGAGGCCATGACCCACGTGTAATCTTGTTTGGCAATACTATTCTGTAACTAAATAGTTAAATACAAAGTATTATTTCAACAGTGCGCTAAACTCGTAAGATATTAGGTACCTACGAGTTTACGTTTACTACGAGGTTACGCCATTGCCAGTTGTCACTGCATTGCTAAATAATTATTTAAGTAACTAGGTACTTGTACTTAGATGAACTAGAGGTCATAAAGTTTAACCGACTTCAAGATATGACTTTTCATACATTTATGATGTTTTTGTTCATAATCGTCTGAAAATTACTGCATTTTCGACGATTCTTACTACTTCTATATCAACAAATATATATTTTATTTAATAAAATTTGTTACTTAATATCGGTTAAAATAAATGCTGACTGGCATTTTTTAAAATTTCTGTTTGCTTTGATAAAATTGTGTCGGATGAATTAAAACTTATTTTTATAAATTTTTATCTAAACACGTACATTTTATTGTTATTAAAATAAAAGAAAAGCTTCAATATAGATTACTTCTTATTTCACTTAATTTTACATAACAGTCGTATGACATAACATAATCATAATGACACAGTCCAAATAACCTAGTATCAGTTAGGTAATTATAGAACCTCGTATTGAGCACAGCGTAAGTAGCAGTCTTATTTTTAAACTTATTCTGTAAACGTATCACATTAGGTCCAATTATCACTTATACACGAACAGTAAACACCCGTATCATCTGTCATCCTGCGCTCTTTGGGCGCAAGTCGCACAATTTGCGTGGGAGCGAAAATTGTTGTTATTAATCTTCCTCCGTACAGCGTGGTTCCTTTCTCTAGAAGGGAACTTTTGCAGCTTGTCCTGAACCTCCTCTTTGTTCTGCTTGATCACGCGTCGGCATATCTCCGCCCACTCTATTTGCTTCAACGATAAACACATGTTTATAATATTGTAATATTACTTGTAGTTGTAACGGTTAAGTTTGAACACGCGTCCGCTTACTGTCAAGTCCCGGATGACAATGACGAATGATACAGTCTGTTGATTATGAATTGATTGTTGATTTCGATGCGCCTGCGACTCGACCTCAGGATCAAGGCTGCGGTTATTATTTTTTCCTTCTCGTTAATACGCTTTAAGGATTTCGGTAGGACCTTCCAAAATTTGTCACGTAGTCTTTAACACGGCAAGATTTAAATTTCTTCTTTTAGTTCCAAGTTTAAAGATTAAATACGTAGTTAAAAGTGTCTTCACCGGAATCACGTAGGCTTGATGAAGAAAGCACTTAAGTAGGCATAACTTCTAGTTTTGGTGTTGTGAAGTTGCAATAAATGAACAATCTGGGTAAAGTTTTCCCTTTATATTAACTTAATTTTGATAGAGCACAACGAAAAAAGTTCGGAAAACTGCACGTCCGATATCTGTCTAGTTTGAGAATCGAATGACTTATTACGAAAGCGTGGCGATAAGGTTATCTTTGACCCGGATGGAGACGACGAGGCCCGATAAGGCATAGTGATTATTTCATTTGTTTGTGTCCAGTGTTTTGTTTTACTGGTCGGCGGGTCGAAACATACTGTTTATGGAATTAATAGAATAAAAGTAAATTAGCATTTCCTACGATGAATGTTTAAATATTGGTTTAAAGTTTAGACTTTAGACGTACCTATAGAGCATGATTTTATCAATTTTCATTCTTATTGTGTAACTGGCCGGCCTACCGGCTGGCCTAGTGTGTTTCTGTATGTTCCCGAGTTCTTTTTGGAGCATTCCATGCTTTTAAGGAGCACACCACGGGTGTGCCCGCGAAATTCAAATTTTTCGTGGTTTTTCGCGATTTTTTAGCTAATAAGACATAATAGGCTTATGGCCGTCAAATTGCGATAATGTCAATATCTTCTTCACGCGTTTATATAAAAAACTCTGCTCGAAAGTGTCGAGTTAAAGAAATTAGTCCGAGATTTGCGAGCTACTCACATGAAACTCGATACTCGGGCTAATTTCCTAGGATACACATTTTTATGCAATGATTTTGATATAATCATGTAAAGATGATACTGCCATTCTCGCAAATTGATTGCCATAAGCCTATCATGTATAATAAGCGTACAAATTGCAAAAAACCACGAAAATTTTGAATTTCGCGGCCAGACCCGTTGATTTCACGCTAAAATCTATTATTTATTTATAACTGTCTATTATTTTCAATATAATTAAAATTAATTTCAACTTTTTTTTTTTAATTCATACGAAACTATTTATATTATCGCTTATTATTAAATTTTAATATTTATCCTATCCTTACTAACCTACTACTTTTTTTTCAGTAGTTATTACTAATAATAAATATAAAACTCATTTTGGACACATAAGACCTCTTTCAAAATCCGCACAATCTAAGTACTCGTACGAGTAGCTGCGAAAATTTGCAATGTTATTAGTTGTAGATACAACATTGTGATCTAATAGTCTTATTAATAAATACAACGAAGACGAACACTCAATTTAATAAATAGGAAGACTTAATTATGGAACTGTTCAATGATTAGATAATGACGTATTCAACGTGTGTCTTTATCCAATTACTTGAATAAAATTCAGGGAAAGATTAGTATTCAATGTTTGGAAGTATTTTTGAATCACTATAAAATCAGTGATTATTTTATTATTCGACGTAACTGATGTAATTGGCATTAGGGAACCTTTGATTGATCTATATCACGGCGATATAAATAGGGTACGTCAATTAATGGAAAATAAAATTCGAATTTATTTCTTTAGTCCCTTCTTGATAGCTAAACTCTTACCACTAGGTTAGTTTAGTTGTAGTCCACTTCCACGATAATCTTCTACCAATCTTCTATTAACTATTACCACTTGATACTGCAACTTCCTCTTTCTATCTTTTGCCTTTACCTATTTGTCAAAACTTGTGATTAGCTGTAAGTTTTTCATATAAAAATAAAATATAATAAAATTTAATAAATTTATTATTTCAGGAGCCTACAAGTTTTTTTACCTTCTTAAAGTAGCATTCCGTATAAGTAATAAGTATCTACTTCATTTCCATAAATTATTTCTTAAATAGTCACAGTTATTTTCATTAAGTAACGTTTGCTACCTCTTAAGTCATTTAACGAGTAGGTATAGTTTAAACTTATCTTAATGAGCTTGAGTATCTTTGCCCATTTAGTATTGCATACTATTAAGGTTTATCTTTGTCTATAAATAGTAAGATTAACGTTCGCTTTCCTTTCTTGCTTAATGTATGCTAATAAGAAAATCATATTGTCGCCTATGTTTATAACACGATTTAGATATTTAAATAAAATACGAGATTGTATATACACTCGGCGTCAAAAAAATCGCACCTTTAAAAAAATCTACTTCAAACAACTTTAGACCTTATTTGACATCAATAATGAGGGTCATGTTGCATATCATTTGAAAGGTGATGAAATGGAGTGTACAAAAACAATTCAATTGATTATTTTTCTTTTACTGAAAGAGCACAAAAAAAGAAGAAGAAAACACTTACAATTTTGCTCCTTAAACAGCCGCTAGTTGCGCTACCCTTTGCAGGTATAAAAGGGTCAATACAGGTTCAATCGGGATCATTCGCTATCCAACCGTTGAAGTGGACACATGAGAAGCTCATTCCCAAGAAAAATACCCTTGAAGATGGATACCACTGTCGATGAGGCCGCCCAAGTGATTGCACTACTGCAATCAGGCATGCGGCAGTGTGATGTCGCTCGGCAACTCAACTTGAGCCGTTTTTCGGTTCGAAGAGTGTACCAGCGTTTCCTGGAGACCGGTGGCTTCGTCCGAAGACATGGGTCTGGTAGACGTCGCTGCACCTCGGAGAGAGACGACCGATTCATCGTATCGACATCTTTGAGAAATCGCTTCTTAAATGCTGTTGAGTTGCGACAGCAGCTCCAGACAGCTAACAGAAGAACCGTGAGTGTGTCTACGGTTAGACGAAGGCTGGGGGAGAGGAAAATAGCGGCGCGAAGAGCTGCTACGGGTCCAAAATTGACCGCAGAGCATCGGCGAGCCCGCTTGCAATTCGCTCGCGAACACGTCAATTGGACCCTCGAACAATGGAAAGCTGTTCTCTTCTCAGACATGACGAGAGTGTGCCTTTTCTGCAACGACAGACGCAAAAGAGTGTACAGAAGACAGGGTGAACGTTTCGCCCAAGCCTGCATCCAGGAGACGGTGGAATATGGAGGCGGTTCTTGTATGTTCTGGGGCGGCATGTCTGCCGACGGCAAAACCGACCTTGTTTGCGTCTCCCGGGCTCGAGGTGCTCGCGGGCAAGGGTCGCTGACTGCTCACCGGTACATCACAGAGATCCTGGAAGACCATGTGGTCCCCTATGCCAGTTTTGTTGGCGAGGGGTTCACGTTGATGCATGACAACGCTCGCGCTCACACTGCAATTATTGTGCGCGACTACCTTCAAGATGTTGGGATCTCTGTCATGCAGTGGCCAGCGAGAAGTCCAGACCTGAACCCGATTGAGCACCTATGGGACCATTTAAAACGCAAGGTTCGGTCTCGTGATCCCGCTCCTACGACTCTCCAGGAACTCAAAGATGCCGTTATTGAGGAATGGGACACTATCCCTCAAGAAGAAATTTTAAAATTGGTAAGATCCATGAGGGATCGTATGGAAGCCGTCATCAGGGCAAGGGGGGGTAACACTAGATTTTAGATTAGTTTTAAGATCATTTTTGTATTCTTTTTTGTGTAATTAATCTGTTTTAAATTAAGGCTTAATTAAGGATTTTTACTGTTTTATATACTTCTTTTTTTGTGCTTTTCCAATAAAAGAAAAATAATAAATTGAATTGTTTTTGTGCTCTCCATTTCATCGCCTTTCAAATGATATCCAACATGACCGTCATTATTGATGTCAAAGTAGATTTATTAAAAGGTGCGATTTTTTTGACGCCGAGTGTAGTTCGTGTAGTCATGTCAGCCCTAAATAACTCTATAAATGTAGAACTTAGAACACAATGTAATGAGCAGCACAAATAGCAAATTGGTTTCTATTGAATATGGTACATAAATCTTAGATTATAATTATAATTAGGTACCATCATCGACAATAGCTTTGTCGATTTAAAAGGAATTTATTTAGATGCTGGTGAAAAGAAAATTTCTACTCATGGAAACGAATATCTACAAAATAGTAATAAGATATCTTGTTGTTAAGTTGTATTTTTCTGTTATTTGTGAAAAAGAAGTTTTTTTTTGGTATAGGTAACTACGACACCAACAATAACAACAATTCATATTATATGTGGTAGGTTGATATAAAATACAGACAAGTAAATAGGCCCCAATTTATTTGTCATCATTCATCAGTCATCCTTGCTGAGGTAGGCAATAGTAAAACCTCCTTCTAAATATTGAACATGTTTTAAAAGCAGATGACAAACCTCCAAGGGTGTGAGATGAAGCCAGGGCAAAGCTCCGGGCAGTTGTCGCACGGCCGGCCCTCTGACACCTCCTTTATCCGGACGCCCTGCGACAAAAAGAACACTACATTACATAACTGTACGAGTATATATCTAAGAAACAGTAAAAGAACAATTATTAGTCCAAAATCTAAAAATGTAGATAGTTTTCTCAATCTTATTATTATGACCAAATCTAAGGAAGTCTTGTACGAATATGGCAAGTCTAAAAGTTGCAGACTTTTTAACGGACTAATTAACATTGTTGGGCCAGACTCTTATAGAGGATAGGGAGACTAGAGTCTAGACTGTGGTCAAATCTAGGACCAACCACTAGACTAAATACTACTCCAATGTGGGTGCGCGAATCTTCACTTATTTCTATCCAATATTTTAATCGTTTACAATTTACATGTTTTACCATAAGTTTATTCAATGCATCGATGTTACATCCGTAGAAATCATCGGTCAAATTCCAAATATCCTCATTATCCACATTAGACATATCAGATAATTTAGCTTCCTCATTGGAATCGCACTCGCTATAACTATCAGACGTCGTCTCACTATCATGTTTATTACCAAACAGTTTGAAAATACCCCGTTTCTCTACCCAAGATTCGGCGACTTCCTCCCTGAAACTATTGGTTTTCTTTTGTTTTCTGTGGATTTTAAAAGGCACTTGTCTCAACTTCGGATGTGCCACACATGGTTCAAGCTCTACAGTTTTACTGTAAAGTTTTTCGTAATCTTCTTCGGTAACTCCACAGTGGAAGAGAAGATAGTCTTTTCTTATCTGTTCTCTGCCAGCTAAATCTCTCCAACAGCTTTCTTTCTCTTTTACTCCTAAGTAGTAATCTAAATCTCTTTCTCCTAAGTTATTTATATCCTCTTCCTCATAAATTTCACCACATTCACCATTACATTCTTCATTTCTGATATTATCTTCTACGATTCTCGCTAAAAGATTATACTTTCTAGTGTTAGGCATCTTTTTTAGCAAAGTGGCAGTGTTGATTGTTAAAAACTTTGTTGTTTTTCTGTACACCGACGCCACGGACTCTCTCCTTCGTTTCAAGTTGTACATGTTGCTTTTCTTTAGTATCAGTTGGGTGAAAACCTTTTTTATTAATCGTAGAATATATTATTTCAAGTTCAAATTCATTTCAGTCTTAATTCATGTTGTAAGTATTTTTCTGAATAAACTAAATTTTCTTCGCTAGCACTTTTTCTCCGTGGTGTAGACAGTGGGCGTTTTTTCGCGTAGTTTTATATTTTCGGATTTAAAAGAGAAAAAAAGTTGACCGTTGATCACATAATATTGTTGATTGAAAAAAATTGTCTATGTATAACTAAACGACTGACCAAAGGCATTCCATTCAATCCAGATCCAATCCCGAAAATTTGAAGCCTAAATCTGACACAAGGGTTTTGTAATTTGTATGAAGTCAATATACTCTTTCTCCAACTAATCTCGTTCACCGTGACCAATCTCAAGAGAGACTTATCTACGCGGACAATACTATATGTGTACACTAATGCACTCACTAATCCCTCCCTATCAGAATTCTAACTAATAAAGGAACTAATAAAGCAAGTACAAGTTTGTATTCGGCAACTACTAAACTATACTGTCACCACGTGATCCCAAACAAGGGTTAGTTATGGAGGGTAGTTGTTGCGGCGGCGGCCGCGGGAAACTAGCCGTCTTTATGTCACGATTCAATTGCGGGGGTGACGTGATAATGGCACCTGGCTGTGGGCGGACGAGGCTCGCTCGCCAATATATCTCGAACCCCGATCACGAGTCACTATAATGTAATGATAAGAACAAACTCAAATGAGTAACTTAGGTCGTATGAGTATCTGAGCGTCCTCCAGGACTAAAGATGAGACATGCATGAGTGGCCTGCAACGACGACCTACCTCTGGGTAGTGTCTGGTTTGTCATGTCGGTAGATACCTACTATAATTATAATCTGTAGTTTAAGGTCTATAATTTTTGTAATAAAAGATAATTCTGCGTCTTACCGGTGATGACATACGGAGCAGAAACATCACTCACAGTAGGCCTTGTCCACAAATTCAAAATCGCTCAGCGTGCTATGGAGAGGGCTATGCTGGGTGTTACGCTGAAGGATAGAATCCGCAACGAGGACATCCGTAGAAGAACCAATGTAACCGACATAGCCCAACGGATTAGCAAGCTTAAGTGGCCTGTGGCAGTGGGCGGGCCATATCTGTCGCAGAACCGACGGCCGTTGGGGCAGACGTGTGCTGGAGTGGAAACCGCGTACCGGTAGGCGCACCGTAGGAAGACCTCCCGCCCGCTGGACCGACGACCTGAAAAAGGTCGCTGGTAGCGGGTGGATGAGGAAGGCGGAGGACCATGTGTGGTGACGCAGTGGACGTAATTTTTTTAATTAATAATAATCTGCGTGCTGAATACGCAATTATTTATTTATTCTTCTAGTCATTTTCCTTCATCAATAAAAATTAGGTTGCCTGGAACATATCGCTGCATGCGATACCTATGCCTTTTCGTAATTTTCTTTATTTTGTTTTGTTCTTTTTTACTTCATTTTGTTTGTTGCAATCACAGTTTTGCAGTAAAGATTTAAATCTATATATTCAATCTATTGGTTCATGTTTACCTCTGAAATCTTATTTTGAAGGCGGTTAAAAACTGAGAGGTCTTAGTTAAGTGGTTGCTTTAGTGATGGGATAGATACTACCAGGGTGTGGACTGCGGGCGAGGAGTCTTTACGATCATGCAAACAACAGGGCCGAGGCAAATGGCTTGACAAATTGCAACACCATTGGCCACATTGCTTGTGAAGTGCCTTGTTAGTGGTGATCCCTTCCCTTAATTATTATTTATTATTCGTTTTATTACTGCAGAAAGGTTCTATTTTTATAGAAAATAAAAAATCTTACTACAATTATCTATCTTAAATATTATCGTTTCGCAATTCCTATCTTTTATTAGTGAATGCGAAATAACAACATTCTTATAATAATAAAGTTTACATCCTAAAGAGTTGAGTTATACAAAAATAATAAAAACGAGTCCTGGTAGCGCCATCTTCATGCAACAAATAACACTACTTTACAGCTCTTGAGTTCGGTGTTTTCAAGTTGTAGATTTGTAACAGCACTATCATAGTCAAGTAGTGCCATCTTTCGACGAGTAGCTAAACGAGATGGTTTTTATTCCAAGCCGAATGTGAACAAGGTTCCTGTCTCGAGACAAATAAATATTGCAACTTCTCTAGTTCGATTCTCGCGATGTATGTTTGCCTTGAATAAATAAAATACCTTAACCTACAATAATTTTTTGGTGAGGAACTTTAAAAATCAAAATTTCAAAATTATAATTTTTAGCTTAGGTACAGCTTACTTACACCTGTATGATAACTCACTAGTCAGTCTCTCCAACAAACTCTATGACAAAAGAGATATTAGGTAGGTCTTATTTTTAGTCTTGTTTAATTTTGTCAGTAATAATTATGTCGGCATATAGTCACATTTATATTGATATTACTCTCATTATATTGATAATAATTTTCTTTCTATTGATAATACTCTCGATTATCCGAACAACGATTATGCGAATATTCGATTATCCGAATTTATTCTTCGCGGTTCTAATTAGGTAAGTAGCGACTTTTTTTATATTGTTTTGTCTAAATTACGTGTATAAAGCCCTTCACTTAAAAAATATTAAAATTTTATTATAATTTTGTTTTTTCTTAGAAATCGATTATCGGTTATCCCGATTTTCAATTATACGGAATACCCCTGGTTATATTATTTAACCGCATAATTGAGATTCTACACTAAATGAACTAAACAGTTGTTTGATTTGCACTATCGCAAACATGCCACACCTCCCTCAAAACGTCTGCTAACCACTTAGTTACAATTAGCGATATCAAGTGAAAATCAAAATAATGACATCAGCATAATTTAAAACACCTTTGTTGTAACAGTGAGTAATCTCCTATACATGACGTCGGCGTTAAATAATACATAATATTATACATACCTTATATGTGTTACGGATCGTAACATGATTATTGATTAATGGTAGTAAGAATAGATAATTGCCTGGGCCTGGTGGATAACTAGCTGTTGCGCGCGGCTTCGCCTGCATCAATTTTGGGTTCTACATAATATCGTGTTACAATGAGTCAACTTTGTAAGATAGACATAATTATAATATGGTGTCTAGACTTTTTTTCAGAAGTTTTAATGGAGAACAATTCCGCCATCCATGATTTTTATGTAACTTGAATAGGTTAAGTAGCGCACGCAACGAAAGATCTACAAAGGGAACAATTTTACCCGTTTTTCCAACATTTTTCATTGATGATAAAAACTGAATAAATGAATAAACGATTTGAACCATAACGTATTATGTAATATAAGTAATTCTAGTTTTATAGTTATTTTTCAGTAAAAAAATCGATCTTTTCTATATTTTGACAACTGGTCACATGAAATGAAATGAAATGAAATTCTTTATTTTCACATAGGCTTAGATATAAGCTCTCATGAAATGTCAAGACTCTACCGCCAGGTTCGGAAAGCAGGTTTGCACCGAGAAGAACTGGCAAGAAACTCGTTATTTGCTCTTTTCAAAAATGTCTCAATATACAATTTTTAGTACATATTATGAAACAATATTAGTAAGATATCTCGTGAGGAGATGGAACACACACATATAGAATTCGTAATTCTAAGTCGTTTTTTTGCCTTTGCTTGACCTAATTATCTACCTACGTGGGTTATACATATATAATACCTATAACATTTGGTTCATTTAAGTAGGTACCCAATTGGTATCACGTTGGTACCGTATACCCAAATACACTGTACTTACTCGTTGAAACTGAGAACACATGTTTTTCCATTCATTACACTTTACAAACAAAAATTACTCATATCGCTGGCTTACGTATAATCGAAGTGGTTTAAGTTATACGCGCTAGCGTAATCTGTATCCGTATTATTTAAAAGAATTGTAATTAATTTAATTTATTAAAAGAGTAAAGGTGACTGATTGACTGACTGACTTAACAACTCATAAGGTTGTAGGCAGCTGGAGATATTTTTATATTATTGCTGTTGTTAAACCGCCATAGGGAAATGGGGTAATAGTGTGATCTCTATCGTACAACAGGCGCCGTCCTGTCTCCCTATTTTATTTCCCGTGGACAGCGACTGTCTGCTACAAGTAAATATTCAGTAGGGTTAGTACAGATTTTTGTACAAATTTCGAGTCGATTCTCTTCTAACAACCGCATGTCAGCCATCAGCGTCTGTCCAGTGTCCATAGATAGCGCTGGCTATAAATGTATGGAGGAGTTCGGTTCATTTGAGCGAAGCGAGTCGACTCGAAAGGACAATGACCATGAATGTATTTATTATTGGATTCCGGTATAAAGCTAAATCAAACCCAAACTTTATTTTTAGATATAGGCTACGGTGTCCACATTAACTCCTACAATTATTACTTTTTTTTATTAATAACCGGATTCAAAAGTTATAGGCAAACAAACAAGTTGTAGTTCTCAGTGAAATCAGTATGACGCGAAATGTGCATCGAAAACTTTTTGTATGCAAAATTAAATTCCGGATATGAAAACAAATTGTTAGTGCCAATGGCTCTTACTTCATAATAAACACTATTATTTTGCTAGACTATTTTGGTTTTGGTTCATGAGAAAACCTTTGGTCATTCTCCTTTGTACAAAAACCTGTACTGACTCTATAACAGATACAAGGAGCTACATATTACTACGTAGCCACGGGTGAGTGGATCAAATAGAAGAGATAGGAGCAATGCAGCATGCACCTTCTGTGCACTATAGGTAATACTAACCCCGAGTTGCATTAAATCAATTTAAAAATTTAAGCACTACCTAAACTAATTTAATAACAAGTCAAATTAATAAATAATGTCAAAATTTCATACATTTTTTTTGTCATTGATTGCGATTACATTAGTTTAAGTACAACTTAAATTTGAATTTGTTTCGTGTAACTCGGCATTAAGCAAAATAAAATCGTCATCGCTTATGACTTGAGCGCTCGTAACCCTGTTCTTATAATTGTGCTACAATATTCATGGTCACTAATTACAAGTAACCGAATATTGACCGCAACTCCGTAGTATACACGTATATCGAACGTAATGATATGTTATTTGGGGAGTCGGGGTTGATATCACATCAGAATAGATAGATAGATGTTGTAGGTACCAAGCTTGGTACGTACTTAAAATTCCATTCTAAAAATTCCACACCTTTTTTAGGGTTCCATACCAATTTGGTAAAAATGGAACCCTTATGGTGAGACTTTCTCCGTCCGTCCGTCCGTCCGTCCGTCCGTCCGTCTGTCACACTCGATTATTTCAGTAGGTAACTATCAAAGCTATCGATTTGAAATTTAGAATAGTTTTAGTTAATAGTGACCCAACGCCATTGCACTCATAAAATATTGAAAATTGTTTTTATTTTTATTTAAAAAGGGTGGAAAACCGGGACTTCGAATTTTCAAAATGAGATAACAATATTGAGTTGGGTATCATATGAAAGGGCGTTACTTGTGTATTCTAAAACCGATTTTTATTTATTTTTATGCCTGATAGTTTTTGATTTATTGAGCAAACTGTCGAAAAAAATACCGTTCTTCCCCTTATCTCCGAAGTTTATTTATCGAAAAATCTGTAATAATTATAATCAATAGACATTGATGTATGTTTTATAGTAAAAATAAAATCAACTCCCTAACTTTTATACTTTTTTGATAATAACAATAAACCACCAAAAACAAAGTTAGGTTTGCGGTTCGCCAACAAAAGTACCTACATGTAAATTATACTTGTAAATTTATGAACAAAAGTGATTCTTTTAATGTTTTACTTCTTTTATGGTATGGAACTCTCGGTGCGCGAGTCCGACTCGCACTTGGCCGGTTTTTTTAAGATATTATATGCTCATATTCTTTATCAGAGATTGAAAATTTTGACTCGACAGGGTAATTTTCTCTAAATTTTTTTTTCTAACCATTGGGGAATGCATTTACGCATTCCGTCCCGCACCGCCCCTAAGCATCCCGAGGCGAAGCCAGGTCTTCCCATTTATGTACTTCATCCAGGTTGCCCCGTTGATATCCCGTGAACCAATAAAAATTTGGTGTCATTCGGTTATTAGGTTTCAGCAAGATTTTCGTAAAATTTAGCAAAGTTCAGTTGAAAAATGTTTACTAACTTTTGCATATTGATGTAAAAGGTATCTAAGGCGCATGATACGATTTTTTTTTAATGTATGGAATAAACAGAAATAGTATTTTCATCATTATGTGATCGTTTGAAGTTTGAAAACCTAAGAATGTTATTTATATAAAATGTTTGAATTTATGATTGGTAACTTTATTTCGTTTTACATTTGTCGTATTTTTTACGAATGTTTAGTAACAACGTCACTTGTATGATAGTTCAGTAATCTAGGGTTAAATTAATAGTGTCTTGCCGTGACGTACATCGTTTAGCTAATTAAAAGGGGCGTGGCTAATTTCATACACCACGAAACTGTAATCCCATGCAAACACCATAATGTTAAACTCAGACCAAAAAATTAATTTACCTCTTGACTGATTTTAAACGTTCACGGATGCCATTATAATTATTGTGTTAGTCATGTAACAATAACGTGGGTGACCGAGCTATGCTTTTTTTTGGGAAAATAGGGTTTTTACAAGGAATAGAACTACATTTCTTAGTAAAAGCACCGAATATATAATATTACTAAAATGCAGGTTTATTATTATTTATCATGATTTCGTATTCATATAATATGGTCTCGGTTGTCATAAACAAGTAAAGTGTTACATACAAACTAAACTTCTAATGTCACAAAGAGAAAGTTTTAATGACGAAACACATAGTACGAAACGAAATACATAGTTTTGCATGTTCCTCGTGTATAAAATAAAAATACTCTACATTGGAAACAATAATATACGAATACAATGATACCACATATAAAGAACTTACCTACACAGTGGTAGAGGACAAAATAATTAAGTTTCCGCCAATACTTATTACTTTTTAAAGGAAATTCTTATTTGAAGAAAACAGTAGGTACCTAGATAGGTTGGTAGTAGGTACCTAGTGTACGAAAGCTGCGAAAAAATACCGTTCCCGTAGGACAAATGATGGGAAATATATGGGATTTTTTTTCTCGCTTTCAAAATATTATTCGGTGGACACCCTGCTGCTATATTTATTTTATTATGTTTACTATATTCCCAGGATTTCAGAAAATGTGAAGAATAGATATTCCTCGTAAACTTAGTTTTAAGTCGACTTGTAGTTATCACCATTCATATGCAACAAATGTCATACCGACTTGTTACAAGTGCCTGTATAATAGGCCTATGTGAAATAAAGATATTTTGACTTTTGTTTTTCCTAACGATTTGTTACGTCGCGGCTGTGTATATGTGATGAAGAGAAAAAGAAAAAATAATTCTAATGAACAGACTACTTACTTTATTATTTTCCAGCCAAGCTAACATTTTTGCTCTTTATCGAACCTATATTCTCAACTTGGCAGCCCCTGTTATTTTTTTAAGCCAACGTAAAATTAACGAATTTCCAATACCCGGACCTCTTTGGGTACGTATCACTGAACTAGATGAATAATAATAATAATCGATCTAAATAAAAAAACTCACTCATCGTTGTAGTATTTTTAAAATTCAAAAATGGCTAGACCCATTTTATTAAAGTGGGTCTGTCGAGTAAAAGTTTACATTCTGGGTAGGCAGGACAAAATCTGTCAGGTTAGCTATTTGTGGTTAATTCAATCCCCTTCAACGTTTCTATTATTCTGCGTATTGTCCATAACACGCCTAATGGTGCGTACTGCGTAGTGTCGTGGTGTGCGACACGCCATGACTTGTTCCACCCGCACCTAAAATGGGGATATCATGTTTCATGGAACGGTTGGGTTAGCCCATTTCACGATAGAAGCCCTATGGCGACGCGTCGGCGATATACCTACTGTGTTTTACTGTGCGAACTTTGAAATCTCAAGTCAAATCGCATCACAGATGCGTACTTGCTGTCTAAGGTAACGTAATCTGTGACAGCTCAAAAATACTTATCATTTCTGCTTCACATCCGCGGGACATTGATAATCGCCACTTTCGGGAAAAAGTCGGGTTTCACAGTTTGTTTCCGAGGCGTGGTCTTTACCGTACCTCCATTCGTATAATGGGCATTTTTTTGCCTGTCATGTTTGCAGTCTGAACTTACAAATGAGAATATAAGACTCATGCTTTGTGCGAGAAAAATCTGTTAAAAATAGATAACATTACAGACTCATACCTTGTGCGAGAAAAATCTGTTAAAATAGATAACATTACAGACTCATACTTTATGCGAGAAAAATCATTTACTTAACTTTTGGAAATAAATTTTAAAAAACTTACAGTAAGTGGAAACTTTTACCTGAATAATTGATTAAAAAGCTGAGAAAATAATTAATAATTATTAGTAAAAATAAATAATTAATATTTTTAAGAGTTATTGCACAGCCTGTAACCCTTGATGGGAAATGTGTCGGTGAATAAAATTTTAAATAGTTATTCGTTGGATTGCTTTGGATTGCTGATATTAACAATTTTACTTACAAACGTTACTCAGCAGTTCTTTACTGAGTAGTAGAGCTGCTTCCGAAAGAAGATAAATCATTGCTCAATAACGCAAATGCTAAGCAAAGTTTATAATCGAGTAAGTATTATGTAATGTTTTCAATAAAATCTCGAAAATCGGAAAAACCTGGTACCTAAACTAACCCTTCTAAAAAGTAGTGCAATATCAGCAGTTATCGCTAGAATTTTTACTAGTTTTCCAGTATTGCAACTTGATTAAACCTTCCTTTGTTCAGGCATAAATGGAAACAATAATCGCTATCAGATGAACATAACATGAAGCGAGAGTCCGCCGCGAAACATAATGAACTCGTTAATTGCGATTAATATAGTGTTACGCCATTAAAACTTGCGCTTTGTAACTTCAACCGACACGGTTTAAGTTTTGACAAAGTTTTATATTAATTGTTGTAACCAAAGCTTCAAAACCGGGTGAGAATGAATGAATTTTAGCCGTGATTTTTAAAGCTCAAAGAATTTATTTAACAGAATTCCAGACAATTAAAAAACTGATTGGCGTATTTTTTTGATACACTGAATGTGTTGATTCACTCCACTTCACCACAGATTTCACGTAGGCGTGACGTAGTAGGCGTGAACGGGGGAGTGGGAAGGCGGGAGGGGTGGGTTTAAGTGAAGTCACGGAATACATAACAGGTGACGACGTTTTCTCGACGTTTTTCACTTGATGAAATGCAGCCGACCCATTACGAATCGGTGGGACCCAAATTCTGAAATAAGACCTATGTATAACCCGGTTACAATATCTGTGGACCTGACGTCGATGACGTCACGTCGTGTCAGAACTCTGATATGGTGCGCAAAACAATGGTGCCGGGGCGAGCGCGGGGAGGTGAAAGGAGAACGGGAAGGGGTACGCATTCCAGTGAGGTCCAGGGCCGTCTTTACCCGGGGGTGCAAGGGGTGCCGTGAACCCGGGCGCGGAGCGGCCGGGGCGCCCGCCGGGCGCGCGGAGGCCCCGGGGGCGCCCGCCGTGCACGCGGAGCGCCCGGGGGCGCCTGCCGAGCGCTGATTATTTAGATATTATTGAGATATCATTGAACTTAACTCCATAGTACACTTTCACATACTTGTTACGAGTTACGACCAAAAGGTATATTGTATAAAAAATTGTCGTCTATTTTAAACTTACGGCGTTTGTCATACTGCTCATGATGTCAAGTCAAAATGACTCTTATTACTACAATAATAACAATTTTATTTAATAAAACACGCACGCGGCAAAATCTCTCATTCAAAGTGATTTTGATAACGTTTGTTTGACACATTGCCGCCCGGTCGCCCGCACTTGAAGCAAAATTTACGCGTCTTCGAGTAATCGGTGAACATACATAAAAAAAATAAAAAACCGGCCAAGTGCGAGTCAGACTCGCGCACCGAGGGTTCCATACCATAAAAGAAGTAAAACATTGAAAGAATCACTTTTGTTCATGAATTTACGAGTATACATAATAGTTGTTCATGAATTTACACTTTTGTTGGCAAACCGCAAACGTAACTTTGTTTTTGGCGGATTATTGTTATTGTCAAAAAAATTATATTAGTTAACGAGTTTATTTTATTTTTCCTGTAAAATATACATCAATGTCTATTAATCATAATTATTTCAGATTTTTCTAGTGGTAAACTTCGGAGATAAGGGGGGGGGGGGAACGGTATTTTTTTCGACAGTTTGCCCAATAAATCAAAAACTATCAGGCATAAAAATAATTAAAAATTAGATTTAGTATACACAAGTAACGCCCTTTCATATGATACCCCATTCAATATTATTATCTCATTTTGAAAATTTGTCGACCCGGTTTTCCCCCCTTTTTAAATAAAAATAAAAACAATTTTCAAATTTTTACGATTGTTATGACGTCGGGTCACTATTACCCATAACTATTCTAAATTTCAAGTCGATAGCTTGAATATTTACTGAAATAATCGCGTGTGACAGACGGACGGACGGACGGAGAAAGTCTCACCATAAGGGTTCCATTTTTACCATTTTGGTATGTGCCCTAAAAATTAAAATTAAAAAAGATTCCGACGAATTGAGAACCTCCTCCTTTTTTGAAGTCGGTTAATAAGAGAAAAATATCAAGGTAAGTCAATTTTATTTTTTAAGTGTTAGGTAGATTACAACCATTATCATCGTCAGCCACCAACAGCGTTACCAGACGTCCCGATTTTAAAGGCAAAATTAAATGTCCCGCGCGGGGCAGGCTCTGTCCTGCTTTTTGGTATAACTCGATTTTTTTCGGAAGACGAATAAGACTCATCTATTTAACGATACGATATATATCTGATTTAAATATATATATTTTTTAAATACATTTTGTATGGCTATTTTTGCCATCTATTGTCGGGTAAACGTAAATTTAATTCAAATAAAAGATAATTTCTAATGCTTATGATGAAAGAATCGCAAAAATTCAAATTCTTTGGTTAGTAATTGATACAAACCTACTTAGAATAAAGAAAGAAAAATTAAAATAAAATTTGATTTTATTGTAGATGGCCGAATTAGAGGATGGTAAAAAGAGACCATCGGGTGCTCAAAACAGAAAAAGGAAACTGGAGAAAGAAGAAAAAAAGAAAGTAATTTTGGAACGTGGATTGCTGGTGTTTTTTGCCAGACCATGGACAATTTTTTGCCAGACCATTATGTCTCGAATGAAGAATAGATTTGTTTTTTATTTGTTTACCTAATTGGGTTTAACTTGTATAATTTAAGTTTAATTTTAGTTTTGTATTTTAGAGAAATAAATAAATAAATAAATTATCAAAATTACGTGTATTGTGTATTTTTGGTTGACTAGGACCCCTTTCATACTGCGGTGTCGTCGCTCGCGTGCCACGCTACAGTGTAAAAAAAGTACTCTGTGAGTGTAAAAGAAAAAAAGGGCGCAGGCTGAGCCCCCGCACCCCGGCGCAGAATAGGCTTAAGACGGCACTGGTGAGGTCCACAGATATTGTAACCGGGTTTATAATTTGGGAACTTAATTTGATTTTTATGAGTGCTAAGTTAAAATCCTGCGCGGTGTATTTCGTTACGTTTTTAAAACTTGACATGTTAAAGGGTTTTTGACAATCATAATTAAAAATAAGGATACCAATTCATTTAGTGGCAGGATAAGGCAGATGTTTCCTAGCAGGTGCAGTGTTCTTACCTTTCGGTCATCACGCATGAGGCGTCGCTTGCTTTGCCAAATGCATTGAATACGCGTGTAAACAGGCGCTTGACGAAAGGAAAGCGACGGGAATTCGACTGATCTGACAAAGGTTGAGTTTCATTTTAAGTCACGTATAAACTCTTGGCCACAACTTGGCCCAAAAATACCCGTAGGTCCTTTGTGAGCAGTTGCTTAAGTTATTGCTCTACCAGGTACCTAGATACTATGCTATTAAAGTTGATATAATTGTTAAATCTACCAAGGCATCTGATGGAACAATAAATAATTTAAGCAACAATTTAAAATTACAATATATATAGCTGCTTGTGCTGACTGACTCACTGATTGATCACCTCTCCTGCACAATTTTGTATGAAAAAATTTTTTTTCAATGACCATTTCGTATACAAGGAAAAAATTCATTAGGAACAAAAATATGGAGAGAGCTGATGATTGAGGATTTCGAAGACGGATGAAGAGCACGGGAAGGATATTGAAGATAGGTGGGGGGTGCTCAACCAAATGTCATTTGAAACGTCATCCAATTGGCAGTTAGCTGAAAAAAAAATCAAAATGGCGGATTCAAAATGGCCGCCATACGAAATTCGTCGATATCTCGGAAAGTATAGAAGATGGTAGAAAAGTTTCTTGACAAGAAATGATCAGGATAAAAAGGTCTATTAGATGGCTAGATAAAAAAAAACAATATGGCGGATTTTTTTTCCATAGAAAATGTATGGGAAAAGATGACTGAGGGTTGCGATACCTTTATAGGCGGGAAGACAGCCCGCGGGCCACATGTGGCCCGCGCAACCACGCGCCCTACTAGTCTTATTATATACTTACTCATGATTAATCGTTTTGGGTTGTTATTAAAAGAGAAAATTAGGGGTTTTATAAGTTTGGAGTTCGAAACCAATGGGAGTAAACGAAACCTTTTAGAATGCGACCTAGCAGACATTCGGGAAGAAAGGATTTCGGGAAATAATTTCGGTTTCATACGTGAACTATGTTCGTAAAACCGTTGACTCCCACTAAAAGAAAAAAAAATACTTTTCCAAGTAAGAACCCCTTCAAAGGGAACATTTGAAAAAGCACTATATGATGTTAACGGTAAGACACAAATTGCAACAGAGGCGTGATCGAGTACAACAAAGTATGAGTAATGACAGTGGAGTGCTGCGGAGATCACCTTTCACTGGTATTTGCATTGCAAATGACATCACGGCGTGTGTTATCACGACCCGATGTCTCGAACTATGTTTGCTTTGTTTACTTTGTCGTAACTCGTAGTAATACTCGCAGAACCACAAAAAGGATTGCAAGAGTTTTCTCAATTAGGCAGGTATAAGCTTTTCGCCAAAGCTCTTATATAACTCTTATATAACAGAGCCCGTCTTGATAGCTAAAGACTATCCCTTAACTTGTCCGGAGTCCCATGTCGTTGGCACTAATGCTTTGTTTGCTTTATTGCTTAGAAGTTAGGGTTGATTATTGTGTGATTATCTATGGTGCCAACTGCCAACATAACAGCTGTGCCTCAGTGCTATTCCCCCACAATATGATGCCGTATACGCGAAGAAAGCTAACAGTGATAATTTCGTGTAGGTGGATTTTTATAAACTCTGAGAGAGAGAATATGAATCGAGATAGTTTTTAATTGATCTTTTGGAATGTGTGACTTCCAGATTATGTTGCAGTCGATGTTAATTCCAAGCAGGGTAAAGAAGTCGACAAATTGAGTACAATTAAATGAAAATTTTATATTTAAGGAGACAGCGAAGTGCCTATTCCTAGCTCCTTAAAAAAACCAACAAAGCAAAATGGTACACGATAAACTCTCGGCTGTGGCTTTATTAACAATCTTAAGCATTCCGTCACTTCATACTTAAACATTTTAAGGTACAAAACTGCGCTAACGAGATCTACAATGTAAACTTTAATCTAACTGTGAACTTTAAGTTACTCTGAGATAGTTTTAAGATATTCACTTGCGCTAAAATGCAAATCATGTCAGACAGGCCGGCGGGGCAAAAACAAAGAAGCTAGATTAGCTCATCTCATCTACAAGGTGCTTCGAAGCACAAGTTATTAACTTTCAAGCTTATAGCTACAATGCGCTTTCGCAGTTCCATTGAAAAGTACTGTCTTCTTAACCTTACTTCGATAATAATAGTACCGCAGTAATTGCTATTTTCCTTACTTTTTAAATTATTCCAGAAAAAATCCAGTAGTTTTTTCACGTGATCAGAGGTGATCAGATTTATTTGCGATGCGTATATATTTTTCCGATGCGTATCCACCACCATATATTATGACGAGGAGTGACTGCGGAGTTCGGTAGCATTGCTATGTTTCAGTTTGGTTTGAGGTATTTTTGTTAATAATTACGAAAACATTCAACTCCGTGATTTTTCACTCAGATTGGACAATTATTAATTTCAAAAAATATTTGTAATGCAAATATACCGTTCAGTTCAGCGCTATCGCAGATTTTACACGTAAATAAATTCATATAATTTGTCGTTATTTATTGTTTCACCGAAGCGTCGCAGTGTGTTAATGGGTTAAATTAATTTCAGAAATACCTTATTTAATTACTGTTCAAAAGCAGATTGTGTTTTCATGGCCGCGTACAGATTTATCCCAATGCGAAAATCTAATGATTATCTTTGGAGCGGAGAAATTATTGTTATGAGCGTATATTATGTATTTGTAACAAGATTTTAAGGGTTCCGTACCCAAAAGGTAAAAATTTTAACCCTGTTACTAAGACTTAGCTGTCTGTCCGTCCGTCCGTCTGTCACAGCAGGCTGTATCTTTAGAACCGTGATAACTACAGACTTGAAATTTTCACAGATAATGAATTTCTGTTGCCGCTATACGAATAAATACTAAAAAATAGAATAAAGTGAATATTTAAGGGGACTTCCATACAACAAACGTGATTACTTTTTTATGATGGCTCTACATGTCGGGCACGAAAATCGCCACCAACCCATCGCCAACCCGCGCGTCAACTGCTATCGGTGTCATCAATATGCCCTCTACACGTTGGCCCAGCTCAGTTGGCCAGTATGTTGGCTCAACATGTGGAGCCATCATATTACCTCAGAAAAAAATATTGTTGTTCGTTGTTCGTGTTTGTTTTCGATTTCTGCCTAGGTATTACTTAGATCAAATTTCAGCGCATTGTTTGAGAAAACTACTATACAAGCCTTGGCTACAACTAAGCATTGATGGACTCACGTATGTGTGCCTTGGCTCCGCCTCGGCCCACATTTACACGTTCATCCATCAATGCCTCTTTTGCTGGCCGCTGCAGTAATGTACTATTTTCTCATCGCCGAATTAATCTTTCCAAAACTTTCGTAACAAATATCATAGGTGCATCGCGTTGGCTGCATACGACCAAGTGTGGGCGGTTCATCTATATATATAAAAGAATGAGGCATTTTGGTTTGTTCCACGGATTCCGCCTAAACTATAGGTCGTAGAGATCTGAAATTTGGTGCCTAGGTAGATATTAGGTCATGAATTCGTACTAAGACGGGGATTCCAGAAATTTAAATTGTAAGCGGTAAAAATCGTACATTAAAGGGATTTTCCCATACAAAAGTGATTTTTTTTCGTTGTTCCAGGAATTCCCGAAAAACTAAAAGTCGTAGAGCTCTGAAATTTGGTGCCTAGGTAGATATTAGGTCATGAATTCGTACTAAGACGGGGATTCCAGAAATTCAAATTGTAAGGGGTATAAATCGTACATTAAAGGGATTTTCCCATACAAAAGTGAATTTTTTTCGTTGTTCCAGGAATTCCCGGAAAACTAAAAGTCGTAGAGATTTGAAATTTGGTGCCTAGGTAGATATTAGGTCATGAATTCGTACTAAGACGGGGATTCCAGAAATTCAAATTGTAAGGGGTATAAATCGTACATTAAAGGGATTTTCCCATACAAAAGTGAATTTTTTTCGTTGTTCCAGGAATTCCCGGAAAACTAAAAGTCGTAGAGATCTGAAATTTGGTGCCTAGGTAGATATTAGGTCATGAATTCGTACTAAGACGGGGATTCCAGAAATTCAAATTGTAAGGGGTAAAAATCGTACATTAAAGTAATTTTCCCATACAAAAGTGAATTTTTTACGTTGTTCAAGGAATTCCCGGAAAACTAAAAGTCGTAGAGATTTGAAATTTGGTGCCTAGGTAGATATTCGATCATGAATTCGTACTAAGACGGGGATTCCAGAAATTCAAATTTTAAGGGGTAAAAATCGTACATTTAATTTTCCCATACAAAAGTAATTTTTTTTCGTTGTTCCAGGAATTCCCGAAGAACTAAAAGTCGTAGAGATCTGAAATTTGGTAGGTAGGTTTTTATTTAGTAACAAAATCAATTAGTACTCAGATTTCTCGGGGATTTTTGAAATTCAAATTTTGAAGTGGAAAAATTTCGAACTTTTTTGTTATAGGGCCGAATGCTTTGAAAATCGACATGTGATTTCGACCACAAATCCCTTTTCCATGCTTGCTGCGCTATCGCAGTGGTATGGCATGTGGTCGAAATTTTAAAAAGTGGTCGCCATTTTGAACTTTTTTGTTACTGGGCCGATTGCTTTGAAAATCGATATTTGAGTATCGCAGCAAGCATAGAGAACCAATTTATGGTCAAAATTTAAAAAAGTGGCCGCCATTTTGAATTTTTTTGTTACTGGGCCGATTGCTTTGCAAATCGATATTTGAGTATCGCAGCAAGCATAGAGAACGAATTTATGGTCAGAATTAAAAAAATTTGGCCGCCATTTTGAACTTTTTTGTTACTGGGCCGATTGCTATGAAAATGGATATTTGAGTATCGCAACAAGCATGGAGTAGGAATTTGTGGTCAAAATTTAGAAAAGTGGCCGCCATTTTGAACTTTTTTGTTACTGGGCTGATTGCTTTGAAAATCGATATTTGAGTATCGAAGCAAGCATAGGGAACGAATTTATGGTCAGTATTAAAAAAATTGGCCGCCATTGTGAACTTTTTTGTTACTGGGTCGATTGCTGTGAAAATCGATATTTGAGTATCGCAACAAGCATGGAGTAGGAATTTGTGGTCAAAATTTAGAAAAGTAGCCGCCATTTTGAACTTTTTTGTTACTGGGCCGATTGCTTTGAAAATCGATATTTAAGTATCGCCGCAAGCATAGAGATCGAATTTATGGTCAGAATTAAAAACAAATTTGTTACTGAAAATCGATATTAGAGTAGTTCCCGCGTTTTACCCTTTAAGTACGGAACCCTAATTGAACTATATTAAACTTTTTGTAAAGACCTCATATTTCAAAATCGGTTTTTAACCTTACCTCTACTTTAAACTTCAAAGGCAATTACAAAGAAAAAATTTGTCGTCAAAATTACTAAAATAAATGGCAGTTAAGACAGGAATTTTGGTATTTAAACGTCTGAGGTTGTAAAGCAGAGGTTAATCGTGAGCGAAGCCGCGGGCGTCCGCTAGTTCGTCTATATTTGCTTTATTTGTACGAATAACGCATAAGCGCGAATATTATCCGTCCTCTTGTCGGTTTTTAGGACACTTCAAAGGAATTACTGGCAATATTTGGCATATAGCACGAAGTATGGATAGCATGTTTGTTGTTTGCTCACATAAACACATATTTGGACAAATACAGCGTAGCCGCATAACGAATAACAAATGACGCAATGTGGTTCCGGCATTAGGTATAGCAACTAACAAACCTAACACTGTTTCTAGGTCAATAGCGACCTCTTCACGTGTTTTATACCTGCCTTTTAGCTGAAGTGTTTGCGAGTGTCAAGTCAATTATATAACTTGCTAAGCTGCTTTAATTTGTTTTTGTGATTCGATAACTAACATTTGATCAAAGAATTGCTAAGGATATGTTAAAGAACTAAGACCTAACTTAAGTAAACTAAATCTCTCTAAACTTTATCGCAAACTTTTTGCTTATAATTTCCTATTTAAAGAAAAGATTATTTATACAACAAACAAACAACTGCCATAGACGTACGGTGTCTTATTATGCTTTACGAGTAGTTTATAATATATGCAAAAACATACCTATTAAATTTAATTTCGGTGGGCAGACATTTGTAAAATTCTGTGCCTACGCAAAACCAGGTTTTGACTTCACAACCGCATCTGTGGAATTTCTTTCATTACTTACAGCTACTAACAGATATCTCATTTAGTAAAGTTTCAAAGAAAAGACGTGCTTAGGTGTCTGGCTTGCCTCGTCCAAAACAATCACCATTACATTATTCGAGGCATGATCGTAAGATACTGATAGGTACTGCCTCGTTGTCCTACACAACTAGTGCGAACCAGGCGTCCTTTAAGGTTCTAAGACATTCCTTTCAGGCAATGTAGTAGTCTAGTAAGTAGGTTTAGCGTTAGGTCACTCGACGTCGGCTAGCGGCCTCAACTCGTTTCGCCAAATACGGTCTGCGGAAAGGTATTGTTCGACAGCATTCCTTAAACGGCTGCATTACGTTAGCCTCGGACCTTGCGAGTAATTTTATCGTATTGTGCTTTGTATTTTGTATAAACGAATAGGTTATACAAGGTGTAGGTTAATACGTATAATGTACCCGCAGCTTACCATTTTACTTAATCCTAGAATCACATTAATGGAGATAAAAGTCCCTTCATCAGTTATTTTTACCATCCCTATCTGTGATGTCAACAAACCTCATATGGATTGGGTATCGAAATACAATTTTCATTATTGCCAGTTCACTCAAATTGAATCAACTGTTTTTAGGGTTGTCTCATATCACTTAAAATGTACTTATATATATTCACATAGTATATTTTTGAACTCCCTATAGTTCAGGATATGAGCTACACTTCTTGTGGTATTTTTTCAAGCATCTAAACATCGTCCCCTACCCTATAGGTACACGTTGTATATTGTAAATGTGTCCTACCAATTCCGCCTCTAATGTCCAAGAATAATAAAATGAGGTAATTTCGGTGTTTATAGTGCAGGTTATTTCTCTTCGATTAGACCGTGTTCAGGACGAGCTTTTAAAACTATAGTCGTAGTTCGAACAAGTCGTAGAAAACGCAGGGTCAAAAGATGTTACTACTAGTTGAATGGAGTAGCAGGGATTTAGATTAAGGCTTACTTTTAAGGTTCTTCGTAAGTTGATAAATAATTCAAAAAATAATTGTTAAATGATCACAAGGTCTCCTTAAACTTCGAGATGCTTTTTAATATTCATGGACAAGTTACTCATGTTATAAACAAAGTTTTGTACCTATTACTAAGAACGTATTAAAGATTCATTATATGTATAGCCGAGGCGCTCTATAAGCGCTATAGACATTGACATGTTTTACTGCATGTGGACTGGCCCTTTGAATAAGCAAAAAGGCAACAACAATTTGTATTAACTTCTAAATCTGATAATGTTTAATTTTTGCCACCCAACTCTGTAAATCAGTGACACTTAGCGTATGAAATCAGCATGTCTCCGAGTATTTCTTTGGATTCTTTTCTCTGTCTATCAAAACGGATAGACAGAGAATAGAGAGCGACAAGAGTACAAATAAAGATACATATTACCTCTAAGTGCGCATGCTGCATAGGCAGATGCGTATATAGTTTAGTACTAACATTGAGTGAGTGTGTAAGAAAAATAATCATGGGTGACAGACGGACCGACGGACGGAAAAAGTCTTACTATAAGGGTTCCATATTAATCATTTTGGTATGGAACCCTAAAAAGAGATATTGTATGACCAATGAATCGGCTTACTAACCCCAAGTTGAAACGCGTACACACTATCATCTAGTTGGACTTGATCTATTTGACACATGGCTTCGTATGATCCTTCGTATTTGGAACCCTCGTAAACTTAATTTTAAGTCGACTTGTAGTTATCACCATTATTATGCAGAAATGTCATGCCGACGTTCGCAAGTGCCTGTATGTTAGGCCTATGTGAAATAAACATATTTTGACTTTTGACTTTTGACTTTTATGGACTGCCGTACGAGGCCATGTGTCAAGTACTCCTGATGATGAAAATAAAACAGCGACCTATGACGTCGAAGCAGTACCAATAAGTTACCATTTTGTTCAATTGGCCGGTCTATTAGGGTTCATGTCTATGACAAGGTGTGTAAGCCAAAGATTTAAATCTCTAGATGAGCCCTAAACCTCTAAAAACGTCCACGTTTTTGTCTTGTGTTCGACACGTTGTCAGCTTACACACACAGCGACAAGAAATTTCTCTTATTTCAGAGGTCTCATTTACTCTTAAACGAAATTTGCACTTGCGTTCTCTGTCACACAATCGTACACTACAGCGTGTTGGGAGCACTCACTGGCTTGCGTCTTCCAAAACAATCGCCATTACATTATTCGAAGCATGATCGTAAGATACTGATAGGTATTGCCTTGTTGTCCTACACAGCTAGCGCGAACCAGGCGTCCTTTAAGGTTCTAAGACATTCCTTTCAGGCAATGTAGTAGTCTAGTAAGTAGGTTTAGCGTTAGGTCACTCGACGTCGGCTAGCGGCCTCAACTCGTTTCACCAAATACGGTCTGCGGAAAGGTATTGTTCGACAGCATTCCATAAACGGCTGCATTACGTTAGCCTCGGAGCTTGCGAGTAATTTTATCGTATTGTGCTTTGTATTTTGTATAAACGAATAGGTTCTACAAGGTGTAGGTTAATACGTATAATGTACCCGCAGCTTACCATTTTACTTAATCCTAGAATCACATTAATGGAGATAAAAGTCCCTTCATCAGTTATTTTTACCATCCCTATCTGTGATGTCAACAAACCTCATATGGATTGGGTATCGAAATACAATTTTCATTATTGCCAGTTCACTCAAATTGAATCAACTGTTTTTAGGGTTGTCTCATATCACTTAAAATGTACTTATATATATTCACATAGTATATTTTTGAACTCCCTATAGTTCAGGATATGAGCTACACTTCTTGTGGTATTTTTTCAAGCATCTAAACATCGTCCCCTACCCTATAGGTACACGTTGTATATTGTAAATGTGTCCTACCAATTCCGCCTCTAATGTCCAAGAATAATAAAATGAGGTAATTTCGGTGTTTATAGTGCAGGTTATTTCTCTTCGATTAGACCGTGTTCAGGACGAGCTTTTAAAACTATAGTCGTAGTTCGAACAAGTCGTAGAAAACGCAGGGTCAAAAGATGTTACTACTAGTTGAATGGAGTAGCAGGGATTTAGATTAAGGCTTACTTTTAAGGTTCTTCGTAAGTTGATAAATAATTCAAAAAATAATTGTTAAATGATCACAAGGTCTCCTTAAACTTCGAGATGCTTTTTAATATTCATGGACAAGTTACTCATGTTATAAACAAAGTTTTGTACCTATTACTAAGAACGTATTAAAGATTCATTATATGTATAGCCGAGGCGCTCTATAAGCGCTATAGACATTGACATGTTTTACTGCATGTGGACTGGCCCTTTGAATAAGCAAAAAGGCAACAACAATTTGTATTAACTTCTAAATCTGATAATGTTTAATTTTTGCCACCCAACTCTGTAAATCAGTGACACTTAGCGTATGAAATCAGCATGTCTCCGAGTATTTCTTTGGATTCTTTTCTCTGTCTATCAAAACGGATAGACAGAGAATAGAGAGCGACAAGAGTACAAATAAAGATACATATTACCTCTAAGTGCGCATGCTGCATAGGCAGATGCGTATATAGTTTAGTACTAACATTGAGTGAGTGTGTAAGAAAAATAATCATGGGTGACAACTGACAGACGGACGGACGGACGGAGAAAGTCTTACTATAAGGGTTCCATATTAATCATTTTGGTATGGAACCCTAAAAAGAGATATTGTATGACCAATGAATCGGCTTACTAACCCCAAGTTGAAACGCGTACACACTATCATCTAGTTGGACTTGATCTATTTGACACATGGCTTCGTATGATCCTTCGTATTTGGAACCCTCGTAAACTTAATTTTAAGTCGACTTGTAGTTATCACCATTATTATGCAGAAATGTCATGCCGACGTTCGCAAGTGCCTGTATGTTAGGCCTATGTGAAATAAACATATTTTGACTTTTGACTTTTGACTTTTATGGACTGCCGTACGAGGCCATGTGTCAAGTACTCCTGATGATGAAAATAAAACAGCGACCTATGACGTCGAAGCAGTACCAATAAGTTACCATTTTGTTCAATTGGCCGGTCTATTAGGGTTCATGTCTATGACAAGGTGTGTAAGCCAAAGATTTAAATCTCTAGATGAGCCCTAAACCTCTAAAAACGTCCACGTTTTTGTCTTGTGTTCGACACGTTGTCAGCTTACACACACAGCGACAAGAAATTTCTCTCATTTCAGAGGTCTCATTTACTCTTAAACGAAATTTGCACTTGCGTTCTCTGTCACACAATCGTACACTACAGCATGTTGGGAGCACTCACTCAGCATGTTTGGGGACGTTTTCGATGTGGCTTAGGGCTTATCTTGCGATTTAAATCTTTGGTGTAAGCAAGATAATTGCGATTTGTTCCAGCCGACGGCGACTGGCCCGGGGCTAGTTAAATAAATGAGAACTTCTATAATGTAATATTCAGTTGTGGAACTAAACGGGACCAACTTACGCTTTCCCAACGTCCTAAAACATTATGTTATTACAATCCAATTGAGAAAGTATAATATTATTTTAGTTTTGGTAATGTTTTCATTGAAATAGTGGGAATAATATATAAGTACTTATTTTCAAATTAATGAATATTTTTTTGTACGTATTCCATAAATAGTATAGAATTCAAAGCTGCGATAGTGGATAGTTAAATAGTGTTAAAGTATCTAGTACATACAAGCACGTAGGTACTCGTACTCGTTTAGTGAATGAAATATAGAAACACGACTGACCTGTGCTAAAAAATTTCCAAAATTAAATAAGTATAGCCTATATGCCATTATACCTATTACTCGGATTGATATAAGAATTCTAACGATACCCCATATGTCAAAAACTATTCAGCCGTTCAGAAGTTATGGTGGAATAAAGACACTCAGATACATACTTAACACTCCTTTTTTGGGCAGTCGTGAAAAAATCGGCTCTACGAGCTCGGATTGTAACGAAATTAATTTTTAAAAATGTTCCTAAGCCTGGGAAGAAACAATAAACAGAACTAAACTTAATGTTTATTTTCAAGTATCTAATAAAAAAAATAAACAATGGTAGTTTGATCTTCTGTCGATTGAAAGTAACGTGATATCGGTCGCGCGATTTCTCACATGAAATGGCTATTTTGGGCGCGCGCCAGCGCTAACATGGATTTATCTTTTTAATGACCTG
This sequence comes from Coenonympha glycerion, assembly GCA_963855885.1. Lineage (NCBI taxonomy): Eukaryota > Metazoa > Arthropoda > Insecta > Lepidoptera > Nymphalidae > Coenonympha > Coenonympha glycerion. The sequence goes on from OY979633.1 coordinate 15,376,753, forward strand.
CCCTGATGCATTGCGGTGCAATTAATACTATTTTTTTTATATTTGTAAGATTTTTTCAGTAATTCCGCTGCACTTTTTTATACTTTTAATGGCCCATTGTTGTGCAGTCACAGTTATGCTAGCATAAAAACTTACTACCGTTACTAGCTCTTAAAGTAATTAGTTCTTCAAGTAAATTACGTAAATTTTTACGTTTATAAACTTCTTTTCGAACTATTGAGGAGTCTTGGTAATATCCGATTGACACCAGCACATGATGGAAATAAGCGCAGTGGGCTGATTCTGTTTCGTTCAGTTTGTTAGTTAGTACCCTCACTTATTAACCAAGAAAACGGAGGCAAAAAATCCTATTTTTGTATTCTTTTGGCACAAGTTAGCAACTACCATGGTATGTTGACATGATACCATATCAAACTAAGTTTGTGACTTGTGCAAAAATAATTGCAAAAAATAGGATTTTTCTTTTCTCAGTTTTCTTAGTTAATAACCCAGTGGGGAACGATACATGATCAGCCTACAGGTAGCAAATGGTTATATTTTGCCTGAAGTATAAAATCCGAAATGAGGAGATCCGCAGAAGAAACCAAAATCACTGACATGACCCAAACCTAAAGCAGGTTCAAATGGAGCCGAAAAGTCCTGTAGTGGATTCCAGCTCATTGGACCGACATTAAGCGGGTGGTGGGAAGCCATACTGATCCGAATGCAGACTTCCACTGTTGGACTTAATATGTCCAACAGCGATGATGTAGTGATGATGATTTACGTATTGAATCGAGAAGTTTCCTTCCGAAATTGGTTTTCGACAGAACACAAAAAAATTAGAAAAATATTTTTTCTAACAAGCGTTATAAAAACCTCGAAAAGTTATTTTTCTCATTTTCTTTCACCCACGTTTGCAGTTTAATTATTTTCACTAAACTTCTCTCAAGTGGTGATTTAATTACGCAGTTTTAAGTCTTCTGTAGACTTAAATAGATTCATAATTGCATTCGCAATGAATTGGACTGCAAGTCAGGTGCTTTTTTTTGAAATTGAGAAACTTGCGTATAATTATGCCAAAATCCAAATGGATGTGTCGTGGGTATATAAATATAAATCCAGTACATAACGAACATATTCCCTATATAAGTTTTTAATTAATTTCCCAATCCCTTAAAGTTTTCTGCAAAAGTAATAAACATGGAAAGAGCTAAGCTCTGGGGCATATATCTCGTAGGACCAATGGATATTGGGGACCCAAGGTCTCCAAGATGCTGGAATGGCGACCATGCACCAGGAAGCGCAGTGTCTGCAGACCCCCTAACAGGTAGACCGATGAAATAGAGAAAGTTGCGGTGAGTCACTGGCGCCAGGCGACGCGAGATCGTGGATTTCGTCGTTTCCGGAGGCCTTTGTCCATCACCTGAAACGACGATGAGGCCAAATAATTATGGATTTAGTGATCAACATATCCTTAATCCTTTTATGTTGGACTGCTGCACAGGTCTCCTCTCAGAATAAGAGGGGCTTGGCCATAGTTCACCACGCTGGCCAATTGCGTTTGGTGTGCCACACATACCTTTGAGAAGATTGTGGTAAACTCTCAGGCATGGTGGTTTCCTCACGGTGTTTTCCTCCACCGCCGTCCAAACGTGACGTGATATTTATTTTCCACAAACACACAACTCCGCGGGAAAATCAGACAGAGCGTATCCGGACCTCAGACCCCCTGTCGAGAAGCATCACTGCTTTTTGCCATATCTAATAATATTAGGTATTAAAAGTGTTTTTTTATTTATTTTTAGAGACATTGTTAAAAATATTATTAAATTGTAATTAAAATAAATGATAGTATAAGTAAAAAGTTTTTTTTTTTTTAGGTATGAATATAGAGAAGTTCAAGAAAGAATAGAACAGCATTAATGCAAGTCCGTTTATGTAGAGCGTTTATCTATTTTCACTAGGCAGAATATTCGAAAGTATCTGTGTGGAAAATCGCGATGCTTAAAAAAATCCTAACGCATTACTTATCATCGCTATTTTCTTATGAATCGCACCCAATTTTTTATGAAGTTTGGCATCCACGTTCCTGATTCATTAAACGCCAACGCAGTGTGATCGATTATTATACTCGTGGCATTATTTTACAGATTTTAGACGTGGGATAAGTTATGCTCAATTTTTTTATCTGTGTCCGTAGTTGTAATGTGATTTCGGCTTGTATCAGTAAAAAGCTCAATGAAATAATGTTCCTTCGAGTAGGTGGCACGATTTTGTTACGGTTTGAACAGGGCACTGTTACCTACGTGATTACTAAGCGGAGTATGATCGGAAAAACTGTTGTCTCAGAATGATGAGCCCATTGCGGCGCATCTAATATATTATTACAATGACTAATATGTTACAATGAAAAGTTGTGCTAAACACGAAAATGCCTTCAAACAATACGGATTTTTGACAATATACTCCTTGCAAACCCGTTCGCGATTGGAGGACGCGTTCGCTGAATTGAACACGAGTTTGTAAAGACAGTTTGTAAAAGCAGTTAGACACCCGTGCGTGTTAAGGCAGTACTGCCTCCTACTGAACACGGAAACGGAAATACGCGGGACGCACCGCATCTGACATGGGGAGACGTATCACTAAACATTTAGTAAATGTCTTATTCGTCGTATTATTCTTTCTGATAAAAAAAGTTAGGGACCGCAAGAGTTTGTCTTTTTCGTGCTCATCGTACAACCGTTTAGGTGTTCCTTTGTGCCTAGAAAATTCTAGAAGTACCAACTGCTGTGAGAAATACTTAGGTTTAACAAATATTCGCGTTATTTGAACCAAGTACACACCACACAAGTCTATGTGAAAATGTAGGTAACTTCTGGAAAGCTCCTAAAAAGTTATGTGATATCTCGATACATCAGAGTCGTTGAATATCGGTACTTGCCTTTTCTAGAGTGCTTTTGTACGTGCGTTGCTTAGACACGGCATTACAGTTTCAGATTAAGTTATGGCCGTGTACCCTTTATACAGTCACTTGGCGTCTGTGCGCCGTTCAGCATAAAAGCGTGGTTGTTGCATAATAAACTATTAGGAACCTATTAACCCGGTACATGAGTATTTCATTTAGCAATGTAGGTGCAACTTTGGAGCTGCTGGCTGCACGAACCGTTTGGAGCTCTTTTATGGCTTCTATGAGGTCAACATGAGGTCAAAGACTCTTGTGTGAGCTGGAACGAACTTACCTTTTTTTTACGATCTCACCTGATGGTAAGTGATGATGCAGCTAAAGATATTAACGTACTAACTTGGAAGGGGTAAGTAAAGTCACCCCAACGGTTTCTAACACAGCATCGCATCGGAACGCTAAATCGCTTGGCGTGCTTTGATCGGCTGACCTCGTGGAAATTCGGATATTACTTATCCATCCGTTTTTCTCATCCCTTCCACTTACTTGTGTAGTGCAACGCAACCCCCGATTTTGTTATAACAAAATTTAACAATTTGTATTATTATCGGTCAAGGTCCCACGATAAGACCTTGGATTAAATTTTCAGTCACCCCAGACTAAGCCTTGGAGGCGTTATCTCATAATTGTTGGCACAAATAGATAACAACTATAACTGTCGTGTCACACTGAAATGCATTTAGAATTAAGATTAGATATGCTGATAAGTATTCAGCTATGAGATAGATGGGGGTCATAAACAACCATTAATTGTTGATTAAGGATATTGTCTCACATAAGCTCTATATTAACGCAGATTCACTTGGGGTAGTGGGAGGGATAATAATAAAATTCTTCTCTTATAATTTACTAACTGTTGCCCGCGGCTCCAATCGCGTGAATTGCGGTTTTTCGCTAATCCCGTGAAATGATAGATTTTCCGGGATAAAAAGTAGCCTATGTGTTATTCCGGGCTATAAACTATCTATATTTCAAAATTCAGTCAAATCGGATCATTAGTTGCGGCGTGAAAGAGTAACAAAGACCATACCTATCCATTCATTCCATAACTACTTACAAACTTTCGCGTTCATCATATTTAATAAGTAGGATATTAAATGATAGGACACACTAGATCATCATCGACCACAATCAATCTTGGTCCTATAAAGCACAGGGGCTCCTCATACTATGTAGACAAGAGATAAGAAAGAGTTTTTTTAGTTCCCATTTAGCCGTGGATCACCAGAGCGAAGTTTTCATGCCGTCCGCCCCGCCCAAGGCATATTATAGCTATTACTTTAGTAAATAAAATAGGTATTGAGTTCGAATAACGCTTTGGTTTTTCAGGTTTGCGGGGCATATCTTGATACGTGATATGACAAATATACTTGACATATTTAGAAAATAACAGTAGAAATAAGCTATATCTTATCTTCCTTTGGTAGTTATGCAATTTAATTCAGAAAATATCATAAACAAAAAAATGCCTGAAGGGCATAGAACAAAGCGGTCAATTAATTTAGTACATGCTAAACCTAAATAAAAATGTTTTCATATTAAATGTTTTCAGGACAATATTCAATTCCTCTTGATGATAGAGATAATCTAAAAGATTGACCAACTTTACCGCGTAATTGAAACAGTGTAATAGAAATTGGTTGGCAATTATAAATAAATAAAAATTCTTATCAAATAAATGTACAGAAAATTTTATGTCACAGTGTTTTTAAAAGCTCCTCCGAAATGGCCGATTATTATGGTTTTTTTTTTGCGTATATTATAAAAGGTTAATCGGTACATACAATATTCGGTAGGTCTGAGAATAATAAGACGTAAACTGTTTTTCATAACCCAAAGTGAGAAATAATTTATACGGTTGAACAACGTTTTCCGGTTCAGCTGCTATCATCTGTGAAAATATCAACTGTCTCACTATCACGGTTCATTAGATTCAGCTTGGTGACAAACGGACAGACAGACGGACGGACAGCGGATTCTTTGAAATAGGGTCCCGTTTTACCTTTTGGGCAAAGAGAAATAAATAATATACCTAATACGGAGCCCCAAAAACTAGTCATCCGATTTTATATTTTACTCTTGACAATATCAGACGATGTTTTCTGAAAATTCAAAAGTTTCAAAAAACCGATGTTTTAAATATATTTCATATTTATGAATAATTAAGATATTACTCAAAAAATTTGAAGGACGGTAATTTATTCAGCTGGCTATAAAATTGGAGCTGTAATAAAACTCCGTTAATTTCATGCTGCGAGAGGCAATTTTGCGCAGATGCTCAATGGATCGCCGATCGCAATTATCGGCCGTGCAATTACTGAAATTACGAGTGAGTAACACAAGAAGTGCTCTTAATCATGAACTACAAAGGATTTTACAAAAATGTGCTTTAGTATTATGAAGAATCTCATAAGAAACCACCCATCTTTTTTACGTTGGGAAATGTGTTTACGTAGGTATCCCACTCAAAGGATGTGTTAGGTTGGGTATGTGACACTAAGCCGTCCAGAATATCCACTAACAGACAAAATATGGGACGCTACAAGATCGCTATTGCTTTACCTAAGTATCCAAAGTTGGGGTCCGGATAAAGCCGATCAGTTAGACTTTTGGATTGCGTATTCAGCCAAAACAAACGGTGTCCGGCTTGTCTGGCTTTTGACAGGCTTTTTATGGTTTGCGAAACATTTATGTTTCGCAAACGAGAGAACAAGCTTGGCCAAACAAGATTTATGGTACCTAGGTAATAAAAATAATCAAAAATTTGATTGATTTTACATATTAATTCTTTGTCTTAACTTTAATACTGGACACAAAATCCTCAATAATGTGGGGTATCCGGTCTTTTTATCCAAATGTCTGGTCAAATTGGCTGGTCTTTCCGGCTATTAGGTTTGGGGACCTGACGACTGGGAGCAGACGGCCGTTGCTTCAACGATTCGTCAGAGTAGCAACTGCCGCATACTCTCTCTCATATTTTTGAAACACAAGTTGATCGCATGACTTATCGAAAACAACTGCCCTTCTCATACCGTTTGTTCTCGTACCGCATTTCGTTCTATTTAGATATGGAATGAGCGATCGCCAAACGCCGGGTTTCTATACCGAGAGTAGATAAGTCATACATAGCTACTGGACTGCAGGATTCACAAGGTGTGTACTTCTATTGTCGCTATAACAGCTAATTATAATAATCCTATGCGGTATGAAGCGCTGTCAAAGCCTCCATTTTAACCCGTTGGTATGCTGCCGAATGAAACCGTGCCCTTTAAAAGTTTATAGCTCGCGTTTATGCGCTCCTTACTTCTGGCTTTGTGAAACGATACCATTGTAAAGCGATACGGATTCCATATTTTATGCGCGAGTATAATATTGTGTTTTGTGCCCTTTATCGCGGTAGAGCGATAGTTCGAAATAGGCATTTTCATGAGATTAATGCATGTTACTCGAAGTGCGTGTTTAAAGCGCCCGACCGGGTCTTTTTTGATGGATTCCAAACTGACCCAAACCCGACCCGGAGTATTCAACCCTGGGCTTTCCGTTTATATACAACAGAAAATATCTGTACCAGAGAGGTCTCAATCTTCCATGACATATTTGGATATTTTTCAAACACTCTACAAGTTGGTTGCGATCTCACCTGAAAGTAAGAGACGATGCAGTCAGATGCCGTATTAACCTTTACTTGCTCCTTCCAAGAGTTAATAACCCCATGACAGTTTCTACGCAGCATGTCTCTGGAAGTTCTGGAACGCGTAAATCACTTGGTGTTGAGTCGTTGTTGGGTAACTACCCACATCCGAAGCCTTCCCACCACACCAAATCAGAGGAAAATTAAAAAAAAATATAATTCTAAGTGTGACCCGTAGTGGGAATCGAATCCACAATCCACTTGAGTCCCAGCGCCATTTCTTTCGAGGAGGGAGTCCAGACAACAGGTTTGTTGTCATGTACAGTACATTGCACATTACATTGGCGCGGGTATAATATGGAAGGAATATCTGAGTCAATTTGAATGCAAACCATAATTATGTTTACGAGACCGTGGTCCGCATGCAAGGGTTAAAAGTTAAAAGATCAAAGCAAATAATCATAAAATTTTATATTCATTGCACTGCGAACAGCGTCCCAGTATGAACCAAACGTACCACCTTTTCAGCGCCTTTTTAATGAGTTTGTTCTGACTTTTACAGAGGTGGAGTAAAACTTTAACGAAAGTTTAACAACACCGAAATATGAGCAAAATAGAATTCTAAATAGGAGACGATTTCAAATTAAAAACGTATTAACGATAACTAACAAGTACCGATACTATTTAGTTAAAATAAATACAATATACTATTGAAAAACACCCGATACTTATACCAATATTCATGTTCTTCACACAAACATTTTCTAGTTGTGGGAATCCTCAGACGCAAATGGCAGAATCGCTACCTCTACGCCATCCGGTAGTATGATATCGGTTTTAATGACGTAGTACGTGAAAAACAAATAGAAGTGATATTAACAAGTCTGACCGACCTTCGCGAAGCAGTGTGCCCACGCCGTGCATCCCAGCGCTGAAGTCATCGCCCGCCCACGCCGGTGTCCGGTGACACAGCTTGAGATGTGGTGAACTTGGTACTGATGTTTAGACAGGTGGTTCAAATTCTAGCCATGTACTTTTGAATTTAATGAATTTATGAAGCACGGAGATCACTCTCACGTAATTAACTAATTACGTACAAACAATTAAGCATAATAGAGTAGACAAATCAACAATTTTTACGAGTATGTGGATACTTGGAGATGGTAGATAGTTAGGTACTATATTATGATGATAAATCTATCCATTTACACACGTTACATACTTATTAATTACAGTTTTCACAATTTATTTGATGGCTCCTTAGTGGAATAGGTATACCTACGTAACACATAATAACTGTTCCTATTTGAACGAACATTCCAAAGGGGGAAGTATATGCCTATTGTCTATGAACCTACCAATTATTCTAATACAATACAAAAATTATACTTGTACATAATATAAAACATTACCTAAAATAATCATGTCTACTTAGTGTTTACTCGCTAAATTCTCTAAAACAGAGTACACATTTGGACAATGACATTTAATTATTATTAATGTTATTATAACAATAAAGAACAATGGTGCGGGCCCATACATCGCTTTCGGTCACGTTACGCTATTGCAACTTTAAATGAAAAAATATTTTTTTGGTTGGGCCTGCAAGCCTGAACTCAATGCTAAAAGAATTTTCTTACAAAAAAGTGGAGAAAAATTAATATTTATTTTCAAAATATTGTATCTGAGTATTATAACAACTGCGACCTCCGCCATGAAGCATCTGAGAGCATAGACAATACACTATATACTCTTTGATAAATACTTGTCACTTGTCCCAGAATTTGTCACTGTTGACAGTTGAGACTTACTTAATAGTAGCCATGTAGCTGTCGGACAATGTTGCGAGATGCCGGAATTAAAAAACCCCAATCGACTGAAAGAAAAATCTAATTAAGTTAATAAATTAATATTGAATTACAAGGGTATTTCGGAAACGTTAAACTACCAAGACAAAATAATCTATGCTCAAAATAATCGGTTGTAATAGGTTTCAGTATTATTAATAGGTGTAGTTTTCTGACAAATACTTAATCACAAATATTCAAACAGTTTGTTTAAGTGAAACTGGTTCAAAGGGAAAAATAATATTTAGTTTTACTCCAACGCAATGGAAAACCCTAAAATAATTTAATCTTTTTTATGTAAATATATTCGAGTAAAATAAAATGCAAAAAAAGAACGATTGAAATCGACACAGTTATTGTCTTGTATTCTACATTCTGATCTAAGAATTAACGTAGTACTTGAAAATAGGTTTTTCTTTAGTATAGTCTGTTACATGTTGTTCTCGTACAAAAGTGGACCGATCGTCAAAAAGATGGAGCATAAAAGTGGAAAAGTTTGGCATCCGGCAACACTAGCTGTCAGGAATGTGGAAACGGAAGCTATCAGTAATCAATTATATTTCTTTGAATATTTTATTTTTTGACCCGTCCTTTACAATAACTGGTGATACCTTGAAAAAATTCTGTTATTTATTAGAATCGTCTTGTAATAAATATTACATCTAGACGCTAAACTTTATTTGCGTAAATTTCTGCCATGTTCTTTATGTTATGTTTAGAATCAATCTATGTTATGATAAAATGTCATGACATCCTTATACACTTTCAAAGGATGCTTATTGTATTCAATGAGACACCCCTACCACTGATTTAGTTTTATTTATAACTCGAATTTATTTTCCGACATTGGTATAATTTAAATTATTCTTTCTTCTTTTCGGTTGAAGAGATTAACTTCATCGTAATTATGCTGTTTTTCTAACTGAGTTTGTCTTCGAAATTTTGGTAGGTATTTTTTCGCAAACTTGTGGGAATGGCAGTATCATCTTTACATATTTGCATAAAAATCTTTGCTTGAAAATGTCCAGTTGAAAAAATAAGTCCGAGAATCGACTATTTTGTGTTGCAAATTCAATACTCGGACTAATTTCTTAGAATGGACACATTGAAGTGAAGATTTTGTTATGAACATATACTGTCCTAAGTATTTTATGTCTTATTAGCTTTTAAATTGCAAGTTAATAAATAAAGCTCGAATTTCACGTTTAGATTGCTTTATTTGATTGGATTTTCGTATCAATGATTTTCTTCCTTACAAAATCAAAGCGAGAATGAAACATGACGTTAACTTAGAAAAGTAATAATCGAGTCCCCGCTAAGTATTTGGAAAAAGTAATCTTCGATAACTCGTAGTACCTTTATCGTGATGAGTGGTTTGTATGGTGTATGGTATAACACTGCAACAGGTGTTGAATTGTCGTCGATGGCGTCACTCAATAAACGTGAAGAGCTTTGTATTCATGAATTGAGTGGAGCTAAATTCGCAGTGCCATATGGGAAGTATGGCCTAGCTGAGACAGTTGCGACTTGGAACTTCGAATTTAGCTTTGACTTGCGACTAGCTTTAGAGTTTAGCGACTTCAGAGTTCAAATAAGATACATTTATTATAATGGTGATGATGCAGCCGAAAATGTTGTCGTACTAACTATTCGAATCGAATTCGCGAACTAACAATCGAATTCAAACGCGAGCCTCTATACTGCGCTAGGAAGGTCGTCTTGCATTAAGTCAAGTACCTTGTTTGAGGTCCTTGGCCCTTGGGTATTACGACGTGACTATCCCACTTCCCACTACAAACGATGATGATGCACAAAACAGGAGAAAGAAAGGTCGGAAAAAAAAAGAGAAAGAGTTTTCCCCTTTAGTCAAAAAGAAAAACTTCTTCTAGGGGATAACTGCCAATATTTCATCAATAAAATGGAATCATTTGATGAAAAAGAGAGGCTCTCCCCAGTAATTAGTTGATAAGTATACGAAGCCATTCTATATCACTGGACTCAGGTATCAACAGCTGATCGTAGGCAGCACTTGCATTTTTTCATCCCCCACCACTGAAATAGCATACATCATACAGCCCCATTTAGTTTAGCATGTAATGTTTAAAATCCAATAGGTCCCCACGACGCTCGAGTGCTACCAAAATCCCCTCTTGGGCTCCCCTACTGTATACTCAAAGGTTGCCCCAAGCAAGTAGTTGGTAGGTATACGATGCCATTCTGTATCACTAGACTCAGATATCAACAGCTGATCGTCGGTAGCACGTGCATTGGTAATTAGCACGTATCCCGTGCCGTTTAATTGGATTATTAACGTGGACGGGTTACCTTACTGTGCACTCACAGCCTTCAGCTACGTGCAGTGTATCGACAATATACGCTTTATGCGTTGCATGTCACTTTTATTAAGCTAATTTAATTACAGGCTTATTAATTACCGGATTAATTGGAGCTTAATATTAATTATTTGGGATTGCTAATTTTAATTTTCAGTCGCTCACTACGCGCTAATAGAATATGATAGCCTCTGTCTTCCTTGGAATCAGGGGTACTCACAGGATCTTTTATGGAGTACGCTGGACTAGGAATTAAAGAGTCGATAGAGGCCTAATTTTGTCTTAGATACTAGGTATATACACTAAGCAAATGCTCTGAAGATAAGCCCCAATAAGTTCGAGACAGAAAAATAAGGAAACATGGAAGTTTCATACTATTTATTTAGTTTGATTTGAGATTTGAACGGAGTCCGTTGTTTAATATCACGGGCCTCAATAATTTTTATTTCAAAATTGGCTGGCTAAAGTCTTGACCTGGTGGGTGGATTCAGCCATGGCTAATTTCTAACATACCAACAAAGACGCATCGCCAAGCGATATAGCTTTCTGACGCGATGCCGTGTATAAATCTTTAGGGGTTGTTTACCTCCTTTCAACTTAGCACGCTTAGATCACAGTTAACTAACTTGCAGTGTATAAAAACGTTTAGTTTCTCTCATACACACAGAATTTATTATACCCTTTACAAACAGAAGATTTACAAACAACAAACAGCAAACAGAATACGGAAAATTTGCAATAAAATATTTCCTCTTAAAATCGCATCCGATGTAACTGGAAGCAATAACAGTGATTCTTGTTAAAGTGAATCACAGTTCACCTTTGACGAGCATATCGACGATGTGTCCTCGACTGTCTGTTACTTCGAGTGCCGAGATATTGGCATGCGTCCGGATGTACTGAGATATACATGTATGTGTATGTTGGTAACTAAGAGAAGGTAAAAACAACTGCTAAAATGTACTTAGTAAGTAAGGGGGTAGTTACAGCCTAGACTCTGAAGAGTGATGTTATAGTCTAGTTAAGATAGCGCACATCAGCTGAAAGTTCTTATCTTACAAATTACTCGATGGATAAGTGACCAGTTCCGAAGGCAGTCTTTATGTTTAAGCGATTACTTTCTAAGGGTAGGGTGGGCTTACTTAGAAACGATTAAAAACTTTCGAAGTTTCGTTGCCCTAACAAAACTCGGGTATTTTTTACTGAATTTTCTTGAAAATATTACCAAACTTGCGTTTCGGATCCTAGGGCTCTACCTGCCTCTAGATATTGTGCTAGGAGTTGTGTTTTGTGGTCTGTATGAGAGCCTCACTGTTACCTAGCTATTCATGGATAAATGCTCGGAGTGTCGGTAAAGTTACTATGTATTTGGTTTTCTGTGCAGGTATCGGAGGGGATACCTAGAAGTATCAGAGGAACCGACATAGCTCAACTAGTCGTGAAGTTAGTGTCAAAGGAGCGCACATAGCTCTTAGTCAGCAGTGCTGTAAAGTTTTCTTATCTTCTTTCTAATCTTCCTTTTCTTATATATAAAATTCTCGAGCCAAACTCCTCCGGAACAGCTCGACCGATTGTTATGAAATTTTCTGTGTATGTAATGTAAGTCTGAGGATAGATCGTAAGCTATTACAATGGCCGTTTACAACGTTTACCGGGCCAGCTAGTATATATTATATTACTATAACATTCTCGTACCACAATGTTTGTACCCAAACTCGTCTGATACGGCTTGACCGATTTTTATTAAATGGATTTTGCATATGCGGCAGATCTGAGAAAACGACGGTAGATCTAACTAAAGAAAAGGAAACTATTTGTCATAACTCTAAGTGAGAAATAATGTATGTGGCAAAACAAAGTTTGCCGGGTCAGCTAGTTGTTTAAGCAAATTTCGCATTAAGTATTAATGTTTAATTACACAAAATTAAGCCGTGCATCAACCACGCTATTATGAATAATCTATTATATTTGTCGGCCGATGTATTTAATCCCAAACACAGATTTGAATTAAAGAGCAAATAGGTGAGTTTGACTTGGAGGAAAATAATAGTTATTTGTTATGCAAGGGCGCAAAGTGGATTTTTGGGCCGAGTGTCAAATTTGAATGCTGAGCGGCGAAGGATTCTAGGGTTGAACCCTGAGCGCAGCGAGGGGTTCAAAGAATAGAATCCTGAGCATAGCGAGGCATTCAAAGACACGAGACCCAAAAAAATTTGCGCCCGTCCATAACACAAAATTTTTCATCTCACCAGCGAGGAAAATCACCAGAAGAACACTTTAGATCGGCATTGCGATTTATGTTAAATGTTGTTTTTGGTAACTCTGAATAATTTCACTTACTGAAACCACCTTCAATCATCACTCACCTTATTTCAAAGTTAAAACAAAAAAATAATGAATAAAGTAATAAAAAAATATTAGGTATTTTCATTTAATCACGATTGGAAACATAGACAACTATCACTAGACCAGAAAAAAAAATTGAGAAACTTTTTTTTTACTTTTTTTTTAATGCGTTCTGAAATAGGAATTTCTAAGAACCAAAGATAATATAAAATTTTATAAATATTTTAACAATAATTACATAAAAAACGAGGAAAAATCATGGATTTAATTATATTTCTTTAAAATTAATAAAACTAAATAGGAGTTATTATATTTATTGATATTCTAAGAAAAAGTAAAAATAAAAAAACTAATGTACCTATACAAACTCTAAGGTCGAACTTTTTTACTGAACGTGTGTGTTATTAGAAAAAAAAAGAAGTCTTCAGCTTTGACATTGACATGACACGTAATTCGAGTTTGACGTTGGAAATGCTTTTCGGCCCAAGGGCCGGAAGGGATTTTCATACTACTTTGTCTCCCTTGGGAAAAATGAAAATGCTTTGGCGGCCTAGGGAATATAATAGCATTTTCCGCCCGCATTTCGGGCATTAAAAAACGCTTTTCCGAGCGGGTGAGATGAAATAGTATGTTTCATTACAAGTGCGGAAAGGCTGTTATTGCAAAGAGTTCCGACAAATGTCTACCCGAGCCGAGGCGCAGCCGAAAGCGAGGGTTGACAGTCGGAACAAGTTGCAATGACGGTTCCGCACGTGTACTGAACGATTATTTTTAATACAGTTGCGAAAAAATGAAGCAATTTAATAAAATAATAAAAACACAATAAACTCAACTAACTTAACATTTTCTGAAAAACTATTTGCTTTTTTCTCTTCTCTTCACTACATATCTACATACGACATAAATTCGTCGTATGTAGATATGTAGCGACTTTTTGACTTTTCCGGTAAAATGTTCTCCGAAGCATTTTGTGCAACAAACAACTAAACTCGCAAAGAAAATTTCTGAAAAATGGCGCCAACCGTAGAATATAAGCAGTTTTTTTTTCTTCACCCATTCTGGTGATTTAAAAAAAAATAAAAAAAAAATTGGTCATAGACAAAATAATATTCTGGTACGCAAAGGGAACTATGCCCATACAGCCAAGTCTTCAGTAGAATTTTTTTTATTGATATGAAATGAAAATGAAATTTAATGAGATGAAATGAAACCTAACCAAACTCATTCAATCAAATCTGATATTGAAACAAATTAGTAGCTTCTTTTTAGAAATATACGTATTTGCATGAATCATAAAAACTTCTATGATTTTTTTTAGTAAAAACTTTATGGTTGGTTTTTCTTTTTAATAGACATTATTTTGACAGTTGGGAAAGATAACGCACGAGTTCGGGAAAGGTAAAGAAAAAGCACGAGTATGTAATAGCCCACATCCCGAACGCTATACGTCCCTGCAATACGCCACTTTTTGAGCAACTGTATTAAAAATATATTTGCGAAACTGTTTTGATATCGCACATAGGAAACATATTATTTCTTCTTAATATTGTTATTTAATTTTGAAATTTTAACGACCCTGTTTTTCTTCCCTTTTTAAATAAAATAAAAATGATAAAAATGACAGTGGGCTATCCTTTATCCTATTACCTACAACTATCCCCATGTCGCTATCTTTAAAAGTTACTGAAATAATGGGTCTTGACAGACAGATAGACAGGCAGACAGACGTACAACGAAGTGATCTTATAAGGGTTCCGTTTTTTTCCTTTGAGGTAAGGAACCATAAAAACGCTGAAATAAGAAATAACTTTTTGAGCAGCTCTACGATGTCGCATTGTGAAGTCAACATCTCCTTAGGAAGTCCCGGTGTCGGTGGACGAAACGTGCGTCGAAAAATTGTGGGTGGTGTTCCATGTGGGTGGTGTTCCTGCATATTGGACCATACACATTCTTTTCAAGTAGGGGATTATAGGCTATAGCGAAACAATTCAATTTGTCCTGCTTATTACGAATTTTCGCAAAATAACGCCTGCTTTTATTCGGTAACTTTTTCTATTGCTGATGTCCATTTTACTACAACTTTAATGGAATGTGAGGACCTAAAAAAGTCCAGCTTGCTTTAAACCTTCTTAAACAATGCAAAGAGCTATCTCCAGTACTTTATTTATATATGCTACGAAGGCTGAGTCAATTTCGTTTCAGAATAAATGCTTATTGTTCGAAATTCAAACGATGCAATCTCAAAATTCCAACCTGTAAAAATATTAACACGGAAAATTGTACGAAAAAACTGTATCGATATTTACGCAGTGTTATGCATGCATAATTCATGAAAAACGTAATTTGATTGACATTGCGCTTCTGTGTGCATCGCAGGTAGAGATGCCAGAAAGCAATTATTTTAAATCCCAAATCGCATAGCGTTTAAAAGTTAACGAAAGAAACAAAAACTATCAAATGTATTTGATTTATTTATTTTATTAAATAACGATTATTATTGACACTGGACGAATTGTTGATTTAATGACAATTGTTTTTAAATGATTAAAATAGTAAAATTAATATTTTTAATTTTACTAACGTAGGTAAATGCTCAAAAATGTATATTCATATTCACACCGTTCCGGAGTGAATATATGTAATGCTTTTGGATGAATTTCGAAAACAGTTTTTTTGACCTGACAGACCAGAGTTAATCGCAAGACCCATAAGTATCGGTAATAGCAGTTTGTGCTTGGAATTTCACGTCAACTGGCGAAAACCGCATCAAAATTGGTGCTTTCAGTCACGAGAAAACCTCAAACAACATGAGTCTGTCGACAAGAAAGCAAGCAAGCAAGTTAGTCAGAGCGATAACTCAACTTGCAAACAACCTATCGAATTCGGGTTTTTCTCTATCGATTGGTAGTACTAACCCGAGGAGCTGCATAGTTTTTGCAAACGGTGTGAATATGAAAAGAATCATTAAAATCGATTCAGCCAGTCAAAAGTTATGAGGTACCAAACATAAATGATATTCTACGAAAAAGTAAAAATAAAAAACTAATTTACCTAGATCACACAATAATAATGGAGATCACACAATAATAATGGGTGACTTTAACACTTGTTTAATTAAGAATGATTCTCGTGCAAAACGCCTGGTGAATATAATAAATAGCGTTAACCTCAATATTCTACCTACACAGGCCACCCACTTTTTTCCGAATTGTGCACCTTCGCGATTAGATCTTATGATCACTTCCTCTGTTGATCATGTTGTAACCCATGGCCAACTCTCGGCGGAAGCGTTTTCGTATCATGACCTTATTTACCTATCCTATAGAATTCGACCCCCGAAAAACAAACCAACCATTGTAATGAGGCGCAGTTTTAAACATTTCGACAATGGCCGCTTCATGTCAGATCTGAACACCATTGACTGGGACACCATTTTCAACGCTCCAACGATAGACGATAAAGTTTCCATTTTTAATTCTTTACTGACTGATCTCTTTGACAGACATGCTCCACTTCGACCAATCAAGCTTAAACACCTACCTGCACCGTGGTTAACACCTGAAATTAAGGCCCTTATGGCCAAGCGAAATACTGCTAAGTCCAGGTACAAAAGGAACCCTTCGGATTCCAATCTAAGTAAATATAAGTTTCTTCGTAACCGCTGTAACAAAACTTGCCGAGAGGCGCAGCGGGCCTACATTCATTCTTCTATTGAAAACAACAGTTATGCCGGAGTATGGAGATTCTTGGGTACGCTAGGAATTGGAAAACAACGCCAGAACAACTCAGCTAATTTAGATATCAACGCTCTTAACAAACATTTTACCACTGTACCACAGATGGACTCTCAAGCTAAATATAACACTCTGGATCTTCTTAACAATGTTCCTTCCTTGAACTGCTCTCCTTTTAATCTACATTCTGTCTCGTCAGATGAAGTCAAAAAGCATATACTTGCTATTAATTCAGATGCAACAGGGTGTGATGGCATAAATCGTAAAATGATTATGTTGCTCTTGGATATTGTGGCTCCAATACTTACACATATTTTTAACTTTCCCTTGTCCTCTGGTAAGTTTCCTTCTGTTTGGCGTAAGGCTCACGTTATACCTATTCCAAAATCCAAAAATCCTGCATCTTTCTCCAATTATCGACCAATCTCCATTCTTCCGTTTCTTTCTAAAGTCCTGGAACGAATTGTGCATCACCAACTTAATACTTTCTTGACATGTAACAATATCCTTAGTCCATACCAGTCTGGATTTAGGCGCGGTCATAGCACAGTCACCGCTCTTATAAAAGTCTGTGACGATATACGCTTCAACATGGACAATCAACTTCTTACTTTCCTTGCTCTCCTAGACTTCAGCAATGCTTTCAACACTGTCGACTTCGATATTCTTCTTGCAATCCTTAAGACCCTTAATGTCTCCTCGCTAGCGCTTGATTGGTTCTATAGCTACCTGAATGGACGACAGCAATGTGTTATTTATGACAGCAAATTTTCCTCGTTTTCTACGCTCACTGCTGGTGTTCCTCAAGGTGGTGTTCTCTCTCCTCTCCTTTTTGCTATCTTCATTAATACTGTTACTAATCTCCTTTCCTCTAATTTCCATCTATATGCTGACGATCTTCAGGTTTATGTTGCTGCTTCTGCGGACTGTGTTGCTGATGCCATTTACAAACTTAATGAAGACTTACGCAGTATCCATACTTGGAGCGTCTCCTATGGTCTGTGTATTAACCCTAGCAAGTCGCAGGTGATTGTTATAGGCAGTCGCCAGCAGCTTGCTAGGGTGACTTTTGAAAACCTCCCTTCTATCCGTCTAGACACTACCGAACTAGCTCTTAGCCACTATGTCAAAAACCTAGGACTTTTTATCGATGACACATTCTCCTGGTCTGTCCAAGTGTCTGAGGTGTGCAGGAAGATTTTTGCCACGATTGGTTATCTTAATCGCTGGAAAAATTTCCTTCCAATCAAAACAAAAATCACCCTAGCTCAAGCACTTCTCCATCCTTTATTAGACTACGCCGATTCATGCTATCCGGACATTACTGAGGACCTGCTTAATAAGCTCGAGCGTATCCAAAATGTTTGCATCCGGTTCATCTTTGGTTTGCGAAAATTTGACCACATCTCAGAGTTTCGCACCAGACTGAACTGGTTGCCTATTAGGTTTCGCCGAGATCTTCATTTACTCTCCCTCTTGTTTACCATCCTTCATAACCCGCACTCCCCTTCCTACCTCAAGGAACGGTTTCGTTACACCTCCGACATTCCCCACTGTCCTTTGCTTCGTTCACGCCTGGATAACCGCCTTATAATCCCTACTTGTAAAAAGAAGTTTTACGGTGACTCCTTTACTCGTAAGGCCGTTATTATGTGGAACAACCTACCAAAAAGTATCCGAAATTCCGAGTCTCTCCCCATCTTCAAAAGTCGTTTGAAACAATTTTACCTGTCATTGATTTAATAATTGCCAAGACACGTCCTTAGTATCTATCTATATGTGAATATATATTTTTGTATTTTTATGTATATATATGTAAATTATGTTTTTAGTGAGTTTTTTTTTTATTTTGTTTATTTATTGTATTTTTTATATTTATGTATATGTTTTTATACTTATTATGTATTGTTTTATGTAGTATTACTGTATCATCTTAGTTTTTTTTTCTTTTTCTTTTTTGCTTCCAACTTTCTTACCCTCAGCCCTATCCCACTTTTCACTCTTAATTTCCCTTTGCCAAAAAAGGTTGCCTGGCAGAGATCGCTCGCAGCGATAAGGCCGCCTTTGCATACCATCACTATTATCTTTTTTTCTTTGTTCTGTGTTTCTTTTTCTATGTTTTGTGTTTGTATGCAATAAAGTGTTTCTTCTTCTTCTTCTTCTTCTTACCTATACAAACTCTAAGGTCGAACTTTGTTACTGAACGTATATTATGTGTTATTAAAAAAAAAGAAGTCTTCAGCTTTGACATTGACATAATACGAGTTTGACTTTGGAAATGCTTTCCGGCCCAAGAGCCGGAAAGGATTTTCATACTACTTTGTCTCCCTTGGGAGAAATGTAAATGCTTTTTCGGCCTAGGGAATATAATAGCATTTCCCGCCCGCATTTCGGGCATTAAGGCTAGGTTTTCCCGGAACTATAGGTATTTGCGGGCTACCTCCCGCCCCCCAAAATTCTCGCGTACGAAAGTAAATGGACATCGAGCGCCGCTTGAGCGCAGTGACCCCATCCGCTGTCCCGGAACACGGCATAATTACATACAGTAGGACTTAGTTTAAGTTGACGGATGTTGTTTACAATTTCAATATAACAAATTATACATACTTATATAGTTATGTCTACGTATTATTTAGCGCTTTTAAGTTTTTAAGACATTGAAATTGATACTTGTAAACACGTTACTTATATACGAGTACAGACTCACAAATCACGTTGTACTTGTATAAATTATTTCCGAAACGCATTATAACATCATCTACTTCAATGGGTGCATTTTTCGGACGTGGTGACGTCATAACCAGTATGGTTAAGATGTTTTTAACTATTATAGCTCTTAGCCACGATTAGATTTTTCGTAACAGGTTAGAATGAACGCGAGCGAAGCGAGCTCAAAATTTTTACGATTTTGCAGGATGAATCACTATTTATTCCAGTCTTGAACTTAACATGGCTTGACAGTGAGATACGCCTTTAATAAAAATAATATAATCATTTTTAGGCGTAGTAACGTCTTAAAATTACAAATATGCCCGAATGAATTGAACGCGAACTTTATAATTATTATATATTTAGGTAACTGGATATGCGAGCGAAGGGAGCTCAAATCTTTTACGTTTTTTATTTTGTTTTATTATGTGATCCATCTTTAATCTTTAATTTAATTAATGTAATAATTTTTCGGTGAAATAACGTCTTGAAATCGCAAATAGTCCTGAATGAAGCGAACACAAACTTTATGTATCCTGACAACTGGATAAGCGAGTGAAGCGAGCTCAATTTTTTTACTATTTCGCAGGATAAATCACTATTTATTACAGTCTTGAATTTAACATGGTTTGACAGTGAGATCCATCTTTAATAAAAATAATATAATCATTTTTAGACGACATATAACTTCTTAAAATCGCAATATGCCCGAATGAAGTGAACGCGAACTTTATATATATTTTGATAACCAGATATGCGAGCGAAGCGAGCTCAAATTTTTTAGGTTTTTTTACTTCTTTTAATAGTGTGGTCCATCTTTAGTCTTTAATTTAAATAATATAATAATTTTTAGGCGGAATAACGTCTTGAAATTACAAATAGTCCTGAATGAGGCGAACACGAACTTTATTCTAAAAACTGGATATGCGAGCGAAGCGAGCACGAAATTTTCTGTTTTTTTTTTTACTGAAAAAGTCACAACATAATAAAGGTTCTGGGGGCATACATATCTTGATAACTAGATATGCGAGTGAAGCGAGCTCAAATTGGCGACCTGAAATGACCTTGTATACGTCCGTGCAATCAAGGTCATTTCGTGAAAATCCGCCGTGGAGGACACTTAGATACAAATATAACTTGATATTAATTAATAAAATCAGTAAATAAGGAGAATTGTTGATAAATCAGGAAATTTCCTGGGAAATCAGGAGCTCAACAGTTAAAAGGTCGCGGTGGCGAGGCGGAATTCAAATTTTCAATATTTTCGTTACCTAATAATGCGTTTGATACTAAAATATAAAATAGAATCAACCATAAATCAATTAAATATTATATGACCCCCCATGACAAAACCACCCGCCCTGGATCCGCCGATGCTTCCCATACAATGTTAGGTGAAATAGCTATGAAATATCTAATAACTAATTGATAATATTAACAGTGTGATCCCTTAGCAAATACGCTTATCCTTTAATATTATTTCGTAGTTTCTTTAAAAAGGTTTTTCATATAAATAAATAGATGTGTAATTATCAGGTTTGTCCATTGGATTACAAAATGTATCTAAATAAAACCTGTTTAGAGATGGGGAACTAGAGAACCCAGGTGAAAAACCATGAATGGGTTTATAACTCGGTTGATTAGTTATTTACCTGTCTTACGTCAACGTTATGAAATGGACTTGATGAAGTTTATAAGTATCGAGGCTCAAGTCTCACTAAAGCCACAAACAGCAACTACTTCGCCTTACTGTGTGTTGTTAAACTGTGTTCACATTGTTACTACTACAAATAAACCTATAATAATAATTATTATTTTTCTTGTTCAAAATTTATTTATGGCTATTGTAAACAAATCTAATCCAAATATTAGTATATTCTAATCGAGATAATATTAATAAAGCTAAAATCTGCCCCTTGTAACGTATTCATCGTTATCGTAATCATTTAAAAACTCTGCCCGCTGATTGGTTCCCTGATTTACGTCAGCCAATAGGTGGGCAGAATTAGCAAACGATTACGATAACGTTGAATACATTTTCTTGGGCAATCAGACCCCTGTACGAAGAACTATTTAAAAGTAAGTAGGTACTATGCTTATTAACTTACAGCTAATTATAAATTTTAGTTACTACAAAATAATATTTTTCAAAAAAAAATATAAAGTTGAAAATTTAACCGCGGGACAGCGTGGCCTGGCAAAACTGGCGTACGTCCTACCTCGATAGAGTCCGTCGGACGACTGGCGCACCCCCGCTAGAGGATGCGCGTGACCGTATTCGTTGGAAAACAGGCTTGAGCTATGCTTGATTAAGAAAAATTTTTTTTTTTACACGAACCGCTGATAAATTCACTCAGCTTTATTTTCATATATATATTTTTAAATTTAGTTAAAAACTTTAGGCACAAAGTGGAATAAATAGTCAAAATCGATATTTTTTCATTTTTTTTTATGATCGAGAAAAGTTTAGCTTTAAGCATTTATTTTAACTTTGAGTACTAGATAGAGAATGTATCTACAACATATATTTTTTTCGATGCAAAAATATACTTATTCATGATTTAAACCGGTTTGGAAAAGAAGAGAAATTGCTAGAAACAGGGAAAAGACCCCGTTAAAAACGCTTTTCCGAGCGGGTGAGATGAAAAACCATTTTTGTTCATAGAGAGTGGTGACAAAAAAACTATCAAACTTCACGTAATGAGAAAAGCTTGTCATATTTATAAATACTACAAATACTTGCGGCTTTAGCGGACTGGTTTTTGTTCTGATTGAGGATAACGAGGTATGCGTCACTGCAACACTCTCAAACCTGATTTCGCAGTGCCACGAGTTTTTGTGGCACTTATAAAATGTACTATAGAACTATGACACCTCAAGATTTATTTCTTTGTGTAATTTATTAAAAGGTAGCTGTTACTTTAATTCTCCGTCACAGTTCAGCTAAAGGCATCCTCAACCCAGAAATTGGTTTGAAGACACCATATAAAAAATTGGTCAAATGCGAGTTTGGTTCGCGCACTGAGGTTTACACTATGGATATTGGATAATAATTCTCAATAGTATTAAAGTGAACTAAACACACCATTTTTTTAAATTTATCTATTTATTTTAATTAAAGTGAATATATAATTGAATATTCTGTGAACATTTGATACGTGTATCTTTTACCCTTATTAATATCGAGCAAAACCAAGCAAAAAAATCACATTTGTTTTACGGATGCCCCCTTAAATAATTATTTTATTTTCTTTTTTAGGACCTACTTCTTGTTATAGCGGCAACAGAAATACATCATCTGTGAAAATTTCAAGTTTGTAGCTATCACGGATCAAGAGATACAGCTGGTGACACAGTTTAGGGTAATAGGGTCACGTTTTTACTCTTTGGGTACGGAACCCTAAAAATTGTACAATAAACATATAAGAGGTATTTATGCAGACAAGTACCTAAGTAAATTCTCTCGGCTTTCATATAACAGAACTGCATTCTATCAATCAGGTCAAAAAGCCTTGCCAAACTAAACTAAAGCGCTTCTGCCAAATTAGTTCGAGAAGATTTTTGAAACTTCCAATTTTTCATAAAAATACATTATTCTTATACTGGCCGTGATCCAAAACTTAGTGCATCATAATATTTTTCGCTGGAGTGGTATGTGTAGAGCCTATAAGAGGGTAAGTAGGTAAAGCCTCCAGCTATCTGTCATAATGTTAGGCGTTACATGGAAAACGAATTATGGTATAGCTGGGTGTAATAAAGATAATGCTTTCTTTAGACTATTTCATAGCAAGTTCTGTCTTGAAATGGGTTTAAAGAATGTACGTGAGTGCTCATGGGCCAGTAGTAGATGCTCCGACCACAATTGCAAAGGATGCGAGTTCTTATTCCGCCGAGTACGAAAAATCTTAAACTATTTTTAAGATTTACAAATTATAGAGCATATTAAGACTAGCTGACCGGGCAAAAGTTGTTTTGGTATTTAGGGGTATGATAAAATATTCTAAGTAAATAAGTTTATGACATAATTCTCTCAGACCTACCAAAAAAATTATAAAAAATTGGTCTATCCATTTCGTAGCACGAGTAGTTTGGTTACAAACACTGCAGGAACTCAAAAATGTATTTTATTATTTAAAAACATATCTTACAAAATAACCTTTATTTTATTACCGAAGTTCAATAATCTTGATTATTATCATAATTTCTGTGAACATTCAGAGTTGGACACAGGCCTAGCCTCAGCTTTTCTCGTCCAGCCTCTTTCCTCGTACAAAGTCACAACCGCAGAACCTTCGGCTCCATCGGCCATTGCTCCAGTTACTGCCTCATCTGCTTGTTATCTGTTTCTCACCCTTCCTAATCCAGCTGGTTGCCACTACTTGATAATATGATTGCAAAAATTATTGGACCAGCAAGCTAGAAGTTTCCATATTACGATTACTTGTTGATTCTTACTACTTGATAATAATCATTGCTAATCATGGGACTAACGAGCTGGAAGTTTTTCGTATTACGCAGTCTCCAATCCAGCAATTTTTGGCTTCACAGTCTTGCGATAAGCACGAACTGTCTCAGCCTTCCTTATGCAGGCCTCAACTGTTTGTGTCTATATTACTGAACTTAAAGATCATACTACTCTATGTGTGTATGTATTTAACTAAGGAACTGGAGGTTTCCCACACTACGTTAACTTTTTGGCTCCACCGGCCATTGCTCCTGCAATAATCTGCCCTACCGCCCAGCTAGGTAATTGTTCAACTCTGTCAACGACCTTGTTTCCCCAGCGGAATTCAGATTTCCATTAGATTTAGTTATTTACTGTTCTTTATAACTATTAATAACTTTTACAAAAAATATTCAATTTATACCGTCCATAAAAATATTAAATGATTTCACTCGGCTTATTATCAAGAGCCGTGGCTATATCAGTGGGCTGTATCTGTATTTTATTTGAACAAATTGACAAATACAATTTCGTAAAATGGTTACATTTTGCCACAGGATAAGTCGGTTTTTCCGTACAGCTATAATACCTATTTCGCAAACAGTGCAGATCTTAACAACTTTGATGATTGATGATGCGTCAATGATTGATCACTGTTCTCTTTATTTTTTTGTTATTTTACTATGTTCTTCTTTATTGCTTAGAGGATTTATTTTATTCCAATTATTTGGTGTTTGCTAAGTCATTCGTTAGCTATAGTGATCAGTTGGGTGGAATTGAAAGTCTTTATTAACCAGGAACCACTATTAACAGTTTTGTAAGCAAATCCTCTTCTAAGCACAAGAGATATTTCGGGAAACTCTAAGTACAAGACAAGTGTTATTAGAAATTATAGAATTATATCAATACAACAAGAAGCCACAAGTTTCTGAAGATAGAATATTCTAATTAGAATACTGTATTGTAATATCTCATAAGATTCCCTCTTGAGAGAGTTTATTCAGTTAGCTTGCGTGATTTGAAACTTTAATACATCATGTCGTCTTTATGAAATCACTCTCTGCCGACTGCACACAGCGGCAGGAATAATCGCTCCCTTGTATAAAATTAATTTGGCGTTGGAATATTAACCCCCACTTATCATGAGCGAAATCGGTTCATTTTTATGAAAAGAAAACCAAAATAAGTACCTAATCATATTTTATGAAAGAAAATAACGAAAAACTTAAACTTGTACAAAAATAAATACAGACTACACATGGAATTTTGGGAATGTGAACGCCACAATAGGAATTCGTTCACCGCCACATCGAAGTCACGATGAAATGTTTTCAGAGCGTGAATTGGTTTGTAGAATATTATCGCCATTCGCCATTACCCTCAGTGCGGATTCGCGCACTCACAAACTCAATCGACTATCGAATAGTTTTGTTTGTTGTTTAAAATAAAAACTTTCTTTTCTTCAACGTCGCGTGTTCCCTAAAAAAGTAGGCGATGTTCTCTTGATAACTATGATGTACAACAAGTAAAAATATAATTGAAGGTTGCTTAAATTCCTCAATCCTTTAAGAGAAAAAGAAGCAAACTCCTTACTTTGGTGGGCTGATGATAACAATGCTTCGCTATCACCTTCAGTGCCTCCCTACCGTTTATAGGTCCTTTAGCAATAAGTATATTGCTAATGTCCATTGCCACTCTTAATTTCTGATTAATTGGCAGCAGATTATAATGTTTAGTATAAGGATGAAACGATTCTAAGTAAAATCTGTCACGATAAGTAAGAACGTATGCACCCGTGCTAGGGGCATAGCTGTAGCCGGTCGCTGCGGATCGTTCGAGTGTTCAATTTTCACTTACTTTTCACTCTATTTTCACTTTGATCGCAGCACCGTCGCTTTGAAACACTAGCCGGTGTGTTAATAAAGTGCTGTTTCATTGTTCGTTGCACCTTGACTTCTTTATACCTTGTTTTTACCCTTAGCACCAGATTGCTCGCAAGCCCCGATGGTTTTTGAGTATATCGAACTATACCGTCAGTGGTCATATAATAATCGTTTTGATCATAATGGATAAGCAGGACCTTGTAAGACCGTAACATATTGTAATGTACTGATGGCAGGACTCTTACTCTCTTCGTTCGTTCTTGTAGTTATAGACATTTCAATCCACGAAGACGCGCCCCACTCTGCCAAAATCGCATATGTTTCATTCGATTCGTATGAAGTTTGATAGAGTGGGGCGCATCATCGTGGATTGAATTATTTTATGGTACCGCAATGTCTGTTATTCCACCGTGAAGCAGTAATGTATTACTTACTGTATATCGGTTTGAATGGCACTATACGCGCCGCGCGACGTGATTCCTAGGCAAAATTAAACCTAAGAACTGGATGTCTCAGGATTATGAGCACAGCGCAGTGTGTATTATCTTGCAATGCTCATCATTTTTGTCAAAAAAAACAAATTCTTCAAAACTTCAAAAAAATTCAAATTGGAACTCAGGCCACATTATATTCAAACAGCCTTAGAAAAACAACATATTCTGTAACTAAAGATAATATTTAAAGCCATTGTTCAATGTACATTGTACAGTGTTTGAAACTTTGCCTCCTCTTTGTAACAGAAACCTAAGCCGCCTTCGTTTCTCATAACTGAATTACTCGTTTTCCTCGATACTTCTAAACGCTCGAACAGTGTCCTGTTACACCCACTTAACCTTTCCTAGAAAATATAATATCATGGAACTGGAAAGAAATTTTATTAAAGAATTGTATACCTAGTGCTTATTTATAACTTGAATAGACACTTTGATAAGCTAGTTCCATACCAAAATGGTAAAAATGGAACCCTTATGATGAGACTTTCCCTCCGTCCATTCGTCGGTCCGTCTGTCACATACGATTATTTCAGTAACTATTAAAGTTATCGACCTGAAATTTGAATTAATTATAGGTAGGTAAAAGTGGCACAATGTCATTACAATCATAGAATTTTTTTTATGGAGAAAAACCGTGGTTTTGGAATGAGAAAATAATAGTGAGTGGGGTATCATATGAAAGGGCGTTACTTGTATATTTTAAAACAGATTTTTATTTATTTTTTTGTCTGATAGTTTTTGTCCGTAATGTGCTATATGGTGGTCATGTGGAGAGTGATTTATGAAGCACGGCAGTTATTTTTAATTGTAAATAGTAAATACATGCTAATCAGAACAATGAATAAATAGTTTAAAGTTTTTTTTCTTATTATTACAATATTATAATTTTTAAAGTGCATTATTATGACTAGCTAGTAACTACAGCAATTTAATTAGACATAGCTTGGCTAAAAAATGTCTAGTTACTCTGGTAGTTATTATTACTTCATTATATAGGTAACTGGTAGGGAAAGCAGACATTGTCATAAAACATTCCACACTTTTGCGATGAGTACATTTATGATACAGGGTGGATTTTTGTACACACTTGAATGCCCTCATGAGACCTATGGCGTTTTGATGGTGCTTATACTGCCATGACGGTGGTGCCCATTGAGTTGTAACTAGGTACAAATTAGTTTACGCGTATCTAAAAATAGTGTTATCCTTGTTCAAATGCTCTCCATGGAAAAGGAAAGCACTATTTTTATACGCGTCAAATAAATTTAGAGATTTTGCACTACAGAATTGGCACAACAGATTTTGCACAACTTTGCAATGTGCGAATTCCGAATATCTATGTAACTCGAAATAAGCGTAAACGACATGTTTGAAAGTGTTTCGGCAAAATGTTTATATACATGTCTAATACATACATTGTATACAAGCGATGTAACCCGTTGAATTTCAGGCGAGCTTATCGTTTAGTAGAAGTTTCGCAGCAAACAGAGCTTTTGATAGTTTCTATTATTTCTCTGCAATTGGCCATGGGTGAAAATTGTCGATAGCTTAAATGTTTTATATATTTTAGAGTTTCTGGGTAATGTTGCCCACAATTTTTTATGTGCATTTCCGGTTTATCTTTCTCTGCAGACTATTTGTTTAATGTCTTCATTGACTAAACCATACTTTAGAATCAACTTTTTAGAAATCTACATTTTGTTTTAACAGCAAATATACCCCAGAATATGACACCCAGCAGCTCATCAAAATTCCATGATGTTCTAAAGAACTGTATATTACTGGTAAATCAAAAAGAATCGTATACTATACCGTTACAAAATACAAAGTATAGGTATTATTTAATATAATATTAAATAATACCTATATGTACTTTGTAGCGGTCTTCGATAGATACTGATAGATGGCGTAACCAGTGCAATAGCACACACTGACGGAGTTTTTCATATAAATACAACTTCCCCACTCCAGGCATAACACCTGCCTGGAGGGAAATTTCCCTATTGCCTTCAACACCGGCAAAACGTAAAGCCCAAGCGTACTTCACATGGACAAAAATCTAGAAATAAATTATTTATGTTTGAAATACCTAGCAGTTCGTAAATCAAAAGAAAAATACGAATAAATAAGGTGAATACGAAAAAAATCCTATACGTACCTCATATTATCCTTACAAAGCTAGCTAAATACATTATTTTTGTTAAAATAGCGAACAGTTTAAAAGCAAGGACATTAAACGGCTAAACGCGTTGCATTGCAATCGGAATGCAGTCGCTGAATCACCAAGTATTTATGGGTTAAAGCACCAGGGGATCGCTGCAGCTAACGCCTATTGCAATGGAGATAGCATTCACACTATGCGACACCACAGAGCAGCAAACATACAGTTCGCGACTCGCGAGTACATTTTTTCAACTTTAAAGGACAACGCTTGACTGTTTTATCAAAGTCGTCCCTAGGTTGTGTAAGAAAAACGTATTCATCATTATCGTAATCGTTTACAAATTCTACCCGCTGACTGGTTCCCTGATTTACGTCAGCCAATCAGGACGCAGAATTTGTTAACGATGACTACGTTTTTCTTACGCAATCAGACCCCTAATGTACCTAAAGGAAATAGTCAAAGGTTGCCAAGGAAATGCCTATTCAATCTTGATTTTAAGGTACCCAAGTATATAATATTACAACACCTGCATATGAAAATTAAAAATATATTACCACCCTCGCAACTCGCCGAAATAAATCGTTATAGTAACATTCAATGTACATCAGGTGTTTCGGCGAAACTAGCTGGCGAAATTTAAGGTTTGCTTAAGGAGCCTATAATGTATTTAAACTAATTAGCCCACTATTAGCGAAAAACTAAATAAAATTACACGGAAAACGGAAACCACCTTGCACGTGGGAAATTGAAGAAAAATGTTAATTACAGGAACGTATTTATATTTAAAAAAATCATAACTATTTTTGTAAAATAAAATAAATACGTAATCTTCTGTACTTGTAATATTTACCTTCCTGTTTTTAAACAACTTCAAAAAAAGGAGGAGGTTCTCAATTCGTCGGAATCTTTTTTTATTTTAGTATGTAAGTTCTTTTGGGAAAATAAAGGCTTTTTCATTTATTTAATTATATAAAAAACTCTCTTAATAAACTGCACAACAATGCATATAGCTAGTACAGTAGACTTCAACTCCAAGCAGCTTTATTGACCACGCCTGAAATTTTCGGTAATTTTTTAATCCAACCTGTAGTGTCGTAACACTGTGACGCTTTTCACATATTCTAGATACATTCGAACAGAAATACCAATTCTGAGTCAAAATGGCTATATCTTGAACGTTAAAAAGACTCCACTTCTGCTAGCGACGTTATTTGGAAAGTAATTTTCTTCCTTAACCGGAAAATACATGCCTCTAGAGCAGAGATTCTCAAACTTATTTCTTTTACCGCCCCCTTTGAAAATCAATTGTTTTTCAGCGCCCCCTGAACTTGAAAAAGCACAATTTCATTACTTTAATTAATTTAGTTAGTGTGTGCTATAGTTATAAGTCGTTAGTTTTTAAACTTACATTCTAAACTACAGTTCGACAAGGCTCTCTTGGCACTTGAATGATATTGACAGGAGGGCGCTGAGGACAAAGGCATCCAAAAAATAAATTTTCCTCAATTTTACTTCAAGTTTAGTTTAAAATAGTTAAAAATAAGCAAAAACAACTCAACATACAATAGCAATATATCGCCAGAGCGAACTATCAATCAGTATCACAAGATAGCAGCGTTAGTACCGATTTTGGCCACGCGCCAAGATAGCCTTGTCGCACTGTAGACATTATTACCAGTGAGAGATGAATTTGATGATTTTTAACAAGTTTGTTGATGTCATGTATGATTATACTCAAAAACAGTCGTAAGTCGCCGCGTTCTTATCATATCATGCAAACGATTTCTGTTTTTAGTAAGCAGCGTTGCCACAGCGCTAAATCAACGTTCACACAAATATGACGATGGGAATACTGTCAAAAATCTTTGAATCCAGGGTACAACTGCGGAATTGACTTTTGCAGCCAAAATTCTTGGTAGCCATTTTTAAATTTCAATTTTATTTCCCCGTTCGTTGTCAGTTCCAAAAGTTCTTCTTCCAATTGGGGTGAAACTGCTTGCCATCGCCCCCCTAAACTACGCCAATGCCCCCCATTTTTTTCTGGGCCCTTTAACGCCCCCTTCTAGGTGTTCAACGCCCACAAGGGGGCGTTATCGCCCACTTTGAGAAAGACTGCTCTAGAGGTTGGAAACTAAATTCATAATTTGGTGGATTGTCACCCGAGCGTGCCATAATAAAACTGAATTAAAGTTTGGCGCATCTGCTTTTTTATCACACTGTTACTTCAAATTATATGGATTTCGGTTTTTGAAGTGAAAATGTTTTGGGAAAACCATTGAAATTGCAACATCGTTACTGTAACCGACACCTTACATTATTACCGTAACCAAATCCTCACGTGATTGTTCAAGTTATTATCATCATCATCATCATAACGTCTCTCGGGACATAATGTCTTGCGTAGTCACGGCTTTCTAATTGCATTTAGGGACTCTAATTTTTTTTTTTGCGAAGGTGTTGAAAAACGGCTCCATGAGGCGCATCATAATATTATTACACTCGTAAACTATATGTATTCCACGATATTTGTTTTGTTGAATTTTTCCATTATTATACAATACGGTTCCAGCCATATAGAAAATTGCACTCGAGAAAACTTGCCTTAATTAACTTTTTCTAGGAACTTCATACAAACATAAATGGTCGACGGAGCGTGCAAATATCCAATGAATCCGTAATTAGCAGATTGGAATCAACCAGAAAACACTAAGGAAGCACTTTTATCGGAAAATTTCTATAGCTCCCCGCGCTGTATTATGGCAAGGAATAATGCTACCATTGATTTTCGCCAGAGCGTAATGTGGAAAAATATTGCAGAATTTATTGGGGTATGTTTATAATAACTACATGTGATTGAATCTAAAACAACGAAAGTTTAAAAATAATTAATAACTTTAAAGCATAGATTTATAATAGGTCTACGTTCGCGCTTCTATAAAGTTAAATCTAAAAATCTTTTTCTTGTTTATGGTCTTCACATTCTTGTTTATGGTCTTCACTTTTCAGTTGTGACACGTGTATAGTTGAATACGTGTCCATTGCTTCCTCAGCTGATTTTCAGGAGGACTATACATACTAAAGGACATCCGCTGCAGTCTTTATTTGATTCGTCCTTCCCGTTTTTGATCTTTTGCGAAGTTAGCAGCAATAGCCACAAAATTTCCGATAGTCCTAAAAACAGTCAAACATTTTTTTTTAATTTAGTTCCATTTGAGGGATCAACTGGTTTTTGCGATTATCGCAAATATATAATATGGCTACCGTCTGCTGGCCCTCCTTCTCTTGGACTCTCCTTTCTTCTTTCCTTGACTTACTTTTCCTTGAATGACTAGACATCCTTATGGAAACCTTATCACTAACCACTTGACAACAAGGATATGGAAAAAAATAATAGTATTAATAATCATAATATTGCACAAAAAAATTGCGGAATCCGTTTTAATTTTCCAGGCTAAGTAGAAGCCCAAATGAAATAATTGTTATTCACGTGGTCTTTGTCATGACTAAGAACTAAATTACTTGCAGTAATCCCCTAGTAGTACAAGCGTTTGTGTAGGTAATAAATGTGCAGCGTTAAGCAAGTGCAGAGTATAAACGTAAATTGGGAGCGGGAACAGGCTTAGGGTAATTTTGTATGACATTCCGAAATTGAATTTCCCTCGAGAGCGATGTTGCGAAAAGTGAAATTGTTAGGAACACAGAAAAAAAAAAACAAAAACACGTAAAATTCCTTCGTCAGTGCATCGGTCGGGTCGGAAAATTCACTTAATTAAAAATTCTCACCCGAAAAAGGAACGACGAATCGTCGTTCTTTTTTTATCGAGGCATCCTGTAGTAGGAACTGCCGTGCTATCCTGCAAAACAGCGACGAGCGTACATCTATGCATTTATGAATTTGTCAGTTGTAATAGAGTACAATTTTGCATGCCATATTCGGGTTGGCAGCTGTCTGGCAGCTATTTCATTTTGTAGAATAGCACAGCTGCATTCCGAAATTGGATCAGAAGCAGGTCCTTATTTTTCTATTCGTTGGATTGTTGATTGAAGCTAGTATGTACCTATAACGTTTTTCCAGTTGAATTGTTTGTAGGTGCTCTTTTTTTAGGGTTCCATACCCATTGACCCAAAGGGTAAAAAACGGAACTCTATTACTGAGAGTTTGCTGTCCGTTCGTCCGTCCGACCTTCCGTCTGTCACCAGGCTGTATCTCTTGAAACGTGATAGCTACAGACTTGAAATTTTCACAGATGATGTTTTTCGGTTGCCGCTATAACAAAAAATAGATTAAATAAATAAAAAAGGGGGCTCCTATACAACAAACATGATTTTTTGCTCGTTTTTGGTCGATAGTCGAGAACTCTCAATTCGACCAGAGTTCTGGACCTGGATAATAGTAGTAGGGTATACCTAACTGAGAGATCTAGCTTCTGCATCATCATCTCGCGACGTTATATAGATGAATGGTACGGAACCCTTGCCAGCTATGGCGGAGTAAATCCACAAATTAAACAATATGACTACGTGAAACTCATTTAAAGCTATTATAGTTATTATCGAATTAAAAGAACCTCATTTTTAATTCCTAATTTGACGACCTCCGTGGTCGTGGAGTGGGAGGTCGCAGGTTCGATTCCCGCCACGGGCCACTTTGGAATTTTATAATTTCTAAATTGGCTCAGGTCTGGTCTGGTGGGAGGCTTTGGCCGTGGCTAGTTACCACCCTACCAGCAAAGAAAGACATACCGCCAAGCGATTTAGCGTTCCGGTACGATGCTGTGTAGAAACCATTGGGGTGTTCTCCCCTTCACATCTTCGGCTGCATCATCACTTACCATCAGGTGAGATCGCAGTCAAGAACTAACTTGTATGGCGTAAAAAAAAAAAAATACGCAACGGCAATTTTATTTTTATTTACCATTTTGCACTATAATAATTCTGCGGTAGTGTTAATTAAGCTAATTAACCTTCGCAGGTTAATCCCGCTGTGTAATCCACAAAGGTTTGTAATTCTATCTTTTATTTTTCAAACACGTTACAAGGTTATGCTCATGTTGAATAATTATTTTTCTAGTATACTAATTCCTACTTCCATGCTTTCTTATTCAATTAATATTGAAAATAGTTAAGCATATGTCTGTATGTTTATTTCTCTTATTATCTTGCTGTTAATTGCTGATTCCATAACTTAATCTAAACAAATTAAAATTGGGAATGACATATTATATCAAATCACAAAATCATCACGTGTCTTATTGAACGAAAGTAGAAATGCATGCAGAGAATTACACAAATTTTATTTGAATATTGTCCCAGAATGAGCAATCGATGAAAATGATGGACTATATATTATATTTCGCACATGTGTTAGTGGAAGAAATACGATCCTCGTATTTCTTCCACTTATACTTCTACTGATAGTTGGATATATATTCTCTGATCTGCGGTAGTTAGCTTTAAAACCTGCTTTTGTTTAGGTTTCCTACATCATACATCATATTATACTAACGGAAGATGGAAGAGGATTCTGCTAAAAAAAAAGATGAAATTAGAAAATTCTTCAATGCAATGAGCTATACAGATGCCTTTGTCTATGATCTAGAGAAAAAATCACTTCTTTTTAATCCACTAAATCTTATCTCCAACTTAGTTAGTCTTTATTAGGACCTAAGTATAAGGTTTTATAAGAACTAGGCGTGTACCTAAATCAAACAACCTGGCGCGGGCAGCTCGAGAGGCGAAGCTTATTTTTAGCAATGCTCGATGCGGTCATAAAACTGGCCTTTCAAGGCTGTTATTAGCATTTCATAATTAGCAACATGCCCTGTTAACAGCCTTTGCCGGCTGGGGAGCGTTCACGCGAATTTATGCTTAATGAACTGCAAATGGGGCTCAATTTGTATGACTTATACGTAAATAGAGCAAAGATCCTCCTTGCTCTGCTTAACATCCTAGTACTTGTTGAAGTAATTAATTTTAATTATTTATTTATTAATTAATACAGCGGAATTATGTGATACAGAAATCATAATAATACAAGCGTTCAGACAATAAATAAAGGTATATTAAAGATAGATTATGTTAAGTTTATTAAATTCTTTACCATTCTTTAAATTCTTTAAAAAATGTCTTAAAAGAATATCTAGAAACCTCTCTTGTGAGATACATTCTGAGTACTTCTAGCCTAAATTGACCATTGTATTTACTTATTTTTATTATAAAGGTGCTCTGATATTAAAGATCCTGTGTAAGATGGTAAAAAAAATGTTAAATATTCTGTCTTTTGTAACGTTTACCAACGCAGTGCGCTGCTTTCCTAGTTGTAGCAGTAGCAGTATTTAAATAAATAATACACAGCAGTCAAAAATTAATTAGTTAATTTTTGTATTTATTATATTGCGGAAAAAATACGCATATCTTCCTATGATCCTATTTCTATAGCATGTTCCATCTTAAATGGGGTTTTTTATAAATTACATTTTCCGAATAATGAAATGTCTTGGTATGTTTTTCTATGTAATACAATTTTGAAACAAAAGGCACTTGACATTTAATTTATCGTCTAATCATTAATCTATTGATAGGATATAATATTGCTCTACATTATATTATACGATAAAAAAGATAATGATTTATTATTCTATAAACAATCTCCATTTTCAATTGAAATATATTCTAGTACCTATAATAATTAATTAATACGATTGACGAACGATATCGTTGAAATGAAAAAAAACAAATGGATAGAAACTATTCGCCCAATCAAATGCTAGATGCTAAAGTTTATTAACCTGCGGTTCAATGCCCTGTAAAGAAATGCACGGTGGTAAGAAATGAGAATACCTAACCTTGTTTTCAAAGTTTGCATACGATGTAGCTAGACTTAAGCTACCGTTAAAATGGCTTTCATTAATAAAATAATCATGTAAACCCGGTCAGTAATGTCCAAGTAATCCGTGGACATACGAGTATATTTAAAAATTTTTGTGTGGTGGAACACTCTGTTGGTACCTACCAAAGTTTAGCCTACCAGTACGACCTGTCGATCGGTGATTACAAAATTGAATGAAATTAAAAAAATGTATGAGAATAACAGTTGTCTTCTATCGATTTGTCGATCGAATATATTATAATATCACGCAGGGATGTTATGGATATGATATTTCGGATACGGATTGTATATGGATAAGAAATAACAGAAGAAAACAAACAATGCGAACGTGATCGGCAATCAACAAAACAACTTGTCATAACGTGTCGCAATTAGGCTCCGTCCCTATCCGATACTATCCGAAACTTTCTTTCGGATTCGGTTACGGTTATGGATATTATTTTATAGTAGTTAGTATTTTTTCCGCTAGTTTCAGTTACGGTTACGGAGCTCCCTAACAGGGATGTTAGGGAGCTCCGTAACCGTAACTGAAATTATCATGCCATTCCCTGAGCATGCTTACGCGCGGGTAGAGATAATGTTCCTTGTGGAGAAAATGAACTTTTGCCGTGATTTAGCTGGAGGAGAAAACAATTGAATCCCCATTCAGAGGATAGACTGTGTCCAAAATCTTTCCACTTTAGTATACAACAGATAATATTAGAGGTAACACCGATATAAGATCAAGAGGGAACTAGACGAGAAGGTAGGCAATAGGCATCTCATAACCGGTCTTATATCGCCGCAAAATTTGCTTGGAATGTCGTTTTGTATGTCTGTAATAGACTACTAGATAGGTATTTTATAGGATCACATATTTTGTGAATAATAGTGTCCTACGTTTAGTAAATTTTACACAACATAGCTTTACTATTATTTTATTATTTATGTTCCCAGTGTAGGTATCAGTAATCAAGCCGACTTAGCTATAACTTATCCCCTGCACCTATTACAGATTTTTGCGGTTTTAGCGAAATCATTTCAGTCGGTTTTACAAATAATCTATGCACCATATTTTTTAAGACGGGGAGCAATAACCGTATAAAATCCCAATTATATGAATTATGAACCTACCCATTCGAACCGCAATAACCAAGGCTGTAGAACTACACAAAAACATAAATTAGACTGAGTCATAGCATTTAAATAAGACTGGGTTTCAACTTTGGGGCGATGAAACAATTCAATTCAATCTAAAAGTGGCCCACAGTACAATACATACAATGCTGTAAAGTGGTCCATTGATGTCAGAAAGCATCTTTTAGGTTACACTCGTTAGTTTAACGATCACTATAATATTATACACTCACGTTATAATGTAAAATAAAAAATTTCAAAAACACTTCAAATTCCATTATAAGAGTAAAATAATTTTAATGTAGGTCCAATTCGAAGTCGGACGTTGTCTATAATATCGTCGTTTCTAAGCACATCGAGTTGGTATTACGAAGGCCTATGATTGTACCGAACATCGTTAGACTTCCATCCACAAATGATTTATAGCTAAATACACATATAGACTTTGAACGTCTCTCCCAAAGGAACCGTGCTAAATTTCGGGATGTAAGTACAGATTGATCGCCTTGCTTGATTTATGACTGATTCAGTTATTTGTAAAAAGCGGCTAGGTATATTTTCTTTACTTGTGCCAGAGACTGAGTTTTTTTACAAATTAAGGCTCGGATAAAAAACAAGAAAACGATGGTTTCCGAC
Organism: Coenonympha glycerion; assembly: GCA_963855885.1. Lineage (NCBI taxonomy): Eukaryota > Metazoa > Arthropoda > Insecta > Lepidoptera > Nymphalidae > Coenonympha > Coenonympha glycerion. The sequence goes on from OY979633.1 coordinate 15,413,923, forward strand.
CTTTTCAAAACCTTTTATCAAAGTGGTGGTGCAAGTATTAGGGAAACTAAATTCATCATACAGCCATCTTTACCACATATTTCTTGTGTTTACGGTTGCAACAAATCAACAAGCCAATAACTGATATACAAGCGGTCAAATCACCTTAGCCTCATCCCTCTCGCTTGCATAACGCCGTCTCTATAGAGGTCGCCAAACTTTTAGTTTTTTATTTAACTTTACCTGTTTTTATCACTCGAACTTGATTATGTCATATTTATAATTACTTAAACATAAATAAATGTAAAGGGCATCTGTGTTTTACAGGGCATTGATCTTGTTTGTCATAAGTTTAAATATTGCTTTATTTTGGTCCAAAATAGCAGCTACTTTAAACCTTTATGTATCAAATATAGCTGGCATCATATACAAACAAGAACTTGACGAGATAAAAATCTTATTAAATGTCACGTTTTCGAAATGAGCCAAAATTATACTCATCAATAATGCCATAACTCCAACTTGGATAGCTGGAATTTCAGAAACTTGGCATTTTTGGCATCAAATCGAACACGAACGAGTATTGTATGAGACAAAAATTTCATTACATTTTCATGTTTCTGGACAGAATATATTATCAAATTTAAAAGTTGCACTATCTGCCAAAAATTTTTTTTTTTTTCGAAATCATATTCGTATTGAAAATATTATATAGAACAGCAGAACATAATTATGCAACACTGGTACCTAATGAAATGCGGAATTAAGAAAGTCTTATCCGTTACTGCACCAATCATGAGGATCTTTTATACTAGCTTCTTAAACAATCCAGGTACTACTTTCACTATGTATAAGTTTTGGACGAACACCACACATTTATCAGCGACGTTCCTCCAAAACCAGATAGTCGATTCCTTAAAACTAATTTCCTGACACCTAAAGGCAATGCGCAAGTAAGTTAACCTAATTCAAATAAAAAAATTCAGATTCAACCACTAAGTTTAAAAGGTTTTTAAACATAATAATGTAAATAATCCTCATCAGTCCTCATCGATCAAACGTCTGAAAATTAAAAACAGAGTAAGGGTAACTTATAATGAATATGATGCACTAACCGTTTCAGAAAAGGCGCTTTTCGGCCTCCTAGCTGGCGTCCCGTTCATCCTGAACACTTAACAAAAATCAAAACGAAATCAGCCAATCAGCACGCACCAAAACTTTTTCACGGACACTTGTTGGAATGAAGTTCACTGTCAAACTCGAGCATCCGAACGACTTTGCAAGTTTACTGTTAATCTTCGATGTCGGGGCATTTGCTTGTGGCTCTATAATTCTACTTTTGGAACGTTTGAAACGTAGGGCGCGTCGTCCGGTGACACTTAATTCAATCGATGACTTCATGCAATTACTTGTTGATAAGTTATCGAGTGTTTAAGAGTTTGAAGTGAGTCGGGCGGACGCGCGACGGGCCTGGCTTACGGTTCGGTTGCGACTGGCATGTACCGGCACAGTAGGTACCCGCTACCTACTGCTAGTAGTCTGCAGCCCGGCTCCGCTCTCCAACGCTCCAAGCCTCACGTTTTGCCTGCATTTTTTACAATAGCCCAACAATTTGAGGTTATATTTTGTATTGAAGCATTTGTGCGCCAGACCTTTGTGGGCGCTGGGCACCAGAGATTCGTCGCGCCCTTTTTTGTGACGCAATCAGGTATTAACGGTCGAATATTTAGGACGGCATAAATAATGGCGTGGTCAATGACATTATAGAGAACATTCATCATGAGTGATGTGATTATGGATATAATCAGACTGAAATCGTCCCTTTGATTAACGCATTCAGTGTCTGTAATCGCTGACTTTCTCTTATGTTGATAGTTAATACTGTTCTCCAACCCAATTGAGATGGCTTGATAATGAAACAACTATATCTACCTGAGTTTTGCCGTGAATATATCCGAAACTTTGCCGGAAATATTGCTTGGGAAGTGCAAGAAACTATCTGCAGTTATATCAGAAAAGTGAACTTTTATGACTTATCAAAATTAGCACAGTATTTAAGACAGATTAAATTTCTATGAAGCTAAGTTTTAGATAAACCTGTCATATTATGTATTGATTCTAAAGACAATTCCAACTTTTTGTACAGAGCACTGAAATCTACTTTAACTCTAATTTTTATGTTTCAAACATTACAACAAGTTACCTTACCGCATTCGTGTACTTGTTTACTTAATATAGTTTAAGCGTTCATGATTCACTTGAGATGTTTACATTCTATATTTAGGCAGTCGCCTGGCAATCTCGTGCGCCTGCGACGATGACGTCACCCAGTGGAGACATATTATCTGGCTGATACAGGACTGAAATTGCTGTGCCGAATGTTATCGCAGCCTTATTAATCACACACGCACACATATTCTTAAAAAACACTTAAAAATAATAATTCTTTTTTTGGGATAAACTTTTGCAAACACTTGAAAAACATCTTGAAAACAAAAAGGATAATTTAAAAAACCAATAAACCCGACTTCATTTCTGTGTAATTTGGAAATGAAAAATCCTAAAACATGAAAGTCGTCATACCTGATTACACTAATTGTCCACTTCTAGCATTCGGGACCCATTCTAGAAATGGAGGCAGTTCTAACTTGTTTGACTGACATTCTAGAATGGATCCCGACTTATATTTATGTATAGTTTTACTAGGAAAATAAGGACGTTGGTACGTTTCCTTTAATCGAATATTAGAAGCTTAACCCGTCACCCAGTACTCAGTAGCGAACGCTACTCGACAGGTACCTAAGAGGTTATACTAATTCAAGAATTGACATTTTAAGATAAATGGTTAGGTTAGGTTAGGTAGATAAATGGTTTCCAACTTCCAAGGAAAGGTAGAACAGGCAAAGTAAGGCGAAGTGATGAAAATTCACCCAACTCTTGGTATTACCAACGAATATATAATATTATTGCTGTTGGTGAAATTTTATTCACAGTTTAGAATCTAAACTGTGAATAAAATTTCACCAACTTAGACTTAGATCATATTAAAAAATGTAGCCAATAAAAGATTAAAACCTACTTATGACAAAAAATTTCCGGATTCGCATGGGATAGAATTTAGAAATGAGCAAATAACTTTTCTCAAGTGGAAAGTTATGAATTATGAAAATATGTGTTATTAATTATTATACTCTACTTAATCAAGAAAGAAATGCCCGATGCGCCCGCTTTTTCTAGTGCGCTAGATTTGAAAACACGTCCAACTTGCCTACCTACATTTCCTATGAATTTAAACACATCGTTAAAAGTTTTCTTGTCACTTTTTGACCCGAGCCTTTGCCCGAGCTTACACTTTAACTTGGTAAACGCATCGAATGCGGTAGCCAAAAAATTAAATTAATTAATAATAATATCGTTTATTTGCATAAAACACGTACAGGGTTATTACATTCGGTACTTGATGTCTCAGTGCTTTGCCGTTTTATAGGCATGCAAATATTAGAATCAGTTTTTTAAACAATATTAGTCAGTAGTATCACTAATTAAAGTTAATATAGCTTGTCATTTTTATTAGTTAATGGAATTAAATGATAAATCCTAAGTGTGTGACATACTAATAAAAAAGGTAAAACTGATAAAAAATAGTCAAAAACTGTTTTGAGTATGGTTTGTACCTGTAATTTTTAGTCTTTTGATATCTAAAAACAGTCGAAGTGTACAAGGCGAGGTTGGCACGTTCCGTTTTATACTGCATCATCACTTACCATAATGTAAACGATATTTTATGCACCAATGAAACCGACTATCAAGAAGGTCGATCCCAATAGACTGATCTATAAAAGGACTCAGTCGCACTAAAGAATATATTATGCTTGGAACGTTTCTAGATGTTAAAATAACACTGTTGCAAGGCGCAAGTTTAATTCATGTTCATACTTTATTTTATATATGAAGTATATCTGATCCCTACGGTAATAATATGACGAAAATCCTTTTATATAACCTCTCTACATAGAGCGGGGAGGAAAAAACGAAATAATATGGTCAAGGTATCTAAAATAATTTTAAAAAAATCTAAAATAATAAAATTCAAAATAAGATACTATTTGATACAAAGATAATATAATAAAATTTAACATACTCGTACACAAAATAAATGTAAAAAATATACCTAACCCAAAGACTTCTATGTAGGTATCCCTACTAGACAAGCAATGTTGAACAAAAACTGTGCTCCAAACCTGATAACGCCATCTAGTCTGGAAAGCGGGAACTTGCTTGCAAAAGTATGACGTCACGTCGATGAGTGGTCGTATGGTCAAAGATTAATTGCAAAAGATATGGCCGTCGCTTGCAATAATTTATACCTACACATCATTTAACATTGATATTTTAAATTATGATAAATAACATTTTAAGGATAAATTACCAGAATTAAAATAGTTTTTAATATTTGACATAATGAAACTTGAATAATAAATTAAAAACTGTTTCATTTCTGAGCTGACGTCTTTACGATTTTTAGACAATAACTTTTCCGAGTTTGCTTAATTTTTTATGTGAATGTTATAGTTATTATGAACTTTGCAAAAAACCTTAAAAACATTTGATATTGTATGAATGTGTATGAAGGAAGTGTTAAATTATAAAGGAAGTATTAAATTAAACGCAGATAATCTTGCATTGATTGTTTATATTTATTTTTATTTATACAAATATCTTAACATGTCTGGTAAGAAATATACACAACAATGGTTTTGACAGTGCGTTATAATGTATAATTAAAAGAAAACACACATAAGTTATAATATATTTATATTGGTAACATATATAACGTATTTATATTCGTAACGTAATATATATAACTAAATATGCTGTGAAATTTTTTTAAGTCTGCCTGTTACCGTTATCAACATCGAACAAAAACAAGCTGAAAAATCATGTTTGTTGAATGGGAGCCCCCCATAAATTGTTATTTTATTCTATTTTTTAGTATTTTTTGCTATTACGGAAACAAAAATACATCATCTGTGAAAATTTCATGTCTATAGCTATCACGGTTCGCGAGATACAGCGTGGTGACAGACGGACGGACGGATGGACGGACGGACAGCGCAGTGTTAGTAATAGGGTCCCGTTTTTTTGCCTTTGAGTACGGAACCCTAAAAACAAACTCACAAAATCACTTAATTCCCGCTTATACGCCGATATGTCACAGGCCACAGCGTGTGTATGAACCTTAAAACAACTTGTCATTGAAATCAACCAATTCTTTAATCTATGTTACATAAACCTAATTGTTGGTCTAGGTATTTTTATTTACATACACTGATAGACATCAGATTAGGAAAAGATAGACATACGCCGCAAAAACTTAGTCCTTACTAATTTACGAGTGACATACAAAGTGACATACACACATACAAGTCAAACACAACCTGAATAATAATTAATAGCATATAATAACTTTCCTTTTGGATTTCGCCGCAGTCGGATAAAAAGGCAGTGCAATAAAGTCTCAAATAAGGCTACGTACTAATACTTATGAAAAATTATATTATAATAAAAAATATATAAGTAATATAAACTTACTGATAAAAAGTTACGCCGTCAGATTTTATAAGTTTTCTGGAAGAATTTTTGCAATACCTTAGTATGCAATTCGGAATTTTCTTAAGTCCATCCAATATATTGTATCTAAAACACAAAAAATATAATTAAGTACTTAATTATATACCAATCGAAATTATTTTCCTACTGGTATATACCCTTTGTCACTTAACATATCTGTTCAAATAATTCTCATAATCTTTGTCAACGTGTCGGTAGTACCGTTCGCTCTCGCGTATTTCTACTAACGAGTAAGCGTGATGGATAATCATGATGTGAGTTGTGTATTTATTTACGATAATATTTGTTTTTAGACAAAAACGAAATAAATTATACTGACTTAACTTCAAAATACGTAGAAAAACTACTTACATAAATAATATTCACTGTTTTATTGGTCACTCCCTGTAAAAACCACGTTCACGGCTCACATAACAGTGCATTGATCTCCTCGCTAGCTCGCAGTGGACTAAACGAATTGCGGGACATGCACCGCAACTCTCACTGAGTTGCGGTGCATGTGCATTGTGCAATTATTTAGTACCACACAGCGCGTCTATACATGGAAGTCTTTGACCTAACCCTCTCTTTAGAAGAAATGAATATAATAATAGAATACTAACCTAGAATAAGAAATAATGTAGAAATATTTTTGAGTGCAAAACAACCTTCAACAACCAATCCAAATCGGTTTTGATAAATCTTATATCGCTTTTTAGTTTTTAAGCAATTGCCAAATTGAAAGATACATCGCAAAACACGAGTACCACGACCTGTTCAAGCAATTTTAACTCTGAACATAAATCAAAGACTTTCTTTAAATCACAACTCAGAATGTCGAGAATCTAGATCGGTAGTAAATCGAGCTTCGGCTAGATTTCAGTCGAGAGGCATAAGCTCAAACTAGTTCCGTCGGTGAAAGTTGTGACTTTCTTTATACAATTATTAAACAACTGATTAAGTATCAAAGCACTTTAACCGAACATCACTCTTATTTGTTCACAGTGTAAGTGTTAAAATTCTATGCTTTAAAAACAGAATCAGCAAGCGCTTGCTGGGGAAATGTGGAACTTTTAATCATGTGCTTCTTCAATTGTCTTTATAGTTGAATGATGACATCGCAGCATATCTATAAAATAAAGACCTGGGGGCCTACCACCGTGACTTAAGGGCGATGGGTACCATCCGGGCGCGAAAATTCAAATTTTATATAGTTTTTCGCTCATTGTGGGCTAATTATACATCGAAGGCTAATGGCAATGAGTTTTGCGGGCACAACATTTATGCATCTACATGTTTTTAATAAAAACTCTGCTCAACAATACTCATTTACATCATATTGGTTCCCGATAGCTCGAAATCTGGGAAACTGCAAAAAATTATCTTTCGGGAACCAATATGAGATGTGTGGGAACTTTCGAGCAATGTTTCTATTAAAAACATGTAGATGCATAAAAAGTAGGCCCGCAAAATGCATTGCCATAAATCTACAATGTGTAGTTAGTTTATTTGCGAAAAACTAAATAAAATTTGAATTTCGCGGGCTGCAGGTAGGGCCGCAACACCTTAAAGCAATATTATTGTAATATTGTTTTGACATTTTCATACAATGTCAGTATGGAATTTTAAAAACAATATTACAATAATATTACTTTAGGTCACGGTGGTAGGCCCCCTGATCTAAAAATACAACTGAAGCTAATATAACAAGAGACATGATGTGCAAAGGATAGCTTATCCCTATAAAACTTCTACTCCTGATATAAAAAAAAGATTCCGATGAATTGAGTACCTCCTCCTTTTTTTGAAGTCGGTTAAAAAAGAGGTCCCCATACTGCAAAATAACGGTAATACAGGGAATTAGGCGTTTGAAAGTTTAAATTTTTAGACTGAATTTTCGTTATTTGAATATGTAGATTTTAGGTAGATTAATTATTATTTACACTTTATAGTTGTTTTAAGTATGTTGTATGAGTTAATACTTGATAATAACTTAAACTTCTATCGACTTACGATTAAAACTTAGTTCACGGTTATGAGGGAGCATTCAGAAAAGGCCTCAACAAAGCCAGCCGGGTATATAACTGGTGCAAAAGAAAGTACAGAAATATGCAGGTAAAAACTTCCTCTTTAGAAATTTCAATGGAAAGATCTGCAACTATCACGATTTTGTGAGGCGTGAATTTAGCGATCTCCTGCGATTTTTTGGCGTCGTTCTAACTTCTATCATATAGATGGTCACAGATATTCTAGCATCTCGGGTCTCCATCGTCCATCGGTTCCCGAGCTATGTAAAGTTGCCTAAGTCCCAACTTTGAACTAAGACTAAATATGTCTTTTTTGTTGAAACACTAACGGCCGTTTTCACTAAACCTAGGAAACTCCTAAATCGAATGCTTAGCCGATAGGTGACAGTTTTCACCTACAACAACTGTCACCTTAGGGCTAAGCATTCGATTTAGGCGTTTCCTAGATTTAGTGAAAACGGCTGTTAGAGAAAGATTTGAAGGTGTAATTTTAAGTTCTGCTGCACTGATGTTCGTTCGCTAATATAAAGATAAACTTCTCCAAGTCACAGGGCATTTACTTTCCTGGAAAAACAAACTGTTCCTGCGGGACGCCAACCAAGTCTCTCTTTATCATGCTGAAGATTTACTTATTTAATGCCCTTTTATTTTTAAATAGCGGACCCGACCTCCTGTTTTGCCTCCTTAGGGATTGAAATTTCAACAATCTTTTAGTCATCATGTCATTCTATCTAGATCTGTATGCTTTGATCGGTACAGCCATTGGACTGTGCTTTAGTAATTATTAGTTCAGTCAATCAGCCAGAAACTGATATTATGTTAGCACAAGTATGTTGCGAGACAACAAAATACTTTACATCGCTTGAAATATTTTGTACTTCAACTTCTTACATAAGTATGATTGTAGTGATCATTGTACCCCCTTAAACTACGTTATTACCGACACAAAAAATACGACAAGCGAGAGTAGGCAATATAAAAGCACGTGAAATATAATGGTCGCATCTGGTGATACTAGTACTTAGCAAAAAACGACTCCGTGACATTGTAACCCTAGTTATGACGAATAAGTTATTCTCAAGGATTCAGGTGCCTCTCTGCAAAAGCAGGACTAGGTACCTATTACCCTTTTGGTATCCACAGAGAAGGCGTGATGCTTAGTTATTACACTTTTTAAATTTATTTTATTTATGTGTTTATTCCTAGCCTAACTCAGCATATGGTGTGGTATAATTACAACTGTTCTGGGTTTGCCCGCGAAATTTAAAATTTTCGTGGTTCCTGCAAGTTGTAGGCTAATTAGACATAATAGGTTTATGGCAGTCGAATTGCGGGAATGGCAGTATCATCTTTACATGTTTGCATCAAAATCTTCGCTTAAAACATTGAGTAACTAGTATCTCAATGGCTTAAAAGATTATCCATTTTACGAAATTAGTCCAAAGTAGAGTTTGAAGTAGGTAAGAAACTCGCAAATCTCGGACTAATTGCCTAAACTGGACACTTTCTAATAAAGATTTTTACATAAACGGCTGAAGAAGATACTGGTATTTCTGCAATTTCACTGGTATAAGCCTATTATGTCTTATTAGCTTACAAATTGCGAAAAATAACTTAAGTAAGTATAAGGAGGAGAACCCCCCATGCCTCATTTATAAGTAAGTACCTATATCGTATCAAAACGCTTAAAGTAATGGTAAAGAAGGTATTTCATATACCTTTTTTTCTTATCTACCACAGAACTGCAAGACGAAGAGAACTGGCTTTCTTATGTGGTTGATATCCAAGGAGCAACGAACGAACGAACGGTACGCTTTCTTCCTCTTTCCTGATACGAAACGCTAAGGTGTGAAACACCTTTCCAGCTTCCGTTTTCCCAGCCAAGTATAAACTGTGTGCCCTGTAGGTTTAAGAATGCCTCAGATATTTCTAGTATATAATACATATAATTGATTAACAAAAAACCGACTTCAACTCTCATCAAAGTACCTACTGTTTAAATACAACCTTTCCAATCAAAAATTGAAGATATATATGGTTTTCTCATGGATACCAATATCAGAACTAGATTAAATTTAAATAAGACCACACGGTAAGTGTCAGCTTTTTAATAAAAAAAGAATCATCAAAATATATTCATTTAAAAAATACAGTCGAATCTTGAGAACCTTCTCCTTTTTTGAAGTCAGTTAAAAATTAGCTTTTGTAGCCATATTCGATTCAGTAGTTGCATGAATGTTCATCATAATAGATCTTAATATATATAAATCTCGTGTCACAATGTTTGTCCTCAATGGACTCCTTAACCACTTAACCGATTATAATAAAATTCGCACATCATGTGCAGTTCGATCCAACTTGAGAGATAGGATAGTTTAAATCTCAATTTATCTATTTTTTATTACCCCTAAGGGCAAAACAACGTTGGCCAGGTCAGCTAGTCTAATATATATAAATCTCGTGTCACAATGTTTGTCCTCAATGGACTCCTAAACTACTGAACCGATTTAGTTCAAACTTCGTGAATATCTGTCATTTGGTCCAACTTAAAAGATAGAATAGTTTTTATCCCACGTGGACGAAGTCCCGGGCATCAGCTAGTAGATTATAATTTCATGGTTACATACAAAATTGTATTGTAACAAAACCGATGCATTGATTTCTGCTGTAACTTGGTTTGAAGTTTGAACCTAGTTTCGGTGCGCCCAAATCAGTATGGGTAGTCAGGTATTCCCCAATTCCCCAGTCAATATGAATGAAATTGTCCACAACGCACGTTATAGAGCTCACGCACACCTGACTACTTGATTGCGGTGGTCCAAAAATAGTGAGTTGAAAGTTTAACCAGCTGGTAAGTAAGTATTATAAGTACTAGTAAATATTGTAAGTATTGTATGTTATAACGTTGGCTCTCTTGAATAGATGACATACCTACTCAGCGATTTTGAATAAAAGAGAATATACAAAAACTGTTTAACTAAACGATAGTTAATATCATGGTGAACATTGGTTGCCGCAAGTCGCAATCAAGTTGCCCCGTGCGTGGATTTCCTAAGACTAAACCACGACTAAACCTTGTGAGTTCTGTCACGGAATACCTAATAGTAGTAGTACCTACTAATGGCTCTGTTTATCAACCTACTCCGATTTTTAGTTAGATGCAGTATTCATGTTCTTTTAGCCTCTTTGGAAGTTCCAATTTTGGCCCATTTAACTTGGTGGCACTATATCATTGAATGGGAGACCGGTAAGTAGGCAACAAAAACGTCGCATCTTTACGAAGATTACACGTGAACCCACCGCTCCCACTCCCTCTTCCAAACACCATCCCCTCAAACACCATCTACGTAACACCCACGTGAAGTTTGTGGTGAAGTGAAATGTAGTATTACACCAAGTGCAAAAACAAAATGCGAATCGCCTAGCAATTCTTTATATAGTATCCAAGATGAATAGTAATTACTTTATGATGCACATACCGTCCGTCATATTGTGCAGAATGAGTTGCGCAACCAATTTATAGTTACCTAGAGAGCAGTAAGCCTTATGCTTATACGACAATACACATCGGAATACGATATGGTCACTAGGTACAAGTCGGGGCACGAAAGTGTAGCGGTGAGCGAAATTTGGAGGGGATAGCTGCGCATGTGTACTGTCGCGCACGCAATCCAATCAGCGCTAGATCACGCAATCCAATATGGAGAGCCAATCGGCGCTACGCACGCCCGCCCTTTATCCCTCTCAGCCCCCTCAGCCCCCTCAGATACCTTATTTTTGACTTCTGCGCATTAACGGTCAACGCTACACTTTCGTGCCCCGGCGTATACGTGTTGTTCCTTTTATGGCACCATATAATATCTATCGGGAATGAGCCACGGATTATATGGTGTCACTGCTCTATAAATTTAGTGTGTCAGTGAGCGAAATCACATTATTATGGTTCACAAATTACGAGATGGTTTACCTACTGTAATAACAATAAATGTAACTATAATGCGGTTTAATATTTATTGAATGATCTATCTAGTGTGGCTACGTAAATTATAGGTTTAATTTCCGGATCTAAGCCTTCTTCATATTATAGCTTTTGAGAGAGAGAGAGAGAGAGAGAGAGAGTGTTTGTTGATGAGGGAACGCTATTATATTATGTTTTACTTTGAATTCTCACTTTGTTCTTACCCTGTCTTTTGACTTTCATCTTACTTTAACTTTTATTCTGATTTTACTTTCTCTGGCGCTTTCAAATCAAGACCTACTCCCGAGCATATTCTTTCAAACAGTAACACTAGAACTTTATATTCATAATGTTATCTAGATGAGACACTATTCGTATTCCTTTGACGCTTTATGAGCTGTACCTTTTTGTGTGTTCCTTCTATGATCTCGAATAGAACTTCCGATTGTGATGAGCAAAATCATGCAAGCCTTAAAAATGATTTACCACATCTACAAATAAATAAAATAGATTTTTGTAAGAAATTTCAAATGTTTGTTTTTATGTAGACTAACTGATTCACTATAACCACCGTAACAGATGAAAGATCAAAGTTCCTTTGTTATTAATCTCTCCTTTCAATTGAACGTTTTCATGTTTAAGAGACATCTATAAGAGAATTTATTTTGGCGAACTCCTTGACACAGAGGAACACGGTTGGATTCAAGTCGGAGGTTGCAAGTTCGATTCCGACCACCGGCCACATTAGAATTTTATTATTTCTAAATTATTTCAGGTCCGCATTTTCCCAGATTTGAAGCTATCGAGAACCATTAGTAGTCTGTACCTATGCCTATTTTGAGCAAAGTTTTTATGAAAAACATGTAGATGCATAATTAATGTTTTGCTCGCAAAACTCATTGCCTTAAAACTGCAATGGGTATTTATTTAGTCTAATATTTGCGAAAATCTAAATAAATTTTGCATTCGCGGGCTTAGGTACCGTAAAGGATTGCTTACTCCTTCCAAGTTAGTACGATAACAACTTCGGCAGCAGGGTCACTTACGAGTACCATGAAGTGAAAGTGCATCCAAGTAGGTACTAATATTATGTTGTGTAAAATTTAAGAGCTCCTTCCCACAGAGGAAGTATAAACAGGACTTAACGTAAACTTACGTTTCTATCAATAAAATGCACTTATATATTTCTATATAATTTCCGTTCGTAGATTCCGTTCTATTTTCTATCAAAATAAGCTTACAAATAAAATTTTACTATACATGGTTACGTACTAAGTCGAAGATTGAAATTCTTGTGGAAATAGAATGTCTATTTCCTTATTGTTTTAGGAGACCAATCTCAGCGTTGACCAGACATTTTTAGGGTGCCTTCGATGTGGTCTATATAGCTATCCTGTTACACAGCAGTGATCTGTAATATATTTCTATTACTGTACCTATTTCGGTTTGAAGTCATTTTAGAAGAAGACTGGTAGAAATGTCTCAGGATGACGAGTGCAGTGCAGTATTTCGTATGAAATTGCAATACAAAGCACTTCGTCAGCATGCCGATCAAATAAAAATGTATCAATGTCAAAACACGTGTGTTGACCAATCACAACGTTTGAAAATCACGTTTTGACATTGATACAGTTCTTTAACGATTGATACTTTTTTAACCGATCGCCCTGCTGTCCTGTGGGCATTGGGCAGTCGTTGACATTACATGGATACGGTTTTTCAGTCAAGAAAACTGAAAAACCGTACCTACCCGACATAACACTGTGCGTAAGTGCGTGAAAGAAGCAATTAATTTTACATGGAATACTCGTTAATACAATGGATACAATATTGCTATCACCATAAATAGGTGCAACAGCAAAAACGCTCCGCCAAGCTTTTAGTGTCCCGGCGCGATGCTGTGTAGAAGCCGATAGATGTGAGTTTGTTTACCACTTTCAAGTTAGTATTATAACATTTCTTGCTGCATTTAATATGCCTCAAATATGCAAAGGATGTTAATAAATTACTTGACCATAGAGTTGTTAGTGGCACAGCATCGTCTTATTCCTTATTGCATAGTATTGTTTTGTTAAATGGGGATGAAAAATAGCTTGCCATCAATTTACCATCCAATACCTTTAGTACTATTATGTATTCCGTGCCATCAACAAAATTATTGCTATCCAGACCTAATGAACGTAGGCAAATAAAATCATGAAAAAATCGGTCGAGTCGTTTTAGAAGAGTTTGGTTAACCCGAGAATTTTATTTATCAGAAGCTTACCTTAACGTTATCATAAACAAGAATTGGAAACCCATAATTAGCTCAAATATCAAGAAAAATCTTGATTCACTTTGCGGAACGGCCACGAAAGGCGGCGGACGGTAAAATATGCGCGTATTCGCGGAAACTCCGGCCCACTCACCTGCCGCCTGGCGCCTCGCATATGCAGCCTGCATAGTAAGTCGTGATGATCACTTGATCCCTAGTGTGCGTACTGCCAGCGGAATGTTCAAAGAATGATATCAGCCAGTACGTAGATCGTAGGTAGGGTATATGCAGTGTAGGTATACTTACTCAAAGATGCACTGAATTGCGTTTATAATTCTGAGGCCTGAGACATCGTCGTATTCATCGTTATCGTATTCGTTTACTAAATCTGGCTGCTGATAGAGTTCTTGATTTGCGTCAGCCAATCGCAGGGCAGAATTCTATAGGGATTACGATAACGACGAATACGTTTTTCTTATGCAATCAGACCCCTGACCTTAAGTCTATCTATATCGGTACTCGAAGCGATGTACCGACTATACAGTGCTCAAAGGCAGCAATTACAAGAAATATAAAACAAAACCAACATTTTGTCTGTAGGTTACTAACTTTCAGAATTATTTATGGATTAAACATAGCATAATTGCGGGAGCGTAAAACCTTTTGTTTTGTTTAAGCAATGATAACTCGAAGCAACCTACAGACAAAATATTAATATTGTTGTATTGGTGAACTCAAAAGCTATCGATTTACTACAAAAAGATATGGTGTTAATGAGACCATTTTTATTTTGAGAACATGTGAAGCAACTCTTTAATTTTAATTTATTTAATTTATTACTGATTTTGTGTGCATATACAAAAAAACGCAACCAAAATTGAAATGGCTCTTCCGGGGAGGGGGTGAGGGGCTGCCTCCCCTCAAAAGCGGATTTTTTGCTTGTAATGATCTATAGACTAGCGAAAATTTAAGGGAGCCTCCCTTAAATTTTCGCTAGTTCGATCCCAGACACACTGTATAGTTGTATTGATTAATACCGAGTACCGACGTTCTCCCATTTTCTTTAGATAATTGAATAACTAATGTATTCTAATTAGAGTAGCATCTAATATCTATATAACAGTTGTACGATGTTACGAAACGTATGCCCTTAACTTAATTGTGTAGCGACGGACCTTTGTGCCCGAGCCAGAAGCATTTTCATCTCGGCTAATACAATGCAGGTACACAACTGGCAAGCAAGCCAATGTACAGCTTAGTTGTAACACGATTAATCTTTTGTTCTTTATTTTCTTTGCCAAGCTTGTAACTTGTACTGTTGATTAAGATTTTTTTAATTAAGTATTTCCCTAGACGTTACTTTGTATGAACGTGGAAACGTTGTTTTCATAAACACTATTAAGCTAGCTCATTCATACATATTATACAGACCTACCTCAAGGAAAACATTAATTAATTTTAAATAATTTTAAAAACCACCTACTTAAGAGGATCGTCTAATAAATGTAAGCTTTCATACAAAAAGATAAAATTATCCTACCCGTAAATGTAGTCCGATTTTCATAATTTTTAGCAATTTTGCAGATACTATAAAGTAATTCGTCCACATTGTTGACCTAAAAACTTTCTATAATTTCATTTTTTACACGACTGCCCAAATAAGGAGTGTAATGTTTAAGGATTCATGTATGTATCGAGTAATGTATGTATGTATGTGAGTTGCTTTATTCCACCATAACTTCTGAACGGCTGAATAGATTTCGACATATGGGGTATCATTAGAATCCTCACATCATTCCCAGTAACATAGGCTATAGTTTTTTGGAAAAAATAGTTTTACCACAGAGCAGTCGTATGTTTTGATTTTTTTAATTATTTACTTCTTTTATTGATAAATACTAAACTGACAGTACGAACTGAATCTAATGACGCTAAAATTATCTAATATGGTAAACGTTGGGGGGTAAAAATATTATCACCCAAAGCAATATTTCGGGAATCAAATTTAGGCCTAGCTCTGGACTTGCCTCTCTCTTGCAACTCTCTCGGGCATAGACATTTTTTAAACCACCTATTCGCGTCGCGCTAAGTCACTAGACGATAACCTTAATACCTATTAAGCTAACTATTAATAAGGTAAGGTATTAATATTTGTCTCATGTTCTCGTAATATTGCACTCGTAAATACGAGTACAATATTCCTTTGCATAATAATACTAGTTGTATAAATTAGTTGGCATCATTTCTGAACGAGAGCGAGAAAATGTCCTCGCGTGCCAGGTTGCTTAAAATTCCATTATTTCTACTTTTATTTCAAATTTCGAATAAGCAAAATGAGAACTATTTTCCTAGCCATTTTCACAGGCAGAGATTTAATGCAAATTGTTTTAGCGTCGAAAATCAGTTCGAACACGTCGTATTAAATTTGTTCAAGGACATTGTAGAAGTGCCGATAACAGACGCCGCTACCACAACGACCGCTTGGCTGGTTGAGTTCTAATAATAAGAGTCCTGATCCTCAATTCCAGCATTAAATTTGCTTCTCAAGTATCAAAAACTATAAAAATAAATAAAAATCGGGTTTACAATACACAAGTAACGCTCTTTTCTATGATACCCCACTCAATATTGTTATCACATTTTGAAATGTCGACGGCCCGGCTTTTCTCTCTTATTAAATAAAAAGATTTTCAATTTTTAATGACTTCAATAACGTTGGGCCATTACAACCTACATCTGTTCCAAATTTCATGTCAATTTCTTTAATAGTTATTGAAATGAAAGGTCGCACAGACAGACACACAACAAAGTGAAGTTATAAGCGTTCAGTTTTTTTTTGAAGTGCGGATCTCTAAAAATTATTATGTCATATAATTTACATCATTATACGTATACGAATGCCTTGTTGATAAAAAGGTATACTCGAATATAATTCTTCAATTAAATAGGTATGCCATTGTCCGGAAATATACACAGTAAGTATTTATCATTGTACAGCTTGTAAAGATTACTATACAAAGTGGGTGGGCAATTGTATCATTGAACCTGGGAACCCATGAGGTAGGTACTGTTAGTAGGACTTAGGCACAACGTGTTGTAGATTGTGATACACGTAATCCCGTTAGGTCGACCGCGCCAAATGCTGCCGACACGACTGTTAGGCTTACAACATTGCTGCTAAAATGCCTAGAATTCTGGAAATTTCGAACAAATCGAAACAGCTTGAATGCTCACTTACTTACTGTAATAAATAAATTTAAATATAAATATATAGTGGACAACATCACATACATTGCTCCGATCCCTTAGTAAGTAGCTTCTGCACTTAATGTGTTAAGGAAATCAGTAACAACGAAGGTACCACAACACCCAGACCCGAGACAATGTAGAAAACTTATTTTTCTACATGGTCCCGACCGGGGATCGAACCCGGAACCTCAGAGATGGCGGCGCCTTGAAAACCGGCACGCTAACCACTCAACCACGGAGGTCATCGATATCGAATAATATACAGTGTGTCCGGGATCGAACTAGCGATAATGTAAGGGAGTGTTCTATAGCTCATTACAAGCAAAAACCCCCTATTAAGGGGGTCACTCAATTAAGGTTGCGTTTTTTTTTGGTATGTGCACACAAAATCAGTAATTACTCGAAAGTCAGTTGCTTCACATTTTCTCAAATGGTCTCATTCGACTAGGTACAATATTCTTCATCGCTGAAAACGTTAAAATATCATTTATATTCGATCCCGGACACACTGTTTATCAGGCCATTCCACACAATATGGCAATCTAGCCCCAAAGTAAGCTATAGCTTGTGTTATGTATGGGCACTAGAGAACTGATAAATATAGTATATTGAAGTCACCCAGAGACTGGAAAACATTCATGCAACATTTACCAGTTGTGGGAATCGAACCCACGACCTCCAACAGACGGCAAGTTCGCTACCACTACGCCATTCCGTCGTCATGTAAATAAATGCTGTATAATTAAATAACTAATAAGATTTATAAAGATAGAACAAGGAAAGTTTTTGTATTGTCGAAAGGAAAGATATTAAAAATAAACTCTCATAAAAAAACTAATTAGTTAACAAGATTTTTACGTTTATTTTAGGCTCCCCCGACCACGCTTCATCGATCCTCCTCTGTAAATAAGTGTAAAAAACTTCCCCTCTCACGTTAAACTTCCCTATTAAAGCGTAATGAAATTTATATAAGCCGGAAAAATGAAATATTATAAGAAGAATACATTATTATGTAAACGAGCTGATTTCATTAGCTATATTATTGGAATTTTATTTATATAAGCAGCTATCTTTTTTACCTCGATGGTTTAGTGGTGAGCACGTTCGACTGCAGATCACGACGTCCGGGTTCGATTTCCGGTTTGGGCTAGTAATTAAGAATATAGGATTTTTTATCAGGAAATTTAAGAGGATCGTCTAGCTGTAAGCTTTCATACAAAAAGCGATAACTTTTTCTCCGATTTTCATAACTTTTAGAAATGTAGCAGATACAAAAAATAACTATAAGAAATATTGCATTTTGTTAAAGTTATTAGCGTCTAAATGTCCAAATTCCATTCATATTTCCTAAATACGTGTCGGTTTCCTACAGATTCCACTGGAGATTTCCGTTCGTTGTCATTCGAGAGTTCCGTTGCAGAATGATAGAAAGACAAGAACTGTCAACATAATACAAATAAGTTGATAATGTAATTCCACCAAATATGTAATATGTAATACTACATAAGTTATAAATAGTACATCACAATAATCGGAAACTCGTACTTCTGACTCTGAAAACTTCGCATAATATTCGCATAAACAAGTCTGGCCATTGAGTACTCATAACTAAAAGGAGCGACACTTTGGGAAAAGTCTGTCTGTTAGTAAGCTCATTATTTCATTCATGCAGACAAGCTAAGGCACGTTAGCTCACCATTTCGGGCACGCCGGGGAGGTAAGCTCGTCGTTTCAGGCATGCAAGCAGACGTAAGCTCGTGATTTCAGGTATACAAGCAGAGGTAAGCTCGTAATTTCGGGTATACAATCAGAGGTAATCTCGTAATTTCAGGTATAGAAGCAGAGGTAAGCTCGTAATCTCGGGTATACACGCAGAGGTAAGCTCGTAATTTCAGGTATACAAGCAGAGGTAAGCTCGTAATTTCGGGTATACAAGCAGAGGTAAGCTCGTAATTTTAGGTATACAAGCAGAGGTAGGTTCGTTATTTCAGGTATATATAGGTACAAGCAGAGGCATGCTCGTCATTTGAGGTTTACGAGCAGAGGTAAGCTCTTCATTTCATGCACACAAGTACCTAAGTAACTTCAAGCAGGCAAGAAGGGGTATATTCGTATTTTCTTCTGCTGCTGGTTGAGTATTCAATGAGTACGGCTAATGGGGCCAAACTGATTTTTCCTTAATGATTCACATTCCATAGAACGCATTGCTAATTATATTATTTATCAACCTTAGTGGCTTAGGGCGTACGTGCCCACACTATTTCAATAATTACAATTGTAAGAGAACTTTTCAGCAATATATTTGATAAATCATCACAATATAATCCACTATTTGGTGGTAGAAACTCTGGCGATGGCATCATAAAAACATAGTAGCAGTAGGCAGTAGCCCCCCCCAATAATTCCATTATTTTTCGGAGTTTTTAGTCACAGATTTTATTTTTAGTGTATTGGTCGCTTGGTACAGCTAAGAAAGACTATTGCGGTAGAGGCTGGAGGCTCCTCACTGTCCCAAAATTCGAGGAGTGTCGTATTGAGGAACTTGATAATACAAAACGCTTGGCCATAAGGAACATGCTACAGTATTGTTTTCATATTTCCATACAAACATAGTATGAAGCTGTCAAAACAATACTGCAGCATTACTGCTATAAGAGATGAAGGTACGGCCCCAGGTCCTCCTACCCTTACAATTACATAGAGGCCAGTTGTGTTGTGCGTCATGCAACAAGATCGATCAGCGACCAATTTGACGATCTCCCTGGCGCAGGCCACTTTGGAATTTTAGAATTTCTAAACAAGCTCAGGTCTGGTCTGGTGGGAGGCTTCGGCCGTGGCTAGTTACCACCCTGCCAGCAAAGACGCACCGCCAATCGATATAGCGTTCCGGCGCGATGCTGTGTAGAAACCGTTAGGGGTGAGTTTACTTACCCCTTCCAAGTTAGTATCGGTAGTATCCATCTTCGGTTGCATCATCACTTGCCATCAGGTGAGATCGCAGTCAAGTACTAACTTGTAGTGTAAAAAAAAAGCTCAAGTTATCCCATTTTATATCGGCCGTCCCATCCATAAGCTTTTGAATATTGCTGTTGCATCGCTTTGTAACGAAATTCAAAAAAAATGTAAATGAATTCACGAAGGGCACGTGACAAATTTAGCAATTATACTCGTATTTT
Organism: Coenonympha glycerion; assembly: GCA_963855885.1. Lineage (NCBI taxonomy): Eukaryota > Metazoa > Arthropoda > Insecta > Lepidoptera > Nymphalidae > Coenonympha > Coenonympha glycerion. The sequence continues at coordinate 15,434,176 of OY979633.1, forward strand.
TAACCGACTTCAAAAAAAGGAGGAGGTTCTCAATTCGTCGGAATCTTTTTTTTTTTTATCGATCATTTTTATACGTTTTTTTATTTCGTTCCATATCCATCTTTTTAGCGTATTGCAAAATGCCATACCTATGGCTATAATACGGCCGTTCAGAGAATGCGTTCCTGACACATAATAAATAATAATAAAAATAATAATAAAAAACTTTATTTGGGTCAGAAAATGGACACAGATACATACAGAAAAACAAAATTACAAAGTCAAGATAATACTAAAACTAAAGAAACCTGTGACCAGAAAACCCAAAAAGGGGCAACGACTCAGCATAATGCCGAGATGGTGTAGATACACCATAACAGCGCTGATTTTCAGCCGGCCCCTAAAAAACCTCGACGTCCCGGACCGGCCCGGGCTGCCCGTCGGTTTGACTTCGCTGGTCAATAAAAAGGAACATGTTAAATTAAATGCTATGGCTACAATATGGCTACATAATTATTGTCATTCCACCTGACTTCTGAGGTATTTCTTTGAAGTTTGGCAGTGTCACTTACTATTTACTATCTGTGCTGTGGTTTTTTTCGATTAGGACCTGTGTTGTGTGTTTTATTATAAAATATTACTTTACTCTATGGTTTTGTTTTAAAAAGTGTCTTTTCTTTACCTTTAGGTTCAAATATAGGCAATATAGGTAACTTAAATAATTGCACGTTGGAATAAATGGATAAAGTAGATTTTATAAACAACAGAAACACCTTAAGACCTATTTGTGTTGCCCTTCCAGGTATTTGAGTGAATCGCGATGTAAATTAAACATAAGTGAAGTGAGTGAATTTTGTTTTTTTAACCCAGTTTTTGCTTGTCTAATAAAATCTTTTTGAGTTTACTTTTAAAGGCGAATACTGATTTCAGGTTTTGCACTGGTGGCGGAATCACATTCCAAATCCTGGAAAAAGCAAGCCTAAAACTGCCTCGGAATGCGGCGGTGCTGTGTCTTGGCACAGCTAATTGACACGCCAAACCTCTTGGTGGAAATCTACTGTGCTGTCTTGCCCACTTAATTTTCGTAAAGAGATATTCCGGCTTACCAGTAGAGATAACGCCAAATAACAGTGTAGCCAGATGCAAGTTTCTCCGGGATGACATATTTAGTAAGTTTGCCTGATTAAGATAAGGACTTATATGTGAACGAGGAGCAATAGGAAAACAGTACCGAGCGCAAGCGTTCTGGACCCTCTGAGTTAATTTCTTGGTTCTTTCCAGCAAACACGGCCCATAAGCTGTCCGCAAAATTCAGCTTAGATAAAATCAGTGAATCACATAGCCGTATTCGAATTTCTTCACTCAGGTAAGATCTTATCTTGTACAGTACTTTTAACCTGTAAAAGCAGTTTCTGGCAATATTTGTAATGTGTGATTCAAAATGTAAGCTTGAGTCGAAAATTACCCCCAAATTCTTAGCCTCAGAAACTCTTTCTACTGGATTACTCTCTATTCTGACTTGCGGATCCAGACTTTCGATCATTTTTGTCATTTTAACTGTTCCTAAAATCATGTATTTAGATTTAAGAGGATTCAATAACAGTGAATTTTTATCTGACCAGTTAGCTATTCTATTTAAGTCATTGTTAATTTTTGTTACAGCATCTGCAGCATCCCGAGGCTTAAAAGAGAAATATAACTGTACATCGTCTGCGTAAAGATGGTATTTGCAGTTGGAGAAACAATTGACTATATCTGCTGTGTAAATTGCAAAAAGTAATGGACTAAGCGCCGACCCCTGAGGTACTCCTCGAAGTACTGAAGATGTTGAGGATATCAAATGGGTACCATCACCTCGGTCTATTTGTACGAATTGATCCCGGTTACTGAGAAAGCTACTGAACCATTTTATAGTTGAAAAGCCAAATCCATAGAACGACAACTTAGACAGCAGCAACGAAGTATCAATTGAATCGAAGGCACGTGAAAAATCAAGCAGTACCAGAATGGTTCCCATACCTTGGTCCTGAGCTGTTAAGATGTTATCGATTACATCCATGATAGCAAAGAAGAAACCTTAGCGATATGTTACTACTTCAAGCTATTCTGAATGGCAAAATTGACTGTCCTTTAGACCCCGGAAAACGCAACTATTGCACGTACCTAAATCCAACACCAATTATGCACATAACTCCATCATACCACGTTTGGCAAGAACCTACAACAAAACTTACTGCAGTCTTGATTTATTTCATTTATCTAAAATGCAATTAAAAAGGGAAATAACTCTGCTACATCGTAAGAAATAGGACAATAACATACAACATTCTCTCGCTCTTACACACACAGACACACAGACACACACACACACACACACACACACACACACACACACACACACACACTCACACACACGCACATGTACCCCGTCATCACATGCCAGGATTCAGTTGTGAATTTTTCACTTTATAGTCTTTTATAAATACCTACAATAATATTTCATAATGCATTTTGTTTACATTTTTATTTTTTTATTTTTGCACTTATAAATGTATACAATTTCCTTTAACTTCATGTATTGTTACTGCACTTGTTATACTTTTATTTATAATCAGTATTGTAATCTTTTTTGGCCTTATTTTGAAGATTGTAAATTATTGTACAAGCATTTTTTGTGAACGCTGTTTGATTACAAATCCTAATAATATTATAAAGGCGAAAGTTTGTGTGAGTGTATGTTTGTTACTCCTTCACGGCTCAACTACTGAACCGATTTAGCTGAAATTTGGAACATAGGTAGCTTATAACCCGGATTAAAACATAGGCTACTTTTTATCCCGGAAAAATCCGTAGTTCCCGTGGGATACTCAAAATACCAACTTTTCTAGAGCAATCTATAGCTACATCTATAGATAAATTGTTCAAGCGAACTTGCTTGAAAGCATGTTTAAAGGTTGGAATAGGGAACGATAACGGGAAAATGACGTTTCCCTTAGGATTCATGAAAAAGCGAATTTGACGCGGGCGGGGCCGCGGGCAAAAGCTGAATCTTTTATCACTATAAATGTGAAAATGGCCACTATGTAGGTTCTGAACATAGCACTGTACGCATTTAACAAGTGTGTTTTAGTTGAACAAGGGGATATGGGATAGTAATGCTATAAATAATAATGCTATAATGCTATAAATAATGCATAATGTTATAAATGTGAAAATGGGTACCCGTATTATAGGTTCCGACATTACAACTGTTTCGCTATAAGCATTGTGTTTTAGTTGAGCAATGAGATACAGGTTAATAATATTATAACTATGAAAACGGGTACCTTTATGATATAGGTTCTGAACTAACATCTGTTTCGTTACTGACAATGTATGTTTTAGTTGAGCTGTGGGATATGGTATAATAATTAGTAATGCTATAAATGTGGAAATGGGTACCTACCCATAAAGGTTCTGAAAGTACAATTGTTTCGCTATTTATAATGTGTGTTTTGGTTAAGCAATGGGATACAGCCTACAGGTTAATAATGCTAAAAAGGTGTTCCTGTATAGTTTCTGATATTAAAACTGTTTCGCTATTAAAAATATGTGTTTTAGTTGAGCAATAGAATATGTGATAGTAATTATGCAATAAATGCGAAAATGGATACCTATAAGGTAAAGGTTCTGAAATTATTTCACTCTTAAGCGGATACGTTGATTTTATTTTCGTCCTTCTCACTCTTATGAATACGTTGGTGGGTTAGGTTAGGTTAGGTTAGTATGCAGCGTTGCGGAAGAATATAACAGAAAAAGGTTGTTTTACCTAATTACTTCAAAAACTAAGCCAGTTATTTAAATGTCGTTCTGAGCGTTTTTGGGAATTATTTTTTACCGATACATTAAAACAAAAATTACAATTATGTCCATCGTAGTTTTCGATGGAAATTAGAAAAATTGAGATTTTGGAGCAATTTTTGGGAAAACTTTTTGGCGAGAATTTTTTATCCAATCGTGTTTCTGAAGTTAGGTTAGCACATATGCTGTTTTTTTCCCAGAAAATCCAGGACTCCCACGGGATTTGTAAAACCCCGAAATTCACGCGGGCGAAGCCGCGGGCAAAAGCTAGTAAATAATAAAAAAAAAAAAAAAAAAATAGCCGTTGATGTACTGTGAAATTTCCTAAAGCCAGACTGGTGAACGGGCAGAATGTTGTTCTCCTCTACATAAGATGTCATTTGTGCACATACAACCTTTTCTAGAACTTTGGATATGCATGGTAATATACTAGTAGGCCTAAGCTCCTTCATACTGGTTGGATTATTTACTTTCGGAAGAGGCTTGACTATTGCAGTTTTCCATGCACTAGGGAAGGTTGCCGTTGTTATAGACTTATTTATAATAGCTGTTAGAGTACCTAAACTCTGTGGCAATGTCCAGTATAGCATTTCTAGTGTGATTTCATCATGGCCTTTAGCATTTGATTTTAACCCTTTCAGAATTTTAAGTACATCTGCTTCTGTTACAGTTTTTAAGTTAAAAATGCTTGGCCCAAACCTGTTGAATTCATAGTATGTAAGATTAGATAGTGAGGATCTCACACTATGCGGAATATTCAAAAAGTGTTTGTTTAACTTCTCCGGGTCACATAACGTTGAAGGTATATCATACTCTTGCTTCTTAATTCCTATATTTTTCTTTAAATGTTTCCATAACAGAAGTGGTTTATTAATGCACTGATTTATGTAAGTCTTAAAATAAGCTCTTTTTTCAGCTTCCATAGCCTCCCATACAAGTTTTTTAAAATCTTTGTAATACTGTTTATGCGATTCTTTATTTGATTTTTTATATCTAGAATGACTTTGATTCCGCAGTGCTATCATTTTCTTAATGGTGTAAGTTATCCAAGGACATGATTGCTCAGCCACCTTAGTCTTTCTTAAAGGCGCATGGATGTCAAATAAGGTTAGAATATAAGCATTTAGTTGAGATACCATATCTTCAACTTCAGGTAAAGACTTGATGACACTCCATGGAATGTTTTTTAGGTCCGCATTAAAGTCCACTGCATTAATATCTTTAAGTGGTCTCATAGTTATCCACCGAGGAGCTATTTTCAGGTTTAATGCGACAGTGACAATGGCATGACCACCTAACTCTTTTATGTGAAGCACCTCCACGTCTCGAGACGAGCCGTCCGTACATACCAAATCTATCAAAGTCTCACTGTGATCGGTAAAGTGTGTTGGTTCCGTGACCACCTGCTTGAGATTCATATAGTTTAAAAATTCATTAAACTGTTTAGTTTTACTGTCAAATGGACTAAGTAAATTGATATTGAAATCTCCCAAAAGTACTAGGGTATCACAACTTGAGAAAAGAGTCAGGGACTGGGTCATAGAGTCAATAAATAAATCAACATCCTGCCATGGTGGCCGGTAAGCTGTACCCACCATGATCTTTTTGCTACCAGCTTTTAAGCTCAACCACATTTGTTCCACTGAATGGGGATTTGGATGCTCACAGATAGTAAATTTTATGCCTTTTTTTATATAAAAACCCACTCCCCCTCCGCGCCCCCCTTTTATATTTGTTGGCCGAGGTGAGTGAAGAAAGCGGTAGCCAGGTACCTGCGGAGCAAGCCCCTCTTCTCCCTCCCTAAGCCAGGTTTCGTTAACTGCCATTACGTCTACTTCTATATCACTCATCGCCACCAAAAATTCCTCATGCCGAGTTCCAAGAGAGCCTGCATTAAATAATCCAATCTTGAAAAGTTTCGATTTAATTTTCATATTAGGGTAAAGTTAGGAAATTCATACCATTATACTCACACGTTTTAACATAAACTAGTTCATTTAATTCCAGGCTCTTTGCTGTACCTGCTTGAGCAAAGTATGAATTATTTTTTACGTGGTATGGAAAGTGTTGAAATAAATTAAATACTAGGTACATAAACCAGTTGGAGGCAAGACACCACAGTAGCTGTACTGAATATTTTTAGACTATAGACCCATTGCATTAAAATATCAATATTGCGTAACATGTGTGAATGTTTTTTAATTGCTTGTAGTGATATGATAATTAGATTAAAAAAGTTAAACTTTTTGCTGTTTTTTCCCTTAAATTTAGTTTTACCCATTCCAACACAGATACACTCAATTGATACCTTTTCACTTACTCTACAAGTTACACAATCTGTACATCCAATACAAGAGCATAATATACTACACAAATATAAACTTACACAATAATTTACCTGGACTCTGATAATCATCCAGTTATTATACCTAAAATTATTTTTGCAGATTGACACGGCACCTGATTTTTTTATACTCCACAACTGGTTTACAAACATTGGGTGACACCAAAAACCCGATCAACGACTGCCTCTACTTTGATGCTATGAGCTGGCTGGCCATCCGCTTTCCGCGCATAGATGCGCCCGCGCTTGGTCCAGGTGTACTTCCACTGCGCCCTTCGCGCCGCCTCCCGAGCCAGGTAGAAGAGGTATCACATCGCGATTGAACTGACGACGTAACTTTGTAATGGCGTTGCAGTTACGATAAAAATATTATTGCTGATTGTTTACCGTTTTTACAATTGATGAGCATTAAAACAACATTATTATATCAATAATCAATTAATGTTATGAATTTGTACCAAACTGAGTGTCAAATAACTTGGTAAATTGTTTTTTCCATTGTTTGTCAAATATTTTTCTAAATCTAAACTGCGCTATTACAAGGTTATGTCAGCGTTTTATATTGGTAGTGACAGGCTAACAATAGGTGTCAGGAACGCATTCTCTGAACGGCCGAATTATAGTAGAGATACTGGACGGTTCCCATCAGCCACTATTAATCATATAATATGTGCAATTGTAGGCGAGTCCGCGGTCGGTGGATACGTCAAGGAGGATCGTTCAGTGTCAGTCCTAGATCACGATACTGTCAAGTGAGCGTATCGGCAGGGGACTGTTGGCTGGAGACACTCCGCTGCATTAAATACCATCCATTAATTTCACTACGACAAGCTAGAGCAGACTAGGTGTGACGGCTTGTAATAATAATTAACGGTCATGATACTCAGTATTGCACTAGCTACAGTTTAATATACATTTAAACTATAAGTATATATAAAATGTTTGAATGCGAAACGTTTGTTGTCAAATAGCTACGAAACGGAAAGAATTCTTTTAGTATTGGTTTCCTTGATACATTCCTCCATACCCCCTCCATTCACTTCCATCATGTATATCGAATTGCTCTGATTTTATTAGTTTGATTATATGGGACATTTGTCACCATAAACAATACCCCGACTAAGTTTGTTTGGTATTCTAAATCTTTTGTAGGTAGGTATTCTTACTTAATACCTATATTATAAAAAATAAATGTGAACGTTTGTGAATAGGTATCATTATTGCTTGGATGTGCTTGACGCGAAAACAACTAAAACAATATTTACGATAGGCACGGTAAAAATTTTTTTAATGTTCCTAGCAAAGACACCTAGGTATACTAGATACCCCGGCGGACCGCGCGAAAAAATGTCGCCAGTTTATGTGAGCTAAACCCCCTCCGGCGTCAGTACTAAGCTGTAAGCCTACGCAGTATTTCGCAGAAGTTTCGACACATGGCTCTACATTTTCTTATATGAAGAAGGTTTACGTAAAATGTTCGGATGGGCTTGATGGCATCTTGATGTTATTATCATAGGTTCCTAGACAATTCAATACAGTTAAAAATATGTAAGTACAAAACCTTGTGATTAAAGTTCAAGTGTCTTTTATTTCGTGAATTCGTTTCGAATAACAGCTTAGGGCTAGAGGAGTAGCTATTCAACTGTGCTATTCAAATAAAAAATACAAGCTACCTTTGATGATGATTGATCATGAATATTTAGGTATCACATTACCATCATCGCACAGCTGTGCAAAAAATACGCTTCGATTTGTGAATGAAATCATTTCAATGCAACGCGCCATTAGGCACCGAGGTCTATGATAATGAGTGATCGACATAGCGTCATCGTACATAAACATTGACAAACGTAGTAGCACCGCGAGAAAATGACCCACTTCCTCTGTGACCGGATTAATTCCAGTCCTAGGGCTTCATGAATCTGATACAATGTGACGTACGAGTAAGGTAAGGCAGCACGAAGTGATTTAAAGACCTACGTAATGAATATTTTGTGACTCCACTTCCAATTTGAGACTATTTTTATATACCTAGGTAGAGCTACTCGTACTTTATTACGGATCTACATTAACCAAACAAATACTTGCGATTTTTTTTAAGCTATTGCATAGCTTCTATCGCGGGCCTTGAGCGTGGAGACCGAATCCAGAAATTTCGTAACGAAAATAACCTAACCCTATGGAGTGAGGGGTGTTAGAGTTGATAAAAAATAAGTTGATAAAAAATGCTTTGCAATAGCTTTACCGTGGCAGTCTCCGAGTGCCACACGTCTTTTTTATTTGAAATAATATCTAGTGCAGTGTTTTTGGCGAGTTTTTCTAGGTGCACAACTTGCTATCAGCGTGAAAGTATAGTAAGTTTTATATAATCACGCCATCTATGTCCTCGTTGAGAAAATTATAAAAGTTAGCGCTATCTAGCGTTGAGTAGCTGTACTAGTAAACTTTATTTTTGACACTAGAGAGCGCTATATGCCAAATTTAATTCTTTAGATAAATTTACACCTTTAGGTAAATACACAAGTGGAAAATTAAAGAAAATTAAAACACCCACTTTATAATAATAGGTTCCTAGTTCTGACTTTTCTTTAGTGGAGGAGTTTAAATGAAAAAATTATTTAATCCTTTTTCGATTACAAGTCTCCTGAAGTCGTGGGTGTTTTAAATTTTTTTAATTTTCCACTTGTTTAATACGTACTTTTATCAACTAATCTAATATATAAAATTCTCTTCAATCAATAAATCAATAAATCATTTATTTTTGCTTGAATATGGTACATAATAATTGATTGATAATAATTGATTCTTGCCAATATTTGTTACCGAACTCCTCCGAAACGGCTCGACCGATTGTTATGAAATTTTCTATGTATGATCGGTAGGTCTGAGAGCAGGTTTTTGTCTATTTTATAACCCTAATCGCAAAACAACGTTTGCCGGGTCAGCTAGTAGGTACTTATGCTATAATATTTTTAAACGATATTAATATAAAATAAAATTTAACCTTCAAACTACCTAGCCATTAGCTCTTCTATGCAGCGTCAGAAGGCATCATCTGAACCTTGTCACCAAGTCAAATGTGTTAGAATAGTTACGTAAATCGAACCAGATGATCCCAAACTCGGGTACATTTACTAGTTACCATTGTTGAGTATCGATAAATATGCTGATATCGATGCTGCATCATCAGATCCTCGTCACCAAATTTAATATTAGAGCCTAGTTAAACATACGAATCCCTAACACAAAGAGTTTACAGCTATCTTACATACCAATTCTAAAAATTATGAAAATCTGACTAAATTTTCGGGTAGGAAACGCGTTTATTACGCGCTTTTAAGATATAGGTATATGTTTTTAGGGTTCCATACCAAAATGGTAGAAATGGAACCCTTATGGTGATACTTTCTAGGTCCGTCCGTCTGTCACACTCGATTATTTCAGTAACTATTGAAGCTATCGACCTGAAATTTGGAATAGTTGCAGGCATAGGTAACTGCGGCGCGCCGTCATTGCAATCATAAAAAAATTGAAAATCTTTTTATTTTTATTTAAAAAGGGGGGAAAACTGGATCGTCGAAATTTCAAAATGAGATAACAATATTAAGTAGGATATCATATGAAAGGGCGTTACTTGTGTATTCTAAAACAAATTTTTATTTATTTTTATACTTGATATTTTTTTATTTATTGGGCAAACTGTCGAAAAAAATACCGTCCGCCCCCCGTTACCGCCGAAGTTTACCAATCGAAAAATCTGAAATAATTATGAAGAATAGAAGTTAACGTATATTTTACAGGAAAAATAAAATCAACTCGCTAACTTTACTTTTTGTGATATTAACACAATAAACCTCTAAAAACAAAGTTAGGTTTGCGGTTCGCCAACAAAAGTACTTACATGTAAATTATACTCGTAAATTCATGAACAAAAGTGATTCTTTTAATGTTTTACTTCTTTTATGGTATGGAACCATGGAGTCCGACTCGCACTTGGCCGGTTTTTTTTACTTTTGAGTTTCATTGGCATTTTGCTTTTCAGTACTTCTTTCATGCTCCAAAATTTGTTCCATGCGAATTTGTTTGAAAAAGTTAGTTTATAATTGATTGTGGCAGATGATGTTTTAACTTAACAATGTGTATGTCTTATAAAAAATAGTTTGAAACTTAACGCCATCACAACAGAGAGCTATGTAAAATAATAAGGCAATTCCAAAAGCTAGCCATGCGTATCGAAGCGTGTACGCTGTAAACAAGAAATAGAGGAATGCGTAATCCTTGTCGATCGTGGCGTCACTTCCAAACTTATAAATTCAAATTAACGACGGAATTCTACTAATAATTCACCAAGTTGACATTAGGGTAGCGACACACTAGATAACAGATGGCTATTCAGTGACTGTAAAGCAATTTAAGGAGCATGCCACGGGTGTGCCCGCGAAATTCAATTTTTTTGTGGGATTTCGCGATTTTTAAGCTAATAAGATATACAAATAAGCTAATAAGATATATAAATAGGCTTATAGCAGGCAATGCGGGAATTCCAGTATCGTCTTCACGTGTTTATATAAAAATCTCAGCTTGAAAGTGTCGAGTTAAAGAAATTAGTCCGAGATTTGCGAGCTCCTCACTTAAAACTCGATACTCGAACAAATTTCCTAGGATAGACATTTTTATGCAAAGATTTTGATATAAACATGTAAAGATAATACTGCCATTCCCGCAAATTGACTGCCATAACTCATAAGCCTATAATGTGTAACTTGCGTACAAATTGCAAAAAACCACGAAAATTTTTAATTTCGCGGGCAGAGTCGTTAATTTCGCCGTACTTTGCTAATAAAATAATAATCGTTTTGAATAGATACAAATAAAATAAAAGTATAAACACATATACAAACATAGATAAAATTATTGCGCTCGCGTCTGCGGGATTTGAACTCACGTCTACGTCGTATCGAAGCTGGGTGGTCTACGCAGTTTTCAAGGAGCAAAAATTGCACCTACCTAGGTAGATTCTTCATAAAGCTAAAGTGGTATATAAGCAGAGTTTTCATAGATCTAAAATGGCACCTATACAGTTTTCTTTAAACTAAATAATGGCACTAATACCACGGAATACATAATGGTATCTAACGGTACCTATACTGTATACACAGTTGTCATAGGGCGAAAATGATATCAACATATAGTTTTCCTAAGTGACACTTACATAGATGCTACTTTGGGCCTTTCGAAGAGCTAAAGTGTCACCTATGTGGGCTAAGGAGTTTAAGGAGCGAAAATCGTGTCTATGCAGACTTTTCAAAGAGCCAAAACCGGCCAAGTGCGAGTTGGACTCGCGCACCGAGGGTTCCATACTATAAAAGAAGTAAAACAAAAATAATCACTTTTGTTCGTGAATTTACGAGTGTAATTTACATGTACTTTTGTTGGCGAACCGCAAACGTAACTTTGGTTTGGGTGGTCCGTGGTTACACATGTGGTTGATTGTAACTATCAAAGAAAGTACGATAGTTAGAGAGTTGATTTTATTTTTCCTATTGATCATAATTATTTTAGATTTTTCGAACGATAAACTTCGCAGATAAGGGAGCGGTATTTTTTTCGACAGTTTGCCCAATAAATCAAAAACTATCGGGCACAAAAATAAAAATCGGTTTTGGAAAACTTATCTTGTTTTGAAATTTCTACAACCCAGTTAACCCCCCCCCCCCCCCCATTTAAATAAAAATAAAAATTATTACGTTGGGTCACTATTACACCTAAAGGCTAAAACTATTCCAAATTCCGAGTCGATAGCTTCGATAGTTACTGAAATAATCAGAGAGAGTGTGACAGACGGACGGACGGACGGACAGACGGACGGACGTACGGACGGACGGACGGACGGACGGACGGACGGTTGGACGGAGAAAGTCTTACTATAAAGGTTCCATTTTTACCATTTTGGTATGGAACCCTAAAAATGGCACCCATACCCATTTTTCATAGAGCGAAAATTATATCAACGCATAGTTTTCAAATAGCTAAAGTGCCACCTACATAGGTGCCGCTCTGGGTTTTTCATAGAGCTTAAATGGTATCTATGCAGACTTTTCAAAAAGCTTAAATGGATAGTTTTATATATAGAGTTTTCACAGTAAAGTACAATAATACTAACACATTAGTTTTCAAAGAACCAAAATGGCACCTATACAATTACCATAAAGTTACTCGTAAAATGGCACTTGCCTATACACTGTTTTCATAGGACAAAAATGATATCGACGTATTGTTTTCAAGGAGCCAAAATGGCACCAATGTCTAGTTTTCATAAAGCTAAATTGGAGCTACACAGACCAAGCTGCGCGTACGCCGGCCACTTCAAAGAGACGCAGGCGCCCATGGTGTTCTATTTCTGTAGCCCTGATGAAGGTAGCTTCCCACGGGATGGCAAACCGATAGCCGCTAAACGCGGCGGCAGTTTACCACTAAAAGTTACGACATAAAAATGCCGTCCAGCAGATTTGGAAATAACTTGTTAAATCCTGTAATCTAGCGACGATGTTTATAAGTCTATGCTTGTAATCATCATAACGGCTAATTGTAACAGCCGGTAATAGCTCAGCTTGATTAACAATATCATCACTCATTTTCCTTCCGGAACAGGCCCTTACAAGCGTGCAGGGTAACCCGAGCCAAATATAAGATTTTTGGACAAAATATTTAAATAATTTCCTGCTGTTTTTTTAATTTAAGTTGAAGGACTTAATAAATTAAGTAGGATAAAGCTAAATGGTATAGGTATAGGACTATAGGTAGGTACTTTTGTGCTACGCAACATTTAAGGATCCTAATACACGATGATTTTGGGTAAAAACGTCTGAACAATTCCTGTCAAACACTGAAGGCCACATGGGCCTCTCAGTATCCCCTCATCTCGTTTCCAAGTTCGAGGACCATGAGAAGCCAACTTTAAGGCGTAAACGCAGAGTTGTTTTTAATAAAATTACATCATAAACGAGCTCTCTATTGAATGGAATGCGAACTCTTCAACATATCTCACTCGATTGTCTCAATTATACAAATACTCAGGAGTCATTCAGAAAAGTAAATAAACAAACTGAGTGAAACTTCTTGTAAGCTAGAATATCCATAAATAGTTATTTGTTATGCAAGGGCGCAAAGTGGATTTTTGGGCCGAGTGTCAAATTTGAATACTGAGCGGCGAAGGATTCATTAGGATTCCTTACCCAAAGGGTAAAAACCGGCCAAGTGCGAGTTAGACTCGCGCACCAAGGGTTCCATACTATAAAAGAAGTAAAACATTAAAGGAATCTCTTTTGTTCATGAATTTACGAGTATAATTTACATGTACTTAGGTACTTTTGTTGGCGAACCGCAAACGTAACTTTGTTTTTGGCGGTTTATTGTTAACTAGCTGTTGCCCGCGGCTCCGCTCGCGTGCAGTTCGTTTTTTTTACAAAAATGTTTCCCGTGGAATTTCTTAATTTTTCCCAAGATAAATGAGTGGTCCCTGGGTTCGATGGACCCGTAAAGGAGTCTTCTTCCAATCTCTCCTGTCAACGTGCTATCTTCTTTCACACAATTTACCTATATCTTCTTTGGTCTTCCTCTACTTATACACTCTGTCGAAATCGCTTATGTTACTCAATTCGCATGGAGTAAGACAGAGTGGGGCGTGTCATCGTGGATTGTAATATCTATACTAACCAAACTTATCATATTCTGAGATGATACCAACGCCCAGATATTGTAATTAAGCATTCTGATGCGCTGCTGTGTACGTAGCAACCCGTTCCTGCTACGTACGGGTTATCTTGTATAGTTATACCTAGTTGCACGATCAAAAGGACGATTTAAACTGTCGATATTCCGACCCCGTTTTGATTGTGCTACGTAGATAAGTAGCTATAGGTTTTTTTAAACATCCCACGGGTGCTCTCAAATTTTTCAGGATGAAAAGTATCTTAAATGTTGACCGGGCATATATATAAATAAAAATAAAATAAAAATAAAATAGTTTTTATTCAGCCAAAAAAACTCAATATAAAAGGTAATATATAAAGTAGGATCATAAAATTTCATTTAAATCCGTTACTGAGACGCCTGGTAACTGTTTTTGTAATGTTTTCTTTCCCGCGGGAACTCGATTGGATTAATAAGTTTTACTATATATATATTTTGTTAAAGAGGCAACATAAGGTATCAGCACAACAAATTTTACTAAATTAAGTACATTAGTTGTTGTTTACAAAGCTGTTAAATTAATTGCAGTTTTTTAACCATCCCACGGGAACTCTTTATTTTACCGGGATGAAAAGTATCCTATATGTTGACCAGGGACATAAGCTACCACCACACAAAATTTCATTGGAATCGGTCCAGCCGTTCCAAAGATTAGCCCGTACAAACAGACAGACAAACAGACAAACAGACAAACAGATAAACAGACAAACAGAGAAACAAAAAAATTTAAAAAAATTTAAATTAGTTCTATTTCACTTCTTACATCCCCCTGACTCCGTTTTTAGCATTTTTTTTATTTGTACAGAAATTCGACCTCTACAGATTTATTATATGTATTCTATATATTCTATATATTCTATATTCTATTTCACTTCTTACATCCCCCTGACTCCGTTTTTAGCATTTTTTTTATTTGTACAGAAATTCGACCTCTACAGATTTATTATATGTATTGATATCACAAAAAGTATGTAAGTCAGCGAGTTCATTTTATTTTTCCTGTAAAATATACGTTAACTACTATTGATCATAATTATTCCAGATTTTTCGATTGGTAAACTTCGGAGATAAGGGGCGGGGGGAACGGTATTTTTTTCGACAGTTTGCCCAATAAATTAAAAACTATCAGGCATAAAAATAAATAAAAATTGGTTTTAGAATAAACAAGTAACACCCTTTCATATGATACCCCACTCATTATTGTTATCTCATTTAGAAATTTCAACAACCCGGTTTACCCCCCTTTTTAAATAAAAATAAAAATGATTTTCAAAATTTTATGATTGCTATGATGTTGGGTCACCAGTACCTAAAAGTATTCCAAATTTCAAGTCGATAGCTTCGATAGTTACTGAAATAATGTCTGAGTGTGACAGACGGACGGACGGACGGACGGAGAAAGTCTCACCATAAGGTTTCCATTTTTACCATTTTGGTATGGAACCCTAAAAAAGAAACCCTTTTACTGAGACTTTGCTGTCCGTCCGTCCACGAAGGGGCAAGGGGAAACGCTGCATTACCTAAGAGCAACACCTTTAACAATAAAAAAAAAAAATTAACCACATACAATACTGTTCTGAAACTATCTAATACTCTTACCCAAATTCAACAATTGATTTTAAACATATTTTTTTATATTTAATTAGTAAATATTTGTCTAAAAATACTATCTTTATAATTAAAAAGATAAGACTTAAACAGTAAGTAGGTCTGCTAGGTTATCTATACTTATAATAAAACTGTAAAGGGTCGAATTCTGTACATTGAAGATATTTTGAAAATTTTTGTTGGAGGACACTATTTAGTCGACACTGAAGCCAAAACTGTAATTTGTTTCATTTTTGTCTGTCTGTCTGTCTGTCTGTCTGTCTGTCTGTCTGTCTGTCTGTTTCACGACCGCGCATCACGGCTAATCCGCTGGATGGATTTAAATGAAACTTGACATGATTATAGTTCATACTCCGAGGTAGGACATAGGATACTTTTTGTCCCGGAATTCATCATGGTTTCCCTGGAAAACGGCATCAAAGTCAAAATGTGTATTTAGTTATAATTCATTAACCCGCTGTCCGATTTCATTCATTCTTATTTTGTTAGAAAGGAGGTTCTTTAAAGATTATTCCGTATAAATTTTATCATCATCACTTTTGTAGTTCAGAAATTATAGACATCAGAACCTTTATCGATGAGTTCAAGTAGGTGACTTGAAACTCGGAATGGATAAGCACCTAGGGCTAGGACGTAAGGGCTCAAGTCAGACTGGAGTACCCTTACAGCCATTAATAAATATGCTTAGCAGAAGATTTTGTATGGTTTAAGATTTTTCACTTTAGGGTGAACAAAAATCATGAATTTATCACCACGTTATACCGTATCGCGCCATCTCTACAAATTATGTGGAACTTGAATGTAAAACTTGGAGATAGGTACTACCGAATTTTTGTTAATAATAATTAATTGTCATGTAATGTAATGTACTGTTCCTTGACTTTATATAAAGATGGCACTGTTGAGACTTAAAGTTTTCACTTTTGTGGACATTTCCAGAGTGCCAAGGCTTTTTTATCATCCGCAACATGGAAAGAGTAAAATAATGGTTCACAAATATTTTTAACTCTCAGGTCTTAACTGGTCCTAACCGATTGACCGTCATAGGTCTTTTTATACGTAAAGAAATATATAGCCATTGCCCATTCTGATACTTGGGATTGTATTGAGATGAAGCAAAGATTTTTAACAGACTCTTATGTTGGGCTGGGGAATATTGTTAGTAGAGTATTTTATCCCAGTGGTACCTACCCGGCCCAACTCTGAAAGAAGATTTCTACCACCAGTACGACTTTTCACATGATTTAATAATTTTTGATATATTTCGTGGTTTCAGAATAAAAATCACAATGAAAAGGACGATTTTAACTGTCGATATTTCGATACATTGATACAAGTCGTCACTTAGTGACCACGACCTGTGCCATTGGGTCGAAATATCGACAGTTAAAATCGTCCTTTTGATCTTTTAACTACGTATTAATGAAACTTTATATTTTTTTATTAAAAAAAGGAGTTTTCAAAATCACCACAACACAACCTGTGCGAAGTAAGAACAGGTTTCTGTACAACATCACACTAGAATCCCGCGAAAATCAAGTAATTCTACGGTATATGTAAAAAAAAATCGTAATTCACGCGGGCGGAGCCGCGGGCAACAGCTAGTCTAACTTAAACAAAGAGCTATAAATGCTATTTAAACAATACTTAAATATTTTTGGTAAAAAGAGTATATGTTTACTAAATAATAATTAAAAACAATAGATAAATTGATATGCCTAAAACTAATTCAAAATCATCTTGAGACTTTGTATGAGAGTCGCGTACAAAATTCTTAATAGTAAAGTCTCTGTCGATCGAAAGTTGAGGATACTCGTAGGTAAGTTTTTGGAATTTTTGTGCGTGAATTTAAAAATTCTTCGACATTTTACACACAACAAGAAGTACGATGGTTCATTGATTTAAAAACCCGTACCGGTAAGGCCCGATTTGACATATTATAGAATGGATATTCAACGGGTAGGTAGATAAACCCCATAAGCAGTTACTTAAAAAGTCCATGGTATCGCTAGTGCGGCAAATGTCACATGTACTGCATAAATCCATGGCACTGGAAAAGTCGTTGGTGCTGCAAAAATCAATGGTGCAGCAAATGTCATTTGTGAGTTGTGCTGCAGAAGTCAATGGCGTTGCAATAATCGCTGGTGCTGTAAAAGTCCATGGTGCTGCAAGTCGCTGGCTTTAGAAAAGGCCATGGCGCTGCAAAACTTGCATGTGCTGCATAAAATCATGGCACTGGAAGAGTCGCTGGTGCTGCAAAAATCAATACTGCTGCAAATGTCACTTGCGCTGCAGAAGTCACTGGCGTTGCAATGGTCGCTGGTGCTGCAAAAGTTCGTGGGCGGCGGACATCAGTGAACACCAGGTAACTCGCCTGCCCGCTTCAATAAAAACGCGTTCTTGTAGATCAATAAGGTTGATAACGAGTTACGTTATAGATGACATCATATCACACCGCTGAAGTAAAAGAAAATGATTATCTTTCACGATTCGCACACATCTCGATTCCCATCACATTTTCTCGGCCAGTCGTTGCCCAACTGTCGCAGAGCTCATACGCGCGCCGCCCGCGCTTCAGTAATTCCTCGCCGGGAAAACGAGACTTGAATTAAAAAATAAAAATCATAAAGTACTCACTTCTTTAATTATTATACCTGATAAAGTTATAACTGTAACTGTGTTCGGGAAGATACTGAAAAGTGCGTGAGTGCTGAATAAGGGACCACGTGATCGCAAGGTAAATATTACACTGGGTAATTCAAATAATGAATTAAATGCATAATCTACGCTTATCAAAGAAAATAATTGGTTTTTCGTTGTATATAAGAGTTGTTCATTATTAAGTATCTTTAAATTGTTTGCAAGAGGTCTTGATGTCAGAACTCAGAATAAATAGGTAATAAGAAAGTGACTAAGTAGGTAAGTATGATAGAGGTTCGTTTGACAAACGAAGACTTTTTTAATTTTTTTAAGGTTTATCTGGAAATTTATTGCAGGTTTTGAAAATGATGGGAAAATGCCATACATTTATTTGTACAGATTCATAGTTGAAAGTGTATTTAAAGAAGTTATCCCTAGTCCCTGCACAGTGCACACATATGATTATGCCAATATAATTTAAAATTGGGCAAAAGTAGGTACACCAATTGGCAAAAGCGGTTATTTGACTGTGTCTGACCTGAGTCTACTTATAGTCTGAACCTGAACTGTGATGACAGTGTGCTCTATGTAGATTTAATACAAAATACAATCTAAAAATGGTCGTTTTAATTTTAAACATTTTAAATTGAGGCATCTTGAATCGCGTTGCGAGTATACCAGTACTTTTTAATTCCGGCATTTATTAGCAACTGTTTGTTTTATTTCTAGCACGTGAAAAACGCTCGCACTTTTTCACGCGTAAATTATTACAATCGAGCTAGGAATCTATTTTTATTTGAGAAAGCAAACGATAAAAAACTAAAAAAGTAAAATTGTCATAGCGTAGTTAAATGCGTTTTTTGTGAAAATTACGTGCTTCGTACCTAAAGCTACTTTGTAATAGAGCGATTCGCTATGATTATTTTTGAGAAAAAGAGAGTTTTAATCTTTTTAAACATTTTGCTTTTACTTACCTATTAAGTTATAAAATTAAGTTATATTATATTGGTGCCGAGTGATTTGCAAGGCGACCTGTTAAATTTATTGAAAATGGGCATTTCTAACTAATAATATTAATTTCGATTGCCGAAAATAAACACAGCTATTAATTAATATACTTACGTAATATTTATATTTACAAACAAAGTCGTCTCCAATGTTATTCATTTTGTTATAACCCTTATGTTTATTCATTTTGCATTTTATTAGAGCAACCGGTTACCGAATTACTGAATAAATATTCAAATAATTAATTCATTTCTTTCACTATCAAACCTTTATTTCACTATCAATTATATTGCCCATAATATTATTTCATCAGGTTCATTATAACATACCTGTTAGGAGCATAATGCAATTTTGTATAAAGATGATAATTATGAAAAAAAATAGGCGGTAGAGACTAGAGTTTAACATTTCATGTGTTCCTGTAACCTCTTACTTCTCTGATGCCTATGTAAAACAATAGGTAAACTATTTTAATCTTATCATTGAACATAGGCTTGGTATTACATTCCGGTAGGTATTAATTAAATTACTTAATTTTTTTGGTAATCATACCAAAATCATGAAAGCATACCATAACCATAGTCAATAAAAGAAAAACTCAAAAGGTGTATCAAATGCAGGCCTACTTTTAAATACTTATTTTGCAAACGGTTCATAACTGTTCACGTGGCTCCAATTCTCTCGCCAAACAATTCTAAGAAAAGTAGCGCCACTCCGACACTATAAAGAAACACCCAAGATTATAAAATTTGAACCCGCACGTATATTTCAGCCCACCCGGCGGGACCTATTGTCTAGGGTTGCCATTTTCTTTCGATATTTTTATCGTCTTATTAGTTGTGTTGCCCAATTTATTATTTCTCATTCTCTGAATCTATTAAAAATATACGAAAAATTAAATATACAATATCTGTTTTGTTTATATTACATTAAAGTGAAAATCTTTATTTTTCGCATAGGCCTAAATAATTAAGCCCTTAGGAAAATGTAAAACTCTACCGCCAGGTTCGGAATGCAAGTTTTCACCGAGAAGAACTGGGAGCAACTTAGCACTTGCTCTTTTAAAAATGCTATTACATATATCTATAAGTTTTCTTATAAAGTATATGAAAATTTATTACATATTTTTAACATATATCGTGAAGAGATGGAAGCATATCCCTATGATTTCAAGAAAGTAGAATAATAGTCAAAAATATTAGACTAGCTGACTTAAACATCGTTGTTTGCCCTTATATATTTATTCTCACTCCGGGGTATAAAAATATTAAAATTTTATAACGTCATATTTTCAGACCTACCGAGTTTACACAAAAAAATTGCAAAAAAATGGGAAATGCTTTCCAAAAAACCAACTTCAAATGCCACTACAAAGAGTGAAATAATTTTTATTTAAATTTTAGGTACCTACACCAATTCGAAGTCGGGCAATGTTTCATACAATCCCTAATAGTCCTTCTTACTTACTTGATGTGCGAAGAAATGACGAAGTCATAGACAATCGCCCGACTTCGAATTGGTGTAGGTACCTAAAATTTAAATAAAAATTATTTCACTCTTTGTAGTGGCATTTGAAGTTGGTTTTTTGGAAAGCATTTCCCATTTTTATTTTATACTTTTTAGTGGAAAACAATAAAATGCACAAGGCGTTGTAAAAATATCCAAATTGCTTGAGGTGTGTTCATAAAATTTGAAGAGATACCTCAAATTCACCAAGATCCCATCATCAGACCCTGACTTGATGACTTTAGACATCAAATCAGTATCTGCTAGCAAATGCACCAGTAACTATAAAAAATACCCAACTCGCTTCAAGTATACTAGCAAAATTTGAAGAGTTCCCTCGATTTCACCAAGATCCCATCATCAGACCCTGACTTGATGACTACAGTCATCAAATCCGTATCTGCTAGCAAATGCACCAGTAACTATAAAAAATACCCAAATCGCTTTAAGTATACTAGCAAAATTTGAAGAGTTCCCTCAATTTCACCAAGATTCCATGATCAGATCCTGACCTGATGACCATAGAACAACTTGGAAAATATTACTCTTTCTAATAATACTCAAATACTTTCATGTGTCCATATAAAATTTGAAGAGTTCCCTCGATTTCTCCAGGATCCCATCATCAGATCCTGACCTGATTAAAATGGGACCATCTGGAAACAAAACCCTCTTAAACAAAAAAAGAATTTTTCAAATCGGTCCACGCGTCTTCGAGTAATCGGGGAACATACATAGAAAAAAAAAAAAAAAAAGATTCCGACGAATTGAGAACCTCCTCCTTTTTTTTGAAGTCGGTTAAAAAATAATAATCGTGTTTAGCTGAGTTTCGTTTCGCCAGAGTGACCCCGTGGCAATAAAATGCATGAAAATTCTACGTCGATACAAAAATAGCAGTGCCAAAATAAAAAAAGCGAACAAACAGATAACTTCTTTATTTTCCCAAAAGTGTATTTTATTGTTCCCATGAATCCAATTTATTTGATACGACTTGCGAAACGGTTCTCAGAAATGAAACGCTACTTCGAAACTTTAAAACTCGAACCCGAGATTATAATTTGAGCTCGCTCATTTTTCAGCCCGCCCAAGACCAGTTTAAGGGATGCATACATATATATTATCGATATAATTATTAGCCAATAAAGTGATTTTATTCTCTTTTTTATGATCTTTTTTTGCCACAATGCAATGAATACCTATCACATTAATATTATAAAGGTGAAGTTTGTTATACGCGTATGTTTGTAAGTTCGTCATAAAACTACTAAACTTGTTTAACTGGGAATTGATAAGTATTAGATACACGAGCAAAACGATTGTATTCTGATTAAAAACATTTTCACAAACAACTACAATGAATTATCGGAAAAATACACGTTTCTTCTAGGATAGGAAAAAACCTAAAGCTCGTGCTAAGCTGCGAGCTAAAGCTAATTAATAAGTACTACTTTACTTATTATTAATTACAAATTATCGACTTTGTATATCGATGCTCATGGAATAGTTGAAATCTCTACACCTGACTCTTAACTTCGTTGATAAAACGTTATTTTAACTATTGTTTATTTGTCTTTAAAACGATTTATTGATGCGAATTTAATCTTTATGATACACGACGCCATTCTTCATTCCGATAGTAACATTATTTGTATTACTATAGTTTGGTTAACAGAGTATTTTTGGATGGAAGTGATTTTTTTTGGTAAAAGTTATGCTAATCGAGTCGGATTCTTTATGGTTTTCGCAATATACAGAAAACTATAGTCATAATGATTTTCAATTATAGCTAGCTTGAGAAATTGTACTGCCTAGTAGGTATACGTCAAACACAATATTCGTGAAAATCTTACTCCACCGTGACTATTATAATCCTTGATTTCCTTGACTCCACCTTTAGTAGTAGTAAAAAAAAATCCTAAATGCAAAACGTAACGTAAATCTATCTGTCTGTACTCAGTACTTACTCTATACCTTTGTCCCTACATCCTTCATCTACGCTCTGCATGTATCTGTACCTAGGTACCTAAATAGAGTTTGTTGCTCTCAAACGCAAAGTGTAGAATTACAATGAATGGTAGACACAGACACGGCGTACGTTTGGCCGATATTTAATATATCGCATAGTTCTGAGAAAGGCCGCGTATGAACTAGTTTATATTACGAGATAAATAAACAGACGGACAGACACGATCGTTATACTTGCAGTGACTACAGATGTTTCCTTGCCGGAATACGGATGCATATGAATCTGTAATAGGGTAGTTAGTATTTACCCAAATCAAAATAGGTCCCTTGTAAAATAATTGCTATAATAGGCTCTACGATTTCGCATTGTGAAGTCAACACATCCTGAGGATGTCCCGGTGTCGGGACGAAACGTGCGCCGAAGGAAGTGTTGGAAGAATTGTGTGAGGTGTTTCATGTGGGCGGCGTTCCTGCATATTGTGCCATACAGAATCTTTTCAAGTAGCGGATTATAGCAAAACAAATTAATTTGTCTTGCTGATAAAAAAAAAATTATGTTGATCAACACTTACAAAAAGTAATAAATATTTTAATAGTAATGATAAGATAGAGACAAAATTACTTCCATCAGTCACTAATAATAATTGGCTTGGGTAGTAGTTCCCTACTCGTTCGGGACAGAATACTCCAAAAATGTAAATGCATGTTACTTAAAATTACTACTTTTCATTTCATTTTCAGTGTTAGTACGTCTTTTACAATTTTTCCTAGAAATATCTCTTCATAATGTATTCAACGTTCAGCCAGCTGCTTCTACACAGTTTGTACAGTGTGGTATACAAATACAAATATTGTTATAATGACTCCAAATGTGTGCCACTCGAACGACGTGATTGCATCATTAGATACAACAACAGAGCGAAGCGCATCTGCCGTAAAAGTGTGAAGTGTGAACCAAAGGGAGACTATACACGTATTCGGACCTGCGTGATTCTGATTTCAAGTAGACAGAAACTCGATCGTCTTAATTCTGCTTGAAAGATTTACTTTCATGAAACGATCCTGAACATCCATCATTTCTGATTTAATTTTATTAAAGCGGATTATAAGTTTTTAAAGTGAATAGCTAAGTATTAGAGCGTACTAATTTATAGTGCGTTACGTAAATACAAATTCTAAAGATCCGAATTCATCTAAAGATGTTAGCTACAGTCATAATCGGATTTCGAAAACAGAAGTACTTACTTCAATCGTTTGAACTTCAAACTCGTTATCAATGCAGCGAATGAACGGAATGATTTTTCACAATTTAAAACACATTGAATTTAACTCTACCCGCGGCTTTCATTAATGAATATTTATTTTATTGTTATTGTAAAATATTTCTGGAAACCGTATAAACTGAGCGAAGCGCCTTTTATCAACGGTTAATTCATCTTAAATGATAAAAATATTCATAAAAAAAGTTGTACCAACGAATATATAATATTACTAACGTAGTTTTACGGTTGTATGATACGCGAATGAGTGTGAAGACCCCCGATGGCCGCCCATTCACAAATCCCCAACGCGTCGGATGAATGGCGGCGAATTTACGATGCGCTACAAAAAGCAGCGCATCAGCTGTCAACGTGACGTAGCGACGACGAGCCGCCGCAGCGTTGAACGAGTTTTTATCACGTGCTAATACCCCCCGTGGGCTTGCAGTGCAACTGTTTACACGATACTAAATAACTATGTCCGCGCGTATGTGTATATGTAGCGTTCCGTGGTAGCGGCTATGTCAATAGCCGCTACCACGTTATTACACATAAATATATATAATTTATACACGTGGGATAAAAACTATTCTATCTTTTAAGTTGGACCAAATGACAGATATTCACGAAGTTTAAACTAAATCGGTTGAGTAGTTTAGGAGTCCATCGAGGACAAACATTGTGACACGAGATTTATATATATTAAGAAGATGTCAAAAAAATTTAAAAGCTCTGAATACATTGATGATTTTACAAACCTTAATTTAATGCCTAAATATATCAGTTATCTCATCTTCCTTATGTAAATACTATTATATATTCGGTGGTTTCCAAATTAGATAAATCTATGTATTTTAGAAAAATGAGGCCTATAAACAATAAACATATCAATCACTTCATTCCTGCTTTTTTTGTGGAAATAATGTATCTAAGACTATAAATCGTCTAACTTGAAGCACCTTTAAAAATGAACGCCCCATTCACTACAATATTATTTCAAAGTGTAAGCGTAAACACGTGGAGGGGCGTTCGTTTTTAGATTGGACCAATTCAATTCTGGTTCTTTTTTTACTTTTCGTGTCTTACATAATTGGTGTGTAACGTAAAGTTGTGTTTTGTGAGCAATTAATTTTCAATTGCTTTATCTTTAAATAAAATACGCGAGCAGCAAGTCAACTGGTGTGGGCGGAAGTAGGGCTATCTTAAATGACGTCATATACTCATTTTAACCTGCCGCTAAGTGTGGGATCCGGGTAGGCTCTTATAATAGGGATTCAGCATAGAGGCCGCCTTCGACTTCAAAATTGCGGCAAAAATTACTTTGCCTAAATTGGCAAACCCGAGCCGCTACACAATTTTCCACGCACACTATCACCCGCGCATCATACAAATTTCAAATTGACACAATCACACTACAAGAAAAAGTTGCCGCACTCACGGAGCTGTCGTTGTTAGGAAGGGCTCTATCTAGTCGGAGCGCGAGCGACGACCTATTATAAATCTATGGGATTCAGTTTAGGTGACATTACAGTCACGTGTACCAACTTGTAAGTAGAACTAAACTAGTGGTTAGTCCCGGATTCGAACAACTCTGCAATTTACCCGGGACAAAACAGGAACTGTAAAAGCCTCTAATACTCATCAATTTTTGAGTTAAAATTATTAAAAAAAACTTTTCATCTCACCCGCTCGGAAAAGCGATATTTAATGCCCGAAATGCGGGCGGAAAATGCTGTTATATTCCCTAGGCTGCCAAAGCATTTTCATTTTTCCCACGGGAGACAAAGTAGTATAAAAACCTTTCCGGCCCTAGGCTCGAAAGCATTTCCAAAGTCAAATTTGTTTGAGTTATCTGTGGTCAAACTCGTATTACGTGTCATGTCAATGTCAAAGCTGAAGACTTCTTTTTTTTAATAACACATACGATCAGTAACAAAGTTCGTTCGTTAAAGTTTGTATAGGTAAATTAGTTTTTTTAATTTTACTTTTTCTTATAATATCAATTAAAATAATAACTCTTATTTCGTTTTATTAATTATAAAAGAAATCTAATTAAATCCTTGATTTTTCTCATTGTTTATGTATTTATTGTTAATATATTTATAAAATTTAATATTATCTTTGGTTCTAAGAAATTGTTATTTCAGAACGCATTCAAAATAAAAGTACAGAAAAAAAGTTTCTCAATTTTTTTATCTGATCTAGTGTTAGTTGTCTATGTTTTCAATCGTGATTAAATGATAATACCTAATACTTATTTTGGCTTTATTCATTATTTTTTGTTTCAACTTTAAAATAATGATGATGATTGTAGGTGGTTTCAGTAAGTGAAATTATTCAGAGTTACTAAGAAAAACATTTAACATAATTCGCAATGTCGATCTTCTGGTGATTTTCCTCGCTGTGGTGAGATGAAAAATTTTGTGTTATGTTCGGGCGCAAATTTTTTTGGATCTCGTGTCTTTGAATGCCTCGCTATGCTCAGGATTCTATTCTTTGAACCCCTCGCTGCGCTCAGGGTTCAACCCTAGAATCCTTCGCCGCTCAGCATTCAAATTTGACACTCGGCCCAAAAATCCACTTTGCGCCCTTGCATAACAAATAACTATTTCAACATTACCCCTCATGAGTAAGTAAGACTGATGAACGAAAGCATTTCCATTCAAGTTAACTCAAAGACCTTGCTTGGCTCGTTCAAATCAGCAAGTACGCAACAATAGAACTCCCCGAAATTAATCTCTTTGTTCTTGTACTTGTACAACGTATTATTTCTTAATATGAATTTCATCAAACGTTTATTAATTCAGATGAGTTCCGGATGGATTGCCTATATCCAAGTTATATAAAAAACCAGTTCCTGTATGCGCGGTCAATCACTTCTTTATGATCTCTATTTATGATGGTTGCTTGGGCGCTTCCAATTTTCGCACGTGTGTCTAGTTTATTTAGATCTACTATATAAAAATAAGTCGGGTTTTCCTTCCTGACGCTATAACTCCAGAACGCACGAACCGATTTCCACGGTTTTGCATTCGTTGGAAAGGTCTCGGGCTCCGTGAGGTTTATAGCAAAAAAAATCAGGAAAAATTAAAAAAAAATTAAAAATTAAAAAATGATACATAAAACGAATCCCTCTGGTGGCGAAACAGAGTTCGCCGGGTTTGCTAGTGCTGTATATAAATCGATGTCGTAAATCAATTAGTGCGACGTGAGCATTAACTCGGCAATTGGACGAATTGATTTCGAACATATTCGTTTAACAAACATCCGACGCGCCAGTGGAAATATTTGAGCAATTAAAATCATTTTTTTCTCGATCCTAGATCGAGTTTTATTCACACAGGTAAGACTAGTTGATATACCTACCTTAAGAAGTCTAGTCTCTAGAAAACACACTGAAACAAGGAAAATGAATAAAATCATGATAGAAAAGATATGGTCCGAAGAGACTCAAACGGACTTAGGCGTTCTTAAAGTGTTGGTGAAACCAGTCGTAAGAATAAAGGAGAAGCAAAGGAGAGTTTATGCCTTACCTTCTAATATGTCTTCAAATTTCTGAAGCAGCGCTAAAACAAACATCAAAAGGGCCTGGGGCCTTATTCTGTATCGTTCACTTAGTTAGTAACCCTAACTGGGTTATTAACTAAGAAAACGAAGGCAAAAATCCTATTTTTGCACAAATTACCAACCTAGGTCGGTATGGTATCATATCAGTATACCATGCTAGTTGCTATCTTGTACAAAAAGAATACAAAAATAGGATTTTTGCCTCCGTTTTCTTAGTTAATAACCCAGTTTGGGTTACTAACTAACTAAGTGAACGAATCAGAATAAGGCCCCTGATCTCACTAGCCTAACGATTTCCTGAAAGAGACCATAAATCGTTGTTGAAAATTGTCACGGGTCAGTCGGGAATTAAAAATCTTCCGGACACTTACCTATGTCATCTATTCAATTGACGCAACCTCGATGCTTGTTTACTACCTGTATGACATAAACCCTGTGAAAAAGCGATGAAACATTCATCAAAAGGGCCTATCTTGACTCTAATTAGCTCGAAAATTTCCTGAAAAGGCGTCGTTAATCATCGTAGAGCGTTAACGCGAACCCAATGGACCAATCACGGCTATTCCGGACCCCAGCTCAACCAATTGTGTCGCAAAAGTGACACTGATTTATATTTGGAAGTCCATCCGTGACACAAATTAGCTGCTCAATAATAAATCCCTATGATAGAGCAATGATGTCAGCGATTTTAAATAGTAATGAATGATGTTAAAAGAATGACGCGATGATTATTTTATTTAATCGTTGTTGATGTTCGCTATGGAAATTTCAATTGAAGAAGACGTTGATAGGTTTATATTAGGTTAATGGACATGTATATGGACAACAGTAATAGGTTGTTGCGACATTACTGAATAAATTGAAAGTGATGATTGTTATTCAGCTTCACAAAATTACCTACATAGAATTGATACTTGACAAGCTTGAAAAAAAATTTCTAGTTGTTTTGCAACATAGGGATATAAAAAATAGATTCGTTCAAAAATTGGCTCGAGAATTTTATATATTAGAGAACACAGAAGGAAACTGTATCTAAGGCCTAAGCACTAAGCAGTAACTTAGCGTGGGAAGTCAGGTCGCCTAGCTCTTAGTCAGATGTCAGGACTACAAGACGCTAATGCCTAGACTGGAGACAGTCGACAGCTTGACTAGGGCTTATTTATACTGTGAAAGTTGAAGGGGCTTACTCGTATCTCGGCGTTTCCGTGCCTTGTTCAAACTATTGTGGGCTCGGTTACTTGGTATCTTAATATAATCTGCGCTTATCTGGCCCTCATCCAATGCACTCGTACCTTTTATTACATCTGTTTTAGTCTTGTCTAGAACTCACTGATCACTTTCTCTGTTAACGAAGAATTTCTCGAATTTATACGAGTAGTAGTGGATTATGTTTTGGCTTTTACTTGAATTGCAGAATGGACATTACCTTAGGTTATATTATCGTTCATGATTAATCAATACACAATTTCATTCAATTTATAAATTAGTACTATGCAAATTGATGTTAATGTTAATAGATGTTAAAGAACTTTATTTGATTGTTTTTTGTATACTTTTGTAAAATAAGGAGGATCTCTATTTTATCGATCAATTCCTGAAGTGGCCCGGTATCTTCTTAAAATGGGAAGGCAGTTCACCGCTATTGCTTAGCGGTGAACGTCCTTCCTTCCTTAATATGTATGTAATAACAAGTTGATGTGGGAAACGTTGTTTTCCCATATAGGGGTACGAATTGTAGCTTACGATTTATTCTCTAACAACCGCATGTAGACAAAAAATTTCATTAAAATCGGTCAAGTCGTGTCGGAGCAGTTCGGTTAAAACAACTGACACGATAAGTGATTAAAACCCCAGATACTCCACTAGAAGTCACACGTATAAAGCTGAACCGCCGGGTTATCACAGTACTATAATGTCGATCGTCCACCACATAAAACGGTAATTCTTGAAAGAAAACCTCAGAAAAACTTCAAAAGACTTCCTCAAACGGGCCATTTGTTCACTTTGACGATGGCTGTTTATGTGCACCACAAGAATATTTCCTTCGTGGAAATTTGATACTGTAGGAATTTTTCTTGTTAGAAGAATCAGATTAAAAAAAATCAAAAATCAAAAATATCTTTATTTCACATAGGCCTAACATACAGGCTCTTGCGAACGTCGGTATGACATTTCTTGCATAATAATGGTATAACTACAAGTCGACTTAAAAATAAGTTTACGAGGGTTCCAAACGCGCCCTGCCGCTGAGAAGAAGCCCACAACAAACTCAGCCGGGTATTTTTTTTATGTTATCACCATTTAACAAAATAAGTATAAATACTTAAAATAGGCTAGCAACCGGAAATCAATATTACTGTAATTACCAAAAATTCGGAAAATATGGTAGTTTGTTAAAATTTTAAAAGTTCAAATGAATCCTGATAAAGATTTGTTTACCAACTCAAAGTTATTAGATAGGTAGGTATACGTATTATTAGAAATCTAGCTAGAATATAATACTTCAAATTACCCATAAGTTGGAAGTAAGCTAAGTATAAGGAGGTATAATTTTACGAACATAATTCAATTCAAAATTAAACGTGTTTTCAAATCATTTGCAGATACCTAATTGATTATGGTTTCGTACCGAAATGTTCACCAATATCTGGGGAACTTTTCCAAAAAAGTATCATATTTGTGAATTCTCTGTTATATTATGTGTGAGCAATAAAGTGTTTCTTCTTCTTCTATGTACCTCTATTCCGATCCAAATCCGTTCTGTAGTTGACGAACAAATATACATACTCGTACATACAAACAAACTATCATTTCAAAATAATAATGTGATAAAACTAAACCTGCTATCCCAAAAAATTTTGAACATTATTTTCCCTGAAGCCCAAAGTTCCCCACACAAACACAACAACTAAACAAACATCTTTGTCGTTTGATGTTTAAAAACCACGACTGGGTGGATATCATGACCATACATCATACGACATACAAGTTAAGTATTTATTGTCTTTTACGCCATTAACGTCGAAAACTAACCGAGTTTGGTGCTCGCGGTCGCTAACACTACTTCCGCCTAACCTTATATAGAGAAAGATCAAAGATTAATTTAACCTGATACTATGTGTATGTTTTTGGTTATAGAAGTATTTTAGGAAATAAATTAATTAAGAAAATGTGAAACTGTTGTCTATGACTTTAAAGACGCGTTTTGTAGGTATAATTAAGTCTGGTATTCCTAAGTAATTTTCGCTTTATAAATACACTGTCGAGTCAACATCTCCTGATGATGATTGATGTCGGTTTGTTACATAAAGATGGAAAAGATTTTTGAAAGTTCTTAATTTTAAAACTCTTTTTCGTCCTTACAAGTACCTACGCCGCAGTCTAGCCATTAAATACATTTAAGTATCAAATCTCAAGCAGTTTTACATTAAAGCGATAGCTACGAGTATAAACAGCTTTCGCATGGTTGTTAGACGTTACATGTATAAGACGTAAGAAGAACTTTTGAAAGAAGAATTTCTTTCTGTTTCTTCAGCTGGATAACATTTGGTAGATTTTTTTTTAGATTTGGTGAAGTTGGTCAGTCAGACCACGTTTAACCTGTTATAAATGATAGTTATCGTTTTTTGTTCCATTGTAATTCCTTTAGCATAAATGCATATCAGCAGTAATTGAAGGATGTTAGAAGGCTGATGATGACAAACTGTCATATCTACCACAAGCCTGCGTCATCCATCTCAAATAAACTGAATCGTCGATCACAATCAGGTCATCTGAGACCGCATCATCAATAACAATCAGGTAATGATCGTAGTCAAGTTGGTCCACTCTCGCCATAAACAAATCATTGACTCCATAACCTATTTGTGTTACTCATAAACGAGTTAAAATATGTTGCAAAGTTGAAAAGGCAAAAAGCAATACACATATCATAACTAAAACTCAGTATTAGCCAATGAAGAAAGTTAAATTTTATTACCCTCAACAAACTTTTACGATTACCGATTATTTTCAGTGCTTATAACTAAGGCATAAAGTTCAAAATGTTTCAACATAATGGGAAATACACATATGACTGTTTGTTAAACTTGCTGTTATTAAGGAATGGTTTTGCAGACGAGAGCAATTGATTTATAGCTTGCATTGTGGGCTGGCTATAATTGAATGACCGATATTGGTGTTAAGAGAGAAAAGGCAATTGCATTAATGTTGTACAATGTACACTCATCTTTACAGTGAAAGTGTTCGAATAGAACAAAGCAGTTTCTATAGAGAAGCCCTCAATTAATTCGGATGCCCATAAAATTTTGTAAGATAGAAGAGAAAAGATACCTATTACGTGGTATGATTCTTTAGGTAATTTCGGTTAACTAACTGGAAATTTAACTGAAAATATACAAACTTTCAGTTCGAAATATAGTCAGTGAAATCAAAGTAGAGTTCACTTTGTTTCTCGTTTATAATAATTTTGTTTCCTTGTTGTTGTTTTATCCGTCTTGTTTTGGTATTTCTAGTGCAGTGCTTGTAACTTTGTAGTTGGCATTTTATGCATTTCTGATTTTGGATCGTAAAAAAATAAGTAATCACTATGGGTAGGGATATTATTTGTTAAAGTATAGAGATGGAATATCCTTTCCATAATGAGATAATTTATTTTCCGAAATACTGTTAGCGCGCTGTTAGGATTTACACAGGTGTATACAAATGAGAAACATAATAGTATTATGTGTGAATGTAGGTCGATGCAGCGACTTTCATCTTTAGACCTGAGTTATTTTCGCGTCCGTCAACAAACCCGGTCATGAACGCGTTAATGCTTTTGTGCAGATTATAATTAAACTAACTACGGATTAGTATCCGGGCAGGCCGAGCGGTAAACCGTTCTCGAGAACTAAGTATATACGCGAACTTCTTAATAAATATATATGTATGTATGTGTACACATCGTATCGGCTTAGTAGCAGTATTTTTACACTTAATAAGTTAGTACTTGACTGTGATCTCACCTAATGGTAAGTGATGATGCAGCTGAAGATGATAACATACTAACTTGGAAGGGGTAAGTAAACTCACGACAACGGCCTACCTATACAGCATTTCACCGAAACGCTTTGCTGTGCGTCTTTGCTGGTAGGGTTATAACTAACAATGGGCGACGCCTCCCACCAGACCAGACCTGAGCCAATTTAGAAATTGTAAAATTCCAAAATGGCCCGTGGCAGGAATCGAACCCGCGACCTCCCACTCAAATCCGAACGCGCACCACTGCGCGTTATCATATTTGGCCTAACTCTTACTTACCATTGTCCATTTTTTTGTGAACAACGTAGCGCATTTGTGACTTACATTTTACTTTTAGAAGCGCATTTGTGACTTACATTTTACTTTTAGAAGTGCATTTGTGACTTACATTTTACTTTTAGAAGTGCATTTGTGATTTACATTTTACTTTTTAATGTTGATGTACTTACCGCCGAGGTTCTACCTTTTTCTGCTTCCAGTTTACGATAGAAAACGAAGGTTTTTAGAAGATTTTGGTGTTATTTACTGCCAGGTGTGTTCTATACCTAATTACGAACTGAATTTTTGATAGATAATTCAATAATTAATTAATATTTTCATTGATTTCTGAGGTACCCATTTAAAAAAATTAATAATATTCTCAAATTAAAATCGCAGTTATTTTATGAGTAACAAGTGTATACTCACGAAATAAAGACCAATTTCTTGATAATAATCACTTGAGCAAGCACTTTTTATTGATGACCAGCACTTGACTTCAATCTACAGATTGATGGGCGATAACGAAAATGGCCTCGATAAAACATTTATCGATCGACAAAAATGGAGTTTTCACTTACAAGAACCATAATGTCAATATAACCAAAACGGTCATTTTCAAAAAACTTAACATGGTGTGCAAGTACTTATCAAACTGCCAATATGTTGAGCCAAATGAACATTAAGGTCAAAATATTTCTCTATCGACTTTTAGACACATATTCCTGAGTACAAAGCTAAATCAATTTTTTTTAAAAAACGTGTTCTAAGGCTTCTATATCTTCTCACAAGCTTTTCGGTAAGTACTTCAAACAATTTATCAGTAGAATAAAAGTAAATAAAATGCAAATTATAATTTTACAGGTGACTTGACTCTCAAAGACTAGCTGGTATCTTCACAAAGTTATATGTATTTTTTCGTATGCTCCAAATGCTGCATTTGCCTAAATGCAGCATTTGACATTTTTACCAGTTTTCCAAATTATATTAAAGTTCGTTAACTTGCTTTGTTCCTACTTATTCAATTTTTTGAAACTTGCATGTCTGTAGAAAGAAGCGTACCTGGGGCTTACAAATGGCACCTCAGACACAAACAGGAGGCCCGAAGTCAGTTGCAACAGGTGCACAAAATAACCGAAGAGGCAGAAAACCAAATTTACACATCCGCATTTAAAAGATAACGATCCGGAATGAAACACGAACGCCTTATTAGTACATGTGGTGCATAATAGTCCAAGAACAGGTGCACCCGAGGTCGGCACGCCATTGTCGCCGAAATAGCGCGATTTTATTGCGTGTACTCGTTATAGAGGATGCATCTTCAAGGCTTGGTGAGTTCATTTCGCGAAAATATTGTGTGAAAGTCGCGTACGGTGCGAGTCAAAGACGGTAGCGGTTTCCTTATAACTGATTGACTCAAGTTTAAAAAAAAAAACGCTGCTGTTTTTAGCGCAAGCTAATTCAAACGTAGACTCTTCGAGAGTAATGCGATGATAATATTCTAAACAAGCTTTTCACAGTCATAGAAGTATGATTTGGCTTAGCAAAATTTTGATACAAATAAAGATTTGGAGTCGGAAATTCTCGTCAAAAGTTGAGTCTTTATAATTCCTATATTCAAATCTTCACGAGACTGTCCCGTGTATATCCTCACAGTGCTAGGTTTAACAGTGATATTCTCATTATGAACTGTTCCAAAACCACAACAATGTCATAAATAGAGATATTTCACTCCACCATGACGCACCACACTCTATCAATTCAATCGTCATACGAATCAAATACATTACAAAAGCGATTTTGATAGAGTGGGGCGCACCTTCATCGATTGAAATATTAATAGCGGTAAAGTATGACAACAGTCCAATCTAAAATTGCTGTCATTCTATCACTTGTGCCACAGTTTATTTGCCGTCGTGGTCTGAATTGTGTCACCGATAGATTTACGATACCACACAGCACGTTGAAGGCAACTCACTTTATAGCGATACATCACTATAACTACATTTAATGACTCACTTTAATCTTTATTGGAGTTATAACTATAACCTAGATAACGCACTCGTGCCTAAATTTAGATTTATGCGTGACCCAGTGCAGCAGAGAAAGCTAATTTAAAACCAATAAACCTTTAAACAAAGCAGGTGGAAATAATAAATGTTTAAGGTTCTCTGTTCGTTCCAAATTCACGGTTTACTTTTTAGTATAAATAAAGTGATTATTTAAAACATAGTATACGACATTTATTGGTTTAGCAAATTCGAGAAAGTAAAAGGGAAGATTCTATTTTCAGTAACTCATTTTCACCACTTTTTGTTGCTACTGATATTTCCTTTCAGGAAAAGATGCAATATACTGAGAATTCGACATAGTACCTATCTAGTATGAGTTTTTAGTTACTCGCTGTACAAAGAAGTACTAGTATGTCGAAATGGAATCGAAATTGCCCAACTGTCGCTATCAGATTACAATTAATGAAGAGAAATTTCATTTTTTTCTTTATCGTTTTTAACAGCTGCCTATCTCACACTCCTACCTAGACAAGTGGTCTACTCAGTTGCATTGATATCCGAAAAGCGGTAACTTTCTGATAAGATACGACGTTCAGTCGGTCACTCGTACGCATACTGTGTAATAGATTACATTTTTGATAGGTTATCTTTTCCGTATGTAAATAGAGTTAAACAATCGATAGTTTACGAGAAGATTACAAAAGGACAAGAACTACCTACAGCTTGGCCTACAGTCTACAAAATGAACTTACGGTGGAAACAATGCAGCCGGGACAACCCCGTGACTGACAAACTGATTTATTAACCGACTTTAAAAAAAGAGAGAGGAGATTCTCAATTCGTCGGAATCTTTTTTTTTTTATTAATCATTGGATGGATCCAGTTTGCATACCTATGCAATATGTTCATGACGTAGGTACCACTACCAACCCATCGCCAACCCCGCGCGCCTTCCGCCATCCGTCACCACAATGCCCTCTATACGCTGGCCCAGCTAAGTTGTCCAACATGTTGGCCTAACGTGTAGAGATAGAGCATGCAATTCCAAATAAAAAAAAACTTCTGTCCTTGGTTGTTAAATGTTGGAAAAAATATTGTTCCATTTTTAAATTACACGGCAACTATGAGTTTAGTATGTAGTACGACCATTAAACCACGATAGATATGGATTTTCATACAACTTTTGGCAGTCGCTGATTGGCCGGTACAGCAAGTTCGATTTATATCGAAGAATTTGTCAAAATAATTCTCAAATTTTTAAGCATGTTTGAGAAAATAATATAATTTGCTTATTTACGATTCACACTACGATGTTGTGTCAACCAATGCCGAAAGCGGCATCTAAGTGTCACACATTGTACGAAGGATCTCATTGTAAGAGCAATGAATTCGCACCCAAAAGGTAGCGCTTCTCGAGCGTATTATCGCAAAGCACTCTTGCCGAATGCCGAGGCGAATATATTCGACGCACTGTAAATCGTGGCAATATCATCGTGTGATTCCGTAGTCGACTACAGACAACAGCAGCACGCGAGACGTTTTGTCGTGAAACTCTCTATGACTAGTTTTTACGTATTTCTCTGATGGGCTCTCCATACTCACGCGCGAATCGCGAACAAAGCTTTTTCTCCGAATATTGTTGAATTTTTGTTCCGCGACAAAGGGTCGAGTGGGATTCGTGAGTGTTGAGAGCCCATGAAATACTTTCCGGTTGAAATAATTTTAAAGCTGTATTCCCAGACAGACATTGAACTTCACAGTCCACAAATAATGGGATTTAACTAATTCGTTCCGGCATAAGACATCCGCACAGCGATTGGCCACGAATACCGAATTCTTAACGCCGCCTGCCACGAAATACCGTATAGTACTGAATACTTTAACACCATTGAAACCGGAACATTTTTGTTTAACTTGATAGCTTATGGAAGGTGTTATGCCAGCCTTCGTTACACCTGCGTCAATACTTACATATTTTAGACAAAAAAGATTCCGACGAATTGAGAACCTCCTCCTTTTTTTGAAGTCGGTTAAAAATACGGTCTATTCTACGATGAAATATACGTGTAGTTATTAGTAGCTATTAATTAGAGTTGTTACCCAGACAATAATAATGAGACGCTTTCAAGAAAAATACAAGCTTTCAAGCATAGATTTTCAAGCATATAGAACCTGGTACACTTTTTGCATGGAATGTGACGTCATAATTTTTCACAACTTACATTTATTTCAGTAGAAAAAATGCGAATTACTTGTATAACTTAATGTTTTCAACTATCTTAGAGGTCTATTAAGTACTTACTTATTAATTTACATATTATACAACTATCTCTTAGTGCTAAGTTTTTTAAAGTATAGCAGAGGGTACTACTAATGCTGAGATTTTTGTTAGCCTGCTAAAACTACAAAAAAATGAAATAAAATGGTGTGAGGAACTACATCGACTAGTTATAAAATGGTCCCCACATAGCTCGTAGAACCGACGGACTTTGGGACAGGGTCCCAAAGTGCTGGATTCTCCGAGATTCCCGGGAAGGCGCTGGATACAAGTGACGCAAGACCGTGCGTCCTTTGTCCAGCAGTAGACGTCCGTCGGCTGAAACGAACGAACATTAAAGCCAGGTTACTGCCGAGATTCTGATCGTTTACTTCTACTAACCCCAAGGTTTGAACATATATTAAGTACGATTTGAATTCACAGTATAACCGCTACCTATATGTGATAAACAATGTGATAATATTATACAAACTTCAATACCGAGTACGTGTTAAAAGCCTCATAAAAATATGTAAGAACTCAGATCGACCTTTAGTTCATAAAATATGGGCAACAATTAAACGAATTTGTCATTGTCCTACGCCGCCGTGGCTGTTGTTTACCTCCCACGCAAGTGTCGCTTGAGCAAACTATACAAATATGCCACTTTACACGTTTACACCTTCCAAGAAGATTAGCTCTGTTGAACGGCGACGTACACGCCAACAAAGTCGAGTAGCCACATCCGAAAGCATTACGTTTAGGGGATCTCGCGCACTAGGTGAACGACGAATTCGGTTCGTGGTCGTTATTTTTCGTCAGGTAATGTGGTAATTGCAATGAAATTGATTAATAATGAATATGATATATTAGCTAACGTATTTTTTATAAGTTAGTAGGTACCTACCTCCAAATGGAAAAATGGATAAGCGCGTAAGTAGATACGTAGTTATAAACTTCATTTTTCTGTTCAATCAAATTGATTTGTTCCTTTTTTGTTCAATTAATTTGCAATTGCAACGTGAAACATTCATGGAAGTTAAGCGCCGCCTATTGAAGTCCGCCTATTGAAGTTAGTAATCCATCATGACAATCATAGTCATATTATGTCATTCATAAAATGATATCTACTCGTATTAAGTCATCATTTGTAAAAGTGACGTTATTTCCATCACGCAAAATATAGTCTAGTAAATCACTACATTCAGTAGATATGGCATGTTTGTAAAAATGACGCACTCATTATCATATTTATTGGTCAATTAGAATAATCTTGGAGTCACTGTCTTTAAATAGTAAACGTTTCTGTTTTAGTCACTCAATTTGCATATTCTCACGTATGTCGTCGGTTTAATGATGGCAACTGATGAACCATGTTGCCATCATCACTTAAAATATTCAAATGTAAACACGATTCTACCATAACAATAATATCATCTATTTCTATCATCTACCATACTCGTTTACATACTCGTATTTTATAAGTTGTCAATTACTCAATACATTTTTAGTTGCATAAATTGATTTATTTCTTATAAAAAAATTATAGAGAAAAATATATCAGTTAATTTTTTTAATGCAAAATCTGCCAATAACAGTCACTTTAGTACATTTGGGCAGTATGCTTGCAACTACATTTTTTGCTAACTATACTTAATAGTATTTCGTTCAAACTCTTGAAAAGATTATTTTATCTTATTTATAATTGTACTGCATTAAAAAGATTGCAATTTATTTTAACATATTAATATTAATTAAATGATAAGTTTTTAAGCAGCTCCCACTTAGCTAATTATAATAAATTAATCTAAAGCTAATTAGTAAATAAACGTTATGAATGCATCAATGACAGATTAGGAGACATTCCCATTTATTTCTAATTTTCGTGTTCAAGTGGGCGATAACTATTGTGTTATCCTTGAACTTTGTTTAACCCGATGTCAGATAAATCCTCATCAATTCTCAACAGCACCAATTAAAGATGTCAGACATAAAATTAGTAAAATGAACATAAGTGGCTTATTTCGATTCAACTTGAGCCTAAGGCTACATTTCTATGTTACGTTTCGACTTTCGTGTCAAACGCACCAATAGAAGTTTTCGATTGTCACAAGATATGATATCAAATGAAAATAAAGCAATTTTTATGTTTATACTAGCTGACCTGGCAAACGTTGTTTTGCCCTTATGGGTAATAAAAAATAGATAAATTGAGATTTAAACTATCCTATCTCTCAAGTTGGATCGAACTGCACATGGTGTGCGAATTTTATTATAATCGGTTAAGTGGTTTAGGAGTCCATTGAGGACAAACATTGTGACACGAGATTTATATATATTAAGAATTGGTGCGTTTGACATAAGCATATCTCTGATGGACAGCCACCTTTACACTTGCCTTATCACACCCTTATTCTTCAATCGCATACCTAAATAGCAACGAAATGCCGTAATTTTTTAGGGCTAGCATGCGAGCTACGAGAAAATTACGTCACACAATTATCGTGTTATTTGTCCATGATTTCATGATCCAAGCGAATGCTATTAGTATCTACATTGAAAGGGTTCATTTTCTTCACCGCAGTAATACTTTAACTGTCCTAAAAACTAAAATGCCTATTATATGTAGGTAGGTACCTAGTCGTTTCGAGAGACCACGAATACCTAGGATACATGCGTTAAGCATTTAAATTTGATACTGGTCAGTGACCCCAGCTCAGACAATAGCATCTAACTCAACAGTTTATAATATTTCACTGACATGGCAATGTTTAAAAATTAACAATAATCACTTTGCCTTCTAAGAAGCCTCCTACGGATTACACAATGCATTTGCATTCATGCAGTTTCCAACAGTCAGACAATACCTACTTAGAATTTTTGTACTCATACTTGTGTCAATCTTATATTTGGGTTAGATCCAAGACCATGTTAAAAACAAAGTAATTATTATAATTAAAAGGAAGCAGGCGTTATTTTGCGGAAATCCATAATTAGTAGGACAGTTTAATTTATTTGTATGTTACAATATGCATGAACACTGCCCACATAAAACACCACACACAATTTTCCAACACTTTCTTCGACGCACATTTCGTCCCGACACCGGGATATCCTCAGGAAATGTCGACTTCACAATGCGAATGCGAGACTCTACCAATCTCTAATCTAATCTACTCTCTAGACGCTAATCGTGTGTTTTGCACACACACACACACACACACACACACACACACACACACACACACACACACACACACACACACACACACACACACACGCGCGCGCACACACACTTTGTACACTTTTTATGTAGAAAACTAAATATTTTAAGCTCATTTTATATCTGCGTTTCACCCGGTAAAATACTGACTAAATAATGTTAAAACTAGGTATTCAGTAGCTTCAAATGAATACTGCATTTTAGTCTTGATTTTTTTTCACACCGCGCAGCATCCTTGAGAGAATTTTTCATTTAATTTAATTTGTTCGCAGACCGTATTGTGTTTGAAGTCACTTTTATTCATGCTTACCTACCAGTTTTATGAAATTCTGGCAGGAAAATTACTTGCATAGAATTTCATTTCAAGTATTTTCATTTCACGTATTTCCCCATTGTCTCTGTTTTATAATACTGAATATTCGTTTTATTTATGACGTTGGATAGTTTATGCTTTTACGATGAATATGTTTCGTTTGAGATAAATTATTAATTTGATAGAGCTATTACTTTATGTTGACTGAAAAGTTGCATCTATTAAATTTTTCATACTCATACCACTATAAAAGGTGTTTTGCCTACATAAAAAGGGAATTTACTAAGTAAAAATAAAATAGTACAGTTATAAATTGGAAAAAAGAGGAAAATATTATTACTTTTATAGATTTCGGCATGATCTTTTCTTATGTAAATCTTTCAATATTTTTGAAGTTAAAACTTCTATTGGCGTGTATTGGGAATTTTTAAGATATGAAAAAACCATTTAATACGAAAAACAATTACCGACACTTCATACTGTAACCGTAACCGACACCTCTGTTTGAGTTTTCAAGTCCAAGTCCAAACATTTTTTTTTTGGAATGTTTGAAGTAAGATTTTAAATAATTAAGTATGTGCAAGTACAGTAGTAACCTACTTTGAAGTTGGTACAGTCATGATCATCACGCTAGATTCTTGCGTTCTTGGATCTTTAAGTGTGTCAGTTGTGGCTCACAACACTAACATTGATCATGAGCACATCGTCACCCAGTCATCATGATAAAGATGATTTACAATGCGGATTAGCTTACAGAACAGAATACCACATACCGGAGTGATTGTGTCGTTTGACCTATAATCGCTAATTTGAACACTATGACAACTTCTATATACTAAACTTTTACTGAGTAGGTGCGGGAAGTCAGATCAATCTTGACCATTATTAAGCTATTGCATAGCTTCTATCGCGGGCTTTGACGGTGCAGACCGAATCCAGAAAATAACCTGGCACTCCTAAAGTAGAGCTTTTGGTACTAGGCTACCATGAAAGCAGGGAGCGCAACTCCACAACTTTTATATCACGCACGTGATATTTCAAAAAGTCATTAAAAAGTTCTGATTCATGGTAGCCTAGTACCAAAAGTTCTACTTTTCGATTGATGGCAAAACTAAAAATAACTTTAAATTCTATGCAATAGCTTTACCGCGGCAGTCTCCGAGTGCCACACGCCTTTTTTTTGACTATACGATTAACTTTAGTATGATCTTACTTCATTCATCACATTCATATTAAAAAGGCGAAAGTTTGTATGTATAATTGCTTGTACGATACTCCCTCAAGCTCAAATAGGTACTGGAAAGTTTTGGCTGTTTGAGTTTGAAATAGAAGCCGGAATAAGCTTTATAAATCCCGGAAAAATCCTTGGTTCTAAGAACCGAAAGAACTACAGCTACACATGAGGTATCTTAAAACCCTCTTAAAAATTGATTTAGTGTTATACCTACCCCACATAATAATGGAAAAAGGGACCGAGAAGAAGAAGAATAAAACTGATTAGACACATATTTTAAAATATATAAACTTTTTAAAAATGTTGAAATTTCTAAACTAAGTATTAAATTCAGAATTCCGGAAACTTGTTCTTTAAAGAAAGTGTTGGAATTTCTATAAGTTACATAATTAACAATCAAAACGGAACCAAACGTCAACTCTTGAAATAATAAAATTATTATAACTCTACAAAGAATTCCAATCGAAAATCTAATATTGGCATCCCATCATGGTATTTAGTATTTATTATTGTAGAATCCGACAACGATTTGCATAAATTAGCATACATTTTACAAATAGACCTATTATTGAATATAGACATATTATTTTGTACCGATAAATCAATGAAGCTATAAATAAACGAAATATCGCACTGAGGAATTTTTGTTGCGATGCTTTCAACACGACAACGTTAGCCATTTCGGTACCTAGTCCTACACTAAACTTTTAAATCTTTCATATTTGCGACATTACGAAAGACTCGTTCTATAAAATAATAAATAAGTAGTGTAATTAAAATTATTAAATATTGTTAAAAAAAAATGAGCGTATAATAAGTAGTTATTCTTTACGGAACGCCGATTTAAACATCTCTGCAGTGAATTTACTTATAGACAAAGGGTTAGCCAACTCATTATTTCTCTCTACACATCGACAAAAACATTTATTGAATTTCAACTATTTCAAGTTTATCTTGAAAGTTTTTTGTTACTTTTTAGCCATATTGGGGATTTTTAGCTGGTGAAAATGACTCCTTATTTTAGAAGAATTTCTGAACATTGTCGGAGGTGACAGCTTGAACTCTAGAAATCGTTGCTTGAACAGTTGAACTATATTATGGAAATTGCTAACTTACAAAGTACCTACGAGTATGTCATCTTCTATAGGTTCTGTATAGGAACTATAAAATTAGCGAGAAGATTCCCGTAGATAAAACAATTCATTAACCGACATCGAAAAATGGAGAAGGACCTCAAGTTAACTTTTTTTAATGTTCATATCACTCATAACTTTTTACAGAGTAGTTTGATTTTCAAAA
This sequence comes from Coenonympha glycerion, assembly GCA_963855885.1. Taxonomy (NCBI): domain Eukaryota; kingdom Metazoa; phylum Arthropoda; class Insecta; order Lepidoptera; family Nymphalidae; genus Coenonympha; species Coenonympha glycerion. The sequence continues at coordinate 15,477,262 of OY979633.1, forward strand.
TTCTTTTTTTGATTGAAAGGATATAGTCCTGAAAGGTGGTCCCATATAATTTGGTTATGATGTGACCCCAAATTACTGAGTTAAGTCAAACAAGTAAATAATTTAAAAATTAAAAAACACGACTGCCCTATGGTAAAACGACTTTTTCCAAAAAAATATAACCTATGTTACTCGGGATGATGTAAGGATTCTAACGATACGTCTAAATCTATTCAGCCGTTCAGAAGTTATGGTGGAATAAAGAAACATCACATACATACATGAACCCTTAAAACATTACACTCCTTTTTTTGGGCAGTCGTGTAAAAAGATTGACGTCGGTTGCTTTGCGGAAAACATAAATTGTTCATACGTCAAGTCGATAGTGCAAAGCTGCCCTTACGGTAACATTAAGAGAGCCTACGAGAGACCCTGACCTAGTGGGCTTACGTCATGCTGGCCACAAGCCTACACAGTTACACACGGTCAATGGGTCTGAAATATACGCCCAGAGGCTTAGATGCGATGTGAAGAGCACTTATTGTTTATGCGTGTTTATTTTTAAAAAGCGGTCAAGCGGGTGTGTGTAACTTGTATTTTTCATACGTGGTGAAATATTTTCAAATGCTTAAGCTGATGATAACGCAAAAGTACCTGAGACCACCCTAAGGCTACGAGAATGAAAAGAGAAAATAAAACTTCAACCGACTTCAAAAAAGAGGAGATTCTTAATTCAACTGTATTTTGTTACCTCGTAACTTTTGACTGTTGTGAATCGGTTGAGAAGTCGATCCTTTCATGCTCCCTTCTTAGTTTTGAAACAGGCAGAGAAAATTATGAAATTGGCTATTTTAAATTTTAATATGCTTCTTACCACATTCTATTCATGTTTAATTATTCGTTTCGTTTCAGTAGCGGTAATTTCGACGTTTGTATTTTCGCAATAAATTTAAACACGTATTTAATTTAACTATAGAGTTTCTGGCGTTAATTGGATTAAAAACATGTAGGTTAATCTTGTTATTTTCTGGTTTGCACAAGGTTTGAGTTCTGAGAAAATCAGCAACCAATGATATAATATTATAAAGAGGTAGCGTAACGATGTTTGTGAGTTTGTGACGTTGTAAGGGGTAATCTCTGGATCTACTGAACCGATTTTCAAAATTCTTTCACCAATAGAAAGCTACATTATCGTGGAGTGTCATAGGCTATAATAATTTCCAAAATTAACTAAGCATCTTTACTAAAACTTGAATAATGTAATCCAAGTCACAAAAAAAAAATTCTTTCATCGCGTACGCTGCGGAAACTATTGAGGATAGAACAAAACAATGTTCTACAATATTAAAGAACGTATCAAAATCTGCAAAAAAGTCCGTGATAGCATATGCCTATCTCCTACGGGTAATTCGCAATAACTGCTTTTACTTTTAAAATTGTGGATTAAAAATAAATAATTTTTGTGAAACTTATTTAGCCCATATGGTATTAATTTATGTCTTTGTAAATATGTTTTTTAGAACGGAAATTTAATGTAGAATATTTGTGCTATTTACTTTATACAGTTTAAACAAATATCTTCAAAGATATTAGCAAAACAAAAACGTGCGGTAAGCGGTTGCGCGCCGCCTCCGCTTCGGCCGTTGCTAGGGAATGGCGATAGGTTTTATAAGTATAGGCATGTATCTATCCTAATGCCTCGCGTCCAGCGCTGTGGGCTGTGGGTATAAGGCCCGTTTTCCACCACAGCGAAGCGGAGCGGAGCTGTATTTGAGTAACAAATCAGATTTCGTCATTTTGATATCTCCGAAACTGAGGGATGTCTAAATGATGAAATCTGGTTGGTTATCCAAACAGCTCCGCTTACTACTAGAGCACAAAACAAACACATTTTTAACTATAGCAAGATCTTGTCGCGTGCTTTGCCGGGTCCTGTGTATATGTCTAGTAATTTAGTAGTTAATTATTGTTTAACCTGCTGCTGCACAGAAATAGCTTGTATTATAGAGGCACGGGATACGAATTTGTATGCTGGAAAATTTCCCCGCATTTTCCAGAATATAAAAAATCGAGAGTTCTGAGATTGAATCCACGTAGACGTTGCTTTAGGTAACATCACAGAATACCATAACCGTACTTCTAAAATATATTCTTTCATTCACCAGCGACTTCCGGTGGTTAATTGATTAATGACTAAATATTCCAGTTATTACCTCACCGAGATTACTGCATTCATTTACAGACAAGACAAGTACAGTGATTGTGATTGATCGATGCTGTTAAATGCACGTGTAATTAATGAATATGGAGGAAGATTGACATTGTTTCGCGGGAACTGAATGATCCAACCTGTTCTTGTATTGTATTTTAGTAATTTAATACCTGATATCAATGACAGAATACATTCATTTCATTGTTTTGAATGTTGCCTGCTGCTTGAGTCAAGTGACAAACAGCGTTACGGCACGACGTATAGAAATGGAAAAAAATCCAAAAATGTATGCGAACTATCGCTATTTTGACACTTGGAGAGCGCTCAGCTGAGCGGTGAATCGCATATTTTTTTTTTAATTTTCTTCCATTTCTATATCTACGTTGTGGAGTAACGCTATTTCTCACTTCGCTCAGGGGGCTGGTATAGGGATTACTCTACAATTTTCTTAAGTAGTAATTTTGACACCCTCCCTGGCGCAGAGGACGCGCGCTCGGATTCGAGTGGGAGGTCGCGGGTTCGATTCACTTTGGAATTTTATAATTTCTAAATTGGCTCAGGTCTAATCTGGTGGGAGGCTTGGTGGCTAGTTACCACCCTACCAGCAAAGACGTACTGCCAAATGATTTAGCGTTCCGGTGCGATGCTATGTAGAAACCGTTGGGGTGACTTTACTTACCACTTCCACGCAGGCATGCAGCATACCACCTCACAACTGTCATTCATTCGATGGCCAAAAGACAACTGAAACCTCAAAATTATTTCATGTAGACCCGATATAGGCACTTGAAGGGTACGTAGGTAAAGGTGCAACAATCCATTATGTTCTCTTCAAAATTGTACTCTGTTGCCTCTTTAGCATTTTCCTGTTTTCAAAAGTGCCTTTATGAGAAACCAACCACAAATCTCATACATAATCTTCTCACGCAGTAATCTAGGTAGGTTAGGTACTCCAGGTTAGCTTAGGTCACATTTCGGTTTACCGCTTAGGCTGAGTCATTCGCGATGTGAGATGCACATAGAAAATTACTATTCTCCATGGTTATTCTGTAACGTTGAATGACGTTTTTATGCAAATTTGCCAGACAATCACTGTACCAAGTAGGTTATTCATGTAGTCATGAGACTTAAAGATGCGCCTTTACTAGAGCTTTTAAATTGGTAACCTATGTTTGAGTTAAAAAAAACTCATTAAGCGCGTTAAATATCACTTTTGTTAATAAACGTGGGTTATTGATGAGATATAGGAGCAATATATATACTTATTGAAAAAAAACCGACCAAGTGCGAGTCGGACTCGCGCACCAAGGGTTCCATACTATCAAAGAAGTAAAACGTAAGAATAACTTTTGTCCCTTGAATTTACGAGTAGATATAATTTACAAGTATAGGTACTTTTGTTGGCGAACCGCAAACCTAACTTTGTTTTCAGAGGTTGTTAATATCATAAAAAGTATATAAATTAGCGAGTTGATTTTATTTCTCCTGTAAAATATGCGTTAATTCCTATTGATCATAATTATTTCAGATTTTCCGACCGATTGGTAAACTTCGGAGATAAGGGGGGCAAAACGGTATTTTTTTCGACAGTTTGCCTAATAAATCAAAAACTATCAGGCATAAAAATAAATAAAAATTGGTTTAGATTACGCAAGTAACGCCCTGTCATATGATACCCCACTCAATATTGTTATCTTATTTTGAAATTTCGACGACCCAGTTTTCCCCCCTTTTTAAATAAAAATAAAAAGATTTTCAATTTTTTATGATTGCAATGACGGCGCGCCGCAATCAACTATTCCAAATTTCTGCTTGTTAGCTGTAATAGTTACTGAAATAATTGAGTGTGACAGATGGACGGACGGACGGACGGACGGACGGATGAACGAACGGACGGACGGAGAAAGTCTCACCATAAGGGTTACCATTTTGGTATGGGCCCCTAAAAATACTAGTTTCGCTAGTTTTGATGTTTACCTTATTACCTTTAGCCTTACCTAAGTAATTAGTTTACCTTAGTATGTAGGTATGTAGGTACTCTTAACAAGCCCACGTATGAATACCTAATAACATAACTCGATTTCAGTTTTATGATTTTCTTTATAGATATCGCATACTATAAGGTCTATTGCCTACATTATAAAGTGGGATATTACAAATGTGGGTTGCTGGTTGGTCAAGGGCTCATAATTTATAAATACCAGGTGAAACAGGTAATTTATCTAGTAAACTTTAATAATGATTCTTGTAATAACATATAAACGTTTCCCATAAAAAGATTAAATTGATTCCATCGGCATACGACAATTTGATATTCATAAGCTAAATCAATTTATGTTGCTTGCATGTCGTTTACAGTGTAAGCGGTAATTTTACTCAGACTGTAGATATAGTACGGGCACTCAACGGGTCTACCTAAAAATTCTATTTGTTTTTTTTTGCAATTAGTTAGTTAATAAGGCATATTAGACTTAGTGCTGCAATTTGTTATATGTATAGTTATAGTAAGGCATAAAAGACTTATGGCGGTTAAACAAATTGCCTTTAACAACTTTTAAAAATTCTTAATGGTTTAAAGAGTGATTTAAAAAAATATTTTTCTTTGTATTTAAAGTTGGCGACTTTTTGAACGCTCGTACATTTCCAGTGTAAGACATCTTTAGTACCGCTCAATACACACCGTACTCATAGATACTGATGTACATGGTTTCCTGCGAGATTATGAAGTGTTTTATAAATAAATGCAACCTAGTTTCAAGCTGGTGCATTATTGCATGATGCAACCCAGCCCTCGAGTGTTTAAGCATTTCCTATCATATCATGGCATATTGTTTGAACACTTACTTTTAACATCTATAACCTTACTTAAAATTATCTCTCGGCAAATATTTAGCAGTGTTTTGTCTCCCTCTTTCGAAAGTCCAAACGACCGACAAACAAAACAACTGCAATGATATGAGGCCAGAGGCGGAGACAATTTCTCTGTGAAAGGATAAAATGTTGATTTCCTCCTTCAGTTTTATCCAATCCACTAGCTTTTGCCCGCGGCTCCGCCCGCGTTGAATTCGATTTTTCACTAATCCCGAGAAAAACTTGAATTTCCTTAATGGTCTTTACACCTACTTTTAAGAAAGATTATTTATTATCAAAGTAATCTATTTATATCTGTAGCTAAAGATTGCCTTAGAAAATTTAGGTTATCTTAAAATCTATGTTTCAAGGAATGTACCTATGTGTGAAGTAGTATTTCCCCGCGTGAATTTCGTTTTCACAAACCCCACAGAAACCAGAAAGAATGGCTTTTCCGAGATAAAAAGTAGCCTATGTAGTATTTCCAGGATATCGTCTATCTTTATTCCAAATTTCAGCCAAATCGTTTCAGCAGTTGCGGCATACCAATGCGGTAATCTGGTATTTCCCGGATATCGTCTATCTCTACTGTTCAATGTATTAGTGTGATTAGTAATCCATGTCCCATTGCTGAACTAAAACACAAACAGTGATAATTTCAGAACCAACAAAATGCCCATTTTCACATTCATGTTAACAATGATTAGCTTACGCCCGCGGCCCCACCCGCGTTAAATTCGACTTTAGACAAATCCCGAAGGAAACGTGATATTCTCGTTCCCATTCCCATAATCTACCTACCTGCCTACCTAATACCTACTTTCACGGAAGTCTTCTAAAGCAATTTACCTATAGATGTAGCTATAGATTTCTGTAAAAATTTTGGGTTTTTTCAATATCCTACGAGAACTGTAGATTTTTCCGGGAAAAAAAGTAGCCTATGTTTTAATCCAGGTTATAAGCTATCTATGTTCTAAATTTGAACCAAATCGGTTCAGTAGTTGAGGCGTGAAGGAGTAACAAACATACACACAAACTTTCGCCTTTATAATATTATTAGGATTAAAGTTTTGTCTGTTCTCTGTTAAAACTGAGTTGTCTGGGTGGACATTGTATTCTCGTGGTTAAACGGGGCAATGACTTTGTTGAAGTCTGTCTCCTTTATCCTTTTGCTGTACTTTACCCGGTCAAGTAAATAATTTTATGCCCCGGAGTAAATACGCTAAGTAGACAATGTATTATGATTTTGTCGAAGCTGCATAAAAAGATCACAAAACATTAGGTAACTCAAAAATATAAATTTTAATTAGTTATTAACTCAAAAATAGGAAAAAGAGATGGCGTATAAGTTGAACCCGAGCACGAGAGCAAGCGCGCGTAAGGCGAGACGCGAAATGTACCTGCGCAGACTGCCTCCATTTTGGGTGAACTTAAGAGTCCTCTGAACTACGATGTCTCCTTTCATTCAAAATACCAAATCTTTTGTAATTCGTGCATATTTCGATCATGTTGTGGTGTTATTCGGATCCATATAATAATAATCTATACGCTCCTGGCCATATTTGGTTCGAAAATACTTCTTTAAAACGAAATAATACTTAATCAATTTTGATCAAAATTTTTATAACTTTGGTCGAGTACCGTAATACCAAAAATTATGAATGAAAACTTGTAACTTTCTTTATTAACTGGTGTTTTTCTTTAGCTGGACAATAAAAACTATGCTCCTGAACTAATGCGACGTGAGATAGTGTTGTTTTTATTACAAAACAAATAAGCAAAAAACATGTCCTCCTTGACATAAAAATAAGCAAAACTAAATTCTCAAAACTAAACTCTCCTCAAAATATCTCGAAATTTATTTTTCTGGGATAGGTATTATGTAGTCTAATAACCCGGTAAACATTCAGATTTATATTGTCAACGGGATAAAATATTAAACAAGCTAGGTAGGTATAGGTAACCCGTAATTTGGTCGGTGTACACGATACCTATTGTAAAATTATACAGTTTTGTTCGCATTATTTTCTATAATTTCCTCGAAAAAAAATATCTAGAACAATAAACTTTTTGAAAATCAAATAGCATAACACTCTTTTTATTTTATTTATTAAATCTCAATTCAATTTTATTAAAAACTGGTAATTTTTTGTCATCAATCTCAAAGGGTTTCAAAGTAACCGACATAATTGAGATACAAGCCTCACAAGCAACCATTGGGAGACGGCTCTTAATGAAACGCCGAAAATGTTTTATCGAAACTTCGCAACAAAAAACACTCGTAAAAACACAAAACCCGAACTACTTTTGAGGATCAAGTAACTAAAAACGAGTGGTCCGAAACAAGAAGTGTACAGTTACTTCCCTTTAAGGGCGAGGACAGAATGCGTATTGTGTGCTGTTGCCATGGCGATGGCGCCAAATTATGGCTAGCAAATGTTTATTGTGGCATTGTACTTGTAGCATATGTTTCATGTTACAAATAGGGAGCGGAGAATTACATACGCGTCTAGGATTCATATTATGACGCGTCTGTGCTTCCTATGTTATACCATTATTATAATGGTCTCATGGGCGTCATATTTATTCCTCACGGCCCGGTGACTGTCACCTGGGGCTTTATTCTGTATCGTTCAGTTACTTAGTTAGTAACCCTAACTGGGTTATTAACTAAGAAAACGAAGGCAAAAATCCTATTTTTGCACAAATTACCAACCTAGGTCGGTATGGTGTCATATCAGCATACCATGTTAGTTGCTATCTTGTACAAAAAGAATACAAAAATAGGATTTTTGCCTCCGTTTTCTTAGTTAATAACCCGGTTTGGGTTACTAACTAACTAAGTGAACGATACAGAATCCAGGGGCTGGGCGGGGAATAAATATTCTATCTATCCCGATTCACCTTAGTATGAGCGGGGAATAAAAATTCTATCTACCGATTTTGTTCTCTGACAGGGACATGAGGGACCTACTAAAGGGAGTCCTGCAGGATTCACTTTCGTATTTACCACGCTCCCACTCTGGTCACGACCAAAGCAACAAGTGACAGGTCCATTGCTGTCTGCCGGATCGCTGCCGAATCCGTTTAAAAAGGGATCATGGCGCGCCACCTCCTATCATTCGCTCAAAGCCTAGTCCATCACTGAATTACTTACCAAGACTCTGTGCTTCTTTTAATTAATTCTTACTTGTATCTTTATCACTGTTATGCCATTGCCATTTAATACCAGTCTCTCGTTTGCATTGTTACGCGTATCACTTTCTTAACACCTCTTTCACCCGTTACTAAAAACACTAATTAAGTTAAACCTGTTAAAACGAAAAGGATTTGCTTGTAGCGTAACTTTTAAAACGTTGGACACGCTGTCAATATTTTATTTCACCAAGGGAGGGCCGATTAAAAAATTATAGTTCACTTAATTACCTTTAAGTGAACGAAACATACATCAAAAGATACCGGCTCTACTTTTACTTATAATGAGACATGTTCCAATGTGACTTATTAGTTATTATGAATATTTTAGTGTTGCAGACATACGAGTAATGTATTGCACATGAGAATGGCATGTTTGCAAGGAAAGGGTTACGAATTAAAGATTGACCAGAATAGAAATATGTATAAGTAAAAGGCAGTTCTGATCACTGCTTTGATTCTATGGCAGAACTCTAGTTCTCATCAAAGGGTCGTGGATAAAAATTCTGGGCACGACATTTAAATTTTCAGAGTTACCTCAGTCCTCATGTGTGTTCATTTTAGGAAACTAAGCTTCATCGAACATTGTTTTTGGATGCCGTTCCAAGTATTAATTTAAAAGTACGAGCCTGCAGGATGAACTCGATACATGACTTTACATCGGATCAAAGACCTCAATTTTGAGCAATCTAGGTACCGTTGCGATCCTGTGTAATTAGTCTCGAAAATTTAATGTCTGAACTCCTCTTGTAATTCTAGCCTCATTAATGATCTACCGCTGAGTTAATAATGCCAATTTTAATTTAAACTCTATGCTCTTAAACTTACGTGCCAAACTGATTTGAAGTCTTTGTTCTCAAAAGTACACTTAAAGTTATTCTTGTTCCGCCCCCAGACGCGTCGTGGAGTGGAATAGTGTTTATAAGTTATGATCATTTCCAGCGACTTGCGAAGGATATGGTTATTGAACTGTTTTGCTTTACTGCATTATGTTATGATGCGTAGGCGCAATGGCTTGCCGATTATCAGCTTTGCGGTTCGCTATTTGCCGACGAGAGGTATCTCTGTATGACTCATCGCTTGGTTTTTCTCTTTTGAACTCACAACATCACTGCCTGTATTCATTATGATCCTTGCCCTTAGCCATATGACTTGTTTACGGTCGCTATAGAAACCTATCGATTGTGTTATAGTTTTTTGTATGTTATCATCATCACACTAATATAACAAAGGTGAGAGTTTTGTCTATATTTGTGACTTCTTCACGCCGCAAGTACTGAACCAATTTGGCTTAAATTTGGAACATATGCTATTTCCAATCTGGATTACTTAGGCAACTTAGATATAAAGGTTGGAATAAGACACGGGAACGGGAATGAGAAATTCAGAATTTGTAAAAAGTTAAAAACCGAATTTTCAAAAAACTGGTAACACAGCTAGGTCTTTGATTAAGTGCGTCATAAATCATAACCGTTAGTAGTTACCCTTTTCCTATGTACTCGTGTACTTTTTCTACCGTACTCGTACCATATATAACATACTGGCAATATGAATAATATTAAAACACGACCTATATTTAAATACTAGATTACTTAAATAAGATAGCTTACGTGACAAAAGTAATTAATTTGAGCAGCTACTCGTCCATTGGGGCAATAATTAGCTATGTCTAGTAATAATATAATAATAGCTTCCTTGAGCCGACGGCGCCGGCCATTATCTCATTAACATTCCTAATTAAAGTACACTGTAGTAGTAGTAGTATTGTTAATTTCTAACTATTCCACACATGATATCATGTCCTCTTATCAGATACCATAAGGCGCTAAAGGAATGCCATAAATGTACAGTATAATGCTAGAATTACAATGATAGTTTATCTTAACACCTAGACTAGAATTTATCATCGTGCGTTGATATCATTATACGTTTTCTAGTTGACCCGGCAAACGTTGTTTTACCATAAGGGAGACCGATGCTCAAACCTACCGAACATACACACTACACAGGAAAATTTCATAGCAATGCGTCGTGCTGTTACGAAGGAGTTTGGTAAAAAACGCGAGCGAGACAAGAGAATTTGATATATTTGATTCTTACATAGTTTATTTAACTTATACCTAGAGTTATAATGATCTTAGATTTGAATCTCGTTTACACTTTCTTTCCATTAGCAATCGTAGAAAATAATAGATATGGTAACATGACAACGGTTGCTGATGATCTTCTTCGGAGATACATACAATCGAAGATACATACATTGCTTGATATTGGTATTACCTAAAGTAAAGTGAAGTAATTTGTTGCTATAGGTACTGCATCATGGTTGATCGCTATAACCCTTGACAAATTCACTGCTCTCTGCCGGCAATAGAGTCTTCGCAGTGTGGCGGCTGAAGGCTCCCAGTCACAGCAGACCAGAGTCAATTTAAAAATAATATAAGCCTTCGTTCCTATTAGGAAACAAAACAAAAATTATAAGTTGAACAACAATTGCATCAAAGAATTGGGTTATTTTTGTAAAGATACTTAAACTTAATTAATGTAGTTTAAACTGATTAATTAATCTACTACGATGCCATTGAATTACGTCCGCCTCATTTCTGAAAAAGGCTTCCTTAATAAAGGGCGAAGGCTTCCTTAATAACAATAACAGACGTGGTTAATAACAATTAAATGATTGACGTTCATCTTGATAACATATTTTCTTTTAATTATATTTGTTGTTATTGCATGCTATATAAGGTACCGAAAATCATTTGAACTGACTTCAATAAGAGGGGTTTATATGTATAGAAACTAATTATTTTTTCAAATTTTTTTTCAGGTACATTTATAACAATCTTATTCTTTTCGGAGCTACAGAATAAACCGTCAACGTTGGTAAGTTTATCTTACTTTGATATCAGAAATTACTACCTCTCGCCTTTTGTCCGGAACTCAAGGAGACACTTGCTATAAAAGGCTTATCTTAAAACAAAACCAAGTCTTCGCGTTAAATATGTGCAAGGATAGTATTGCGGTATTCACGACCAGGGCTGCTACAAATCTGGATTTATAAATATTATTAAATGTTAATATTGACTTGCCAAATATATTTCAATGATTTATTTGCTCTTCGTAACATTTATACATTTTCATTTCAATAGGTAATGTTGGTAATCATCAGTGACCGAAGACTGACCAAATATGACATGAGCTCAGAGTTATACAAATACATAGACAAGCCAAGAGGTACCAAAACGTCCCGCATAATAAAATGCTTGAAACTCATTAAAATGTACTACAGTCAATAGAAATTCTGAAAAGAAAAGAGATTTAACGGAAGTTATTGTACAGCTGTTGAATTTTCAACCCAGCCTCCTGAATGTGTAACAGAACCTCGTTGTACCCATTTTTCAGATTTTATCAAAGCAGATTATCAATGCTATTATAGCTTGGAACGACGCAACGTGCTGCATTGGTTTATTTTGGCCTCTGGTTCCATAATTGAAACGAAATGTGTAGTTCTACTTCAGATAACAATAAGTATCATACGCTTACCAAAATTTATGAACAGTTGAAGAAAAGAAAAGTAAAGAAGAGAAGCACAAAAACTTACTCAAGCCTAAGTTACGGGTGAAAAAAAACTAACTGCTGTGGCTATCATAGCTCATTCTTCAATAAACTGTGGTTTATTCGATGTGTAGTTCTACAACCCTACACATAAGTGGGTCAGGGGGCCGCCGCCGGTCACGAATTCACACACCTTTACGTGACCGTGGACAATAAGCAAGTGTCGCGTAATTGGCAGCTTTCAGGAGCTACAATATTACGAGGATATTCGAGCTAATTATAACTAAAATGATCAAAAACATTAGGTACACATCTCTTCCACAAAGATGCGTGACGTAGACGCAAACGCTTTTGGAAAAAAAGTAATTTTAGGTGACATAATTGAATGACTCTTTAAGTCGACTTGTAGTTATCATAATACATATTATGCGATGTTTTACAAGAGCTTGTACGTTAGGCCTATGTGAAATAAAGATATTTTGACTTTGACTTTAGTTATTTTGAGAACACAAATATTTTGAGAAACTTTTGAGATGAACGATTTCTCTACAGTACATAAACTTAATAATAAGTAGTAACATGAACATAAAAAGTACGTAAATTTTGACAATATAAATAAATTAAAATAAAAATTAAAAAAAAAATACTAAATTAAATAAAAAAACGTAAAAAACGTAAATTTTTCCTAATGGTAAAAAAACTTTAAAAGTTAAAAATAAAGGTAAGGGACTTTACTTTACCAGACTTATTAATTATAGGAAAAACACTTAATAACGTGAAAATTCATGCATTATTTAAAAAGCATGTCACTGTATCTTGCTTATCATTTATCACTGCTGCTCGTCAGATTGCATCATTTACATTTTCTCATTCGAAATTGTGCTCATTTCATATTACATTATATTTTTATTTTTGATTACTTACCTTATATATCCTCAATAATTAAACATAAGTGACATATATTATTAGGAACAGATCTACTCGTAAGTATCTAATTGAAAGGATGTTAAAAAAACTTAGAAATGTAATATTATTCAATTTACATTGACATTTCATAATATCATAAGTTATCATTGCATCGATCATTTTATTTGGCAAACTTTTTGTAATACAAATGAAAATATTTTTGAATTATAGGTCATTATTGACATAATCTGCTCCCCTTTAAACATAAAAAATGATTTGAACCCCGAAAGAAATAAATTAATTAATTCATATAAATAACAATAATATGAATACAGCTGTAGTGTCTGTGGGCGCGCGGGCGCATATCGAATAGATCGAATGCAGTAATTAGTTGATTTCGTCATGGACATCGATTCAGTGCTTGGACTGATTGAGTGATTAAAATTTAAATACTAGCTAGACAACCTGCGTAAAAAAGTATTCATCGTTATCGTAATCGTTATCTAATTCTGCCTCGCGATTGGCTAACGCAAATCAGGAACCCAATCAGCGGGCAGAATTAGTAAACTACTACGATAACGATAAATACTTTTTCTTAGACAATCTAGGGGCTGACCTTAACATGATCTCATACTTGTACGAATAGATCGAATGCAGTAATTAGTTGATTTCGTCATGGACATCGATTCAGTGCTTGGACTGATTGAGTGATTGAAATTTAAATACTAGCTAGACAACCTGCGTAAAAAAGTATTCATCGTTATCGTAATCGTTATCTAATTCTGCCTCGCGATTGGCTAACGCAAATCAGGAACCCAATCAGCGGGCAGAATTAGTAAACTACTACGATAACGATAAATACTTTTTCTTAGACAATCTAGGGGCTGACCTTAACATGATCTCATACTTGTACGAGTACATACATTATGATTATGTCAATATAATCATAATAATAATGGCATTTGTCATGTCTTATCAACCCCTTCAACTTCCACTACTTAGCTAATACTCGTAGGAACCACAGTTCTCAGAATAACCGTTCTGCACTTTTGAAAATTGTTAGGCGTTAACAAGTAGATAGATAATATTGTATTGATATTAATCTTCTCCTCAAATTATAAAGGCGAAAGTAAGTATGTAAAAGTAGGTACCACGCAGCAACGACGAACTGAACCGATTTGACTGTTTGGTAAGATATTTTCTGTTAAATCAATGGAGTCACAGGAAAAAGTAAAGTGGAAATTACATCATTTACAAATCTTACAATAAGCTATTGATGAATAGAAAACTTTTCTAGGCAAGGTTCTAAAAAATCTAGACCCAGAAAACAGACCCGGATTTTGATTATAACCAAGTCATGGAAGGACGCGTGCAGAATTCTAAAACGCTCGTAGGTGCGTCAGGCGTGAGTCAACAGCGTGAACCGTGGACAAGTGAATTATTGCACCGACCGTTACCATACCACATCGTGATCGGAATACACCAGTTCTAATTAATAAACGTATTGCTCCTCTTAATTAGGGCTGCAATTATCTCAGGCGTCCGTCACCCAAATTCCACAAACAGACCGAGGAGGTGGCGCGACCTGACAGGGACGCGCCTCCCAGGAGTGTCGGCAGCGGCCAGGCTGCCGGCAGCAGCGACGGGACCTGGCTGGCGAGGCCTGGCGGGAGTGCGGTGAATACACAAGTGAATCCCATACTCCCGCCAACGTGGCCCGTCGTGGTACCTAAAGCACAGGTTTTATTGGGTGCAAGCCCCACATAACCCCTTCGTTTCCCCTGACGAAGGGGTATGCGTCAGGCATTTCCTGTGGATAAAAAAAGGGCTGCAATTATAAAATAAAGGATAGGAAATATAAAGGATAAGCCGTCACGCATGTATTTTTAGGCTCCGCCCTAAAGCATTCTTTTTAATTTGTCTAAACTGTAAAATAGCGCTTATTTAAGCGACATTATGCAGTGCTGTCAGTGATACCGTATTGCTGTGGGCGGTAACGACGCCATGTTTGATATTTTTTTGGCTTCAACATACGTCGCATATTTCTCGTCCTCTTAGCGTAGCGTACTTTGTCATTGTATAAGATGCTGTGTGAAGTGACAACAGTTAACAAATGAGCGCATAGATTTTACCGGTACACTCTTTTGGTAAACTTTTTGGGACTTTTTAATGTTAGGGCTGTAGAAATTATTGAGCATGACACAGCAATTTAATTGACAGGATGAAGAGCGTAATGAAATAAAGTACTTTCTCCTGCAATAACAAAAAAGTATACATAACGTACTCCTGCTGCTCTGAGCCATGTTGGTCCTTATTTAATATTTATTTGACCCTAAAAGATCATACTAGTGTCTCTTAAAGCCTAGCTCATCGACCACATTACTTGAAATCTACAGCATGCTCAACTCCCCACAATCTAATCTGAAAGGTTAGCATAAGTTGTTGGATAAATCTCGATTTGGTATTTTCATACTATCTATAAGCGGGGAATAGCCGAAAATGTATTACTCTATCGACTTCTTAGCATTATCTTGTACTAGCTCTGCAGAAGTACTCGTATCGTGGATGGTTTCAGCTTTCAGCTCTTTTTGTAATTGTCTCAAAGTCATTAAAAGTTGAATGTATCACGCGTTTTATAAAAAAATATTGCAGTTAATTGATA
The DNA here is from genome assembly GCA_963855885.1 of Coenonympha glycerion. Taxonomy (NCBI): domain Eukaryota; kingdom Metazoa; phylum Arthropoda; class Insecta; order Lepidoptera; family Nymphalidae; genus Coenonympha; species Coenonympha glycerion. Next base: position 15,492,621 of record OY979633.1, read on the forward strand.
CATGTCTTGACATTAACTTTTTCAGCTATTTTGGAAATATAATTTTATTAATATCAATTTAATCATATAATTCGCATAGTGACACACACACATTGACAAACTCTACGTCCATTACCCTATCCATTACAGTACATTACAGTAGAGTATGTAGGTCTAGTTTCCTCGTAGCTAGTAAGTAGGGCTCAGATGTGATAAGCTATCGTAGATACGGTGATAAACTGATAACCGCCTAGCTGAAGCTAGCGTATTACACAATCAGGCCGATGACTGGCTTTATTATGCTAGAGAGTCATTTTACATCTACTTGACCTGGATATTACTAAATAGCTGTTATATTTTACCTATTATGGGTAACATCATAGGTTCATAGAGATTAGATCTATACCTACTAATGGCTTTCGTTCCAATTTCACTGAGTAATTAAGCATGGATTATAATTCTCTTTTTGGGGTTATGTACGCTAAGTAAAACCCTATTACTAAGAATCCGCCGTCCGTCTGTCCGTCTGTCACCAGGCTGTACCTCTTGCACCGTGATAGTTAGACAGTTGAAATTATCACAGATAATATTGTATTTCTGTTGCCGCTATAACAACAAACACTGTAAATACAACACAACAGTATGACCTCTTGGATTTTAAGCGTTGATAAAATTCATGTTCGCCACGATTTAATCACGTTTTTTTAGCTCACACAAAAGGATTGCGCTCTAGAATACATACTTGAAAAGATTATGTTAATTTTACTGTCAAACATATTCTCTGATACATATTTAGACTCCGTAGAAGTAGCTATTGGCAGTAGTCTAGAAAGATTATCCTCTACAGCGATGAAATACATTGGTGTTTGGACTTTGAAAGATGGATCCTTTTCACGCAGGAATTATTAGGGTATGACTTAATTTTTTTACCTTCTTACTTTTACAAAACTGTCTATCATAACATAGGGAATATCATGAAGAGATCAAATAGGCGTATGTGGTATATTATCTTACTGAAAGTAAAATGTCTCTGAGAGCTCGGCCCTTATCTCTATCTTGTTGTAATGTAGTAAATAGCTCTGCAGCCCACTAACCCACATTGAAACAACGTAATGAAGCAAATCCTTCCTATAATAACCTATTGCAACCCTCTTTTGCCCAGGGAGGGACTTGATAGCTTAACTTCAATGCATTCTCAAGCCAAATGCCAAGTTTCAAGATTTGTGGAGAACCTATCAAAAACAAAAACTTTTTGCTGTAAATTCTCAGCAGCAAAGAAAAGTAATAAAAAGGAGCAATTGTGCTACGGATTAAAGGGACAAGGAAAGAGAAAATCAAATCCAACATACTTCAAGACACTCTTGAAGTATTTAACGCTCTTTGCGATTCAGATAGTATAAAAAGTTTTAAGTCCATAGGTCGCTGGGTACCTATACCACTTCTCCGAGTGCAGTTTGGCATACCATTAGATTATCCTCCGATGGAATTAAAAAATAGCGCCACGTTAAAAAAACGTATGCAGATTTTGCCTTCATGTAGACATGTACATTGTTAATGTATGCACCTTTCAACAGAACAACTGGCTGACGTGACAACGGCCTGTAACGGTCACGTCATGTCATGGTCATGAGACGACGTCGCGAACCTCATCTCCTTCCATTGCTGGGACATAAGGAAATCAGAACCTTATTACAAAGGCTTTTAAGATTACATTAAAAAACTATATGTCACGAACCTTCCTTAATTTAGAGTTACAAACACAGTTAAGAGAAGACATTGCCACAATAGGATAGCTTAGTGACGTCACTTTGAAAGCGTGCTTGGGTACTAGAACAAGATTAAATAAAATAGCAATTTAATACACATAGATATTATGTTTCGAAAGTTTTGAAATATACAGAATCAGCGGCAATAACTGTATGCTTTTCAATTCAAACTATAAGAACCAGCGAAATAATTATTATGACAAGGAAAAATATTAATACAAATACGAGTGCATAGGTAGAAGTTGTTAAGAACCGTATAATAATTATTATATTATAATCGTTTTTAAACCAATAAAATTAACGGCGTAAAAGCCGTATTTAAGCGATCTTTAGTGAAGTTTTGTTTAAAAACTATAAGGACAATTAGTTTTAAATTTAAACGTCATGTATATTGGGTCTTTAATCTAAAATCGTTGAGAAGCAGAAACACGATTGGATAAAATTTCCTCGATAGAAAGTTCTCCCAAAAGTTGCTCTACAATCTCAGTTTTTCTCGTTTTTATCGGAAACTGCAATGGATGTAATTGTAATTTTTTTTTAATGTGTTGGTAATAATTATATCTAAAAAGGTTGAGAAACAGATTTTTGATAACTGGCTTAGTTTTTGAGTAATTAAGTAAAGGGTCGTTTTTCTGTCATATTCTTCCGCGACGCTGCATGTCGCACCAATCAACGTATCCGTGAGAGTGACAAAGACAAAAATAAATTCAATAAATCCCCTTAACAGACAAACATGCGTATAGCAACGTATGATACACGTACTTTTTGTTTTGACCAAGTGGATTAGTTCTTTGGAAAAGGAGAGTCTTCTCCTTGAAGAGCGGCCAGCATTACTTTTTGTTCCTCAAAATGTTCATAATGTCTCTCGGAATTGCTTTTGGGTCTAACAATGAGATGATATCATGGTTTTTGCTGGTACGCTGTATGAATATAGATTTTGACTTGTAAGTTTCATGTCGTATTGAACAATTATGTGATTTCTCCGAAGAGCTAAAGCGTGGCATACATAATTTATAGCAATTTAAGTTTTGCCCGTGATTCGCGTCTTATGTTATCGCTAATACTCGTAAAACATGCCGCTGAGAAACTTTCATATAAATATTAAATTACATAATATCTTTAATCTTTAATATTTATTTCATAATACTTATTGCAATTGAGCCATTAAAATATAAAAATACACTTGTTTTAACGCTCAGTGATAAGATAATGTATAATTTCTTTAAAAATAATAATATTAATTGAAAGAGATAACTGTCGAGAATAATAATAACGTAATGTTTTTTTATGAATGAAAGGTACCTAATAATAACATGTATGAATTGATTCATCCACGAGTATTTTTATTGATTGATTAAGTATACTAATTTCCACAGTTACAATCAAAGTTACACTTCTTTATCTACTACCCATTAGGATAGATTACCTTGGTCATAAACTCTGATTCTTTTTTCTTCGACTAAAACCTGATATTATTAAATTTTCACTCGACTCAGGAATCAAATGCTCGACCCCCTACATTTTACCGCGACTGAAATGAAAAGCAGAGTGTGTAACTCGGTTATAAAATGGCTGGCTCAATCTGCTATTTTCGTTAGGTATAAAAAATGGGAAAGATACCCAAATCGCTTGAGGTGTGTTTATAAAATCTGAAGAGTTCCCTCAATTTAACCAAGATCCCATCATCAGTTCCTGAATTAATGACTATAGTCATCAAATCTACTATTATCTAACTATAAAAAATACCCAACTCGCTTCAAGTATACTAGCAAAATTTGAAGAATTCCCTCGATTTCACCAAGATCCCATGATTAGATCGTGACCTAATGACCATAGGACAACTTGGAAAATATTACTCTTTCAAATAATACCGAAATTGTTTTAAAGCATCCATAAAAAAATTTGAAGAGTTCCCTCAATTTCTCCAGGATCCCATCATCAGATCCTGACCTGATTAAAATGGGACCATCTGGAAACTATACCCTTTTAAACAAAAAAAAAAAATTCGAATCGGTCCACGCGCCTTCGAGTAATCGGTGAACATACATAGATAAAAAAAAGATTCCGACGAATTGAGAACCTCCTCCTTTTTTGAATTCGGTTAAAAATGCATGGTTTACGGACTGCTAAATGTTACTAGTAATATAAAGACTAAAATCTGTGATAAAGACGTACTCTCGTCAATAGAACCATGTATATGAGGACCTGGCGGACTGCGTGAAAAAATGTCGTCAGTTTACTGGTGTCGAAAAAGTTTGTTTTGACACCAACGGCGTAAATAGTAAGCTGACCGCAGTGTCATTTATGGACCGCGATGCACGCCACAGATCACTTCACTATGTTATTTTAGCCCACACGCGGTTTTCCACAGGGAGTCAGGGACGTTTTTTCCATTTATTGTGGAGTATTTTATCAGATAGCGCCACTACTATTTCTTGTACGAGTATGAAGAAAGTTTACGGTAAAAATATTCAGATGGGTTCATCCTTAGGTTCATATCGGAGAGTGCAGTTTCCAATTAAGTGTCGATCGGCGAGTTCTGGCTAGGTTTAGCAGTTTGCACCGACTAACGGCCTCGCACCTGGACCACAGAACATTATTACCCTAGCCGGGAAGAATACCAACTTCATGTACACAAACAATGGGGCCACGTAATATAACGCCATCTATCTTTACCCCCCCAGAAACTTCTTTGAGCGGGAATTTTAAATTAACTGTTTTATGTTTATTTTTGAAAAAATAGTAAAGCGCAATTTCAAAAGTAGTTCATGAATGAAGAAAATACAACATAAAATTATATTGCATTTTTTCATTCATAAACTACTTTTGAAATTACGCCTCATAACAGGAATCGATTTAGGGACTGAAAAAAAAGATAATTGTGTGTTAAATTAAATAATTTATTTGAACCACAATATTATCACAATGATTATTATTACATAGTACATGATTATGATACAAACAAAATTAAAATTAAGATTTACCTATGGTATGTCTTGAAGAGCAAACTATTGTCAGGACTCAGGAAACGAATTCTCCCAGGTATGGGGAAACGATGCAATGTTTGGATCATTAGCAGGAGAACCGTCCACACACAGAGTACAATATTTATCATAACGGGCACTTTCACACTTGAAATTGTCTCTCATTTTCTTTATTGGTAAAAGAAAAAAACTTGAGTTCTTCTCTTACTGAATATTACATAACTTCTGAACATGAACACTATTACAAATACAAAATGCTCGACTCAGCGGAATTTAGTATAGACTCTGTTTAAAATAAGTGTAGATTATTACAAAAAAACCGTAAAAAAAAGAAAATATACGACACAATCAAGCAACAAAAAAATTAGAAATCGGCCATATTGAAATCATAGACAAGTAGAGTAAAACATAGACTAAAACTTGTTTGAAATTTTCTGAAAACCACAGATAATTGATAAGTTAAATTTTTTTTCACAGCCCTTTTTTATTTATATTGTTGTATACTTAGATTGTATTTTATTTCTAAGTAATACATATAATGTAAAAAATCTTAAAAAATGAATTATAAGTAAAATTTGATGACTGGGTTGCTAGTCTAATAATTAAAAATATTATTATCTTATTAAATAGCAACACAATTTTCTTTCTCGCTCGCACTTTGTAACCCCCACAAACGGACCCATTGTTCCTTAAGTAAGTTGACCCCCCCTGACCTGGACGCTGTACATGCAAATTAACCTCCGTATCACCTAACCGTACCCACCGAGCTCAGAAACGAATTACGATTGCATAATATTGTTAGTTATAAGGTTGTGCCTCTGCAGCCATGCTGTCTGTAAGTTAGAATGGAAAATGAAAAACAAAATTGGTCAATTGCAAGTCAGTCTCGTGCACTGAGGGTTTCGTCCTATCAAGCCTCATTATCAACAGTATTAAAGTTAACTACTAAGTTAATGATAGGGATATATTTCCATCTCCTCATGAGATATCCTAAAAGTTATGTAATAACTTTTCATAATATATAAGAATAATAATTGTATATCATGACATTTTTGAAAAGAGCAAGTGCCGAGTTTCTTGCCAATTCTTCTCGGTGCAAACTGCAGTCCGAACTTGGCGGTAGAGTTTTTGACATTTCATGGGCGCCTGTTATTTAGGCCTATGTGAAATAAAGAATTTCATTTCATTTCATTTCATTTAACTAAACACCCCTGCCTGCCAAATTCAAAAACGAGCAAAAAAAATCACGTTTTTTGTATGGGAGCTCCCTTAAATATTTATCTTATTCATTTTTTTGTATTCGTTGTTATAGCGGCAACAGAACTACATCATCTGTGAAAATTCAAGCCTGTAGCTATCACGGTTCAAGAGATGACAGCCTGGTGACAGACGGACGGACGAACAGACAGCGAAGTCTCAGTAATAGGGTTCCTTTTTTACCCTTTGGGTACGGAACCCTAAAAAAAGAGATTTAGCGACTCCACACGTTTTCGTGGTGATCTGGCGACTGCATCTGAACGGTGGTTGCTATGAGACCGGTCCGCAGGAACCTTTCGCCATATCTCGCGCATTGACAGCCGTTCAAGGGTTATCATTATGAGATTTTGATTGAAATATCTGGCAGCCCGTATCTGATAATTATCCGGCTCCACATAATTGGGCAGTGGGCAGCTATTTAATTGTTTCTGCGCATAATTTATTCACACTTACTTGGATAAAATAAATCAAATTCATATCAACCCAGACTTTATCTTTTTTTTTTTATTAAAATGTTACAATAAAACTTATTATTAGCTTATTCTAATTATTATACAAATCTTGCCCGCGTGGAATGGTGCCAAGAATACTGGCTGCATTTCCGCGTTGAACAGCTAGGCTGATACGTTGCGCAAAAAATGAGCCAGCCCTTCTGTCACCAGTTGAGGCTATTAACCGCGGGGAAAGCTCTCGAAGGAATTTTTTGGCACTATGACTCCATGGCCCCAGGGTCTCCACGGCAAACGGGACAAATATGTAACTCTCTAAAAGAGAGGCATACTTGCGACGCTTACCGGATTCAGCAGTCTCAGCTGCGGCTCCCGGCTTTGATTCTGTCTCCCTGATATGAATCGAAGCCAATGTGTCAACGCATGTTGCATCCCACATCAGCGCCCGACCCCGTTCCCAGGGAACCAGCGTCAATCCATCAGGTCTCTTGCCATCATCACGACTAATTCCTGCTGGCTCCAATAGGGCAGGAATATCAATGGTGGCAAGAGCCCTTTTAATAACATCGTTGAGGGAACCATGCCGAAAAAGCCTACCGGCGCTCCTGTGGCAAGAGAGTCCGTGAATTCCAAACTTGTCTACCTCTTTTCCACACGGACACCTGTGCTCGTGGCACAGTGGTGCACCCAACCTGAGTCCTACATCTACACGGAAACTTTCATTTTCGAGAAGGGTGCCGAGATTTCTAGATGGCAGAGCGTGGAGCCAATAGCCAGATTCTTTTTCAGACAAAGCTAAAAACCTTGCACGATCATGAGCACTTGTAAGATTTTGTATTAAAGTTGTGTGTGTCAGCCGAACCAACGGCACATCCCAAAGTTTTTGTGTAGTACGTTCCTCCGGGATGTGGGCATTGGGACACCTGACCTTCCAACTCTCTAAGGCCTCTGTGGCATAGGCCAAAGAAACCGAATTGGAACCGAGAATTTGAGAACTGAGCTCACGTATACTATGCACAGAGGACAGAAAAGCCGGAAGAGCAACACTAGAAATTTTTCTCACGCCGATGCCACCATATTTGACCGGTAAAGTAGCTTGGGTCCAAGAACGTTCATCAAAAGATAAATTCAGAATTTTTTCTAGCGCGATTTTCAAGCTGGCATCCATATTTTCGAGAAGTCCAGGAAATTTCCAAATTGGGCTCGCGCGCAGTATGTACATTAATTTAGGAACAAAAAGGCAAAATTTTAGAATAGAAAATGCAATGTGAGAATTTAGTGTGCCCAATTTGTTAACATTATCAGAAAAAAGTTTAATTTTACTATCCAAGAGTGGTTGTATGGCTTCGCTAAAAAGTGGAGCGCCTAGGAGGCAAAGTGTATGTTTATTTACTATTTTAATGTCAGGGGCAATTTCATTAAAAAGTTGGGAGGCCAAAAATATTTGTTCTTGTGACAGTTTTTCCGTAAAAAATAATTCGCATTTAGAGAAATTTAGTTCCAAACCAATTTCACCAAATTTTTGCTTAATTTGCTTAAGGTCTTCTAGGACATCATCTACGTTACCTCCAATCGTTCCATCATCAAGATACCATATATTAAACTTAGATTTTAAATTTGATATATGGTTATGTATCCCTAAGCTGAAAAGGGCTGGACCTAAAGGATCCCCCTGCTGGACACCAACATTGGACTTAATGTCGTTTTCTCCAAAAAATAATTTTGAAGGAGAACTATAACATTGCCAAACGTAAGGATAATTTATAGCTTTACTAATTACTATACCATATCCCATAGCTCAACTAAAACATACATTGTCAGTAACGAAACAGATGTTAGTTCAGAACCTATATCATATAGGTACCCGTTTTCATAGTTATAATATTATTAACCTGTATGTAATTGCTCAACTAAAACACAAAATGCTAATAGCGAAACAGTTGTAATGTCGGAACCTATAATACAGGTACCCATTTTCACATTTATAGCACTATGCATTATTTATAGCATTATAGCATTATTATCCCATATCCCCTTGTTCAACTAAAACACACTTGTTAAATGCGTACAGTGCTATGTTCAGAACCTACATAGTGGCCATTTTCACATTTATAGTGATAAGAGATTCAGTTTTGCCCGCGGCCCCGCCCGCGTCAAATTCGCTTTTTCATGAATCCTAAGGGAAACGTCATTTTCCCGTTATCGTTCCTTATTCCAACCTTTAAACATGCTTTCAAGCAAGTTCGCTTGAACAATCTATCTATAGATGTAGCTATAGATTACTCTAGAAAATTTGGTATTTTGAGTATCCCACGGGAACTACGGATTTTCCGGGATAAAAAGTAGCCTATGTTTTAATCCGGGTTATAAGCTACCTATGTTCCAAATTTCAGCTAAATCGGTTCAGTAGTTGAGCCGTGAAGGAGTAACAAACATACACACACACAAACTTTCGCCTTTATAATATTAATATATATTAGGATTCGATTGCAGACATCCGACGTTTGGTCATTACAATTTCTATTTCAATCACTGAATCTAATCTATTCCTTCACTGTAAGGACAGTGTAAGTTTGTTTTATAAGGTACTTATAACTTGAAAATAGAAGACCATGTCCTTACAGAACTAAAATTTGCAAGACATTTATAAGAGTTTAGAAGCGTAGATATCAATGCTAATAGGATATTCTCATTGGTTCGAACCGAAATTCCAGTATCCAACGTAGGTACTCGCTAGTAACGACTGAATACATTCCTTGTGTTAATACAAGGGCCCGCTATATCGTCTGGATCTACCGTCGGCCATAAATTTCCTGGGGTCCTTTCACCGTTGCAATTGCGCCTGCGATTCCGGGCTTCGCGGACTAATTTCGCTATCAGATTGCTCATTTGGAGGTATTCCGATTTGGTTCGTACGTACTTTTAACAGACCTCGAAAAAGGAAGAGATTTCGACCTGGTTTTGTGTTTTTTTTTTGTATCACTTTAAGGGCTTGAAAGTGATCCCCTGATGATGTACCCGATAATGCCATCTGCTTACTACCTAAAAATGGATACAGCTTGTTAAAATTTTCATTAGCTTTAAGTAATGAAGAATATCCTCTTATGCAGTTAAGTACACGTCGAGTTAGCCAGTAAGTGGAGTGTACAACATTGTAAAAGATTAATTGAATATGACTGTTTATTAAGATAGTTATATACACGTTGACTTAAACAACAATTACAAGTGAATATACTCGTAGCAATTTTAAGCTGAATAGGCATTAAAAGAGCTAAATACCTTGGCGGTTCGTTTTTGCCGGCATGGTGACAAACCGTGTCTTCATTACTAGACCAGGGGGCTAAAATGCAAGATGATTTGTCGACCCCTTTTCTCTTTGTCTTTATAAATCACTTTTCTAGTCTCTATTATTTAATTTGTTGTATTGATCCTAGTTCTAAAGCCAGAACAATTAGTTACTTTCAGCCATGTAGGTTTTACTAACAGTTTAAACTATTTCAGCTCAAGTTCCACAAATTAAGCCACATAATTTTATTTATGCTCGTTAACTATAATTTGGATTGAATTCCCTAAAAGTAGGTCAGCATCAAAATTTCGATCTTGAATCTTGAATTTTTTATTTACAATTTAAATACCTGATTAATCACCCGTATGCAGATAATTTACAATGATTATTCATTTACCGTTAAATGTCACTTAAAAGGTTACTTTCAAAAATTCAATTTATCGTTAAACGTGAAACGACGTGGATTCGAAGTTCAAACAAAGTTTTTATTTTTTATCAACGTGGAGTAAGTAGCAGTTGATTCCGTGAATCGAAAATATACTATATTTTTTTTAATTTTAACTAAAAATTTCTTAAATTGTGCCTCGAAACTTTGGGAATCGGGAGTCAGGACTCAAATCCTATAGACATGAATAAAACGCAATGTAAGTAATTAGTTTAGTAGTCATAGTTTTTAAACTTTCTTCTGTTCTATTGTTTCCGAATACGTGTTAACAAATTGGATATTTGAATTAATATCACCGTACATTACATCAGAACGGTTTTCGGAATTTCGCATTTGTCTAGATCTCTGGAAGCTTAAACGTTTCTATGTAGGTATATTCCTTTATCTGGGAACTGCCAGGCTTGTTAGCCTTTATGGCATATCTAGATAGACTAACAGTACACAGCAAGCTAAGTTTTGAATGCAAATTATTCACAGCTAGAATTTCATTGTAGGCTATTGTACATACAAAATGGTCTTAATAGTTGAGTTTAAACTGTTAATTTAGTGGATCGTATGTTTGACGTAAATATAAAATCAATTAAATATGAGGTTGGAATAAAAACCAAAATTATTTATAAGGTTTTTCAGTCATTTCCTGGAGTAGCCCGGAGTTTGAAAGTGGACAATGATACCTACCCTATTTATGTCTTGGAGAGCACATTGCCGCGTCATGAAAATACATAAATAATAACAGTCATAGAATAAAGAACTTGCCAAAAGGTTTCTCCGCCTTCCTCATGCACTACTGGTGATCTTTTTCTGTAATCATTTGCTTTTAATTAGTAAACATAGTCCCGTGATTTGTATTCAGCCAATGCGCCAAACATGTCCCTATCATGTACCGTTACGACATGAAATGCCCTTCCGCCGCACGGTGCCCATGTTTATTTCCGTTTCGAAACAGTACTTAAGACTAGTCATCACTTTCCATTGCAGCTTTGCCTTCTTCTTAAAAATATTCGAACCCGAATCTCTTCATTTACCTACCTCGACTCTGAGCTCTTCACAAAAAGAGCGCCTGACATCTTAGAAGGGGGTCACAGTCATACTTTAATTATGTACTCTAGATATTTTATGATTGTGACCTGCAACGCAAATCTACAAGTTTTATTCGAAAATCGGGTGGTAATATTTGAGACGCCTGTTAGTTTTTGTAATTTTTCAGTTTTTTTTTACGATAGATAGGCTTGCGCTTGACCACAATCATGTCCGATGGTCAGAAATGATGAGGAAAATGCCTATTCACTCTTCTCTTGAAGGCACCCAGGTCCCAGATTGTAGTTGGCTGGGAACACGGAAGCTATTCCACACCTTACCGGTTCGTATCAGAAATGTGGAACAAAAACGTTTCGTTCGAGTACGCCGATTTTTCATATTGTGTTTTTTGTTCACTTTTTTAGCAGTATTTCGGCATTCCATTGAAGGATTTATGTCAACAGGAGTTAGCTGGTATAATACAAATAGATGTAATGGCTTCTGCCTGACTGATGTTATTATACAGATAAAATTGCAATGCAGAGGGTGACTGCACGATTAATGAAATAAATGGACCCTAAAAATAGTCCTGGATATTTTGTGTAGTAGAGTGGATGGGGGCTCCATATTATTTATGATAATGTCGGATATCAAGACTCGCTTTAGCTAAGCCTACCCTTTGACAATAAATTGCACAGTAGTGGTTCTGTCGTTTGCGTCATGGGTTCGATTCCCACGGCCGAAAAATGTTTGTGTAGTGAACATTAATTTTCTCCTGTCTCTCGGTGTTTTTCTATATAACACCAAATATTATGTATGTTTACCAGCGTTCGGTAGTAACATAGGATGTCGCTTACTTTCAGGTAAAATTGTGATGTGTGCCTCATATATATATTAAAAAAAACTCATGTTTAAACTGGTGTCGAAATAGTATGTTTCATTACAAGTGCGGAAAGGCTGTTATTGCAAAGAGTTCCGACAAATGTCTACCCGAGCCGAGGCGCAGCCGAAAGCGAGGGTTGACAGTCGGAACAAGTTGCAATGACGGTTCCGCACGTGTACTGAACGATTATTTTTAATACAGTTGCGAAAAAATGAAGCAATTTAATAAAATAATAAAAACATAATAAACTCAACTAACTTAACATTTTCTGAAAAACTATTTGCTTTTTTCCCTTCTCTCCACGCAATAAATTCGTCGTATGTAGATATGTAGCGACTTTTGGACTTTTCCAGTAAAATGTTCTCCGAAGCATTTTGTGCAACAAACAACTAAACTCGCAAAGAAAATTTCTGAAAAATGGCGCCAACCGTAGAATATAAGCAGTTTTTTTCTTCGCCCATTCTGGTGATTTAAAAAAAAAATTTGGTCATAGACTAAATAATATTCTGGTACGCAAAGGGAACTATGCCCATACAGCCAAGTCTTCAGTAGAATTTTTTTATTGATATGAAATGAAAATGAAATTTAATGAGATGAAATGAAACCTAACCAAACTCATTCAATCAAATCTGATAATGAAACAAATTAGTAGCTTCTTTTTAGAAATATGCGTATTTGCATGAATCATAAAAACTTCTATGAATTTTTTTAGTAAAAACTTCATGGTTGGTTTTTCTTTTTAATAGACATTATTTTGACAGTTGGGAAAGTTAACGCACGAGTTCGGGAAAGGTAAAAAAAAAGCACGAGTATGTAATAGCCCACATCCCGAACGCTATACGTCCCTGCAATACGCCACTTTTTGAGCAACTGTATTAAAAAAGTATTTACGTCTAACATAACAGGGTGTAAGATAATAATATATAACATAACACGGCGTAAGGTAATGTTATTGGTGGTAACGGTTTCGCGTTTAGTTCTTCCCATCTCAAAAATGCTTAACGCGAACAAAGAAGTTTCCACTTTATTTCTAAGAGGTAGCTTTCACCAGTTATCGCGTAGCTTTTACAGGAGCTTTGACTTAACTCATATCGTCGGAGCTACCGGCTTGCGTCCGGAGGTTTTGCAAACGAAATGTCCGAGGTTATTGAGGTTATCATACTGCACATCGCCATTCAGCTGTCCTTGTCCGTGCGCCTGACTCATGCCTATATCCCTTGCCTTGCCGGCGCATACCATCATGTTATGTATTATATCTTACAGCCGTGCTATTCTGTTAAAATACTTAAAGCAGCGACGAGCGATCTATACATCCAACCAATTCGTCCGGTGTAATAGAATTCAATTTTGCATGCCATCTTCGGTATGGCAGGTATCTGACAGCTGTTTCAGGGATGTACACTTTCAAGAATAGCACAGCAGGAACGTATCTAAACTTTTGGTTGCAAACACTGAAGCAACCATGGCAATTCAGTTAATTTTTTTTAGATATATCACAACTATTCCGCCCCTTTGTATCTATATGTGCCTGCTCACTAACGCTATTATAAATATTATAAAGAAACGATGTATTAAAATTCTAAATAATAATATTTTCAATAATGGTCAATAATGCTCTACATAAAAGTGCGATGATAGAAAGTAATGATGATTATTTATTATTATAGACCCAGATAAAAAAATAACGCACATGACACGAAATCGAATACACAAAATTCTCTTCTAACAAAACGAAACAGCTTGACCGATTTTTATGAATTTTTGTATATAAATAAAAATATTTTCTCTAGTTTTCTACTAGCTCATTTGAAATATAATATTTGTGAAAACTAGACAACAAAGAAAATACCCGACTCAGTTGGTACTTGGTTGTGAGCTTCTTCTCAGTTCAGAGTGCGTTGCATGCCTCGTAAACTTAGTTTTAAATTGTCAAATGTATAGTTATTTCTACTAATCGGTATAAATATTCCTGACTTTGCTTGTAAGTAAATAAACCATTTTAATTTTCCTTCATATACGGCAAAACAACGTTTAACGGGTTAACCCGGGTTAACTAGTTAACTAGTTTTGTTATGAATACCTATAACAATTAGTATTGCACTCACAAAAAACTAAAGTTTGAAATAATTAGTATTAGTTTAGAATAGTATAGTATAGAAAGAAAAGTATAGAATAGAGTTTAATAAAGAATTAGTATAGCGATGCAACGAGGTAATGGGGACCAGCATTTTGGGAACAATTCCCTCTGACAGCGGTCTACTAGATTTATTTTAATATTTTACTTTTAATTTAAGTTTGACACAAATAAAGTATTCGTTTGTGAAATTATATTTCAAACTAAAAGATAGCTATGGTTTATCTCCCTTGATCTCTATTTTATCCCCTTGGGGGAAATTAAACGATTGCAGTAAAACAATTGAAGTTTTGTAAACAGTGTGTATTTTGAAAGTTGGTCAAATAGCATAAATATTGGCTGTATTTTGTAGATAAGTATATGTAGGAACTTATTATTTACATTTTACATGCGCATTTTGAGTATTTGCGTCTACTGTGCTATAAAAATATTATCATTGAAATTAGGTTCAACGTCTCCAAACATTTTATACACGAGATCCAAGGCCAATGCTATCTATTGATAAGACACAGAATCGGAAAAGAATACGATATTTGAACGAGATGTGAAATATGTAGTTGACAAATACGGCGTATTCTGAATTTCTAACCTATACTTAAATATTTATTAGCAATTGACAAAAAAATAACACCAACAGACTGGGATATTCCAAAACCTTTGCTATGCCTAAGCTGAGAGGCCACGACGAAGAAGAAGAGACATTAGACAGTCATGTCAAATATGTGTTTTATCAGTTTTAGTAGGTATTGCCACGACGAAGAAGAAGAGACATTAGACAGTCATGTCAAATATGTGTTTTATCAGTTTTAGTAGGTTATACCTACTAAAATTAAGCATCATGAGGGTCGTGACCTTCTACGAGACCAGCTTATTGATTAAGGCCCTCCAGGAATCAGTGGTCATCCCACTTCATAAAAAAGTGTCCACCTTAAAGTGCGAGAACTACCGGACTATATCGCTCATTTCACACGCTAGCAAAGTGCTTCTACACATACTGAATAAGCGTTTGGAAAACTACATCCGTGTCCAAATAGCTGAAGAACAGACCGGATTTGTTAAGGGTAAGGGTACCCGTGAGCAAATTTTGAATCTAAGGCAACTGATAGAGAAGTGTAGAGAGTACAATGTACCTATGGCCCTCTGGCCAATGGACTGTGTCGTCTGGTCCAAGATGTTTGAAGTCATGGCGGGGATGGGCGTTCCTGATCACCTCATTTTTCTCGTCCAAAATCTTTACTTACACGGGATCTCTAAAGTTCGGCTAGATGATAACCTCTCACAGCCGCTTAAAGCAGAGCGTGGTGTGAGACAGGGATGCATACTCTCCCAACAGATTTTTAACCTCATTGAGCATATCCATTGGGCATTGGGCCATCTGCGCCTGTAAGCAGCTGTCTTTCTTCGGCCCCCTGGCCAGAAAAAAGCCCGACTGCATCGAGCGGTTTATTATGTCTGGTCTCAGACCATGCTTCCAATCCACATAAAAATGGGATCCACGACTTTCATCTACAACTTACAAGCAGAAAAATCTATTACGCCCAAAGATTTAAATCGCTAGATGGTCCCTAAGCCTACATTGCTCACATCAAACACGTTCATAAACATTCTAAGTGAGTACTCTCAGCATTAATTTTACTTGTGACAGAGAAAGTGACAACATTTCGCACTCAAGACAAAAACGTGGACGGGTTTGGAGGTTTACGACTCATCTAGCGATTTAAATCTTTGATTGCGCCAAAGAAAACAGCACATGCCGTATAGCCAATGTTGTTTGTCGTAGGCCGAAACAAAAATATATATTTTTCAACGGCAAATGATATATTTAACGCAAGACGTATGCAGTGGAGTTGACACTGACACTTTCTGAGAAATCGGGCCGCGACCGATTTAAATCGGCCCACTGATAAACACGTCAATGGCGGTTTCCACATGCAATGAAAAATCATCAAATAAATCGCCCTACATAAGGGTTCGTTTAAGATAGTTGTACCTACAACAAAAATAGAGAATGCGTGAATGTTGTGGAACACTCAGTCGAAACTATGTTCACTCGAGCGAGCTGCGCTCAGTCGCTTACACTTGAGTTGATGAGTTTCTCATACCAAATCATATACCTGATTGCATTCTTGCATCGGGAATAGGTACTCTTTGTATGTGGACACAAAACAAGAGTTGAAAAAACGTAAAACTAGCCCCCTACAGTGTACCTTTCGAAAAGAAACTTCGTTTCTAAAACCGGCCAAGTACGCTGTACAAGTCTCTTGTAGTATGGAATCATCTGAGTCTAACTTAAGGCGTGAAATGGTACGAATTCACTTTTGTTGACGAACCGCAAAACATTTTGTTCATAGAGGTTTTTTCCTTCTTTCGTAGAGATTGCCTGCCCGTGTGAACAAGGTCTAACCGTCGCTCATTCTCATATTACTGGCCGCAACCTCTTCTTTCAGCAGTTGGTATTTGGGACTCGACCACAACACTGCTCCACTTTGGATTAAGAGTCTTCACGGCCTTTGTTTTAGTGCCTTCTTGTGGTGAGGCTCCGTATTGTTCTTGTTTAGGGTTGTCACGTCAATTTATTTACGTCTTTAAAGTTTCCATCGTAATTCAAAGAATTTACAATGAAAAATATCAGCGGATACAGTTCAGTCTCGCAGCATGCAACAAAATCATCTATAATACGAAAAAAAATACTCCACTCTAAAGCTAAAGAATCAACACGTCAAACAGATTTTTTAAGCACAAACTATTTGCAGAGAGTTTTAGTATGTACAGCTGTAGCGGCGATTTAGGGGCTAAAAGCCATAAAAGTTGTCTAATTACATAATTTAACTTATTACCTAGGTACAATAAAAATGAAATTATAGTTTTTAGTAGATTGAATAAACTCTTCCTTCGATAACATAAACACCGGGCTCCAAATCAACTCATTACTGTACGAACAAGTAATATTATATATACGTTGGTACGAAGAAGAATTTTTTAAGAGTTTTATTATTCTAATCGTTTCATGGTCTCCTACAGCAATAAGGAAATAATGGCGGATGTTTAATTATTTGAAGTGGCAATAATTTTTAAACGTTCACACATACGTGCGCTCTAAAATTGTTTTTCTCAACAAATATTTTTTTTGTTGTTGTTTCAGTTTTTTTAAATGAATTTATTATTAACAGTTTATAGACTATTGACTGCATAAGAACTGCCGCGAAGTGTTAGATTATTTAAAAAATACTGCATAAAAGTAAAGATTAAAGATTTCAACAACTAAAATTTGGCAAACATTTTTCTAATCGTACTTATCAACTCCTATTACAGGTTAAGCGATAAAAATCGAGAAAATATTTAAGTGTTACTTGTAGTTTTTGTACGAAGACTTTACTGATCCGAAATGGACAAAACAGTGGTTTATGAACTAATTTTACATCAAAATTCAATAATGAATAGATATTATACATTATGGAATAATATAAAATTATCTTATCCTAATAATATGTTAAACAAGTAAACGTGACCACACACACCTCGTAATAAAATAGTTAAAATGTCAATAAGACATAACATTTTACGGAGTTCATGGAAAATAGCGAGCTTCATGATGTAAGCGAATTCACAGCATACCAGCCCCGCTTTACATCAGATCATTAGCATGATTTTTACATAATTTATCCATCAATTGATATTTATTAAAACTATTTTATTGCGCGAACTCTAATCATTGTTAAATTAATTGACAAAATATTTAGTACTAATTATAATAAAAGAATAAAAAAAAATTGCCACGCCCACAATGGACCTTGGTGTACTAAAAGCTTTTATTTTAAGAAAATGCACAGGTTAGCAACCATACAGTTTGAAAGAAAATACGTACGTCCTAACTAGGTACTAACTTGAACTAACTTTAACAGAAATGTTATCGTTTTAAGTAATATGCCAGTCTGCGCCATTATCTAAGACCACCATAGATAACTTTCGATTGCTAATACCATTTGTAAAAGCTCTTACCATTAAAGAAATATATGGGAGTGACATATACGATCGAGAAAATGATCACATGACTTATCGAAAACATCTGCCGGCTTTCTCATCAATTTTTTGAATTGCGTCCCATATTATAATTATAGAATGAGCAATCAGACAGATTTCTGTGCCGATCGTTGATAAATCTGCAAGGCTAAACCTGCTGATACTTATGTCTTTCCCGGTTGTCTTGTGACATAAGGATTAGACCGTCATATTTAACGTTTCTGTTTCTGATTATGCAACTGGGCCTAACAGAAATTATAATAATCATTGCCCTTCACATCGTGTTCCTAAATATATTCCAACGCATACTGAAAATTGAATTTACGGCCAGGTTTGTAGTGACAATTTACGTTACGTAGATTTATTACGTCACATCATTTTTAATTTTCAAAGGTAATTGAGACACGCTTTCTTACTGTAATATTTGTATACCGTGATACGCAACCAAAAATAATCGAAGATCTAGATTTTGCAGAAAATAAATATTGCAAAGACAGTATTCGCACATTTAGCACATTCAAAAAAAGATTAAACAAAATCCCACACAACAAAGGTATAACCATATATGGGCATCTTAGTAGTTTCTTAGTAACTTAAATAGTCTTAAACCTGACTAAAATATATTTTGAGAGCGAAAACACATTTAAATTCACAACGTATCACCACAACGACGACGTAAAATGTCACGTTTTGCATATTTAGACGGCGGCGCCTAGGTGGTATTGAAAGTCTAAACAACTACCAAGTTCTTAAAAATCGTTCTCGTTTGCTGTTTGAAGCACACATATTACATAGTAGTTAGAGAAAATATTAATATTTTGGAACAAAAATTCTTTTCGGAGGGTATCACGTAGGGGGCAAGCGAGAGAAATGGATTTGTTGAGTGACAAAAATCCCACCGCAAACAAAATCTATGAAAATATTCAAAAATAGAATAAAAGTTCATCTTTCTAGTCAAAAGAGTGGGCACGCATGCATCACGTATAAAGAGTTTACACAACCCAAAGGGTTGTGGCAATGAAATAATATTGATTAATTCAGATAAAATACTATGTGGATATTTTCGTTAAAACAGCGGGCCCAGACAAAGTGACTTGTCGTTAAGCGTTGACGACAGTAGAAAAACCACGTGACCGAATGAAAACAAATCAAAGAAGAATCTACTTTCTGCTTAGCGTTGTTCACTGCTGCTGCTGTTGCTGTTGTCGCCTGACACGCGCAGTACGCTAAAGTTATCTACAAAGTCTACGAGAACGCCAAATTGTCGTACTCGATTTTCAAAAAAGCGTGTTTTCCTATATTCGGTCACGTGGTTTTTCCACAGTCACGCGGTTTGTCCGTACATTTTTGTCTACTGTCGGGAACGCTAAATGACTTTTACTTTGTCTAGTCAGTGCCTAAGATGTGACTTCGTCGATGCTATGAGTATTTTTGCAGAATCACACACAATATCTATTTATTATTGTTTTTCATTTATTTTGACCCGCCTCACTCGTCAGTATAGAAGGAATACCTACATACTTTTGCACACTTTCTCAGCAATCGAAGTGCGTCGGCATTCCTGACCTGGTTTCCATCCTAACATCGCGTCTAATTTCCACGCTGTAACAACATTTGGAGTGCACGCGTTTATATTCGATGCAAATTAATGTAGGAAGCGGCGCGCGGCTCCAAGGTCGCCTAATTGAAAGAAATGTACCTACAAGTGGATGGATGCCGATAGTGTAGTGTGACCTATATTTTGGTGACTATTCGGAAATAATCGAAACAATTAAAACGCGATGGAAGATGTTTTGGCACAAAATACGTGCTTTTTTCTCTGAGTGTGCTAGTGGGAAATAAAACGGGTGGATATATTGTAGCTATTCATATAAACGGTGACTAAGATCCGTGACCTAGTCAAGTTCGTTCATGGTCCTTTGCATTTTTTTTTTTATAGTTAACGCGATCAAACGGGCGGGCGGGTCACCAGATAGTAAGCGATCACAACCGCCCATGGACATTTGCAGCACCTACTAAATTTGTTTATCCGCCGCTTGACTAACCCCATGTTATAGTTTTGAGGGAATACTGCCATTCATATGGAATGGATGGAACATGTTTCATGGAATACGTTTCTAACGTATGCATAGAGAATTTGGAAGGAGGAATCACTTCATATTTGAAGTGGTTCCTCCTTCTTTTCTTCTTCTCTATTAGAAAGTCGAAGGAGGAATGACTTCAAATAGCTCTTGCATGAATGCACCAGGATTCCCTCCTCCTAATGCCATACGAATCGCATGAAATATAAGTGATTATGAAGAAGTGCTTCTTCGCGAAATGGAGTACCTACCGAAAAAAGGTTTTGGAAATTTTGTGTGTTGCCGTGCTACAGATTCATCCAATGTTGCGGAGCCTACAGCAAAAAAAAATCGTCCATACAAATTTGCACAATCCCAAAACCATCAATGAATGATGGTTTTGAGATTGTGCCCATTTGTCTTGATATTGGTCACCCTAAAGTCGGATCGCTAGCGAGTAGCAACGAGGCGCCAGGGCGAATGGGACCGCTGTGAATTAACTTGTTTTTATTGTTGCTATACGACCTATTTATTAACAAATTATGAAGTGACGTCTCATTGAGCAATGGTCAATAGCTTTTCGTTTGCATGCGGCTGGGTGGTCCTGACCAATAAAGGCGAGAAGGCAGAAGGTACCTATAGGTACTGACCGCCTGACCATGTTCAAATTTTTTTATTTAAACATGTTGACAGCAATCCTATGCTAAGTTAGCCCCTTCACACATGGTTCACAAGCGTAAGCGTTAGCATAAGCGAATCGTTATGACGCTTCGCAAAACAATATGAAAATCACGCCTCCTACGATTCGCTGCCAAACATGACCGCAGCATGTTTGAAAATGTTCGTGCTCTTACTGCTCTCGTCGTACGCGAGGATTACGCTTAGGCTTACGAGCCTTGTGCGAAGGGCCTTAAGATTAAGGTGTTGCGGCCCTACCAGCCCGCGACATTCAAATTTTATTTAGTTTTTCGCAAATATTGGACTAACTACACATTGTAGATTTATGGCAATGCATTTTGCGGGCCTACTTTCTATGCACCTACATGTTTTCAATAGAAACTTCGCTCGAAAGTTCTCACTTATCTCATATATTGGTTCCCGAAAGATAATTTTTTGCAGTTTCCCAGATTTCGAGCTATCGGGAACCAATATGAAGTAAATGAGTATTGTGGAGCAGAGTTTTTACTAAAAACATGTAGATGCATAATTGTTGTGCCCGCAAAACTCATTGCCATTAGCCTTCGATGTATAATTAGCCCACTATGTGCGAAAAACTAAATAAAATTTGAATTTTCGCGCCCGGATTGTACCCATCGCCCTTAAGCTGAGCCGATGTAATCGAACTAGGATTATAGGAATAATCGGAACGTGGGAGTCTTTTGGTTTAATTTCCGCCACGTGTCTGGTTTGGTTGGAGGCTCAGCCGTGGCTAGTACCACCTACTACGACTTCTACTACCAGCGCAAAGCCACCAAGCGATTTAGCGTTCCGGCGCGATACAGTGTAGAAACCGTTAGGGAATACTTACTCCTTCCTAGTTAGCAGATGCGATAACACCTTCGGGTGCATCGTCAGTCGTCACTTACCATCAGGTGGGATCGCAGTCAAGTACTAACTTGTAGTGTATGAAAAAGTTGCTGTTCATTAGTAATAATAAGAATCAAATAAAAAAATCCTTCGTGATGCTTCGAAAGGTACAGCTAGGAGCGGGATGCACAGACCATTAATTATGTGAACCACATTTAATTACTCAACTAACATAGACTTAATACGTGTTTATTTCAATTTTAATCACTTTTACATTTGAATATTATCTTCTTTTTTATAACGTTTATTAAACTTGAAAAAAGATTACAAAGGTCATCACATTTAGGTCCTGTTAGTATGATGTTTTTAACTTAAGATAATAATTTTTCGTAACAGCTATAAACAGATATAAAATCGCAAAACTCAAGATATTTAGCGTAATTTTATTGCTCTATGTCTAATAATATAGGTAAACGGTCCTTTTCTCAGAATTCCTTTATTAATAGACGATTAAATTACTTTTCCCTCTCAGAATCATAAATATACAAAAAATTAATTTTCGGTGCGCAATTGCAGATCCTTAGCGTTGCCTAGAAAGTCAAAACGAAATTTTTTAACAAAAATGAGACCTTGCGATATATTCCGTAGTTATTTATATACAACAAGTCACAAGATTACGGTAATCGGTGCATACTGGACCTTAATAGTTGTAGTTTACGGCGTGCATGCATTATATTTATACAAAGGTCGGGTTTCTGGGACGGATGAGGTAATACTACTACAATATTAATTTGTTCACTCCACAATCCACATGCCACAACGTTTGCAACTACTTGATTGAATTAATTTTGGTCAAAGTTTAAACATAAATAATAGTACGTAATATTTCCTCTTTGAGAGAATAATTTGGCTATAGGGCCTATAGGTATAAGCGCAAGTAAAGTGACACTTGGCAGAACTCATCAGACACTTTTAGAGAATCCACAAGCTTGCAAAGTTCATTTCTATGGGTTTTATAAGTGTTTAGGTAAGTTATATTTTACTGACACGATCGCATTAGCCCTCCCTAAAGTCTCTTTGAGGCCTTGGGATTTGAATTGCATACCTCTGACTTAATGATTCCTTAAAGTTTGTGAAGTTTGGGCTATATCTGTAGAGTCCGAAACATGGCTCCATACATAAGACCATATTGTGGTCTTGTCGTGGCAACATTTTACAAATTTTTAGGTAAGAAACTTACTTTTATAAATAATTAATTTGTGGTTTATGGTGTGCATCAATGGCAGTTATTGAGAATGCTGATTGTTACAAACGTTTACGAATCTCCGGTTAAGAAACTAATTAGGGTGTTTTGCTTCTTTTAGCCGCTTTTAATTTCGTTAATTAGTTTTATAGCGGTATAAATGTCTATTCGCAAGTTTCGCGGGAAGAGGACTGTTAAAACGGGCGGCGTTGTTTGAAAGGATTTACGAGCAAAGAACAATCAACTGTTGGAAACAGTCTAGAGGCCGACCATGACGTTATACATGTTTTTATTAATATCAAGGTTTCATAACAACACCATAGAAGAGTCGAAACACCATATCGTTGGATCCATACTTGATATTTTTCAGGTGTGCACGATCTTTGTCCCAAAGTGATGAACATACAAAATTTAACAGTACTTTTTACTTAATTGGCTGTTCTCTGATTGATCGCAATGGCATGGAAAACCTTGTTCGTTTAGTTATGAGTTTTTTGATGTTAAAAAAATATGAGTTGAGTATGAGTTACAAATTTTTCTTTAGCTATGAAATTATCACTGTCATAACTTACAATTACACAATTAAGTTGCTCACATTACTTAATTAGTATCACAAATAGCATTTCTTTTTTGTTACTTATTGCAAGGGCCTGCTGCCATATTGAAACTTTATTTTAAATTGCCCTTTCTACAATTTCATTTCTATTAGCCTATTCAGTACGTCTGGCTTTACAAATTGTGAAAAACCGAATAAAATTTAAATTTCGCGGACAGACCAGTTTAGTTCACCTTAAGTGTTCAGTTTTACTTGCAAGCACTAACTTTGTTAATAAGTTAACTATTCAATTAATAACGTAAAAAAATTGTTCCACTGCTCTATATTAGTAACTCTTCTATTTCCAGTTCGCAAACATAAATCACTTGCAAGCATCGGTTTAATATGAACACACCCACACTCCGTTCAATTCAAGCGAAAATTTTCTAACTACTTTGGACAGGTTGTAAAATAGGGTTCTTTATCATTTGCACTGTGGTTTGGAATTCTGAAATATTTTTTGTTGCACAATGGAAGAAAATATACGTAGCGGCAGCCTTGAACTGAAGTCTGAAAGGTACAGGAATAAATTTGTGGTTACGCGTGGAATTTTCATTGAAACATTGATATTGTAATTTAAACATGGGTCCTATACTAAAATTATTATTATTGAAAAGTAATGAAAATTAGTTTTTAAGAGCTATTGTAAAATGACGATGACAAAAAAAAACCCGGCTGAGTATGTTGTGGGCTTCTTCTCAGTGCAGGGCGCATTAGAACCCCTCGTAAAATTAGTTTTAAGTTGAATGGTAGTTGTACATTTAATTCAAAATTGTATCCTTTTACCCGTGGGGGAAATAGTCTCCCGGCCACTATAGAAAGTAGAAATGCTGTTTTTGTCTAAAAAAAGTTTTTGTCTAAAAATTTAAGGGTAGAAGTTCAACCTCTACCCCCAAATTTCACCCCCAAATTATTCGCCGCGAGCGTCAGTCACCCCCAGCCGCCATTACGTAAATTTTATGGGAATCCCCTCCGTCTGTCAAACAGCGAACTCCTAGGGGTTCGCGAACCCCACTTTGAGTAACCCTGACTTAGAAAACCACGGATCCGCAGTTACAGTGGCCAAATATTGTTCATCAAAACACGTTTATTATGCAATACGTAACATCATATCATACACGTTTCATATTTCAAGTTTATCGAGCGTATAAAGTGCTGGCAAAAAACCGCATATTTAAGTGGCATTGACCTCAAAACGCGGGAAGTTGGGCCTGACTTCGGAGCGGAAACTCATTAATTGAACAAGTATTGTACGAGACATGATTGAGCTTTCTTACACTGAAAAAGTAATGAAACTTTATCTTTTCTACATGCTTTTTTTACCTTTATAAGTCCGTGTCTGTATTTGGGTCATTTAAGGGTTTCATACCTACCTCAAAAAAAACCAGGAAACCTTTATTGTCCGTATGTATGGTCATAGTTCCACATTTCCGAAATGGACGTCCTTGCAATCGTAAAAAATTTTAAATTGTTTTTATTTGTATTTAAAAAGGGGGGGAAACCGGGTCGTAGTTTAAAAATGAGAAAACTGTATTGAGTGGGGTATCATATGAAATGGCGTTACTTGTGTATTCTTAAACCTTAATTTTTATTTATTTTTATGCCTGGGGGTTTTTGATTTATGGGAAAAAATGTCAAAAAAACACGTTACACGGGAAAAATAAAATCAAGTCTGTGTCTATTATACTTTTTTGGTATTAATAAATGACTTCAAAAAAACGAACTTAAGTTTGCGGTTCATTAAGAAAAGTGATTCTTATGGTTTAACTATTTCTCTAATAGTATGGAACCTTCGGTGCGGGAGTCCGACTCGCACTTGGCCGGTTTTTTTGTCTAAATTTGCTTTTGCAACTCCTGAGCACTTACTTTGAATGTAGCACTGACTTATGAGAAGCTTCTTTTGTCCGTCTTATTCACCAGAGTAGGTGACTACAAGATGAATTTTTATCTGAATGAGACAGCTTGATTTATTATGCCGTACACTTAGCCATTTTGATAAAAAAGTAAAGTAAAGTCCCATTAGAATAAATTAGTTCATTATTTTTATCGATGATGTGTCGACAGGTTATCGTTTGGCCGCGATTTTGCATTTTAAATTAAAATAAATGATTCCATGACATAGTGACACATTAAAGTCGAAAGGGAGTCAAAGAGTCAGTTAGTGATTTTGGTAAAATTCTGAGAAGAGACTCGAGCCCAGTTGTGGGCAGTAAAAAAAGGATCGAATCGAATTATTATGCTGCTTATGTAATAAATTATTTCATATCAAATAACTACACGGGTATATAATGAAAAGTTTGAGTACCAAACGTGTACAAAAGAACACTAACGCAACTCCCAGATCTTTTGCTCTTCGTCCTTGTATTGCGAGTTCCGAAGCAGGAATGTAAAATAAAACCAAAAGCAAAATATGCAAATGCCAAACGCATGGGATATTCACAAGTGAAAAATGTCTCTACCTTGGAACCGTCACGAAGGCCATTTTTTTTATTTTGAGTTAAAATATCGTTTGAAGCCGGCTAAAATGTCGTCCCAATCCGTTCCACAATAAATGGACCCGGTTAAAATGTCTTCCCACCGTTCGATGACCAAACTCCTATCCATCGCTATCTTTTTAGAAGATTTTCACGAATTTTCTGGCGTAGTGGCCCGGACTCAGATTCGAGAGGAAGGTTGCGGGTTCGATTCCCACCAGGAGCCATTTTAAAAAGTATAAGTTCTAAGTAGGTAGGTTCAAGTCTGGCCGGGAGACTTCGGCCGTGGTTTATTACCACTCTATACATGCACAGACATATCACCGAGCGATTTAACCTACCTATGCGATGCTGTGTAGAAATCCTTAGGGGGCTGCCTACCCCTTCTAAGCTAGTACGATAACAATATCTTCAGCTGCATTGTAATTTTTATTTTACCACCAGATGAGATAGGTTTAAATTTTTTTTCAAATTTAAGGAAATTTTACATCCCTAAAGTTGAACAAATTTTAAAGAAATTGAATGAGATACTGTTGCTATAGTATATATATTGTAGCTGTTAACAGGAAAAACGCTCGTCTTCGTCTCAGGTCCATTCACACTTCATCATTGATTACGAAGCTCTACGCACCTTTTATCAAATTAAAACAGCATCCATCTTCAAAGTCCAATTTATCTCACGTCTCATTTCACCTTGTGCTCAATGCATTTTCCGGTAAAGTATGTGAATACATCCGTTCTTTTTTAAGTTGATCGCACATCTATAAAAGTCACGCACTGCATAATAAGTTAAAAGTTAAAGTTCATTAATCATTATTTCTTCTCGTATCTCCTCAATCCCGACTTAGAGAGTATCTTGTTAATTTCACTACTTTGTATATGGCTTTGTTCTATTTCGTGAATAGTGATGAAACCAAGGTATTTTCTTAAAACATAGATATGTCAATTCGTCATCGTAGTAACGTAAAATTATCACACAATGGTATTCAATGTATGCGATAAGATGAATAAAATATTCCAGTTTTTCGTCCACGTGCTTATTGAGAGCACACAAATCCAAATCAGATGTGGGTCTTGTGACTGATTTTTCTACAGTCGCAACGGAAAATTTGCATTCACACAGGTTTGTATGTATGGGAATAAATACAAATGCATGCCGCGAAGCTTCGTTAACGCTCCAAAGTTAATGCATGCTTACGTATGGCGAACTGTATAAGTTTCACGCATGCGGTTTGTGACTTGTGCTGGAAGATGTGCGATCACCTTTGAGGGCCGCCCGTGGTGAAAGCGAAGCGGCCAATGGGGTCTTACACTACTTTTGAATTTGATAAAAAATATTACTTTATTATAAACTAGGATAAAAATAATAACGTGCAGTGAAAGAAATATTAAAATCCAACGAAGATTTACAAAGTTACAGGCGTTTAAACTTTGGAGTGGGGGGATCTTCTATCCCTTTCTCGCAAAACGAAAATTTGTATGAAGCCGCACGAAGCTACTATGGCATTGGTAAGGTGTGACGTCACAATGTCATGTTGCTATCTCTGTCTAATCACAAATCTTTAAATGCTTATAACTTTTTTGTTATTTGATCGATTTAATTAGTTCTTTCAGTGCACGTCATTATTTTAATTCTACTTTATAATAAAGTAATAAAAAAATTGGAGTCAAATACCCTATTTATTTCGGGTTGACGTGTTTGTCGCTAAACAGGTCGACTGATTCGTTTGATTGTGAATGGCATTTTTATTGATGCTTAAACGTTAACGGCCGAAACTTCCACTGCATACTGATGTAAGTAACCAAAAAATATCTATAGTAATTAAATAGTTCCATATTCACTTTTCTATGAAAGGAAACCCTTATATACTGCCAAACTAACTTGCGTGAAAAATCCTTGGGAGTGATAATGAACTGCTCTAATTATACTAGCTTTAAGACCTATTGTGAAATGGTGATAACAGAAAACAAACTCCGGCTGACTTTGTTGTGGGCTTCTTCACAGTGTGAGGCGCGTTTAAACCCTAGAATATCTTAAACTTAGTTTTAAGTCGACTTGTAGTTATCATACACACAAGTCATAAATATCGTTTATAAGAGTCTGTTACTTAGGCCTTTGTGAAATAAAGATATTTTAATTAAAATTACCGTTAATACCCTTCCGAGCTAACACCATAACCTCTTTGGCTGTGTGTTATCACTTATCACAGTGAGATACGGTGAGATCACAGTCAAGTACTTATTTTGAAAAAGAAAACATAATTCAGTAATATTTTTGTGAGATGATTTTTAGAAAGAGATACTTAATATTTTCGACTCAAATCGTAGCAGACCGCCTTCCAGTATGTTAGACAAATAAATTCTTAAATTTTTATTAGTCCCTTTGTACGTTGTCGAACAATTTTCAGAAGTAAGTATTCATCTGAACTTGAACGAAGCTGTGCTCCTTTCAGATATAATTATGAGTATCAAAATTTATGACACTGACTATAATTAAACACATAGCGATTACTCAGCCTCCGCGTTAAGCCCTCGAAGGTCGGCGCGTATCCCGGCTTTGTAGTTTACGACGACATCTCGCCGTCACAGAACGAAAATATCTTAATTATGGCGACATTAAACAACTAACCACCGACGAGCTGTGCTGGATACAAACTTCAACACTTGTTCGGCGTTAGTTGTCGAATGTAGTTTTAGCTATGTGTACTTTCAATAGAGATGTATTATGTCCTAAAGGTAAGGATGTGTGTCAAACCCATAAAAATAATAACTTTACCATAGCTTACCTTGAATTTCGGATAGAGATTTAAATTCTTTTCTGGAATTGTCTAAAGCAAAAAAGCCACCAGTCTTTATGATATGATGCAATGTCATAGGTACCCTTCGCACATTACTCAGCTTTGACTGAAATACGAAAATTAATACGTAGTCTGCTTAGGTTTAACCTTTCTGGTCGCTAGGCGCGATCATCTATATTCCAAGCAAGTAAGGTCAGTTTTATGTAACTCAAAATTGCCTATCTACATTTCTATTTTAGAGCTTGTATGATCGTGTGAATGCGGCTTAAATTAAGCCCACATAAAAACATCTCGATATCGTCAGCGACCTTAATGTAAACATAAACAGTGTAAAAAATGTATTTGAGAAGAACCAAGAATAGCTCCTAACGACAGCGAGGTGCATTCTATGAGCTTATCTATTCGCCACAACTCAGTGTGTGCTGCCACGTCGATTTTCATAAGCTAAGAGACCACTGGCATAAAATAAATGCCTCATGAGAATAGCTTAGATACTTTTTAATTGAAGTCTTTTAATTTAACCTCAATAAGAGCTGCTATATTCTCAGCAATCTTGACAAACAAGCAATGAAGTCTAGAATTTTAATTCCTCTGTAAGCTATATATTCTAAATATCACGTTTCCATTCATCGCAGAGGGAAACAGACGTGTGTCTCTTTTTCTCTCACTGAGATTTCCGTGATAAGTCAGTGTCGCAGTCGATATTTTTGTCTCGAGTTCAGAGAAAATTACGTATTAGCAACGAGGTAAGAGTAGATTATAGATCAATGCGTATTAGCGACACACACAGAGTCTAATATTCTTATCAGAATTAATGTGACGCCTTGTTAGCCCTACGACTTACCTACCATCTCCATAGAAACTTGTCAATCGCTTATTATATAACTAAATGGAAAGAAATTCAAAACATATATGGGAATGACATATCCGATCGACAAATTGATAACGTGACATATCACTCTCACAATTTTAGAATTTCGTTCCGATATAGTTAGGGAATGAACGATCACACACAAGGCATATTATGGCAAAGGGCGCTGTGGAGCACAGATATCGTGTCGACGTTTGTGTCCTTTTGCTTTAGGGCCTCATGCGAGAAACTCACGTGAATTTAGCCATAATTCTAAATCATTGAATTTCATTCTATAATATTGTATTCCACGCGCGGAATCGCAATATATTATGTCATATTGAAGAGTGATCTCAGTTTATTTGTATAACATACGAGCAATATCAGAGGTATCCGATGTGAGGTAAATGTTTACACCGGCTCCTCTCCTAGGAATGTACGTAACTCCACCCGCTACGAGATAATAACAAGCGCATCTCACCGTGATCGCTCGAGTGGTCGTATCGTAATCTCGCTCGTCTCAAGTGTGCTTGAACCTGATGCATTTCAAGTGCAAGTCTGTACCTTGTAACTATGACTGAACTCGCCAAATTGCTGCTTAATCCAATGCAAATATGAGTTAATGTGGCGTAACACAATATTATAATACCATCACTTGATAATACTAAAACTAGGAAAAACACTGTTCGTATATTGCTCGCGTTTCGGTTATAACAGGCAATTGTTTATCGTGCGATATTGAAAATTTATACAGACATACAAGTATCATGGTCAATACACCCAGACACTGGAAAACATGGTATCTCTTATCACACAAATAATTTCCAGTAGTAGCCATCAAAGCCACCGGGCAGATTCAACTATCCCTGCACCATTCGGTGGTCAATTTCTAAGGAGTTAGACACCCTAACATTTGCTACACAGCTTCGCACCGGAACCCTAAATTGTTTGGCGGTGTGTCGTCCCGGAACCCTAAATTGTTTGGCGGTGCGTCGTCATGAAGCACGGTGTGAAGTAGTGACATGAAGATTGTTATCACTTATCATGGAATAGTGCACACGACTAACCAATTATTCGGTTCCGACAGGCGTAGACATGGCGCGTGAGCTTTTTCCTTATCACAAATCGTATCGTGTAACCAATGAATATAATTAAGACTTGTATCAACGCCTTCAAATTCCTATAGATTAAACAGCGCTCGTATAATAAAGGCGTACCAGCTTTTTATCCTCTAAAAGTAAATATTTGACTGCGGTTTCACCTGATGGTAAATGATAATGCAGGCAAAGATGTTATCTTACAAAATTGAAATGGGCAAGTAGATAACTCATGCCTAACGGTGTCTACAGAGCATCGCTCCGGACCGCTAAATCGCTTGCCGGTTGCTGGTAGGGTGGTAACTAGCCACGGCCAAAGCCTATCAGTAGACCAGACCAGGTTCGTGGCGGGAATCGTAGAGGTACGATTCCCGCCACAAACTTGGTCTGGTCGTCAAAAGAAGAGTTTCGTGACAGAACACTATACTGCTAAGAAACAGTAATAAGTAAGATTGTAAGCAATGATGGTAGGTAGTTTGACACGACCTTTTTGGGCCACTATCTCAGCTAAATTAATTTCTTGTCCACATATTTGTATAAACAAGCCCCGGAAAACTGTAAGCAAGATTGAGAGATGCGGAGTTTAAACAACGAATAGTGTCTATCTTCTTTAATATAAATTACGCGTCACGTTGTTTGACCGCGTGTCACTCCTAAACTACTTAACCGATTTTAATCAAATTTGGACACAGTGTGCAGTTTGTTCTAACTTAAAAGATAGGATAGCTTAAACTTCAATTTATCTATTTTTTATAACCCTAATGGCAAAACAACATTTGCCAGATGCTAGTAGTAATACAAACATGAGATCGACAGTCAATGCCCATCGCTCATGGATACTAAATTATAATGACCCTTCTCTCGTATCTAATTATATCCCAGATAGGTACTAAGATCTTGTGCACATGCAACTGCTAAGATACTTTTCATAATCAAAAAAGAAAAAAATTGCTTTATTAAAAAATATTTCTGATGTAGATTATGTAAAAATTTTAGAAGCGAGCCATAATATTTAGATTCGATTCGGTTTGCTGGATGAAAAAAAACATTAAAACATCTATGATAATGTCTGTCTATGCAGAAGTTACGTCATCAATTTCAATCTAGTTTGCAAGTGTATTCTCATTTACAAGATTTTAACTTGTGAAAGGAATATTACCTTTAGTTCCATATACACAATTAGGTCACACGAACAAAAAACCAAGATGGTAGAATAATTTTCCGTAAGCTCAGTCAAAACTTTTGCACTGAACCTTAAAAAATGGTTTCTTCTCTAAATAATTAAATATACTCATATATATCCACTTTTATTGTGCCTTATTGAAATATTATAAAACATGTCTGCATACACCCTTAGAAAGATGCATTAAAATTAGAACTATAGCACAGAGGCGAAGTATAAAAATACTAGTTAGCGCGTTTGTAGCTATGTACGCATGACTGCTTGTGGTGAAGGGATCGGGTGGCGAAGGCATCTACACCATTAGAATTGCGCCCAGGTCTGGACTTGGTCTAGGACACCTGATCCTGAAATATCTGGAATTCCTATGTAATAGAAAATCCATTTCTCATTCTGGGGGCAGGTCGTGGGTTCGATTCCCGACAAGGATCTTTTTAGAATTTTAGAATTTCTAATATGGCTTACTCGTAAGTCTGGTCTGGTGGAAGGCTTCGGCCGTAGCTAGTTTACCAACATCCCAGCATAGTCGCACCGCCAAGCGATTTAGCGTTCCAGCGCAATGCTGTGTAGAAGCCGTTATGTGGTTACGTACTCCATACAAGTACAATAACATTTTCGGCTGTGTCGTCATCTACCATCAGATAAGGTAGCTGTTAAGTACCTATAATACCTTGTGAAAGCTTAGCTTTTCAGCCATTATTCTTAATGAGCTAGTCTTCATAGACAGACATGCAGACACGTAGGTATCTAGTAGAATCGCTTACAGTGAACGTGACTTGAATATAGAGAAACATATCAAATCCCAATGGAACATTCCTTTGTAAGACCAAGACTATGCTAAGACGAGCGGTCGCGGTCCAATGTCTTGATCAATATTTTAAAAGTTTCACACTAGGGGGTCTCTGCTGAAATTGTAAGAAAGATCAAATCCGTCATCTGTATAAAAACCTGCTTTCTCAGTTGATGCGTGCGACAGAGCAATCTTTCTAAATGAACCATGCTCGAATTTTTCAAACTCAATTTATAATTCGCGTGTAATTAAAAAGTGGATTTTTTATCTTTTTGCGCTAGAAAGTGTGAAAAGTAATCTGTGATAGATATAAGATTCATTGTGAAAGTAAATTTCTGTGTAAATAGTCTGAAATTTAATTTCAGTTGTTTTTGGCTGCCAATGCAGATGTTTATAGGTAGGTATAGTTGTATCTTGTAAGTAATCTTTGTAATCATCTTTATAGGCTCTATGTAATTTTTAATAGGTAAAGTGCTTTTTTAACCGACTTCAAAAAAAGGAGGAGGTTCTCAATTCGTCGGAATCTTTTTTTTAAGTGGCTCGCAGTTTAATTCAAATGGTCATCACAATTCACAATTTATCTAGTTTTTGCTCGACGATTTTCAGTACTAAAGGTGCAATTCGAAGAGGAAGAATAATTTGTTAGACTGTAATGTAACATGGAAATCCATCGTTTATCTAGGTCTGCCTGTATAGTGCGCGGTAACATCAAAGTGTAAGGGAAATTGAAATTTCAAGCCCGAGCGCCGCGAGCTGAAGCGTGAAGCTGATATAGGCCTCTATAGCGCATAGTTGCCATACTGCAGAGTAATAATTGATTCTCTGCGTGTAGGAGTTTAGACGTCGGAAGTTTCAATCCCACACACGCGCCTCTAGCTTTTCAGTTTTGCTGTATAGAGCAACTAGCTGTTGCCCCCGGCGGATCCGCCCACGTGAATTTCGGTTTTTCGCTAATCCCGTGGAAACGATGGAATAAAAAGTAACCTATGTGTTAATCGGAGCTATAAGCTTCCAAATTTCAGCCAAATCGGTTCAGTAGTTGCGGCGTGAAAGAGTAACAAAGATCTATCCATCCATACTTAACTTACAAACTTTCGTTAATAATATTAGTATGATGATAGGATGAGCATGACCTGTTGCTATGTGAGACGCCTGGCCAATTCGAGGACTTCACATTGCAATGTTCGTTCGTTGTTCGTTCGTAATTCAAACCGAAGTAAGTATAATTGCCACTGCGGAGGTTGCAAGAAGAACCTACCACCTGCAGTAAAAGTGATATGCGTTTGCGACACCTATTAATTGAATATACCTAAGTTGCTAGATAGTTGCTTAATAAGTCGGTCGATGGAAAATATCGTGAAAATCTTCCTCCGTTATTTTCTCAAAGGTGTATTAAATCCGCCAACCTTAAGTGATTTTTAGATTAACAACAAAACTTGCAGAAGTTGACTTCTGAAAGTTTTTTCTACCGTGTAAACAGTCACTTCAAACACACTAATTAATAAAGAAGGAATAACTTTCAGTAAGAGTCCTGTGAACTACGATGTCTCCCATACAAACGTAATACCAAAATCATTTGTAATTCGTGTATATTTCGATCATGTTGTGGTGTTATTCGGGTTCGTATAGTAATAATCTATGCTCCTGGCCATATCTGGTCCCGAAATACTGTTGTTTAACGAAATTGTAAACGAATTTAGATTTGCTTATTTTTATGTCAAAGAGGACATGATTTCTGCTTATTTGTTTTGTAATAAAAACAACACTATCTCAGGTCGCATTAGTTCAGGAGCACAGTTTTTACTGTCCAGCTAAAGAAAAACACCAGTTAATATAGAAAGTTACAAGTTTTCATTCATAATTTTTGGTATTACGGAACTCGACCAAAGTTATAAAAATTTTGATCAAAATTGATTATTATTTTATTTTAAAGAAATATTTCCGAACCAAATATAGCCAGGAGCATAGATTATTACTATATAAATCCGAATAACACCACAACATGATCGAAATATTCACGAATTACATATGATTTGGTATTTTGCATTAACGGAGACATCGTAGTTCACAGGCCCCTTCGCTTAGCAATAACTTAACAATATGGCTGACGTAGTAGATGGCTTATGATTTTGAAAGTTGGCTCAAAGAATTCCGAAATAAATAATCGGTTGGCAGCCCTTTTTAATTATTAGATGTGCGAAAATCTTTCTTACTTGTAATTGTTCATACTAAAATTCATACAATAACCCTATTTACAGAAAACAATAAACGCAATCTACATACCAACGCGGTCGTAAGCTGGTTTATGATCGACATTAAAGACACTTTTACGGTCTAAATCTAGATTTCTCTTCATGGCTAGACTTTCTACGGCGACCTAAATACGCGGGTGGAAATTATTTATTTATTGTTAGCCGCTTTCAAATTAAAACTTCTCGGAAACCATTATTCATATCGTGTTGTCATCAAACACTAGTAACTAGAAACTACTAGCTAATAAGCAGTAGTCAAGCCGCACTAGTAGCAGTAGTAATAAGGGTAACTAACCAGTGTTGGTCCGCATATTCAGTGTCAGGTTTTCTTCATACTCATATTTATTTAGTTTTACTATTTTACCCGCGTGCTAAGGAAGGGTTATGAATTTATGATCTTTCGTGAATGTTTGTAAATTTATTTATTACCAACTTTTCCAACGGCTGGATGGATTTTGACAGATTTTTATGTTATCGTTACATTTCTCCCAAAAACCCAAGAGTCTTCAATGATAAACCAAGAAGATATGCTTAATGCCATAAGCCTACGATGTTTTTGTATTAGTACTATTAGCGAAAAACAAAGACTTCTATGTAGAAGATACATAGAAGTCATTGGTGAAAAACTAGATTAATTTTGAATTTTACACAGCGGTGGATGTGGTTATCCGGGCGCGAAAATTCAAGTTTTACTTATTTAGTTTTTCGCAAGTAGTGGACTAATTTTATTAACATCAAAGGCTTATGGCAATGAGTTTTAGCCTACGACGTATAATTAATTGGCACATTATTTGGGAAAAACTAAATAAAATTTGAATTTCGCAGGCTACTTGGACCGAAACCGCTTAAAACTGAATAATTAAAAGGGGTTCCTTGAAACTATTTATCCATGGGCTTTTACAAAACTTACTACTTAAATCATAAATACACCATACACTTAATGTAGGTATTCTTCTTTGTTTCAGGTTGTCCAGTCTTCAGTGAAAATAGTGTTGTGTTACTAAAATCAGTTTTTAGTTTTACCTTAACAGCTAAAGTGTCCATAGTAACAACATGACTTGATAACAAAATATTATTACTTAGAGTGTGGTGTTAGTGATTAATTCAAAAGCAGTGATATAGTCTGTGCCATTTGTGATATAGTCTGTGCCAGTCAAAATGGAGGCCTTGGAGAGGAGAAGTCGACTGATTGCGATAGTCGCAATAGTTTTCATCGTCTTCTGGTCACAATGTAAGTAACAGCCGTTGATTCGAAGAGTGCTTCATGTCTATCTCCAGTTCCCCACTCAACTTGTCTTGTCCCCGATTGGAGACAACAATATGAAAGATATTTTGTCCCTGAATTTAGCTAAATTAAAGTGCGCTACTTAAATATCTAATAATGAATGACCCTATAAGTTTTTACGCTTACACGTTGCCAGAAAATTGTAGTGGAGGCGGTCATTTTTAAATTATAGTCGATTTCCACGTACGTAAATCAATTAGCTAACTATACCGAAGTAGGAACTCGGGTCTCGCCTATTGGTCAAAATTACAACGCAATCCATTTATCCATTAATTCCTGATTTCAACTTTATTCACTCCTTCTACATACTAACTTTCTACTTAGTGAAATACATGCCCAACCAACGTACATTTCCATGCTAAGCACAACCAACGAGACCGAGAATAACGGCTGAAAATAAATGTCCTGCTAGAAATACCTAAATATTTGCCATGACTTATGGAGCTTATATCATATCTCAATTACATCATTATTACTTCAAGATAGGATAGGTTAATAATTTCGGCCATTAATCGGATTGACGGTTTCAGGCAGAGGTGTGGAGGGACACAAGAACCACACGAAGATGTCGTACGTGTGTCCGCCGCAGTTCATCCGGCTGGGCCACAGTTGCTACTTCTTCAGTGAGAACAAGGCCACGTGGCACACCGCACTCTTCGCCTGCAAGGTGGGTCCTTGCATTCATAAACCTCTCGTCAAAGATTAATCGCTGGATGAGCCTTAAACCTCCAAAAACTTGTGTGCGATACGTTGTCACTCCCTCTGTCACAAGTGCAACTATAGCATGCTGCGAGCACTCACTCAGCATGTTTGTGGACGTTTTCGATGTGCGCTATGTGGGCTTAGGGCGCATCTTGCGATTTAAATCTATGCCTCTAGTAATATTAGGGTTAAAATAATAATTAAAAAAAAAAAAAAAATTATTTATTTAAACCAAGAAAAAATTTCACAATAAAAAACTCCTTAGATCTAGTACACAGAAAAAGTAAGCAATAAATTTTGAAACCAAAAGGAGTGCTTTGGCACCCGTACTAAGAAAACCTGTGCTACGGGTTTACAGGTGGTTGGACTCTTACGGAGTTGTTCCATCTTCTATTCTTCTAGGAGCTGATGTCTCAGGTTAATGAGATCAATGTAGTGTGTTGCTAGATATTGCAATGCAAAATTAAGGTACGCACTGCATCTGAAAAGGGCATGCGTATAACTTAACATTAGGTGAGCGTCGTGCTCGTCTCATCATTCTTCATTATAAAAAAAACCTCTTTTATACACTCTCATACGATTGCAAAAGAACTCAAAGTTCTATGAGGGCTAGTATATTCACTAGAATGGGACGTGAATTGTATGCCAATAAGCCCATAAGTAGACTGGCTTAGCAATTGCTTTCTAAAGTTAAAATGTCTGGGTGACCGAGCTTTGCTCGGTAGTATTATTACTACTGGCCAATATATGGCAGCAGGAGTCATTTCGCTCGGTAGTAACTACTGGTCAATAGCTGGCAGCAGGAGTCATATTTTTATTTATTTTATTTGGTAAATTCGACATTTTCTAAAAATGAATCCTAGCTAGATCGATTAATCGCCCCCAAAACCCCCTGTATACTAAATTTCATGAAAATCGTTCGAGCCGTTTCCGAGATCCAGATAATTTTTTTTTTGCTCGTTTAAAGGTAAAGGATAAATCGAATGTGACACACAGACAGACAGCCGGACAGTAGAGTTGCACCATAAGGTCCAATTTCAACATTTTTATATGGAACCTTAAAATTTTACCAAGTTTACTTTCAGCTTTAGCTAGAAATTGAACCAAAAATCACCCGAAGAACAGACACCCTTACAGTACAGCATGATTATGCGATCAGCTTACAAGTCAATCAATCTTCTTTAACAGCTTTCCTTGTAACTAGACACTTGGATTTGTTAAAGGAAATTGAGAAAAATGAGCCCATCAGCCTTTAGTAGAGTCAAGGACGTACCCAGTTGTTTTAGTGCAATAAATTCTAATAACTCCAGTTGGCTCGAGTCGATTTATCCAACACTTAGTTACTGGCTACAATATAATGCAATTACTGAGGACCTTGAAACTGTGTTTGAATAATGTCCATTGATGTCCATATTTTTCACGAGTTACGACTTTGGTGTTAACTCTATTAAGACGGTGCATTGGCCAACTTTCAGGGTAATCTTCATGTCGAATTTTTAGCTCCAAATGACGAAGTTAACTCCCGACTCAAGTACGAGTTATAATACTGTAAGTTTGACATGTCTGTAAGTCTGTCTGTGGCATCGTAGCTTCCGAACGGATGAACAGATTTTGATTTTGTTTGTGTTGGTTTGAAAGATAAATTAGTTAGGAGTGTTATCGTAGCTATGTTTTATGAAAGATGGTCATGTTACAAAATGGCGGATTACATAATATTTTTTCGCACCTCCCTCAATATGGTTATCAAATCAAAGGTATGTGTAACAATAAAACAATGTGGCTACGAGTGCGAATTTTGTTTTTCTACTGTTCAATACCATAACGAATGCTTCAACCTTAAACAAAACAGCTGGACTTACTTTAGCTGCGTACTATAGTGGGAACTAAAGCAATTAAATAATTCGAGAATTGAACCATACGTGAAAACAACAAACAAGTTATAACTAGCACTAAATAATTTGCCCTTACGCTTCAGGCGTTTAAATGACGTAATCTTTTATAATTTGTCTACATTGTATTTCTAAATATAAATATCACATAGGCATACTATATTTTGCGCAGGCATCTTTTTCTGCCAGTATTTAACACTCGCAATTATATATCAGAGATATCAAACCAATGATATTATAATTCCACGAAATTGCCAATCGTCTTCATTTCTCTCAGTCTCGTGGATTTTCATTGTCATTGAGGCTCATTTGCCAGTAAAACTGTACTCCCAAAGCTTTCCCTTCACGATTGTTTTTAAAATCAATATTCATCAATATTCTAGGATGAATTATTTTTGGGGTAACGGGTCATTAAGTCCTGCCCCTAGATTGTGTAAGAAAAACGTATTCATCGTTATCGTAATCGTTTTCAAATTCTGCCCGCTGATTGTTTCCCTAATTTACGTCAGCCAATCGAGGGGCAGAATTCACTAATACGTTTTTCTTACGCCATCAGACTCCTGATTCCTGATACTTAATAATATACTAATAGTGTACTAAATAATTTAGTTTTCTCACTAATATTATAAAGGAGAAAGTTTATAATTTGAACGCGAGAACAATTGAACTCATGACTGTAAATTGGCATAGAGATAGATTATACCCTAGGATTCAAATATAGACTACCTTTTATCCCGGAAAAATGCATGTTTACCCATTGTTGAGTAGATACTTAAACCCGAAATTCACGCGGGTGGAATCTGGGCGACAGCTTGTATAGTGTATCGAAACGATGCAGATTTGCATCACATTACACCGCTCACGGCGAGGAGACGACGTCACGCGGCTTTCTTCATATGCAAATCCATGGCATGCCGCATGGTACACAGCTATAACACACACGGGCGCATTTAAGCAAAGTCTAACAGCTGTATTTTGAACACGATTTCTTATCGGTAGATCAACTGCTTTAAACGGCATTCTCTCTCCCAATAAATTCTCGAAATGCAAAAATATTCCAATTGTTTTTATCCAACCTAACCTTTTTGTAAAGATAGATTCAATTCAAAATAAATGCTTGATCCTCGATTATGTTAGCTCTTCCTAGAAATGCTTAAATCTGTTCACGAAATAAATTTAACTTAACAACATATCGTTATAAATCAGAACTGAGGAGATCCGCAGTCACTGACATAGCCCAAACCATATCAGCAAGCTGAAGTGGTAGTGGGCACGCTTGTCGTAGAAGTAAGCTTAGGCCTTAGTGTGGTTGCCACCATATCGTTGGACCGACGTCGTTATGGGTGGCGGAAAGCGGCTGGATATGAGGAATACTGAGGACTTGTGAAAACCTACTCGTATGTCTAACGGTGTTCGTCCGCAGGCTGAGATGATGATGATATTCAGCCTAAACTTTTCTAAATAATTTTTGGAGTTTTTAACACAAAATCCTGTTGTATGACTTCTACCAATGTGAGGTCCTCAGGTGAGGTCCCGCTGAATTTTAGTGCATTTTGCATGAACGCCACCCAGGCTCAGCTTTGCGCAACATGGGAATGTCAAGGAGGCGAGAAGTGGCACGGGTAACGGTTAAAAATCGTGCAATCATAACTGAATCGAACATACAGACATTTTAAAGAAACATTACTTTAAATTGGACGTTTTCTCTGACCCGAGAGTTCCTTTAATTTCAAGTCAAATTTCAGTATGTTTTACGGCAAATTAGTTTTAATAATATCAAAATGGATGTGAAAACGGGTCTCAGCCCAAGCCAATCAACCTACTTATCTTTTTTTTTAAAGATAGGATTGCGCTTGACTAAAATCTTATCTGATGGGCAGAAATGATGAGGTCTAGGATAGAGCGCGCTTGCCTGGAAAATAATTCACTCTTCTCTTGAAGGCACCAAGGTTGTACTTAGCTGGGAACACTGAAGCTGGAATTTGGTGTTTGTTTTTTGATTTATGCCCCTTTTTACAGTAGATGATACTTAAAAAGAGAGCAAGTCAGCACACATTTGTAGCCTTTGCTTCATTCATTACGCTAATAAATAAATCAGGTCATAAACATTATTTTGCTACGATAAGGAAATGAAAGAATCTTTCTTAAATTATCAATAACACAGTTCACCAAATAAACGATTACAAACGAATTACAACAAGTAAGATTAATATTTTAATGTTTTTTAAACATCCCATAAACATTTCAACTCCAAAAAAAGACAGCATCCTATTTTTGAAATTTATTTTTTGTTTGGCCCTGTGCTAGAAGTATTCTGTGGTTTGGCACACAATTCAACATAAATGGCACACGTAAATATATATTTTGAATACGATTGTGCGGTGTGCCAGTGGCATTGCAAATAGCCGTATCACGTAAGGCGGCGATAGATTAAATAAATAGACCACCGTGCTAGCGCGTGGGTTCCATCTCCACTATATACAATCCGCATTGCAATCATATTTATCTTACGAAACCCGTTTACATTATATATTTTTCGGTAAATATCTTCTTTTGACACACCTATAAACACAGCTAATAATATAAATAAATATATGAATGATATATTTTTTTGAATGCTAACAATGCCTTTAGTTGCAAAATAAATATAACAACTTTATGTAATTGGGAAGTCACTAACTCCCATATCACAGTTTATACTTTTTTGGGAGTTAGAGGCCATAATAATTTTTGGTATCAAGTATGTAATTTTTGCAAATAAAGAGATTATTATTTATTTATTTATTTATTTATTTATATACAGAGTTACATAAACATACCAAATCGCTTAGGCACGTAGGTGTTGTTGTTTTGTTTGTTGTTGTTGTAATTATCCATGTTTTACATAAAATATTCATTTTTGAGACATAAATCTGTCATAATGTCAATGAAAAGTAATTGTACTAAAAACTATGTTAAATGCGCGATACAGATGGTATAGCGAATCTCGCGGTATAGTTTCAAAGTAAACCATATGCTACGTTTTGATACAAGCCCCTAAATCAACACTGACCTATAAATAAAACGTGTAAGCGCTACTTCATAAGGGACCATTTTATTTCTGTTTACGATTTTTCAACTTATTTCGACTTTCGATTAATTGAATCGAATTCCTCTCATATGGTTACCTCGTCCTATCCCAGATTAGGAACAGCAAAGGTACCTTATGTACATATATCCGATACCAATTAGTGACTTTGTAATAAATTAACCACCGATTCAAAATTGATTGTACCAAGAAGGAACCTAATCAAATAAAAGAATTCGGAGACAGAAGAATTTTAAAAGTGAAACCGAATTCATTTTAATTAACAAAAGTTCAATGTCATTGATAACACAGCGAGTCGACTAAAATCAAGACGCAACATCGATTTTACGCTTCTCTTAAACGAACCACAGTTATTATTATTTAATTTCTCCGTGTAAAGAATATTGAAAAAACAGTTGAACATATTATCGCTGCTAAGCGATAAGGCCGCCTTTTGTGCCTAAAATTAGTTTATTATGTATTTCTGTTTTGTACAATTTCTTGTGTGGTGCAAATAAAGTGTATTTATTATTATTATTATTATATTATTTCCATTTTCCATCGACCTCTTGTAAAAATCCAAACAACTCGGAAAAAACCTCTAGGCGGCTCGAATTACGCGTGTTATAGCCTGCATTTCTTGGTTCATCTAAGTGTAAGTTTTTCGAATACAATTTCTAGATTTTGATTACGTTAAAAGGTTGAATGTACAATTGAAATTTTGAAGTTTTTTTACAGCGATTTTTATTAGGTAGGTTAATTAGGGTATGCATTCAGATATACGGTGAGTACCAACGTAGTTTAGCTTTTCTTAACTTATAAATACGAGTAGAATACATATATTACACAGAATTTGATTTCTTCAATACAACTTAAATATTTTTTTTGGGTTTTTTTCTAATACTTATCAGGTATTTTCAGAACTCTATCCATTATAAATCTAAAGAGAAGTAGCAAATTAAATTTATTTTTGTTAAAAAATTAAAATGTTTAAGTTGACTCGGATAGTGTAAAGATAATCTTAAGTGAACGCACCCTAAACTAACGCTTCGCGCAAAAATACTCATGTCGTAAATAAGTTAGAAATCCGATGTATATTTTAAGAACCATAAAGATAATTGTATGAAGATATAAAGGAACTATTGTAATACACAAACATATATCACTCTACGTCGGCACAAGGTTGAGAAACTTGTGATGTAATATTTAATAAGCATTTACAACTGGGTAATTTGTTTGAATGTTTTTAAACTCTTTATTATAAATTCCGTAACTATCTGTATTAAAATATCACTGGGAAAAGGGAAACTGAGCTAAGAGTCTGAATACATCGTAAGTACCTAATTCATGAGTCGCCGTCAACCATAACGTTTTTTTGAAATAAAAATGGATACCTACTAACCGATCTAAAAAAATGAGATTCTGTATCTGATCCGTATGTTTGTATGTATGCATGTTTGTCCGCGATTATTTCGCGTTTGGCAGAATTGATTTGGATGCGGTTTTCAGTAAAGTATTTTATTAATGAATACCCATAATAATGAATAACCTTATACCTCAATCAATCAATCAATCAATCAATCAATCAAGTTTATTTGCTAAAAACATGTCAAATACAGATGTTATTACAATAATATAAGCGTTTCAATGTTTCTACCATTTTAAGGCATGCAAAAGTTACAATTGAGTAGGAAGTGATCTATACAAATATAAACATAATTAATTTAACAATAATAAATTTACAACAGATTGAATTTTAGTCCTAATAAACAATAATGAAAGAATTATTAAAAGTTCCACTGAATTATATCGCTAAATTACTTACATTAAATATTCTTTAATATCATAATAACCTTTTTCAATTAGATATTCGTCAAGTTTCCTTCTAAATGTATTTAGCGTCAATTTTTCAAAGTCTCTTGGTAACTTATTATAGATTTTTACTGCCATACAATAAGGGCTTTTCATAAATGTACTGCAGCACAGTTTCCCTATACAGAGTCTTTCGGGATATCTTACAGACCTATTCATATTAATTTCACAGTTACGTTTGAAATATTTTAAATGTCTCAATGGCTTAACCCTTTTAGTTTGTTGGACACACCAAATAACAACATATTTCATCATTTAAATAACTATCAGCTGATTGTAAATTTAAACGCTATTGATGATTTTAAAGCAATTTTATATTCGATAATTTTGTAAAGTTCCACCATAGGGAAAACTAAGTAAAAACCACCGAAGTTAGCTCCCTCGTTTCGCTCGGTCGAAATTATCTCGATCCAAAACGAGTAATTGCATACGAGAGTCGAGACTACAAAATGCAGTCGTAGCTCCCAATATATCCACGAAAATGAAGTCGAACTTCGAAATAAGCCGTGACGAATTGTGAACGGTAAAGTAGACGGTTTTCGTAATCCGTGACGCAGAATGCCCCCATAACATCTTACCTGGAAGCGTCAGACGAATTTGGCGCGTTGCACTGTGGATGTCGATAAAATTTTACGACATTTCCTGCGTCGATAAACTAGAATATAATTTCGTGATAGTAATTAGGATATGTCCTTGAAAAGGGATAATTAATATTATAGGTGGTTTAAAAAAGTACGCCCACGTTTGTGTGGGAATTTTATCCTCTTGTATAATTTTTTCAATTATTTTCATACCATTTTACATGACTTCTAAAAAAAAGAGTGTAATGTTTTTAGGGTTTCTGTATGTATGTGAGTTTCTTTATTCCACCAAAACTTCTAAACGACTGAAG
The DNA here is from genome assembly GCA_963855885.1 of Coenonympha glycerion. Taxonomy (NCBI): domain Eukaryota; kingdom Metazoa; phylum Arthropoda; class Insecta; order Lepidoptera; family Nymphalidae; genus Coenonympha; species Coenonympha glycerion. The sequence goes on from OY979633.1 coordinate 15,537,414, forward strand.
AGATTTGAACATCTAGAGTATCGTAAGAATTCTTATACATCGTTCTGAGTAGCATAAGCTACATTTTTTTTGGAACGACTCCTTTTACCAGAGGGCAGTCGAATTTTTTTTTATAACTTTTTACTTCTACTCATTGATATAATATGTATTAAGCTCATTGCTTCTACTACTCTTCTCTAAATATAATCTTGCACATCTTGAATTTGACACACTCACACTGCAAAAAAAAGTTCCACACTCACGGAGCTGTCGTTGTTAGGAACTACTCGTATCTAGTCGAAGCGCGAACGACGACCTAGGTATTATAAATCTATGTTATGAAGTTTACAAGGCACCAACAGAAGGACGGACAAGAATTAATCCAACTTATAGCTCGTCTCGTCTCATTGGTCGCAAGATAACAAATATAGCCACAAAAGCGAAAGCAAATACGCGTAGCTTCTGTGACAGGTGACAAGTTGGGATACTTCAGTCTTGACGTGTGCAATTTAGCGTGAACGACGACAAGCGAGAGATCTGTCAGCTGTCAATGTTGACACGACGAGTATTGAGATATTTACACCACACCATGCAAAAGAGATTAACGGCTTAACACATTAACACAATTTATGCTTTCGTTTTAGAGATATTTTCAACGTATATTGGGTGGCAGATGGGGTTTTTAAAGTTTAGAAAGGGACGCTGAATGCAATGGTTCTGATTAAGACCATATTGTTGATACTACGCGCCCATGCTTCACTTGGGCCACCTTGAGCGATGGCGAGAAAATTTCAAAAATCGTTCTTATCTAATATCTAATCGTATCCATTGTCTTCCTTATCTTGTCCATCGTGAATGGAAACTTTGCAAAATTTTAGATTACTAGGGCCAAGGGTTATAATGAATAAGTCAGTAATTTTATTATTACCTTTGTAAAAAAGATCTTGAAAAGATCCTATTTTAAGAATCACTTAGAAAATAATAAGAGTCTATAAAAATTTTAGTGAGAGATAAAATAAAGAAAAAAACTTAGAAATATATTGATTAATAAACAACAAATTGGATAAAAGCCACTCTACCTTGAATTGAAACTCTTCGTTTGATTTAAAGAAAGAAAGTGCATTTCAACGACCAATCGTTATTTCCGGGTTAAAATTCCATTTTGATAAGGTCTGGTTTTGGTGGGAAAAGGGCTAGTTTCATCCACACTCTTGATACGAACCTCTTTGGCAAAGAAAACTCTCCTATCAATATAGGTTTTCTACCTCAAGTTTTCCACACATAGCTAGGAAAAACTGGGGAGCTAAAATAGGTAGTCATATTATAATACCCTGTAGAAAATGTCGCCAGTTTATCGGTGCCAAAAATGCTTGTTTTGCCACCAACAGTAAGGCCACGATGTAGTTCGCTCAGCAGCCGCCTGTAGAATTTTGGCAGATGGCGCTACTGTTTGCTTGTACGAAAAAGATTCTCTATCGATTCATATCCAGAGTTCTCTTATCAGTGAGAGCTAGCATACAATATTGTCAGTAGCCACTCAAACGGAAAACGTTCAAACAAAGCTCAATATAATTTTACGCTCGTTTAATATATTAAACACGCGTTTAAGTTATTTCCCATGAACCTCGTACACCGGTATTATGTCATTACTATTCGTATGCAGTTAGTCACGTTCGACCTTCGGCTCCCAGTGGAATACGAATTTATGGATACCATGGTGTTTTACAATTATTTAGTGTTATTCTGGGATCTAGAGTATTTAGGGTTGGCACAGCAATAATAATTTTAAAAGTTTTTAATAGCTCTTATTTTGAATGTTGTTTTGTCTAAACCTTAGTTAACAGTAGTCAAACTGTAGATACTAATTCCGAGTTTTTTTTTTAAATATGTTTAGCTGCTCGATTGCGAGAGAGTTAACGCCGATTTGAATGGGATTGGGGCAGTTTTATATTAATGTTGTCATTTGTCAAAAGATGTTGCTACAACAATTCCATACAAATAATTGCGTTTACATTCGAATACGGAAATAACTCAGAAAAAGCACACTGATAGTAAATGACGATGCAGCCGAAGATGTCCTCGTACCTAAAAGAAAATTACCTCTATGGCTAGCTACTAGCTACACAACATCGCGCCGGTACATTATATCGTTTGGTGATGTCTTTGAAGATAAGGTACTGAAGCTTCCTACATCGTATTTGTAACAAAACTCCCCAGAAACAGCTTGACCGATTTTTATGAAAGCTTTTGTACCTATACATATATTCGGTCGTTCCGAAAATAGGACTAAAACAAATTTTCATACTCTGTTGTGAGAAATAATTGCAGGATCAGCTAGGAAAAAATATATATAAATATAAAAATTGACAGCCCTAGCCACAAATCGGTCGCTACGAGACTATCGTACTTAGTATTGGTAATTCTATGAAACCACGTCGAAGCTGTTCACTATTGATTGATGCTTTTAGCTGAAATGTGCTTCCCACTCAAATGAATTGGTTCTATTGGAATTTTAAATCAAACGGACCGACCTATTCCATTAATGGCCCAAAGTACGTACTTGTCTACTTGCTAAAACGTATTTTTGTGGACAACTCGTGGACAACTCAGATTTTTTTCACTTCAATGGTTTCGACTTTCGTAACATAAGGCCCATTGCAATTTGCAACGTTCCAATGAAATTCCAATTTTAATGGAATAAAACTAACTAAAACTTTTTTTTACTCTTTTATTATTTAAAGCCACGTGGAAAGTTTCACGTACAAATATGAAAGTAAAATAAAATAGAATGTGCAAGTGAAATACAACAAAGTTGCAACTCAAAAAATATTTTACGGCTCTGTGTAATCTGGAATATTGCGTGAAAAGATGTACATTACTTGGCTGTACTCTGTGATATCGATAATTCACTGATCCGGAATGAAATCGGGAAATATTATGGCTCTACGAGGAAACCAGCGTTGATTCATTAATTACGCTTAAAGCAACACAGAGATCCAATGCGCTTCATAATAATTTATGAACTTCTTTCTTTAAATCAAAATCTAAGTAATACTTTACTGTTGCAACAGCGAAATTTTTTTTCGCATGCAAACAATTATCATATGAATTTTTGGGGATACATTACACCATGTTATTATTTGTGTGTATCTGTAAATTCTTTGCAATGGCACGTCATATTTTCGTGAATGAAATATGGCAGTATTATAGAGACCCTAATAAAACTGTTTCTAAATAATATTATAATGTTACAACCGTTCTGTATTACTATTATGTCATTCGTACAATAGGGCAATAAAATGCACCGGCCCATGCTGGGAAATGGTCGCAAATTGTGTATAATGAATTTTTGGGAATACGAGTACATTACAAAATTTCATGTGGCGATTATTATTTGTGTGTATCTGTAATTTCTTTGCAATGGCACGTCATATTTTCGTGAATGAAATATGGCAGTATTATAGAGACCCTAATAAAACTGTTTCTAAATAATATTATAATGTTACAACCGTTCTGTATTACCTACTATGATGTCATTCGTACAATAGGGCAATAAAATGCACCGGCCCATGCTGGAAAATGGTCGCAAATTGTGTATACGTGGCCCAGGGTTCTGACTCACGTATGAGTATAGTTTGTGAAACATAATAATAGAAGCATACAGTATTTGTTTGTTCAGTGACAGCAATCGTCAAGTTAAATAATGCTTACAAGGCTACTTGTTTGTTTAACTAGGGCGATATGAAAATGAAATAGAGAGTACGCAATTTTGTATCTTTAAAGTTCTTTTTATTTTTTATTCGCTAGGCTACCGTGCTTATTTGGGAAGGTAAAGATTCCTTCACACTATGTATCTAGTTATCCACTAATGTTTTGTATTACGGATTAAAGCAAGGCTTTCGAAAAAGGAAACTGAAAACTCAGAAATAAAAATAAAAAAATCTATTCAACACAAAAACATTGATTGATAAATCACGAATCACGATCAGGTCAAAACGATCGCTTAGTAACGATCCATTTGTGTTTTTGGCTTGTCACATTTGTCAACAATTACAGAAGCATATTTAATTAAGGGGATCTTGATAATAATCGTTTGATGGTGACATGACACATCGGTATGGCAGACGATAATTAAGTATTCAGTATCCAAGGTGGCTAATGCGAAGTATGCACAGATGCGTTACTCAAAACAAACATAACCCAGTTTTCGTTACGGTACAAAATAAACAATTATTCATTATAATATAAGTACCTGTCTGTTCTTAGTATATTACCCATAATAAAAATAATAATTTCTTAGTAGAGATTCTCGAAAAATTATGTGTAGCTGTTACCTCTGAAGTCAGATTTTTTAAAGATATTATGTAATAATGTAAATAGTAACTAGTAATTAAATCCGTCAGAATATTATGGATTATTCGTTAAAAATCTTACGTATATAATTACCTCAAAATAATATACTAAAAAGTACCAGCAAAATAGTTTTTTATTTCCCGGGAGGTTTCAACTTCTAATTGTGAAAATGTCACGTTCACCTAAAAATGTCAATTTTCCTAACTGGTAGATTGGTATACCTAATATTACATTAAATATAAATGACATAATGTTTTGCAAAAGGATTATTTTCGTGCTTCTATTGTAAACATTTTGCTAAAACCGGAAAAAATGTGTAAAAAATTAACACATTTCCAATCCCACCTACCCATCTTTGGTACCCATAACAAATTACTACGGAGTAAAGTGGTGTTCTGCGAACAAGTTAATCAACTTCACCGCCTCAATAATGGCTCGTAATAGCATAAAAATGCTCGTAAAAATATTTTAAGGAAATAAAGCTGTATTTATCCATTCATAATATCTCTTTCATACTATGGAATGTTTCGGCGTTTTCTGTACATACTTATAACAACTAGTTATAAGCAGTATCACAGTTTAGCAAATATACAGCATGAGCTTGGTAACAAACCTACCTTGATGCTTTACGTTACCTTAATCAGCAAGCGCTGTAGAGTACATCGCACAAGAATTTGAGCCAGCGAGAGTTGAGACAGGGGGCTTTGTTATCCATTCGATTGGCAAAACTGTGGTGAGAATATTAATTTCACAAAATATTTGAAATTCGTAAAAATCTGCAAGCTGATCCCGTAAAAATGTATGTCCTAACGTGATTTTTAAGTATTTTAATTGGTCAAAACCTGACAGTTTTGACATTCGTCTGAACTGACATAATTACACTTTATTTATCATATCATATTGTGTAGAATCATAGCATCCATTGCTAGCTCTGGGTTCTTTGAATGTAAGGGTATATTGACGCCGAACAATAAGTTATTTTCCAGTTGAATGATTCCTAAACTTCGTCACTGGCAATGTCCGTTGGCCAATAAAATTAATTGGCGATTATTTTCGTATATGGGGTCAAGTGCCTCCAATAATACTGTCTCTCGGATGATTGGCTGTTATTAGATCGTCCTTCTCACATCACGTCATCTATGCATATAATATTCCACGACCTCCCTGGAGCAGTGGCCAACGCTTGACATCTCATATAAGTGGAGGTCGCGGGTTCGATTGCTGTCAGGGGTAACTTTATAATATGTAAATTGCCTAAGGGCTGGTTTGGTGGGAGGCTTCGGCCGTGGCTAGTTACCAGCAAATAACTGTCATAAGCTATTTAGTGTTCCGGCGCGATGCTGGGTAGAAACTGTTAGGAGTAAATTTACTTACCCTATCCAAGTTAGAACGATAACATTTTAGGCTGTATCATCACTTATCATCAGGTGAGATCGCAGTCAAGTAAAATATATTTAAAAATACAATTTCCATAAAGCTCTGTATTGTGGTGCTCTATATTGACTTGGCTCACGGGTTTTAACGAAGTGTATATTTTTGTCACAGAGAGAGATTTAGTTAAACGCAAATTAAACAAAACATTTTGTTTTCCTTGTTTGCTTTTTCTTTGTGTGTGTACATATTTTCAGAATGTATTTGCAGATATTATTTTCAAGATAGATTTTACGGATATTATATTTCTACAAAAAACAATCCAGCTATTTATTTTATTGGGTCTGAGAGTGCTAAAATTATTATTAGTGGCATACGATGCAGTATGTGGTGAGTCGATATATTTTGATGTGGCTTCCCTCTTCTAAATATTTATCTTTCGCCACTGATATTTAATGTAGGTACCTACTCTACTCTACTAACACAAGTACGATCTACAATCTATATCCACTCTACATCATACCTAATTATCTTCCTAAAATATCTAGTTTGTCACACAGTTAGAAGGGGCTAGGGGTTACAACGTTATTGGACGTATTTTAAATATATCTAAAGCTGAAACAATTCTACAGAACACAATTCAAACAAACCCAACTTGATAATTAACTCTCAAGCGTATAAGATTATCTCCACAAGTTGCTGTAAAACAGTTCCTGAGATTCTCATGAATAAACGTATTTTTAGAGGTGCGTATCTTCTTAAAGAGCATTTATGGACTAGCCACAGAGATTTATTGATCTTCAGAGTAACAATAAATAGCTTGTTTAACGAGTCAATAAGTAGATATTAGTAGAAGAGTATCTAAAAATAATCCCTCCTAGTCCCGGGCAATTTGATATTTCTTCCCGGGTCCCGGGAATGAAAAAGGGTCGGGAATCCCGAAACCCTAGGCAGTCCACAAACACGTGGCTACTTAAGGCACCTCAGTAAAACAAATGTTTGCGTTATCTCAATAGAGATTCGTGCGTGCATCATAAACCTCCCGCTCATTATAGTGTGTGCACAGACTTGTATACTAAAGACAGGGCGAACAGCGCGAAAAAATGACGCCAGTTTGTGGGTGTCATTAGTACCAACATTACCACGCGGTAGTTCGGTCAGCGGCGGCGACGGGTATTTTGACAGATGACGCTACTGTTTGCTTGTATGAAGAAGGTTAACAGATTCGGATCGGCCTATCTTAAGTATTTTTATCTATTAGTGCGTGGCAACAAACAGCACCGCGGCAGATCGGGCCAGCTATGTGCGTCTTCAGATATTTATAGCTGTGCTTATCTAGAGCTCAGGATTCCGATGCTGAGTTCACGATCACGGTCTAGGAATCATAGTTATTCATCGGAACATTTCCAGCTCTAGCCGTATGCGATGTGACATTGCGATCCGATGGATGGAAAGGAAGCACTTTCGACATTTTGCCCAATAAATCAAAAAATATCAGACTCACACAATATTGTTTTTTTTGGAAATTTCAACGCTCCGGTTTTTGCCCCTTTTAAATAAAAATAAAATGAGGCCACTAATAACTAGAATATTGCAAATTTCAGGGAATAGTTATTGAAATAAAGGTTCGTGACACACAGACCGACGGACTACAGAGTGATCCTATCAGGTTCCATTTCCAAAAAATGTACTTATAAGAATGCGTGCGTGATCAATTTAGCGACTAATTTCATACATTCTTTGATTTTCATCGAGCTCGTAAAAATCGCGGCCTGAGAGCTGAAACGGAAAAAGAACGAAAATCAAAAAAGAAATAATTTTATTGATTTTTTTTAATTTGCTCCATTTATATTCTCATCTATCGGATCGAAATGTAATATGGCTAGAACTCTAGGAAAGAATCTTGAGCCTTGAAATCAAATGTTTTGTTCAAGTTTATGAGGATTCTCTTTGAAGTAAAGCTTCTAGACGCTAACATTTGGGTGTATTGTCAAGTTGAATGACGTTATTCAGCGAAAAATTCTAGTTTACATTACAAAAAAATACTTACCCGTACTGCTATTGTTTGTATCTTGTTCTGTCCCACAATAGAGGCTCGTAAATTATCCTCTACACGTTCTATTTGCCCGCTGGATCGCCGCTGAACCGTTCAAAAGCTTTCAAGTTCAAGGCAAAGCTAAGTTAAAATTAGCAACTTGAGATCATACATGACACACTCTCAAGGAGACTAACTTAGAACATTACAATGACTAAGTTTTCTAAACTCAGATTCAAAGTATTCAAAGTAGATAAAATATAATAATGTTCTTACTTACTATTATTTGTATTTATTTTAACTAGAATTTGAAATTAAGGTTTGGACGACCTCCGTGGCGCAGGGGACGCACGTTCGGATTCGAGTGGGAGGTCGCGGGTTCGATTCCCGCCACGGGCCACTTTGGAATTTTATTGTTTCTAAATTGGCTCAGGTCTGGTCTGGTGGGAGGCTGTGGCCGTGGCTAGTTACCACCCTACCAGCAAAGACGTACCGCCAAGCGATTTAGCATTCCGGTACGATGCTGTGTAGCAACAGTTGGGGTGACATAACTTACCCCTTCCAAGTTAGTACGCTAACAGCTTCGGCTGCATCCATCACTTACCATCAGGTGAGATCGCAGTCAAGTACTAACTTGTATAGCGTAAAAAAAGGTATATAATTATTACCAAATACCTCTAAAATTCTACCTAGGTACTTAAAACTTTCTCACAACAAAGACTTTTCTATTTTATACAGATATTATTCACCTTACTTGGCCTTAATTGATGATTTATTTATTCTTTAAATTCAGTCCATGGCTTTTGGGTCGAGAAATACGAGTAATACTTGTATAGGTACCTGTCTTTGCCCGTATCTCCCAATCAAATCACGTGACACTAATATTTGTATGTATTTTGTATAAACGCGAAAGTTTGTGTGTTTGTTACCTACTCCTTCACGCCGCACCTACTAAACCTGGATTAAAACATAAGCTACTTTTTATCCCGGAAAAATCTAGTCTCCGTAGTATACAAAAAAAGTATAAAGGTTGGAATAGGGCGCGGGAACGGGAAAGGAAAATTCACGGCTCCTCGGGATTTGTGAAAGACCGAAGTTTCCTAATAAAATGAATTGTTCAACGAGAATAGAGTACCTAGTAGTCGATGATCACATAGGATTGTCATTTGTTGCATTACCCAATAGCTAAGAGCGATGGATGTGTGTCGCGGTGTAAATAATTTTACAAATGCATTACAAAATATGCAAACATTAAAATATGTGCAGTGCGAGTTAAGAGCGATAGCGTTTTGGAAACTACTTGATTACAAAATTATTTTCAAAAATCTTATCAAAATTTATATAATCTTATATATCTTATAAAATGTAATCTTAACTAAATATATTATGCTTCTCTTATAATCCTAAATACAACGTCTTAAGATAAAAAGGCAAAACCATTTAAATTGCTTGCAGCCTTACTAAATGACAAAATATTGTAATGCTGGTGAAAATATTAGCTATTAATTATCATCTCGTACTACATTACACTATCTTATATAAATTATAATATCCTATCATTATACATAATTTTTAAAACCATGACCGTAAGTAGCATAAGATTAACAGGGAAAACCCCTTCAAATCCTAAATTTGAACAGAAACTGCTTTTATCGCTGCTATAATAATACTTTATGTTTATAAGTCAATATTATACCAAAATTCAATTGATAAATAGTTAAAATCTCAACAAGATAATACAAAAAAAATAACACTTAACATTTAAAATTCCTAGAAGAAGCTCTTTGCTTGCAACTTGAGGATGGTTTGTTTCCCAGAAATAAAAGCACGCGTGCCAGCTTCATAGGCCGGATATGTTTTACAAGTGACGACAAAAAGTGTGACAAAAACGTGCCATGCTCAAACTTCTTCCTATCAAAGTTCATCACATCATTATGAGATCGTACTTTGTGAAGATCAATGAGCATTTTAAATATCAGTATTTGTAACTCGTAATTTATTTTTAAAGGCGATGGGTACCATCCGGGCGCGAAAATTCAAATTTTATTTAGTTTTTCGCTCATAGTGGACTAATTATACATCGAAGGCTAATGGCAATGAGTTTTGCGGGCACAACATTTATGCATCTACATGTTTTTAATAAAAATTCTGCTCAATAATACTCGTTTACTTCATATTGGTTCCCGATAGCTCGAAATCTGAGGAACTGGAAAAAATTATCTTTCGGGAACCAATATGAGATGGGTGGGAACTTTCGAGCAAAGTTTCTATTAAAAACGTGTAGATGCTTAAAAAGTAGGCCCGCAAAATGCATTTCCATAAATCTTCAATGTGTAGTTAGTCTAATATTTGCGAAAAACTAAATAAAATTTGAATTTCGCGGGCTGGTAGGGCCGCAACACCTTAATGTAAAAATTTTAAAGTTTGGATTAGTTACTTTTGAGAAGGCACTGAAGACAAGTACTGATCTGATATTCCCCTAATTTGGAATAAAAGATAACATATGTACACATATGTAATCTATTTTTATTTCTTAAAAATCGCCAGATTCAGGGCAATTTTAATAAAACATCCCACTCATTGTGTGCAAATCACCCCTGGTTTAAAAAATAAATCACAGCTGGCAACTATACACTGTACAGTGTATGCACTTACTCAGACGAGAGTCCTATAAAACGACATTTTGATGATTGTCAAAATTAGAGTGTTTAAGACTATCAGTCGCAGAGGTCAGAAGCTTGTTTTCCTCATATATCGCTTCCTCAGCTTTAACCCAACTGACATTATTTTCTTGACAGTGTAATGCAAATTCCGCCTATATGAATCCGGCAACTGAAATCATATGAATAGTACAAATGGCATTGTGGCAACCATATTTGAGAACTATATAGGAATTATTAACTATATAGGATAGGAAGAATTTATCTCCTTCGCCCATCCTCTTAATAGCTTCCATCCGAACTCTGAACCTCTTGGTCCGCAAGCCAACAAGTTTGCTACTGAACCAACGCTACGCTATAATGCGTATCGCAGCTGCATCGTACAGTATAAGGAACCAATGAGTGATGGTATTGGCACGTCGCGTCGCCGAATCCGTCTGATAGGAATAGGAATCGTAGTAGGAATCGTTGACCGGTTTACGAGTTACGCTTACGACCCATTTGGCACCGCGTAGACAGTGACGGGATTAGGTTCCCGATGCTTTGGGGTCAAGTTTATTTATGTGAATAACTCGCTCTCTATTAATTTGAGCTGTGCACCCAATAAATTACCAGGAATTCCAATTACTAGTATTGTGGTTAAAGAAGAACCTTAATATTCTCAAAAGAAATTAGGCATTCTTGAACCACACAAAGGATTCAATATTAACACTTTTGAACCACGGTAAACGTCATTGGACATTTTGTAGAATCTTTCTGGAATACTTTACTAGAATTACTAAATTATTCTGTTAATCTCAGTAACCCAGACGCAAATTAGCCTCAGAACTGGGTTACACTTTTGCTAACCATACCAGAGTAGGTAATAGCAGAATGTTTAAAAATGTAGAAAGGACTATATCAAATAAATAACAAAACGCCTCATTTACACCGTCGTTGTAGTAATTTAGTATACAAATATTTCTCGGATTCAAAACCCTGCTGTTGGTTTATTGATGTTGACATGTCTAGTGCCTAGCGCAAGCTTTATTAAGAGAAAGAGAATTTTTATGTTTAAGTATATCTATCTAGCTTCAGCCCCCGATTTGAATCACGTCACACTGGACTTCCTTTCTTTCCCCTTCTCCTTTAGGAATTTAATTTTCGAACACCCCCTAGCTTTACTTAACTGATGATTACGTAATATGTTTAGTTATTTGTTAAAATTCTTACCCATTGATCCGTCCATCACTAGACTAGAATAAGGTGTGCATTGACAGATTATTCAGTTAGTTACCTATTTATATTATACAAATTACATTTATTATAGATGATAAACGTAAAACCGTTAGAAGATCTTAATTTGATACTTTATTTTCAAAATCTTAAACAAGACGATAAATAGTAGCAAGTGGTGTCAATTAAAAATAATTTTGTTCTCACGTCATCAGGCGAAAGTTTGTTACTATCTGTCATCGTATCATTGAGACGTGTCAATTAAGGGCATCAGCTTCTGGCAGTGACACCCTATTACGAACTAATTAATTTACGAGGGTAACAGCAAATTAAAGATCTTAACAGACACAATACACAGTAATTTATTGCCACTTAATATTTTAATGCAATTCTGAGAACTTCACTAAGATAGTAATCTCGTAAAGAAAATTTATCGCCAGTCTACAATATAAGTTTTAAAAAGTTTTCGACTCGACCTCGAACTTTACCATGGGATTAATTATTTTTATCGATGGCTTAGTTGAAATATAAGTATAATTTAATTTCAAATAATATAACTATAATATACTTAGTTATCGATACAAAAAGTTTAAAATCTGTTCCTTTCATTTTTGTCTCCCTTCATCTACGCTGTTTCATAAATGGCACTATAATATTAAATTACACACTAACTTGTAAAATATGATAGTACTTGTTTGGTGTTTACAAAAAACTGCCGGCCAAGAGTATACGCATATTTGATTACCTTTTTTGACATCGAGAGCAGCGTATCTGTACGGTTTTCAGATAGAAACTTAATGCTTAATCTTACCGATACGCACGTACGGTGAAGTTATTCAAATAACTTGTACACAATGTACTTGATATTACCGTGGTATTAAAATGCTATAGACGCAATTATGTTCCTTAAAGTGTTCAATTTATTTTTTATTGACTTTATACAAAAGTTATTAATCTTTTTGAGTGTTTTCATGTACCTAAAGGAAATAATTTAGACGAAACTAATATAATATTGCTTTTTGCCTTTGTCACTTTTATTAAAATACTCCTAATACCTCTGTTTCAGGATAATTTAAACAACGCACTTCTTCACCGTATTTTATATTCTTCTTGTACCAATCTAGTTCATCAATAGATAGCTACAAGAGCGTAGTAAAATGTTGATCATAAAGATATTCTAATTAACGCTCGTTTGCTCTAATTTCAGTTTAAAACTGTAGCAAATAGCAATATTGAAAAAGTTTGTTGATTGCGAAATATGACTTTGAAATTACGTAACACATTTTAAATCTGGCTCCTAGTATGTGTCTCACATAAATCGTCTCTCCTAATGAATTCGTAAATCAATTTAGCTGTCTCTATAATGTATCTTCTATTTGTTAGAAAGGAAAATAAATCAAGGCATTTTTCAAGACAGCAGGCCATGTTAATTAACTTCTTGGTTACATATTTTTGATATTAAAATCCCAGTTTTATTAAGCAGTAACATTAGAAAAAAGTTTTTCAGTCTTTACAAGCTGTGATCAACCTCTATTTACCTCAAGCAAAAAAATTTGGTTATTGCCCACCAGTCTGGCTAAGTACGGATTAGCAGGCTATACACACCTTGTATAAATGATTTTGTATATATGAATTTAATTAAATAATTCTACTGTTCGATCGTTCATTTTAGCTGAGGGACGTCCACTGCTGGACATAGGCCTCACGTATGGATCTCCAACTTACATGGTTTTGCGCTGTTTAGATCCAGCGGCTACCCACATCTTTTTCAATGTCGTCAGTCCACCTGGGTTGAAGGCCTGTCAACACAGAGATTCCCTGTACGGGGTCCTAAACGCCCTTCGGATCTACGAGCTATGCACTCCGTCTTGCCACTTCAACTTTGCAACAACGTTATGAGCGTTAATATATTATATTTATTAATTATATCAGTGACTTTGGTTCATCCATGGATCTCCTCATTTATGATTTGATCAAATCTTTATCTTATTCTTAACTTACAACTTGTGAAAATCACACGAATGTGATAAACACGAAAGTTTGTAATGTGCTGCATGTTTGATACTCCTTCACGCCACCACATCTAAACCGATTTGACTGAAATTTGGGAATTACGATTAGCATAATATACTTAGGCTACATTTTTCGCAGAAGCCATTGGTTCCCGCCACCGTGAGATTGGTAACAATGAGCCTCGGCTAAAAGGACATTTCTTTATATAGGAACTAGCTGACCGGGCAAACGCTGTTTTGCCATTTAGGTACCATTAGATATGAAAAATTGTTGCCGACCTTACCGAACGGAAACCAAAAAAAATTAATACTGTGACACGAGAATTTTATATATTAGAGAAATTAGACATTATACTTTATTATATAGAGCTTAATTACCCCTCACTCACTCACTGACTGACTCAGTGACAAAATTGTTCTCTTATAAAGAAAAAAAAAAACACGATCAAGATATGCCCATCCGAACATTTTACGTAAATGTTCTTCATAAGAGAAAATGTAGCGCCATCTGTCTATGTGTCTGTGCCTGCAATACTATATTAATTCAAAAAAAAATGAAATACTCGTAGATCTTCACTTATCTACCTATACTGACTACTGCCGGGGGGGGGGGGGGGGGAGTCATTCTTGCTCCCTTAAACTGGCGACATTTTTTCGCGCTGTTCGCCCTGTCTTTAGTATATAAGTCTGTGGATGTAATGATGGATGGGAGATACCGCTCCCGCTCATACGTCGCGCCACGACGTAGCATGATTCCATCGCGGGCGGCCGTGATCTTGATCTCTAGATTACGCAGCTAATGACAGCGCACGCGCCGACAGCGCCGCGCGCCGGGAATCATAATCACTATCATCGTTATCGAATGATAATCATGTTTATTTACATTTTTTTCTTCCGTTCAATGTTTTGTAGCTCCTTTTGTGATGTATGTGTCTCGGACAGATCTCAGAATTGATCATTTTATGATGTGGCATGAAATGCTTGATTTTCGGATTATCAACTTTTCGATAAAAAAGTGTATTTATTTGACACTAGTGAGCAAAATATGATCTCTAATTTTGTAGAAATTTTTCGAAAAACCTTTTTATTTAACACTATTGCGGCTGAACATAATAATATTTTGCAAAATTAAACTATTTCGTGATGTGATAAAAATATGATAATAATAAAAATAAACTAACTAGATTATGAATAAAAATATAAATGCAAATGCAACTAAGTCGGGATGCAATCGCCTTACTATTCCCTAAAGTAATATAGGAAAGCCCTCGGAGTCAATCACACACCAATATTTACCTGTAATTCATCAAGTACTACCCCTCAATCCTACTCTTCAAACGATGACATTGATATGTTCAGTTGTGCGAATCTGCACAAAAATGCTTACAGCAACGAAGAGCCTACATCTATGCAGCTGTTTGGTTAATGTTTGCATTGATTGATCAGCTAAGGCGCCATTTGGCTGGTGATAGTTGAGTTGCTATAATTACCGGCGACGGTACATACCCCCGTTCTGAAAACAATAAAATCTTAACCCATAGCCGAAGAACTGAATTTATAGATATTTAAATTGTCATCGTAAATAAAGTATTTATTACGTAAAACAATGAGTAACAGATAGTATAATAGGTATATGAAGAAAACATTATATAACCTTCACTATCATCTCCATCATTATGCTCGTAACAATGTATAAATCGATTTGTATAACAATAAGCATCCCGTCTCTTCACAAAATATATAAAGCGGTTGGAGCGAAAAGCGCAGTATTATTCGAACGTCATCTTTGACTGACATGTGTCACTCTAAACACGACTTACTGTCTCTATCTTATACCTTTAAACGAGCAATTCTTGTATATATATTTCTATATAATCTGGATCTCGGGAACGGCTTTAACGATTTTCATGAAATTTAGCATACAGGGGGTTTTGGGGGCGATAAATCGATCTAGCTAGGATTCATTTTTATTAAATGTCGAATTTACCAAAAAAATAAAAATATGACTACTGCTGCCATCTATTGGCCACCGAGTGAAACTCGGTCACCCAGATATTTATTAATAATACGACCGTCGAAATAATTTTAGGCTTTCATATTAGTGTACTATATTCATCAGCAAACCATTATTACATGTCCTACTTTTATTAAGCTATAGCTTAACTTGCCCATTGAGGTTTACTTTGAGATCTGCCCTTAAATCTTCTTGTTTATTTACGTACATAAATAAGTTGCCAAAGCAACATCGGATGTTTCCTTAGGTAGAGTTTAATAGGCGATTTTTGGCGGTTCCCAATATTCGATCTATCCATGGCTTGCCTTACAACGGATAGGACATAACTGTTATGGACCTTGGATGGATCTCGAGTAAGGCAAACCATGAATACATCGAATATTGGGAACCGCCATTAGTGGAACCTACGATGTTCAACCGATGTCACCAATTGTCAAGCAATAATTAACGTACAATGGCAAAACAAATGTCAAAAATACACATAAATACCTATAATAAGTTTACGTACCTTATTTTTTTCATACCTTCGTTCTTTAATTTTTTTGGTAACTCCGAAAATAATCGGGATATGGTTACAGATTAAAAGTTTTTGCCCTATGTTAGAGAAGAAATTACACAAAAATAAAGGTCAATATTCTCTAAGCACTTGAACTATTTTATCGTCTTGTTAGTACAAGGGCGTCTGCAAGCTCCAGTTTAATTTATAACTTCTCTTAAGCTGTAATCAAAGTATCGCCCGCAGAATGATCCATCAACCGCTTATCACCATTTCCTCCGAGCAATCTTAGATGCTCTCAAGTTTTTGTATGCACATATTATATTAATAAATATAAATAATCTACTGCCATTGACTTGTTAGCTAAAGATTGAAACGGGTCCGGAATCTAGATCAAAAGTAAACAGACGATCAATTGCTTTTACAAACACATCATTAAATGTTTAGTTAAAAAAATGTTTGGCTTTTAATTTTTAAAGAGCTTAAGAGGATCGTCTAGCTGTAAGCTTTCATACAAAAAGCGATAACGTTTTTATACCCGTAAATGTAGATTTCATCCGATTTTCATCAGATAAAATGAAAAACTTTGCACGTACGTTTTACCTTTTAAGAAATATTGCTTATATTTAAAGCTATTAGCGTCTGAAAATATCCATATTTTTGATCTAAAAAGTTCTTCGAGTATTTTTTTATTTAAAAAATAAAACGTATGTGCCTAGTTTAAAGTATACGTATGAGTATAGTTTAAGGTATACTGAAACTTATGAGATCAGATTCTGTATACCTTAAACTTGCAACTCTCTATACGGACATAGATGGCATTCATGAAACACGTATTTGCGTCGCGTTTAGCGACTAGATAGTACAACTAATATTCAAAAAAGAATATGAGCATGCCCATTGCCCATGATTTTTTTGAATTTCGTTACATATGGCTACAGCTGCTGCAGATGAACCTTTTTACCGTCTTGCCATTAACTGGTATAAAAAAAGATTATTTTCATTAATGCTATCTCAACCGATGGAATGCAGCTATGTCGCAATCATGGAACATACGTAGAGAATATAACTCAATCCGCTTGTGCCGGCCGCCTCATTAAACGCTCATCAGTCATTCCGACAATCGCTCAGCGTAATTATCTCGTTGGAGCTTTGCTAATTGACCGCAACCACTTCATTGAGATATGCACTTGATGACTTAGCGCCCACAATACCTTATCACGGCCATTTTTGTAAAACAAGTTTTTGTATTAAACAAACAAGAACAACCGTGTCAATTGGCGTAATCCGTTTTTGAATGGACAAGTTTTTCTGTTGAAATGTGATTGAATAAGATTTGAAATATAGTTAAATATTTTGAGGTGCATTTAGCCTAAGCCTTAGTAGAGAAATATAGTTTAATATTATGAGATACATTTAGCCTAAGCCTTAAAGTAGAGACTATGGTCTAAGCTTCAGAAATGACGGAAAGTTCAAACAAGTCTCCAGAACATCGTGTATTTGGTATTTCAAACAAGACTTACACAGGACTGGTAAGTGATAACAACCATCTGCTACGTCGTGCGCTAGTAGAATGCCCGGCTTACACCACCGTAGGGTCATACCGCAGGATAATCTTCTACTGAATGTTATTATTTTTAAGAATACATGAACTAAAAAATTAGGATTACGAGAACAAGACTTATATAATTTGAAATAGGCTTACAAAACAGACTATCTTGCTGCACACGGGGCAATAAAACGGGAAAAAGGACGGCAAGTGTTGCCCGGCAACTAAAAGGTAAATGCGAAAGAAGCCACAAAAGAGCGGCTTGTATCTCCAACCCCGCGTGCAGCGATAACGATAAGTCTAGTGTATACTGTATAAAGCATTAAAAGCATTATAGGAATGAGCGATTTATCACAAACGTCTTGCAGAACTCAACAATATCCGTCAGAGGATCTTCATCGCAAAGCGCAAGATAAAGTGAGCACATCAATGTTGGAGATTGATGAATCCCAAAACGCGAAATGTCGGAAAACTTTCAGCAGCATGTAGAGAGAATAATGAACGAACACTAATATCACATTCACATAATTCTGGTATGGATGTAAAACTCAGATCGTATTTCCCTACGGGTCACATCCCGTCGATAATAATCCGCATGGTTTCTTATCCATTATTGTAATTTATTATGCAAGGGCCTGCCTCAGCATCAGATGCGTTAACATAATGAAAAGACTACAGAGATTATTAAGCTATTGCATAGCTTCTATCGCGGGCCTTGAGCGTGGAGACCAAATCCAGAAATTCCGTATCGAAACTAACCCCACTCCGTGGGGGGTGTTAGGAGTTAATAAAAAATAAGTTCATAAAAAATGCTATGCAATAGCTTTACCGCGACAGTCTCCGAGTGCCACTCGTTTTTAGGGTTCCATACCAATTTGGTAAAAATGGAACCCTTATGGTGAGACTTTCTCCGTCCGTCCGTCCGTCCGTCCGTCCGTCCGTCCGTCCGTCCGTCCGTCCGTCTGTCACACTCGATTATTTTAGTAACTATCGAAGCTATCGGCTTGAAATTTAGAATAGTTTTAGGTATTAGTGACCCAACGCCATTGCAGTCATAAAACATTGAAAATTGTTTTTATTTATATTTAAAAAGGGGGGAAAACCGGGGCTTCGAATTTTCAAAATGAAATAACAATATTGAGTGGGGTATCATATGAAAGGGCGTTACTTGTGTATTCTAAAACCGATTTTTATTTATTTTTATGCCTGATAGTTTTAGATTTATTGAGCAAACTGTCGAAAAAAATAGCGTTCCCCCCCCCCTTATCTCCGAAGTTTATGAATCGAAAAATCGGAAATAATTATGATCAATAGACATTAATGTATATTTTACAGGAAAAATAAAATCAACTCCCTAACTATTATACTTTTTTTGATAATAACAATAAACCACCAAAAACAAAGTTACGTTTGCGGTTCGCCAACAAAAGTACAAGTAAATTATACTCGTAAATTCATGAACAAAAGAGATTCTTTCAATGTTTTACTTCTTTTACGGTATGGAACCCTCGGTGCGCGAGTCCGACTCGCACTTGGCCGTTTTTTTTTTTATCTACTTTCTATTTCAAGTTACCAAATTCTACCTTTTTTGAGGAATTTTCTTTTCCAAGCCTCTTTTCTGTAAGAACTACAATCATCAACTCTTAAGGACTAGGCACACTGTGGTCATCCCACACTTCGCTTAAAAGAGGCGCTACTTGCTGTTACTATAGGAATATGTATAATATTGAAAAGTATAAACTTTTCCTATTTACAACGACTTCACTACGTTCCACTGAAATTCAAATTCACTTTAGGATAAAATAACTCAATTTTCTAACTTTATTTATATCACATTTTGTTCTTTAATAACATCATCAGTATTAGTTGATTTGTGAATCGTTAGTTATTGAGTAGATAAACCTCCAACAATACTCCGGAAGATCTAAGAATCAATGAAGAGTCACTTAGTTAACCAAATGAACCATGAAATTGAAACAAATAAAAACATTTATAGATCATGGAACATAAGTACATAAAGCATCTTGATTTCAATATTTAATTTCCTTTTAAATAGAAAACGAAATTATAGGATGTAAATTACTGACGAAACATCTACTAAGAATTGTATTAAGATATTCTGATATTATTAATAACTGACCGGGTAAATGTTGTTATGCTATTTATGGGTATGATAAAAATGAGAAATGCTTTCCAAAAAACCAACTTCAAATGCAACTACAAAGAGTGAAATAATTTTTAATATACACCAATTCGAAGTCGGGCGAAAGTTGTCTATAAGTTCGTCGTTTCTTCGCACATCAAGTAAGTAAGAAGGACTATTAGTGATTGTACGCAACATTGCCACAAATATTTTTTATAAAATAAAAAAAAGATTCCGACGAATTGAGAACCTCCTCCTTGAAGTCGGTTAAAAAATAGCTTACGACGTATTCTCAGGCCTATCGAATAAACACAAAAAATTTCATAAAAATCTGTAAAGCCGTTTCGGAAGAGTTAAGTTACCCACAGACTTGTACTACTAAAGACAGGGCGAACAGTGCGAAAAAATGTCGCCATTTTATGGGTGTCATTAGTACCAACAGTATAAGGCCACGCGGTAGTTCGGTCAGCGGCGGCGGCCGGTTTTTTGACAGCAGTGTGTAATTATCCAGTATCTAGTACATAACCGGCATGAGTTCCTAAGAAGTTAATATTTGGTTGTTTGGAATCAGTAAAATATCAAGTGTGCTCACGCTCCAAATGTTGTGTCTCTTAAAAGACAGTCACCGAGACTTACTCAATGTAATCCGAAGCGAACCACAATGATACCACAATCATATCGAAAGTGACAATAATCATGACGTCAGCGTTCTGACGTCATCCGACTGAGATTACATGGAGATTACCGATGCGATTGTGTAACAACGTTCAATAAATAACAGAGAATACAATGTCAAACAGTGTGGATTAAGTTATCACTTAACTTTTATCATAGAGGTCCAAGAGGGAGCCCTCGACTTCAAAAGTGCGACAAAAATACTTTACCCAAATTGGCAAACCCGAGCCGTCGCTTTTTTTTCACGCACACTAGCATCCGCGCACCATACAAATTTCAAATTGACACACTCACACTACAAAATAGTATGTTTCATTACAAGTGCGGAAAGGCTGTTATTGCAAAGAGTTCCGACAAATGTCTACCCGAGCCGAGGCGCAGCCGAAAGCGAGGGTTGACAGTCGGAACAAGTTGCAGTGACGGTTCCGCACGTGTACTGAACGATTATTTTTAATACAGTTGCGAAAAAATGAAGCAATTTAATAAAATAATAAAAACACAATAAACTCAACTAACTTAACATTTTCTGAAAAACTATTTGCTTTTTTCTCTTCTCTCCACGCAATAAATTCGTCGTATGTAGATATGTAGCGACTTTTTGACTTTTCCGGTAAAATGTTCTCCGAAGCATTTTGTGCAACAAACAACTAACCTCGCAAAGAAAATTTCTGAAAAATGGCGCCAACCGTAGAATATAAGCAGTTTTTTTTTCTTCACCCATTCTGGTGATTTAAAAAAAAAAAATAAAAAAAAAATTTGGTCATAGACTAAATAGGTAATATTCTGGTACGCAAAGGGAACTATGCCCATACCATAGATCAATCTAAAATATATATTGATCTATGGCCCATACAGCCAAGTCTTCAGTAGAATTTTTAAGCTATTGCATAGCTTCTATCGCGGGCCTTGACGGGTGAACCGAATCCAGAAAAACCGTAACGAAAAAATTCCACCAACCAACAAGCCAACATTAAAAAGTCAACCTTATTGTCACAGGCATATAATTTATATTGCAAAAATTGACTTAAAATATACCTATAGTTCCGCTTTTGCCCGCACCAGCGCTAGTTGATTCGTATTTTAAAAATTTTTTTAGGAACTCTGTTTTTATGTAATTAAGGTTAAAATTTCAATGGCAAAGAATAAACTTAAATTTTTGATAACTGTCAAAGTATAGTGATGCATCTTAACCGTGACTCGTAAAATTATCGATAAAGTTGAAAAAATCAATATGAAAAAATCAAATTTAATTTATTTCTCCTGATTCATAAAAAATCACATAAAATGACATAATGGGCCAATCAGAGAACTGTTAAAGGAAAAGAATTTACTATTACCTAATTTGAGAAAACTTTTTATCATAAGTTGCTACATGCAAAACTTTGTTTAATCTTAGGTCTTCAAACGAGCAATTCGTGTATATATTTGAATCTCGGAAACAGCTCCAACGATTTTCATGAACGGTATACAGGAGGTTTCGGGGACGATAAATCGATCTAGCTGGGATTATTTTCAGAAAATGTTATATTCACCAAAAAATAAACTGAGTAAAGACCGATTTGAAATACAAAACATTGTTTCATGTAATATTATGAGGAAAAGTAAAACTCAAATATCCTTGAAACACTGTCACTCAAGTGTCAACTTTAATTTAACACTGTCGGGAACAGGCCTAGAATCACGTGATTCTAGGCCTGTTCGGAGCAGATTGTACTTGTTTTTGAAGGGACCTAATGTAGCCTTCAAGTAGCTTTGGTCCATGTTTCTTTTAAAATTGGCTCCCTTAAGAAACTGAAATAGTAAGATCTTTAATTCTTCAATAAATTGACTGTAATCTATTACCGCAATGAAAAGCCATTTTTCTACTATTGATAAGCGTACAAAATCCGTATAGTACCTAGTGATAAAACTTCCTAAGATTACTCTGAACAGATTCGTCTATACGCGGAACAGTCGATAATGTTTTATCGATATTGTTAGGAGGACTGTACCTTCAGTCTCCATAGCAACAGTTTTCTATTATTATTTAACTTGTCATACTACTGTAAAATAAAAACATTCGTCACAAGTTCCAACAGTATTTATTTTACTTTAATATGAAAGCAGAGTAAAGATAAAGCTATAAATACGTTGATCACGATGGCGTCGGGCTCAAGTACAAAAATTGAGACTTTAAATAAAGAAAATTTCGACACATGGCGAATTCAAGCAAGGGCCGTACTCATCAAAAATAAATTATGGAGTGTTGTTGAGAAGCCGCTGAATCTTGAGAAAGCTGATGAAGAGAAGAGAGAGAAGGATCTTTTAGCTCAATCTGAGTTAGTACTTTTAATTTCACCCTCTGAATTGAAGCAAATAAAAAACTGCAAAACAGCTCACGAGATTTGGACTTTGCTTGATTTTATATATGCCAGTAAGGGACCGGCTAGGAAGGCCTCTCTTTTAGTTAATAGGAAGTTAATATTGTCCAAAATGGAAAATGGCAATATTAGAGAGCATTTAAATAAGTTCATGGACGTGGTAGACAAATTGCAGGATATGGACATTTGTATTCATGAGGATTTGCTCACTGTTATGATGGTATCTCACGCACGTGATGTTTCAAAAAGTCATTAAAAAGTTCTGCTATTTTTCGATAGATGGCAAACTAAAAACTAAAAAGTGTGAAGTTAGCCTGGTACCAAAAGTTCTACTTTTTTATTGATGGCAAAACTAAAAATAACTTTAAATTCTATGCAATAGCTTTACCGCGGCAGTCTCCGAGTGCCACACGACTTTTTTTTTATTGATATGAAATGAAAATGAAATTTAATGAGATGAAATGAAGCCTAACCAAACTCATTCAATCAAATCTGATATTGAAACAAATTAGTAGCTTCTTTTTAGAAATATACGTATTTGCATGAATCATAAAAACTTCTATGATTTTTTTTAGTAAAAACTTCATGGTTGGTTTTTCTTTTTAATAGACATTATTTTGACAGTTGGGAAAGATAACGCACGAGTTCGGGAAAGGTAAAAAAAAAGCACGAGTATGTAATAGCCCACATCCCGAACGCTATACGTCCCTGCAATACGCCACTTTTTGAGCAACTGTATTAAAAAATAAATTTCCGCAATCACGGAGCTGTCGTTGTTAGTTAGGGCTCTATCTAATCGGAGCGCGAGCGACGACCTATTATAAATTTTATGTTAAGCACACTAATTAAGAGTGATAGAGTTGATGATTTATGAAGCAAAAAAATTAAAAATGGGAGTAAGTCAATGTACATATTTTTCAGGTTATGAATTAATTTCTCTAGTAGCCACATCAATAACTAGTAAAAAATTTATTATGTTTATTTTTATGTTTTACACCTACTTAACTACTCGTATTAATAAAAGGCACTGAAATACCTTGTTTCTTTATCGCTAGTTAGTGAACTGTGACTCAGAGCAACAATACTTTTTAAGGATGTACGATCGCCACTTTACCCCTTCGCACACGGCTCGTAAGTGTAAGCGTATTGTAATGACGCTACGATTCGCTGCAACACCGCTTCGTCTGCGGACATGTTTGAACATATTCGTGCTCATACTGCTCTCGTCGTACGCGCGGATTACTCTACGCTTACGCCTACGAACCGTGTGCGAAGGGGCTTAATGTACCGAAAGTTATTGAAACTACTCTTACTTTTTCATTTTACTCGTTTCTTATAACTTGTACCACACAGTTAGGTACCTACATTTTCATGCGACCAAAAGGCGCCAAAGTTGACGCCATCATGGTTCAACTTATAGTGGCAATTATTCTAAATAGGCCTTACTGAATGAAGGGTACCGTGTCAGGATCCTATGAATGTTACGAGGGACTCATTTGAACCTTGGTGTGTATTTGTTTACTTACAGTATCTTAAAACCTAGTAAGACATTGGAACATTCATTGAAATTGATTTATGGGGAGTTTACGACTTTACTTAGTTAGCTAATTTAGAGGTACTACTAGTATTGTTGAAATTAAACGACAGGCAGCGGTGCGGAAGAATATATAACAGACAGCGACGTTTTACCTAATTACTTAAAAATTAACTAGTTATCAAAAATCCGTTCTGAATGTTTTTAGATATCATTATTACTGATACATTAAAACTAAAACTAATTTTACAATATTGTAGTTTCGGATAAATATTATAGTTTCGGATAAATATTACAAAAATGGAGATTTAGGAACAACTTTTGAGGAAACTTTCTGTAGAGAAAATTTTATCCGATCGTGTTTCCGCTTCATATTTATAGTTTTCTACTTGAATTTTACTAAAGTTACTTAAATAATAACCATTTTGTGCCGCTGTAATGTGTCGCAGAGAGACATACTAATTACGGGTGAGTGAAATCGGTTTAGTAGGTCATTTCGGCGTATTTGCCAAACGTACAAACTTTCTCATTCAGAAAAACACTTATCTTGGAAGAGTTTCAACTAAATCAATCGAGTTCGGAACGGATATTAAATGTTTTCAATAAATAAAAATTCCAAGCAACAGATTCTTAAACGTTTACATGATAAATCGTTTTCAAGAACGTTTAAAAAATAACGTAACAGTGACATCACGATAAATGGTGTTTCATCAGCTCAGCGATGCCGCTGAAAAAACGCTTCAGGCCGCCCCCGCTCCGCTTGGCAACCGCGTGGCCTCGACATAGATCGTGCGAAAGTAAACTGTTATTTCCCACGCTGGGAATTTATTGTTTTACACGCCCCCTACTTTGAAAACTATTTCGAATTCTACGAAGACCTAACACGATCATGAACATGTATATTATTCTAGCCTCTATTCATTTTGCCGCTATTTCTTATTGTGTAGCCAAAAAACGTAAGACAAGACTAGAGTCTTGCGGTCTCATTTACCAGGGGCAATTCGCCAAAAAGACTAAAAAGATTCACAATAGCTGACCCATGCTGTTGACACAGAAACCCAGTTACAGCTCTTCTCCCATGCCACAATCACGAATCAAATCTGCTAATAGTTAAAGGACTGATTGTATACAGATCAAAAGTAGCGAAAGAAAATCTTCTTGTAGGTCCGCTGATCTTCTTCTTCTCCTGATCGCGGGTTCAGGTTTCTGTGGTCCCTGGTGTCACGCTTCTGTAATCTGATCTATTGTGACGCGGCCATTACAATTCCCGGCCCATGCTTGTTGCCGTCAGAGACAGCAGCAGCTTCTTGGCTGAAAGAAGTTTAGCATTCTAAGGCTCTAGTACGAGTTTTCCCAGAAAATTGCTGCGTTTGAAAATCAATGCTAGGCAGGAATAGATCATGTGCATCGGCTTTCCCGCAGCCTCATTGCAGACGTAGAGTCTGCACTCTGCACGTGCCTCTACTTATCGCTCATATTTAGAGATAGAAATTATCTCTAAATATCTGAGATAGAAATTTAACATAAGCTCCATACAAGTTATATCAAATTCCTATTTCTGGTAGGATAAATCTGGATTTGTTAATTTCGGCCAACTGTCCACAGTGCCCCTTAAGGTCCGTTGATAGTCTAGCGTCTAATAATTCTGACCACCAAGAAACATACGCCCTCGTAAAAGGCTATTAGCTATTATTATTACTTATCAGTTATAGATTATTCTTAATTACCTAAAACTGATTAATTTAGAGCTTTGATAATATAACCAAACTATAGTTTTTTGATAATACACCTCTCCACAAAATCTGGAGAAGTTTACCCCGTTAAACGTGGTAGTAGTAGCAGTAAAAACAAAAGTTGTAGCTGAAATAAGTTAGAAATACAGATATTTAAAGCGACCAAAAACTGTACAATTTAGAGTTTAAGGCCAACCACATATCTGGATAAAAAAAGATGGAAAACCTTGCCCTAGAAATGACGCGGAACAACACAGCATCAGTATTTTAATCTTATAATTCAAGCTTATGTTTACGAGCTAGTATTTTACACCCAGGCATTTCTATCCGTTCGCTGGACGTGTCCAATAAATTCGTTCTCTCTTAAGCTTTATCAGACTGAACATTAAACAAGACATAAATCGCAAGGTGTGTTTAAGCCGTTTGGTGGGTGGCGGACATAGGTGAAGCATTTTGGTATTTAAAATTACAATCTAAAAAACTAGATTTTATAAAAACATTCCAGGATATATCCATAAAAG
Source organism: Coenonympha glycerion (assembly GCA_963855885.1). Lineage (NCBI taxonomy): Eukaryota > Metazoa > Arthropoda > Insecta > Lepidoptera > Nymphalidae > Coenonympha > Coenonympha glycerion. The sequence continues at coordinate 15,564,064 of OY979633.1, forward strand.
TTTGGTTAGGTGATTTTTATGATTTTTTGAAAGTTGTTTATGATATTTAGAAGATAGAAGACGCCCCTAGTTCATCAGTTCAAAAGATGTAAGGGGACACAAAAAACTACAAGTTTGTTTATAGTAAAGAATTGCTTTAAATCATATTAGGTTAAAGATATTGTATATGAAAGATATTTTTCACATCCGACAGGGCGTTACTACAATTAATTAAAAATTGCAACGACTATATAAAACTGTACTGGGTAGAAACTGTAGGTATTAATCACAGATTCCTAGTTTTAATAATAAACATGTCTTTGCTTCCTTTGATCACTAGACTGTCCGCATTTGATTTTTCTGCGCATGTAAATATAAATCATTTTTATTTTTTCTGTACAAATTTAAACAGTTACTTTAGTGAGTCACCGATCTGGTGAGGGATGCCGACTATATTTTCAATCTGTGACTCATAAGGTGGTCTTCCATCGAGTAACGAGTTGTATTTTGAATCGATTGCAATGTTCCTATTTACAGCAAGAGAGATGAGCATTGAGCATACCAATCATTCGATTTACTTTCGACTCGATTTCTCCTAGATGTTTTTCTGGAAAGTAAGCCTTTAGCTTTGCGTAATTTTAATAAAAATTCTAACAAAAACTGACCGCGTAAGTAAAAGTTTCACCGAATCGCAATTTCACTCACTGAAGATTTATTTATGCTAATGTTAATTCTTTCGTAGCAAACGTACCAAACGTATCTTTTTCGGTTTTCTAGTACTTAGTAAAGCTAAATATATCAAAAATCAATTGTCACTACAAGACTTTTATTAACTTGCCTTGTTAGTATCAATCAAATGTTGCAAAGGCATTTCAAATCCCCTATCCCCAATACAGTATTGAGTTCTGCAAACCTACACTTTTAGTCAAAGACATCTACTCGTATGTAATCTTTTAGTTCCATCGGTGGTTCCACAGTGCAATAGGTTTTTTTAAAGTGAAATTTTTATTACATCGTCTCAACTTTTTCGTCTGTGTGTTGCATGTCGCGTGACGGTCGGCCGCGGAGTAGGGATAAAGTGAAAGGCGCTCGTCAGAGCAGCCAAGGCCACAAAAGTTTCACTTTTACCGTGGTTTCATAAAACCACACAATTCCTTTTTTATGAGAGTCTCACAACATAACAGTTTGGAATTCGCTACAATTGAAAGTTAAGAAAAGATGTTATTTTATACATATTCATATGCAGATGATTCTAGCTGCTATATTCCCAATTCTTCTGCCATTAACCTACAATTGGTTACTGGTTTATTCACACCAATCACCTCTTACAAAACCAATTGATGACATGACATCATCTCTTAAAACATCGTTCCCCCAATATATTTCTGTACGTGACCTTCGATATCTATAATTTCCTCGATACTGTAACCTTTTGCATTAATAAGCAATGTTTCTAAGCAGCTGCTGAATACTAGTTTGTTTATACGACTCCTCTGCCAAGTTTCCTGGTGGAATTTAAAATAAACGAGTAGCTGCAACAGGTGGCGTCGATCATACTCGCAGTTGCTTCAAGACCGCTAACAATGAAGGACTTAGAATCAACACGGTTTTAGCTTCTAAGATGACGATAAATCTTGCTTAAATATGAATTATCCTGAACTCCAAATATACGGCCTCTTTAGAATTTCATAAATTCTAAATTGGCTCTTCTAGAAGGCTTCGGCCGAGGCTAGTTATCATCCCACGAGCAAAGACACACCGCCAATTGATTTAGTGTTCCAGCGCAATTCTGAGTACAAACTTTAGTACGATAACATCTTCGGATGCATCATCACTTACCATCAGGTGAGATCGCAGTCAAGTGTGAAGTAACTTGTAAAATGTAAAAAAAAGTGAAGTGGTTAACAAAGTAAAGTTGATAACAAAGAAGAACAAACCCACTAAGGTGTACAGCGCCCTTCCGGTATCCGTGCAGATTCCCTGTCTATAGTAGGTAGGTATAACTTGACAAGTTATCTTCGAGTTAAGATCGTGGAAAGTTCAAAATCAAGAATATAAATACTTAGGTATCTTCTAACTTACGTTCCTTTAGGGTTCCTTAGGGTTCCGTAGCCAAATGGCAAAAAACTGAACCCTTATGGATTCATCGTGTTTGTTTGTCTGTCCGTCCGTCACAAAGTAGATACTTTTTTACCGAAACTATAAGAACTAATATATTTTCGGGGTTTTTATATCATTTCTATTTTTTTTTTCTAAAATGAATAGTTTGCGCGCGATTTCTAAAGTGGTAAAATAATATGTCCTTCCCCCCTGTAACTTCAAAAATAAGAGAATGATAAAACTAAAAACAATATAATATGATGTACCACGCAATCTTCCACCAAAAATTGGTTACAGCGAGATCTAGTACCTAAGTAGGTTTTTTTGGTATAAACAATTTTATTAAGCTCAAAAAACAAAGTTAAGTTTGCGGTTGGGTAAGAAAAGTCATTCTTATAGATTACTTTTTCTATAATAGTCTGAAACCCTCGGTGCGTGAGTTCGATTCGCACCTGGCCGGTTTTTTATCATTGCCTTTTTACAGTCATGATAAGAATGAAAAACCAAAAATGAAACCAAAGAGGCAAAATACGAGTATTTCGATCGACACCCAAAATATTGCATTGTCCCTACAAATTATTTATTTAAGTACAGGCTTAGACCAATGTGAAACAAAATAAATACACCCCTATTAGTGCAGATTTAAAAGTACATCCCTAAGTTTGGTACCTATGAGATTATTCAAATGTTTTATCAGGTACATCACGTTCGCATACTTATCTCTCATAATGTGAAAAGAATTCGATAAAGATGGCCTTGTCGATGAAGACGTTCCGAGAAGTGTTCTCAGTTTATCGAGCGATCGTAAAAATACAGATTATATCAGCCGCCAAACGATAAAACTGTCCGCGGATTCGCTTGTATTGTTTATAATATGATAGCTTTATCACAATCTAATGTAATCCTAATAATATCCTAATAATATTATAAATGCGAAAGTTTGTGTGTGTGTTTGTTACTCCTTCACGCCGCAACTACTGAACCGATTTGGCTGAAATTTGGAACATAGGTAGCTTATAACCCGGATTAAAACATAGGCTACTTTTTATCCCGGATAAATCCGTAGTTCCCGTGGGATACTCAAAATACCAAATTTTCTAGAGCAATCTATAGCTACATCTATAGATAGATTGTTCAAGCGAACTTGCTTGAAAGCATGTTTGGAATAGGGAACGATAACGGGAAAATGACGTTTCCCTTAGGATTCATGAAAAAGCGAATTTGACGGGGCCGGGCCGCGGGCAAAAACTGAATCTATTATCACTCTAAATATGAAAATGGCCACTATGTAGGTTCTGAACATAGCACTGTACGCATTTAACAAGTGTGTTTTAGTTGAACAAGGGGATATGGGATAATAATGCTATAAATAATAATGATATAATGCTATAAATAATGCATAATGCTATAAATGTGAAAATGGGTACCCGTATTATAGGTTCCGACATTACAACTGTTTCGCTATTAGCATTTTGTGTTTTAGTTGAGCAATGAGATACAGTTTAATAATATTATAACTATGAAAACGGGTACCTATACGATATACTGTTTCGTTACTGACAATGTATGTTTTAGTTGAGCTATGGGATATGGTAAAGTAATTAGTAATGCTATAAATGTGGAAATGGGTACCTACCCATAAAGGTTCTGAAAGTACAATTGTTTCGCTATTTATAATGTGTGTTTTGGTTAAGCAATGGGATACAGGTTAATAATGCTAAAAAGGTGTTCCTGTATAGTTTCTGATATTAGAACTGTTTCGCTATTAAAAATATGTGTTTTAGTTGAGCAATAGATTATGTGATAGTAATTATGCTATAAATGCGAAAATGGATACCTATAAGGTAAAGGTCCTGAAATTATTTCACTCTTAAGCGGATACGTTGATTTTATTTTCGTCCTTCTCACTCTGTTGAATACGTTGGTGGGTTAGGTTAGGTTAGGTTAGTATGCAGCGTTGTGGAAGAATATAACAGAAAAACGTTGTTTTACCTAATTACTTCAAAAACTAAGCCAGTTATTTAAATGTCGTTCTGAGCGTTTTTGGGAATTATTTTTTACCGATAAATTAAAATAAAAATTACAATTATGTCCATCGTAGTTTTCGATGGAAATTAGAAAAATGGAGATTTTGGAGCAATTTTTGGGAGAACTTTTTGGCGATAAATTTTTATCCAATCGTGTTTCCGAAGTTAGGTTAACACATATGCTGTTTTTCCCCAGAAAATCCAGGACTCCCACGGGATTTGTGAAACCCCGAAATTCACGCGGGCGAAGCCGCGGGCAAAAGCTAGTTAAGAAATATTGGGGCTGGAGAATTTTCTATCCATGTTCCCAGAAGCACCTAGTACAAGAACGTTTTTTTGCAGAACTATAATTTAGTATTCGACTTCAATCTTACCTGATGGTAGATGACTATGCTGGGCGAAGGTGTTATCTTAAGTAACTTTGAAAGGAGTAAATAAGCAACCCCTAAAATGAAAGTAAAATGAAAATCTTTATTTTGCACATTGCCCAAATAATAGGCTCTGAAAAGTCAAAACTCTACCATCAGGTTCGGAAGGCAAGTTTGCACCGAGAAGAATTCTGGCAAGAGACTCGATACTTGTTCTTTTAAAAAATGTAATTACATACAAGTTTTATTATAAAGTATGAAAAAATATTTCATATTTTTAAAATATCTCGTGAAGAGATGGAAGCATATCATTATCATTCCAAGAATCCTTGTCATTTTAAAATTCTTCAATGGTATAGTAAAAGCCAGACCAGATCTGAGTCAATTTAGAAATTTTAATTTTCCATTCCCCATGCCCCCTGCTCTATAATTAAAGAGCAGGGGTACATGGAGCAGAGTGCTACGACCATAAGGCAGAATAACGACTGTCGGGTCAGCTGATAGGATAAATGACTGTTTTTCAATCTCCAGATAAACTATGATTAATTTTGACGTATTACCAGATTTCCTATTTAGCGGCGCAGAGGGCAATAGGGAAATTTCCCTCCAGGCAGGTGTTGTGCCTGGGGACCGCTTGTGATCCGAGCGTGTGACGTCAGAAGTTGTATTTATAAATAGAACGCTCGTCGAATGCTCTGTCAGCGTGTGCTATTGCGCTAGTTACGCCATCTGTCGTTAGCTATCGAAGACCGCTACAATCACTCCCCTCTGAGACTGTTAAGCCTATACGAAAACTGTTAAAACCTCAATAAAAGTTATAAGAAGATAGAAAAATCATCCCTAAATGATGATGAATGATAGACTAAATCAATCAGTCATAATTTTATCTAATCGTTTAACTTTAATAGTTATCGCATCTATAACAAACACAAACTGTCTGAAGGAATCAAATAAGTGGCCATTAAACACTTTATGTGGGAGTCGGGTTCCCTTCTTGTTTCATTTGAGATACTTCCGAGCTAAATGCGCTTTCTGTTCTTTTTATTTTGAGTGATCGTTGTATGCGAGTGATTCATGAATCATATTCGCAATTTATAGAATGTGTGTCACCTACTCTCACAAATGGGTCAACAAACGCGATTCATGCCATGTCATGACAGTATAGTTAACGGTTGCAAGATGAGGCTTAACCTATAAAATTGTAACCATTTGCTAGTAGCGGCTAATATGCTTAGGTGTTATTGTAGATTTTTCTTAATAGGAAGTATAGGTAGGGAATTTTAGTAAGCAACGCAAAAACTGAGATGATTTCGAAGACATATTTTTAACTTTTGTTGGAAATAGGAACTTCCTGAATTTTTCCATAAAAGTACGTAAGTATTCTAATCTTCTTAAGTGTTCTTCTTGGTCGTTTTATCTTAAATTCTAAAGCGTCATATTAAAAACTCGCCCGTGTTACGATCCTAAAAGCACTCTTCCATCTGAAAAGAGCCATGGATGTTGGTGCGAGTGAATTTTGCCTAACAATTCCATTGCCAGGCGATTGGCGAATAAAAATAGTCCTACTACCGAATAAATATTTTAGACATTGACTGATTTAGGACTTAACTACGTTTTGGGATCTCAGTTAATGAAGTCGCAGAAAAGTGGTATATGGAACGTTCGTAAAGGACGTTCAAGTACCTGTAACAGACACTCGCTTTTCTTGCCCATTGTTGGCGGACGAAGTTAGTAGACAGTAGACATTAGTAGAGTACCAATTTGGATTTGAATAAGACGTGCTTTCTTCAATCGGATGATGTGTGCCAATAAGGATTAAGATCGCACGACGCCATAACAATGATTTTGCTAAATTTAATACGTTAAGCACTCTCATAGCCTTAACCGTGATGTCATCAGAGGCTCTCGTCATTGGCAATTGCCCCACTTTAGGTCCTTCGCTAATATTTACCATCTCTAAAGCTGAAACCACTTCTTTGTATTGAGTGTACAACTCAATTGTGTCTGTCGGTATTCCTAGAAACTACAATGTTTTACGATGGTCGCTTCTTGCAAATCATTTTAAACTCTATCCCAATTCAGCTTAGGTTCAAGATTGCAATGAAATAGACGTTTTTATGTTTGCAAACTTAAAGCTTGAGTAAGTTTTGCTATATAGTTAACATTCTTTTAAAAACCACAATTTACATACTAACATTGTTTGTCTTTTAACTATTCTACGTTCACCTCAAGTAAAACCTCAAGTTTACCTATTATAGGTAAATTTATTGGAAGTAGGGTTGCCATCCGTCCGAGTTTCCCCGGATTTGTCCTAGTTTCGAGTGCGTCCGGGGAGCGTTCGGGCGGGGTTTATGAAACTAAAAAAAACCATACTGGATAAATGTGCTAGCAGACCGAAATAATTAAAGTTTTCTAATATTTTTACGATTAACTATTACAAATACTTTGACTATTATTAAGCACCCGACATTCACCATTTTGATTATTTTCAAAAAAATAATTAAACCTTTAGGTGTGGCATCGATGATTTTATGCGTAAAATTTATTGAATTCAGTTTTTAATTAATTAATACAAAGTTTTTTCACTTTTGACGTTAAAATATCTCTAGATAAGTAGAATTGGGTCAGCGTGTTAGTTCATCAGTCACTTTGTTCATACATTTTGACGTCTCAAGGTTTTACACCTACAATTTTATTAAGACAAAATTATTAGGGTAAAATAACTAAACCACGGCTGATATTTTTATAAGCGCTGCATTAAACAACTATTAACCTAGGTCTTTATGAGTAATTTTGTGTTTAAAAATTTTATGATTTTTTTATCCTGGTGCCTGAATATGGTTTCGTTTGTTTCAGGACCGAGACAGCAACCTGTCGGTGCCGGCGCGATGGGAAGACAAAAACCTACGAAACTACCTCAACAAACAGACTGTCGGTGAGTACCGAACTACGAGAACTGTTTATTGCGAACAAAATAAAAAATCATCGTTATGTAAAGCCGAAATTACATTGCGAAATTAGTGACATGCATGATAAATTTAATTTCGTGAAACTACATAGTTGTAGAACTTGTGAAACTGGTTTCGTAGTGTCGCGAAACCTTCAGTATCACTGTAACCATGGTACCATCGGCATCGAAGCGTTTCCGCAATGCATAATGTTGTTAAACACATTATTTTGTATAAAATAAAGATAAGGCTTTCCCGAAAGAAAAGACTAATGTGGATTCGAGAGTAGATATCAAGTAAAAAAGCTAGGAGCAACGCAGTTAATCTCGGGATTGACTGATAAGCATCCTGAAAGCTATGAAAACTATTTTCGCGACACTAGTTTCGTCTCATTTATGTTTTGAAATTAGTTGCATGACATTAGTTTTACCAAAAAAATGCGCACGGCACCAAAACTAAATTAGTGTTATGAAATTAATGCATGAATAGTAAAACTTGAAGACACGTAAAACTGTTGATGAAACTTGTGTCGTGAAAGTAATTTTATGCCACTTATTTCGCAATGTAAGCCCTGCTTAACAAACTCCGGGAAAAGAGGCAACATGAGGCGCTAGATCATTGTTTTTCAGCTACGCGAATTGTTCAGAGTCTAGACTGTAATGGACTGTCTAGACTGGAATGAATGGAAATCGAACGAAATTCAAATAAATGTGTAAAAGTGATCGCTAAATTGATCACGTGACTTCTACGCATTCTTCTTCGCAAAAATGTAATTTTTTTGTAACTCAAGGGCACAGAAAGGGCGGGTTGAGTAGGTACGCAGGTACAACATTATACTCCACCTCTATTTATATTCAGAGCACTGCTACTACTGGGATTATCCCGTATTAGGTTAACCCCCTTAGAGCTGTGAAACCAGACTTATGAAAACCTTATCTTTTTATACAGTCATATGCTTTTATTGCAGAGAGAGCCAGCCGCTGGATCGGCGGCATCTACGACTACCAGTCGCGCGCGTGGAAGTGGGGTGGCGAGCTGCGCCAGATGCACTACCAGTCCTTCTCCAAGATGAAGAAGCTGTCGCCCGAGGAGCTGCAGTTCCAGTGCATCGCCATGGTGCCGGAGCTGCTGTACAGGTAACTAGCAGAGAGAGCCAGCCGCTGGATCGGCGGCATCTACGACTACCAGTCGCGCGCGTTTAAGTGGGGCGGCGAGCTGCGCCAGATGCACTACCAGTCCTTTTCCAAGATGAAGAAGCTGTCGCCCGAGGAGCTGCAGTTCCAATGCATCGCAATGGTGCCGGAGCTGCTGTACAGGTAACTAGCAGAGAGAGCCAGCCGCTGGATCGGCGGCATCTACGACTACCAGTCGCGCGCGTGGAAGTGGGGCGGCGAGCTGCGCCAGATGCACTACCAGTCCTTCTCCAAGATGAAGAAGCTGTCGCCCGAGGAGCTGCAGTTCCAGTGCATCGCCATGGTGCCGGAGCTGCTGTACAGGTAACTAGCAGAGAGAGCCAGCCGCTGGATCGGCGGCATCTACGACTACCAGTCGCGCGCGTGGAAGTGGGGCGGCGAGCTGCGCCAGATGCACTACCAGTCCTTCTCCAAGATGAAGAAGCTGTCGCCCGAGGAGCTGCAGTTCCAGTGCATCGCCATGGTGCCGGAGCTGCTGTACAGGTAACTAGCAGAGAGAGCCAGCCGCTGGATCGGCGGCATCTACGACTACCAGTCGCGCGCGTGGAAGTGGGGCGGCGAGCTGCGCCAGATGCACTACCAGTCCTTCTCCAAGATGAAGAAGCTGTCGCCCGAGGAGCTGCAGTTCCAGTGCATCGCCATGGTGCCGGAGCTGCTGTACAGGTACCTAACTAGGAGCTTTATCTGCTATTTTACCCTCTGGTATACTTAGTAGTAGAACGGACTGCTACTGAAGCAGAATCTTGCTGCTGCGTCATATCAGCGCCACTCAAACGAACATCTGTGTCCTTACAATATTGTGCAGAGCGGCGTAACACAGAAAAACTACAATGACTTCGGACAATCCTTCGTATAACAATTTATGATAGAACTTCACAATATACAAGTCCATTCAATCTACTATATAAAAATACTTAAGTCGGGTTTTCCTTCCGGATGCTACGCACGACGACGCGGACGGACGGACGGACGGACTCCAGAACGCACGAACCGATTTCCACGGTTTTGCATTCAGAAAAAATTAAAAAAAAAAATATGTTACATAAAACGAAGCCATCTGGTGGCGAAACGGAGTTCGCCGGGTTTGGTAGTGATTAATAAATATGTGAATTCTGATGGGAGACCTGTGCCTTTAAGTGAGATATAAAAAGGGGACGATGAACACAATTTTCATGTATTCACTCAGAAACATTGTTTCGGATACACTTACCTACAGTTTCTGGAGACCTGTGCCTTTAAGTGAGATATAAAAAGGGGACGATGAACACAATTTTCATGTATTCACTCAGAAACATTGTTTCGGATACACTTACCTACAGTTTCTGAAACTTCACGTAGATGTTTCCGTGAACAATGTTTCGTCCAAACCACGTAGGTACAATATACGTCGGTGGTTTAGGGTCATGTTTCCCCGAGGAAGTAGCGTTGTTGTGTTGTTGTGTGTAATGGTTTTAAAAACACTCGTATGCACCAATGCGCAACAGATATGCTTCAGTTCTCCCCATCACAAGTGTTGCAGGAACATACCGATAAACACGTAGTAGTTTCAGAAACATATTGTTTCAAAATCACTACTATTTTGTTTCTGAAACATAGTTTATAAACAATTGTTTCCCAGTGAATACATGTTTAACACAGTATCTTTATTTATATATTTTTACAATGACTTCTATGTATCCTACTAGACAAGCGATGTAGAACAAAAACTGTGTTTCAAACCTAATAACGCCATCTAGTCTGAAAAGCGGGAACTAGCTTTCAAACGTATTGCAAACTATTTACATAAATAATATTCACTGTTTTATTGGTCACTCTCTGTAAAAACCACGTTCACGGCTCACAAAACAGTGCACTGATCTCCTAGCTAGCTCGCAGTGGACTAAACGAATTGTAGAGCATGCACCACAACTCAGTGAGCAATTATTTAGTACCACACAGCGCTTCTAGTACCTACATAGAAGTATTTGCATTTTTATCATTTTGTACTTGCAATAAATCATTTACGCCTACGTTAAGTTTCGGTACCTATTTAGTTAGTACGTTAAATGGGTGTACAATTCAACTCGTATATTGGAACGGTCGCGAAACTTTTAAATATCACGACAATAATCTCACTATAATAAATCACAGTCGCTAATGTGCCGTATAAATGTCAACTCGGAAGAGCTTTTAAGCTTCTACTTTTATTGATGTTACCGGAACTTTAGATATTTAATGTTTTCATCTAAAATGTTAATGAATACGTGCAGTAGGTTGGACATACATAGCTATTGCGGTTTCTATATTCCGTAATAACAAAGCTTTATGGTAAGCTATTAAACCTATTGGAAACTATGGGAACGTAGGCTTTCTAGATAATTAAGTACCTACCTACACACTTATAATTACGTAAAAAACTGTTAAATGACATGCATATAATATGTTTCGTAACTTCCTTTTTGAAATTCACATGCGTAGGTTAACAGTTATGTTTAAAACTATATATGTAACTTATTATGTTATAAATCATCTTTTAAATTTAATTTATTATTTATCTATTATCTATTAATAATTATAGAAGTAGATCCATTGATATATAAACTATAAGAATTGAGGGTCAGCGCTAAAAACTCTCCGAACCTAATGAATACCAACGCGAAAAGAGTTCCAATCACACTTGAGCAAAATTAGGCTGTATAATAATAACTTAAGACATACATTACAATGTATTAGTACGAGTATGTATATAAAAAAACACATGTACTCTCGTTTATATAAGTTTCCTCGGGACACTTTTTTCGTGAATTTTGTATTACACCCGGAATCCATAGGTTTGTATGCCAATGAGTGGACCCTAAAAATATTATATAAACTTAAAAAAAAGCGGGCCGGTGCCCGTAGATTCAGTCACGTGCCCCTGTTTTTACCGCTTTACGCTCATATAGGATTAATTTCCAAAAACACAGATTATAGCAGGAAATTACCGCCTGATTCATCTAGATTCTAGAAGATCGAATCCAAATATATCATGGCTACGGCTTTTGTGTGTCGATATCTATACTAATACTAGCTGACCTGGCAAACGTTGTTTTGCCCTTAGGGGTAATAAAAAAATAGATAAATTGAGATTTAAACTATCCTATCTCTCAAGTTGGATCGAACTGCACATGGTGTGCGAATTTTATTATAATCGGTTAAGTGGTTTAGGAGTCCATTGAGGACAAACATTGTGACACGATATATTAAGATTATAATTAGTTTGGTCGAAGAGTTTGTTTATTTGTTTGTTTGTTTGAGCCCGCTTATCTCAAGAACTAGTGGTCCGAATATTATTTTTTGTGTAGGATAGTACATTTAACGAGGTAGGCTAGGCACGACATTTTCCAAAAAAAAATATAGCCCATTTTACTCGGAATGATGTATGGATTCTAATAATACCCTATAATATGTCCAAATCTGTTCAGCCGTTCAAGAGTTATGGTGAAATAAAGAAACTCATATACTTACATGAACCCTAAACCATTACCCTCCTTTTTTGGGCAGTCGTGTAAAAATGACCATTCCGTGCCAAACTTTATCGAGGGTGAATCAAAGTCGGAGGGACACACGAACAGATAAATCTTTCGCCATACTGTCGCTACGGATTGGCAACTGGCGACCCCAAACCTCTAAACTTAGGAATGTGTTCATAATAAAACCAACTATAAAGCGCCAATGCGTGGAACAAGTTAAGAGTGTTTAATCAAACTTTTTTTACAAACAGAATTCCTGTAAATTCCATAGCTACCCACCTAAAACCTAATAGATGGTGCCACTTGATTTTAAGTTAACATTATACTTTGTTACCAATTAAGTAAGCTTTATTAATTTTCCATCTTTAATCAAAAAATTGTAGCTTATAATAACAATACATCATAAAAATTGTTTTTCCTTAATTCAAAATAAGTTTTACTATTGACTCTGATAAACAGGACAAAAACCTTGGCCGAACAAAATAACAGCAATCTACTATAACCGCTAACGCCTACAACTTGAGCCACACAAAATATTAAAATAAAACCGATTGGTAAGCCATTATTGTTGAACAAAGGGCTTATACGACGAAACATAATAAAGTTTTATGTGCGATATTCTGGCGTACGTGTTGAAATCACCCACTGGGCTATTGTTTAGCCCTAAACGCAGATGGCGGTGTGAGCGGTAAACTCATTTGGAGATTGTTGTAATCCGAAACGAGATTAGGCAAGGGGGAGGTGGAGGCGAGGGGAGCATTTTATAAAATATCACATTGTACCTAATTACGAGATAATTCATCCATATCCGTCCATAGGTATTAATTTGAGGTTCTGAGGATGCTGTCATCTGAATGTTTTTCTTAAACTTTTTTCATATAAGCAAATAATAGTAGCGCTATTTGTGAAAATTTATACGAACTACCAACTACAACTAGGACTGCTACCAAAGACTTCTATGTAGGTATACCTACATAAAAGTCTTTGACTGCTACTGAGCGAACAGCACGGTGGCCTTACTCTGGTGTCAAAACAAACATTTGGCACCAGCAAACTCCCGACATTTTGTCACGCATTTCGCCGAGTCCTGTGTAAATATTTTTATTTTGATACTAAAAAATGTGTTCATCCAAAGTTCCAAATATTAAGATACTTATTCAAATTAGTATTTTAGTAACGACTATTCCACCTAAAAAAATAATGTTTGAAATAGTACGAGATGAAAGATCAGATTCAGGTTTCCAACAACATATTTTTTTAAAATATTTTTTTCTATACTTCGCGCTAATTATATTGTAAAAATTAAATCAATCAGAATTGAAAAACAAATCCAGAAAAGAGACCTCGACCCAAAACACTCGAAAGTATAAAATTTATGTCTAACAATGATTTCAAAGATTACAAATACAATGTAGAAGATGTGTCATACGAATATACCTAATCTTCTCAGAATTCTCAAGGACCGATGGAACCGCGTATAAATCTGACAAGTTTATTACTGAGTAGTACTGTAGTAGGTAGTGTTTGTGAGAATCAGATTTCTAATTTAGATCCGAAGCGAACAATGGACAATATGTATGACAAACATGAATTGTCGAGTACTTGGAAGCGAAGTGTAAATTAAATGTCAGAACAGTTGACCCCCACGTCAATTCAAATTGTTATAATATAAGGATTGGTAATATAAAACAGTTTCCCTACCTTAGCTTACAATTGATGTGATTAGTTCAACTATGGGCTTATGATGACTCTATGAATAATAATGATGGTTGTTTTTATCAATGATGATGTTCTATCTCATATACAGAGGCAACCGATATTTTCTACATCGTGGTATGTTAAACCCAAAAGGTGTATGGTTAATAGATGGAAGTTATTTTCGAAAAGCTTATGTAGCAATTATTATGGCTAGATACGTTTTATGTATTCCGTCGTCTTGAATTGCTAAAGTACGGGTCAAAATTAAAGAAATGCTGTAAAATAAGAATTAAATATATCAGAATTCAGAAATATGAGTTCAGACCAGAGACATCTATCCAAAACCACAGCCCAAAAGTAAGCAATTTATATCTTACATTAATTTCAAAGATTCCAAAAAAAAATTAGCTATAAAAGAAATCTATTAGGTATGTAGGTAAAAATATATAATAACAAATGCCCATGTACTATATGCGTAGGTACTAGTGTATTTTTTGTATCAACTGAACTATCAAATAAACAAGCACTCTTAGATCAATTGGCATTCCTAAGTATGCCAATCGATCTAAAAGTGCCTATGCGATAAACAAAATCATTACATTAAATTCTGGGTTTTATTTTTCCATTGTGCCATTCACCATCAGAGTGTAAATTTAATGTCAAACGAGTCGACCCGTACGCCAATTCGCATTCATGAGCAGATGCGAGTTACAATCACCTCCCTCAATTGATCCGATTAACTGTTTTGAATCGATTGTCCTGGCTGACGCGAGCTGGGTGGTGACTTGTATCTACTTCAATTTATTTACAAAGAGTCTCTACCATAAAGGTCTACTGAGAAAACTATGTAGAGCGGTATTACCATTCGCTGGACCGTTGGTCGTGACATCGTATACGTTAGATTCGACATTTGAATCCGTGATGAGTTGACAAAAGAATGCTAAATCGTCCTGCATAATTCGATCTAACCACATTTCGTTGTTCATCTTATTCTGAATAACAAATGTTATTCGTCAAGTAGTTTTTTGTTTTGCTGAAATTGTATCTTCCGAAAACTTAGTTCTCCCAGGCACTTTCAAACGTAGCTAAAAATACAATAATATTATCTCTGTCTCATTATAACGTTCCGCCTGAGCCGTGCGAGTGAGAGCGCAGAACAAGTGATAGAGAGGAACGATCAGCCTAGGCGTTTAGCTTGTGACGCTGCCATGTAAAATTATAGTCCGTAAACATACTTTACAGATAAGCAATGTTTTGATTATAATTTATGTTCGTATATTTGTTAAAGGTGGGCACCAAAGAGCTGCTTCGAACAACGTCAATTCATCTGCCAAACGAAACTCAAGAAGGTCCCCCAGTCGAACCTGAAGAACCTCCGCCGAAGATATCAGAGGATGGGGAAGATCAACGAGATCATCGCCCCCAGCGTCAGCAGGGAGGACGACGATCCTAGGAGGAATGAAGTCACGAGCAATTCCGTGCTGAACCCGAAATCCTACGACCTGCGCCGGAACTCGCGACGACGCCAGAAGAACCCGATTCGCAACAACCCGAAAGTGTACGGCCTGCGACCCAACGAGCTGAGGAAGCGATCCCGGCCCAGCGTGCAGAGGAAGCTAAAGAGACCATTCCCAGGGTAAGCAATTTGTTAGGTTACCTTCCTTAAAAAATTAAAGCATTCAATTTCAGGACCACTTTCTCTAAGCTATGAATTAAGGTTAATTGGCTAATCATTTTTTTGAAATTTGAAAGAAAACAAAGTCTCTTAAAACTGAATTTTCTTATCAGTAAATCCGACAAAATCATTATTTACTACCTTATTTATATAGGTATATGAATAATACTAAATAGAACATGGGCACATGATGCTTTGAAATACAAAAAACCGGCCAAGTGCGAGTCGGACTCGCGCACCGAGGGTTCCATACCATAAAAGAAGTAAAACATTGAAAGAATCACTTTTGTTCATGAATTTACGAGTATAATTTACATGTAGGTACTTTTGTTGGCAAACCGCAAACGTAACTTTGTTTTTGGCGGATTATTGTTATTATCAAAAAAAGTATATTAGTCAGTGAGTTGATTTTATTTTTCCTGTAAAATATACGTTAACTTCTATTGATCATAATTATTTCAGATTTTTCGATTGGTAAACTTCGGAGATAAGGGGGGGGAACGGTATTTTTTTCGACAGTTTGCCCAATAAATCAAAAACTATCAGGCATAAAAATAAATAAAAATTAGTTTTAGTATACACAAGTAACGCCCTTTCATATGATACCCCACTCAATATTATTATCTCATTTTGAAAATTTGTCGACCCGGTTTTCCCCCCTTTTTAAATAAAAATAAAAACAATTTTCAAATTTTTACGATTGTTATGACGTCGCGTCACTATTACCTATAACTATTCTAAATTTCAAGTCGATAGCTTGAATAGTTGCTGAAATAATCGAATGTGACAGACGGACGGACGGACGGACGGACGGACGGAGAAAGTCTCACCATAAGGGTTCCATTTTTACCATTTTTGTATGGAACCCTAAAAACGGATATTTTGTTTGTACAAGAAGATAAGATTAAGACGAGAAGTTTAAGAAAATATAGAAGTTATACTTCGGCCTCTTATTGGGGATGAATTTTATGATTGCAACTTTGAGTTTTCGTAGTTATGAACATCATAACTACGGAGCGATCGTATAGAGCTTCATTGGAATGAAAACATGATATACCTACCAGTATTATTAAAAGTTCTCGATGAAAGTCTCAAAGGAGTATTAGCTTGTTTCTTAATAACACATAATACTAAGACATTACACACATCGCAATCTGGCCACTCAGCAAGCAATTGCTAGTGTTATGGAGGCTAGATCACTGATAAATAAATATTCAACAATATCTGGGTGACCGAGCTTTGCTCGGTAGTATATCTATCGGCCAATAGATGGCAGCAGTAGTCACTTTTTTTGGTAAATGTGACATTTTCTAAAAATGAATACTAGCTAGATCGATTTATCGCCCCCAAAACCCCCTGTATACTAAATTTCATGAAAACCGTTCGAGCCGTTTCAGAGATTCGGATTATATAGAAATAATATATATACAAGAATTGCTCGTTTAAAGGTATAGGATAATCTTCAATAAACGTAGATATCAACAATATATTGAAAAATACCCAGACACTGGAAAATATATGCTATCACACAAACATTTCCCAGTAGTGGGAATCGTACCCACGACCTCCGATATAGACGACAAGATTGCTACTGCTATACCATTCGATCGTATTGAATCAAATCTTATGTTTGACTGGAAAATATTGATGGTGCAGATTTTTTTTGGCTAACCATTTTCCAATCATCCAATTCCAGTTACCGATGGAACCGGCGCGACCCCGAGGGCTCGTACCGGTACAACGTGAACGTGCTCCGCTCGGGCCGCACCGGGCTCAGTCCGCAGCAGATCAACGCGCATCTGTCGCGCCTGCAGCACCTGCGCGACCGGCAGATCGCGCGCCGCAAGCGCCTGCGCGACCGCGACGAGTGGCTCGTCAACGACGCGCCCCCGGTCCTAGTCCACACCCACGCCCGGACCTACACCGTCGATAACAACATTAGCGCTCTCCATCCCAAGACTATAGTGGAAGAGTTTGACATGATGCCTCCGCCAGCACCCGTGGTGTTACCTAGACCGACACGCGGTATTTGGTAACCTGTACCACGTACATGAGCAAATTTACATTGGGTCAGCATTGACGTCCACAATTTTCTCACACTTTATTCAGTCAAAATCAAATAATTACCAAGACTACTCTTGGTTATTATTTCATGGTGCCTAAACATTATTCAAGTCCGTAGGAAAAACGAATTCTCAAAAATGACAGAATTTGATACAATTGAATTATTTGTTAAGAAAATTTTCCTATCTGATGTTACAAGAGTTGACAGAAATTGCACCAAACTTAAGTTGTCGGTGTAGTTTAATTTTCGCGACATTTTCGTTTTTTCCGACACGACGGTCACCCTGGTACACAGTATCAGCGTTGACGCGTTAATTTCAAACTAATTTACACGATGACAGTTTAGAGACGGCACTGACTTGCATCGAATTTGAAGTCAGTAACTGACCCAATGTAAATCTCCTTATTATACAGACATCTTTAGCCGAAACACTCATTACGGATTCACGACTGACCGCATAGAAAACAATTATCCTAGAAAGTTAGTAGCCATAAATAGAGTAACAGTGATTCCATTTTGTTCCTTTATTTATAATTTAGATTGTCATTAAATAAATCTTTTTTAAGCCAGTACAAGCGAATTTGTCTTTTTACAAAATAAGGACAGTACATTTAAAATTCGTGAATCGGTGATGAACGGTTGATAAATATCCGGTGCATCAAATTCAAAGCCTTATAGCATTTAAATAAATAGACGTGTATTTCCGAAGTTCCTTTCACTTCCAATTTTATGTGTAAATCTACGCTTCGAATTCCTAAAGCTTTTAGCACTTCTGCAAGCGATCCCTTTTTGCGACTTTTAGCGCTTTTCCCCTCATTTTGTTGTCATTTTTTATGAAATAAAAAAATGAACAACGCTTTCGCTTTAATGTCACTTAAACTCACTCGTTTTTCTTTACGTCGGCTAAGGGTGACTATAATTTTGTTTTTTTACAAGACCCACCCTGTAAGTATGCAAAGAATCTTTATTTAATTTAGTCTAGACAAGACGTTCGTAGCTAATTTTATAACCGGTTACATGATTTTTTTCTCAAATTTTTTTTTAACTCTTTATATAATTTAAAGAGTACAAGCATATTGTTCATCCATATAATATGTAGGTCATATTTGGGTGAAATAAGCAAATTAATTGTTTATTTTTATTCACGTAGATTGCAATTTTTTCGATGTTTTTTAGTTATTCTTGTATAACCTCTTAGAACTTTGACCGGTCATAAAACTAAACTTGAACGTTATCTAACTTTATTGACACGAGTATTTATTTTTATAGTGTATTTTTGTGTAATTTTAAGATATAGGTACAACGCTGTGAAGTTTGGGTGAACACATGTTTACTGTACCGTGTGCACTAAGTCTTAGACTGTCATAAATTTAATTTATGTGAATAATTGTCTTTCTTTATATTAAGAAAGTATACCTAATAGTATGTACGAGTATGTAGAGCTCAAACTAAAGGAAAAATTGCTAAAACAAAATAGTTCATAATATTAACTAACGAAACCAGTGTTCATTATTACCTACTAAGAACTAGCAATACATATTAATAATATTTTATTATTAATAATATTTTATTACTCATATTTATCATTTTTCCTTTAGTTCATGACTTTCTACTGTAATATTCTGAATAGAAACATCGATATCACCTATCTGTATTTTAATCGTATATCGCATAGCATTTTAATTTTAAGTTATAGAATTAAAAAAAATAACCTACTAATATCTATTTTAAAATCGTCAAAATTACGTAGTGTAAAACTAGTCAGTAAGATAATTCAAAAGAAGCATTTAAAAAAATCTACATTATCCTCAACAACATTAAAATTTATTTCAGCTTATTTAAGTAATTGTAAAAAAAAACGGTCCACACTTGGCTATTAATTTCGCAAGCAAGCAAATAACTTAGCAAGTAGTGGTTACTTTAAAATGGGTTTACATACCCTTAGAACGTATTGCTAATAATTTTGTATGTATTTATGTAAAGAATCATGTAAACCTGCTGGTTAACCCAAAATAAATAAAATAAAAAATAAAGATTTTTTAAAAAGAGAGTATTTTTCTTTCAGTTAGTTGTGGAAAATTGTACAAAAAAGTCTTTATGAAATTTACATCTGAAGAGGATTTTAAAATTATTATTATTCTTTTAAACAATTAAGTGTACCAAAAACAGTGCTATATATATTTGGAATAGTCAAAACGAGTTCGGTATTTACCGTACAAAAATCTCATAAATATTTTATTTTCATCCCAACTTATTAAAACTCATACATTTACTTAATTAAGCTTATTTGTATTAAACTTAACATAAAAACAATTAATTACAACTTAAAATGCTAACATTCTCATCGCTGTAAGTGTATAAACTGTATACCTATTTATTTGAGAATACGAGTTGTTAATGTGTCGTACTTCATATTGGCATTTGCATGTGAAATAAAATAATGTTAAAATAAGTATTAAAATAATTATACGTTCCACTCTACACAGTGCGCGTCAAAAAAATTGAAAATGTACAGTCACGGAATGA
Organism: Coenonympha glycerion; assembly: GCA_963855885.1. Taxonomy (NCBI): domain Eukaryota; kingdom Metazoa; phylum Arthropoda; class Insecta; order Lepidoptera; family Nymphalidae; genus Coenonympha; species Coenonympha glycerion. Next base: position 15,584,134 of record OY979633.1, read on the forward strand.
AAAGGTTCGTCACCATAGTGTCGATTTTCGCTTGCACTATGTAGCATAGTTTAATAGATAAAAATAGTAAAGATAGGCCGATCCGAACATTTTACGTAAACCTTCTTCATACAAGTAGGTAAATAGTAGCGTCATCTGTCAAAATACCCGCCGCCGCCGCTGACCGAACTACCGCGTGGCCTTATACTGTTGGTACTAATGACACCCATAAACTGGCGACATTTTTTCGCGCTGTTCGCCCTGTCTTTAGTATACAAGTCTGTGCATAGTTTCAAAAAGTATTATGTGCTCACGATACGTTGAACAAATCCGTTTGAAAATCGACGAACCTTTTCAATCCGTGACTGTATTCACACATTCACACATTCTTCTCCTCAATGTCTCACAACAGTATTTTTTAATATTCGGTAGTTATAATTTTTTAAATATAAAAATAAATCAACTTTTATCGACGCAAACTGTATCTTAATTAAGTTAAAAGAAATACGCGAAACTCCTTAGTTTTAAAATTGTAACTATTATGGTGCCAATATATTAGTCCTCGCATTTAAAATTAATATTAAAATAATTTTGACAAGTGTACTGTAAAATCTGCTTCCCATGTAGTTTTTTTCTCTAACACATATTTAACTGACGTCATTAAAAATAGTATTTAAGAAGTCTTAAAACAAGCTCGAGAATTCAATTTTTATTTTCAATATTTTTAATTACCTTGTTTATAAAAAAAAATGTAAAAAAATCGCGTAAATATTTATTTACAGCGAAATAGCACTTGTCAACATTTTATAAGATTTAAAATATTTTTTTAACTAGTCCAATTTGTAAAACATTAGTTAAATATAAAAATACGAGTAAATAGTCAACCAACAATTTTTTCCTCCAAATTTAAAATTTAGTATAAAAAGGCATATTGGCTACACTTTGAAAGTAAACGCATGAGAGATTTGTATCCAAATTAATAACCGAAATTGTAGTTTTAATTATTATTACTTTCATTGTAGATTTTAAGAAAAATAAAACGCATCTGAACACTTGCATTGCTTTTTTTTCTGCGAATCAAAACCTTGACTCTTCACTTGTTACAAAGAAATGTAAAAAAAAAGTAATCATGATTAGGTCCTCGTGATCACTGATCAGTCGTGATTATGAGAGTGATTGAATTAATAAAAAGCGAACGTTTTGTGATAATAACAAAATCGTTACAAACGTTAAATTATATTCTGCTCATCTCTATAGAAAAATTGACTCTTCCACCAGCTAATAATCTCTATTTTTAATATTTACCAGCGCCATCTACCGATGAGTAGCTGTGCTAAATATAAAATTAGTTTCCTGCGCCTATTCCCTAATGAGGAGCTCAAACTATTCAGCAGCAGCTATTTCGTCTAAAAAGGGTAGAAATTTTGTGAAGGCGATTAAAATTCAAGACTTATTTATAATTTTGAAATCAGTATCAAGACAATAGACATAATATTATAACGGACATAACGGACAGGACGCAGGGCGCGAAAAAATGTCGCCAGTTTATCGGTGCCAAAAATGCTTGTTTGACCATCAAAAGCTAGGCCACACTAGTTCGCTCAGCAGCCACCTACAGAATTTTGACAGATGGCGCTTTTGTTTGCTTGTATGTGTATCGTTCAGATGCCTATATGGGTGCAACTCGGGAACATCGAAAAAATGACAAATGAAAAAATCGCTTGTGGCGCCATCGAAACGAGAGCATGGATTAACAAGCAGCAAAGTTTAGAAAAGGTGTCGCTAGATGGCAGGCTTTTGTTGTAATTTCATAAAACGCACCGACTAGTATAAAGTACCTAACTAATCTACCTATGCCAAATGCCAATACCTGAGCTTTCAAGAAGTATATATGTATTATCTATGTTCAAGAGTCAAGAACTCAAGACGTTGGACGTTGTTGTTTTATTTTCATTAATGTTTAGTTTATTCACCAGGTTATAGGTACTTTAATTTCCTATACGAGTGCACATTTATTTCTTTGTCTTAGTGGGTAGGCCAAGAGATCTGAGGGACAGACCTTGGGGTTATCAGATCTTATGGTCTCCTTATGCCAGGTGATATCGCCACAGTATTCCCCCTTCTTCGTAGCTACTTAATATTTTTTTACACTATATACAAGTTAGTAGGTACTAGGTAGGTACTTGACTACGATCGGTACTGATGGTAAGTGATGATGCAGCCGAAAATCTTATCGTACTAACTTCGAAGGGGTAAGTAAGTTCTAAACTAAAGAGTTCTATGAATAATATCTTGGCTTGACCAGAAAGAAAGATCTGTACCTACTGTAATCACTGAATATTAAGAATTTCGGACCAATACTTAGAATGCCAAAAAGTAGGCAAGTAGGCAAACGTGTAAACAGAGTCAACGACCGCTGGTCACATCACCTGACCACGCCAAGTCTCAGATGCTCGACAGTTGCCATGGCAACCGCGTGCAAACAACCAACAACCTACGCGCAAACCTAATTTAACAATAAACTTGTCAAAGCAAAAGGAACTTTAATTATGAATACATAAGTAAAACGCTACAGCAATAATAAGTTGGTAGCTATTAAACTAATTATGTTTGAAGAATTTCAACTTTATGATGATGTGCGATACGGGTGATAAGAATTAACAACATAATTTGTATGGATTAAGTTTAGGTAGGTACGTATTTTATTCTTAATTTAGGTAAATACGTTCCAAATAGAGATTTTGGAGTAACTTTTGTGAAAACTTTCTACCGAAAAAATATCCAGTCGTGTCTGTATCTTAATTTTTTGTATCGACCAAATTTATTGCTATCTAATAGTTTTTGTTCTAGTAAAAAAATAAAAATAAGATAACCATCTTTACCTATAGTTTTTTTTTTAGTCACCGGTAGCCCTATTCTGTAACTCGGTGCCTATCAAAGAATGATAGCCACTAGCAAATGTTTTTCATCCATTGAAGTTTTGCTAAGGAAATGTTATTTTTATTTCATAGCAAACTTTCAAGGGATAAAAAACATATGCCAGTGGCTATCATTCTTTGATAGGCACCGAGATACAGAATACGGGCGCTGTTCAAATCCAACGCGAAAATTACCTATGTGAAAAGAGTATTAAAACTTGGTATTTTAATGTTCATTGGATCCTTTTATATTTCATTCCATTTGTAAATTTATAGCTATTTATGTAAAATCCTATATGGTAGAAGGTGACGGCAAGAGAAAAAATCTCACTTTCATAAAGGTAAACACAGTGTAAACCATTGACCTGTAAATACTGATATCTCATAGGTGGAACCACTGGGTGGGTGGGAACCACCCCTAAAAACGTCGACTGCGAATATTTTCGAGCCCGGTTCACGTTTACATACACTGTTTACACTTGCTAATAGTATAGCTTTTGGATCAAATGAGCCAAAGTTAGGTTAATGATAGGGTTACCTTACTTACCAAAATTTTTTACAAAAACTCATAATATGTGGAGGTAGTGCGGATCTATCGAAGTATCTGTCTGCGAAAGTCTGTTGGGAATCTTTGGCCGTAATTACCACCCTATCAGCAAAGACGCGCCGCCAAGCATTGCGGCGCAATGCTGTGTAGGAGTCTTCAGGGGTAACTTATCCCTTACAAGTTAGTACGAGTACGATGACATCTTCGTCTGCATTGTCATACATAGAGATACTATGTACTAACGTATTGTCATACGACCAAGTCGTATTGTAGGATCGTAGTCCCACTTGGTAAACAAGTACTAACTTATAGTGAGTAAAAAGAAATCTTTTGCCTTTGTGTCAAATTGCAGCACGCGAGAGAAAGGTGAGATATGTAACTGTGCCTCTTGATGAGGAGGTCTTTCAATGAGAATTTTTTCACAAAAGTAATATTGTAGGCACTGTGTTCTTGTGTCCTTGAAGATGCACTAGCACTAAGCACAGTACTTCACTAATTACTCACACTGACACTAACTCAAAAGGCTTAGTTCTTTTGAGTCTTCTTAAAAGGTCCGTAGTTTCGAAGAGCTGGATATTGCCTCTAAGTTTACGTGATGATGCCGTTGATCATGGTCTGCGGCAAATTTTTGAATGGTGATATTTACGAAGTTCATGCGAAGACCTCGATGAATGTCTTCGTACATGAGAATTATAAAGGTACAATAAACATCTACACAGGACCCGTCGGACCACACGAAAAAATGTCGCCAATGTCAAAAATGTTTGTTTTGAGTTTTTGACGCCAACAGCGTAAGTTGTAAGCCGACCGCAGTATTGTTGGACCGCGGTCCATGCAACAGATCACTGTAATTATTACTTATACCAGCCTAAACCCCTTTGTATGTCCCACGGCTGGGCACGGGTCTCCTCTCAGACTGAGAGGGGTTTGGCCATAGCCCACCACGCTGGCCAAGTGCGGGTTGGCGGGCTTCACACACCTTCGAGAACAGTTTCCTCACGATGTTTTCCTTCACCGGTAAGCAAGTGATATTTAGTTTCCTAAAAACACACATAACTCGGAAAAGTCAGAGGTGCCCAGGATTCGAACCGGCAACCTCCTTATGAGAGGCAGATGTCAGTACCACTGAGCTATCACTGCTTTCACCATTGTTACTTATACCGTTAGGTAGTATTATGTATTCAGTGCTTATAGACCGCACGCGAGTTTCCACGGGGACGAACCAGCCGTGCAATAGCACGGCTGGTTCGTCCCCGCAATAGCACTGGTTCTGCAATAGCACGGCTGGCTCGTCGCTGTTTTGCAGAATACTGCAAAACAGCGACGAGCGTACATCTATGCATCTATGAATTTGTCAGTTGTAATAGAGTACAATTTTGCATGCCATATTCGGGTTGGCAGCTGTCTGGCAGCTATTTCAGAGATGGTCATTTTGTAGAATAGCACAGCAGGTGGGTGTACTAACTAGAATTTTATTTTACATCCACTTTACCTGGCTGAGCCAGAGCGTGGATCGATGAGGCAAATTAAAGGCAATCGTATACCCATAACACACAGCCGGCACGCGAGATCTCTATCGAATGCGATGTAGTGCTAATAAATAGAAAAATACTACCATGATGCATATCATAGCAAACGCAAAAATAATGTACAACTCTACAAAACATGAATTTGGAGTCGAAATCCACCAAGGCGAATCCCAGCCAATTCTCAGTCACTTCAGCACCTCTAGTCATATGGCATTTTGGGATACGCTAAAAGTTATCGCTAAATAAAAATATAAATATAGGTAAATAGTGGACAACATCACATACGATCCGATCCCTTAGTAAGTATCTTATGCACTTGTATTAAGGAAATCAGAAACAACGAAGGTACCACAACACCCAGACCCGAGACAACGTAGAAAACTTATTTTTCTACATTGCCCCGACCGGGGATCGAACCCGGAACTTCAGAGACGGCGGCGCCTTGAAAACCGGCACGCTAGTCGCTAACCACTCAACCATGGAGGTTGTCAAATTGGTCACATGACTCCGCGCATCCTTATAGGTCTTCTTCTTCATCGTAGCCTCGTGACAGAGGGGCATGACCTCTACGGGACCAGCTTGTTAAACAAGGCTCGCCAGGTGGTACGGTCTTGATCCTTGTGGAAAGAACCTTGGATGTTCACGCCGGTGGTCTATCCACTGGGTTGACGCTCTGCCTCTGCTTTGCTTTTCCTCCATGTGACCAGGTATTATAAGCCACTCGATACAATCGGCCTTTTCCTAACCAGGTCGCCGAAGAAGGAGAGCTGCTTGCGGGCGCAGATGGTAGACACATTTTTAAATTTCATTAGAAAGCGAGCAATCATGCAATATCCATCTTAATTAGATGCAAGAAGTCATATGGCTAGGAGCCCTTCGCCAGAGAGTCAACATCTTAATGTATGTATATGAATTCTACTTTCATGATTTTCCCATTTCCCACCAATCACGCAAGCCTCTAAAATATGCAGTTCCTTAACCTAACCTGACCGCTAAGACTTTGACTTCGACACTACACCTATAATTCTGATTGTTATCAGCTATTCAGCCAAACTGCCTCCCCTAGTACGAGTCCAGGAAAATTTGAGTTTCTCTTTGGGATACATGAGTACATGTACCTACGTCTATGACATGAATTACCTTCTACCAAATTTTTCTGAATTCTTCTTCTTTTTGTCTTAACTTTAATAATTAATATTCTTCTTCTGATCTAGTTTCTATGTTCAATTAGTGGTTTCCTATTTTTTAGCATTCCGGTGCAATGTCGTGCAACAATCAATCAAATGTGTTCATTTGTTATGATGCAACCGATGGGCTCTATTGCAGTTCAAAGCAGCAGTGCTATTCTACAAAATGTCCATCTCTGAAACAGCTGCCAGACAGCTGCCAAGCCGAAGATGGCATGCGAAATTGTACTCTATTAAGTACAACTGACGAATTCATAGATGCAAAGATGTACGCTCGTCGCTGTTTTAATTATTTTTGCAGAATAGCGTACGGCAGTTCAATGAACCGGTAAAATGAATGCAAAGGAAAAATCAGAAGGAAGCTAAGATAGGTATAAATTTTTATGTTTCCTCAGCCTGAGTTCCCAGATATCAGAAGAATATCGACATATAATTTCGAATTCCAATACTATAAAATCTCGTAATAGGGTCTAGGCCTCTAGGGCATGTAAGAAGGTACCTAATGGCAATGAACTTGAGAACTATTTCCACTGGACTCTTAACAGCATTTCTAAGAATCATTTGAATAATGAAATTAATGGTTTCTTGTCGTGCGAGCCCAAATCTACCATCGTGATTGTGATAAGGGCTTTTAGACTGAACTTGACGATTTTTAATTATTCAAACCGTAGTCGTACTTAGGTACCTATGAAAGCAAATATGTAGTTATTTTCAGGTAAAAAGAAAGATTTGTTAACAAAGATTGCTTGACATTGAAAACTTTTAAGTAGGTCTAATCATGACCTAACTTTCTACTTAGGATCTACCCATACATACCTAACCTAAATATTGAATGGAAGCAGGCGTTATTTTGCGGAAATCCATAATTAGCAGGACTAATTAAATTGTTTTGCTATTATCCGCTACTTGAAAGGATTCTGTATGGTGCAATATGCAGGAACACCATCCACATGGACTCTACGATTTCGCATTGTGAAGTCAACATCTCCTGAGGATGTCCCGGTGTCGGGACGAAACGTGCGTCGAAGAAAGTGATAGAAAATTGTGTGTGGTGTTTCATGTGGATGGTGTTCCTGCATATTGCACCATACAGAATCCTTTCAAGTAGCGGATAATAGCAAAACAATTTAATTAGTCCTGCTAATACCTAACCTAACCTAATCTAAATCTATAGTGACGAAGAGTGAATATTTTAATGAAAGAAGTAGATTTTTTAAAATCACATTCAGCGTTTGTGTTTTTGACACCATGCACGAGTCTTCTCGACATAAGTATACCCATGGATAAATACAGACATTGTCTATACTTTTATAGGAATATTATAAAGCTGAAGGGTTTTTCTGTATGCGTATGATAGTCCATTTATCGAAGAAGGTATATATGTTAAGGTATATAACACGTTGCTTCTTAATCTTAAATATATAAAAGAAGAAACTGACTGACTGACTGACTGACATATCAACGCACAGCCCAAACCGCTGGGTCTAGAGACTCCAAATTTGGCACGCAGGTACCTTATGAGGTCTAAGGGAGCACTAAGAAAGGATTTTTCAAAATTCACCTTCTAAGGGGGTGAAACGGGTGTCCGAAGTTTCGATTTTAGCAAGTAAAAATACTCTTTCACGCCGCAAATACTAAACCGATTTGACAAAAATTTGAAATAGAGGTAGTTTGTATCTTGGATTAACATATAGGCTACTTTTCATCCCGAAAAAATTCATGGTTCCCGTGGGATTAGTTAAAAACCGAATTTCACGCAGAAAAAATCTCACGCCGCAAGTACAAAACGGATCTGGCTGAAATTTGGAATGGAGATAGATTATATCCTGGGTTACTAAATAGGGTACTTTTTATTCCGGAAAAATCCATGGGTTTTGAAGGAAAAGGGAAAAACAGATATTCACGCGGGAAAAATAGTGCTTCACGCCGTAATTACTCAACCGATATGGCTGAAATTATGAATAAAGATAGATTATAATATCTTGAATTAATATGAAGGCTACTTTTCATCCCGAAAAAATTCATGGTTCCCGTGGGATTAGTAAAAAATCGAAATTCACGCGGGAAAAAATCTTCATGCCGCGAGTGCACAACCGATTTGGCTGGAATTTGAAAAATCCATTGTTTTCGTGATAATAGGGAAAACAGATATTCATGCGGGAGAAAATTTATTCCTTCACGCACAACTACCGAAAATTTTTGGTTTAAAGTTGAAATAAAGATAGATTTCATGTAAATTAACACAAAGGGTACTTTTTATTCCGGAAAATGGTTCCCGAAGAATAGTTAAAACTAAAATTTACGCTTGCGAAGCCGCGGGTATCTGCTAGTAATAATATATACCTAACTTGTTTAACCCGGGAAGTGAACCTTGGAGTCTTGTCGTGTGATTCGCACCCAAACAAGACCACTGAGACAGTTAGTTCTTTTACTACTTAAATTTCGAAAAGACGTTGTGGCTCGGTCTATTGTTGTCAACTGTTCTTTGTCGTCAAATCAAACGGGGGTGGATTGGCAATGACTAATGACGGTGTAGATGCCAATGCGGTGGGTCAAGGGCTGTGACGTCATGCTTCATGACAATTATGTTGTGAGGATGACATCGGAATCGATTGAACTCTTATGAATAGTGTATCGACGAAAGGTCGACATTTCATTTCGTATGAGCAGTCAAGTTTTTGTAAGGTTCGGTGATGTTTGTCTATCCACCTGTCTATTTATCGTTGGCACCTGATGGTAAGTGGTCTATATCTGAAAATATTAGAGACATTTTTGACAAAGTATTGGCAAGGACATAGAACAGCAGAGTAGTGAAAAGCCACCTTGCACGAATCTTCCCAAATATTGTATTCTAGAACATGCAATCTTTATTAGGTACAATGAAGGTATATAAGCACCTTTCAAATCAGGTACCATACAAAATATATAAAAGAAAAACAAAAATATACTGTGCCTAATTAAATTATTTCAAAATTCCTTAAATCATCTAATGATGCAATTGAATGTAAAGTAAACCTGTAAATATCCCTGTAAAAACAAGCATTTACTGAGTATACTATATACTAAGATACAAGCTTAGGTACAGTGCGACAAGGCTATTTTGGCACGTGGCCAAAATCGGAACTAACGCCGCTATCTTGTGATTCTATTTGATATTTCGCTCTGTTAGTATATCGCTATTGTATATTGTGTTGTTATTGCCTAGTATTAACTAAAATAAAACTAAAATTTAAGTAAAATTGAGGAGATTTAATTTTCTAGCTGCCTTTGTTCTAAAACAGCACTGCAGGACTGTAATTAATCTTCTTACGTCAATTTATTCCTCTCAGCAAACTCTTTCATTTGATGCTGCAGGAGGATTTGTATCAATAAATCTTATTATTAGCTTATTCTAATTACTATACAAATCTTGCCCGCGTGGAATGGTGCCAAGAATACTGGCTGCATTTCCGCGTTGAACAGCTAGGCTGATACGTTGCGCAAAAAATGAGCCAGCCCTTCTGTCACCAGTTGAGGTTATTAACCGCGGGGAAAGCTCTCGAAGGAATTTTGTGGCACTATGATTTGGATTTGTATTCGATATTGTAGTGCTTAAGATTGAGAAGGCTACAAAATTGAGTTGCAAGATTCCGCTAGAACACACATTGCAAGTTAAATAAAAGCTTGTAAAAAATCAAAGCCCTACGCATCCACCCCATGGTGGGTCGGTGGGTCGGTGGTGGCACGTGGGTCGTGGCGAGTCCAAGCCACCCCTCAGCGGTCAGTCAGTCCTCGACCAGCGGTCGCACGGACCCTCCGTGGCCATGGCTCGCGAGTGACCGACCTCTTGCTAACTAGCTAATAGTTATACCGTGGTTGTACCTACTGCGGTGGGACTCCTGGACTATAGACGCCATGACTGAGGACATACCCGGTATGCTTCGGATTTAGAATTTTAACTTTTCTTCCTTTAGTTTTTACTCTTTCTTACTTAATTTATGGAGTTTTAAACCAAAAAAACATGGTTTAAGTACCACGTGGTGCAAGCTCGAGATTTTAGAAGTGTTATTAAAGGTTTAATTGAAGTGCCTAAAATGTGCTTGTGGAAGTGTAATCCTAGCTGACTTACAAGCACATTTTAGTCACCGTCTTTACCTAGTCCAGTAAGCTTTAAAGCTACCTAGGTAAAGGTAGTAAGTAACCATTATCTGGATATTTGTAACCTTATAGATAGAGTTAACGTTTTTTTGTATAATTTGGATACACTTATTCTTATTACGAGGTCAGCAGATACCTATGTTAGGTTTGTGTAGGTATTAAAAATACAGTAGGTAGTAGTAGTACTTTGTATGTTATTTTTAATCAATTACTGTACCTGTTACTTAGTAAACCTAATTAATAGGGTAATGAAAGCCTTGAAAGTCGATTGGCAAATAAACAGAAATAATTAACTTAAAGTTCGTTAGTGATTTAACGGTAGGAATTGCTGATTAAAATTACTATATCTACTTTCAGCAACAATCATTACATTTGTATATTAAAAATATGAATAATTTGCAAATCTTCTTTAACATGTGCGCATGTGCGCAAAACATTCAGTAGCAAAGTTACTCGTAGATACATTATAGCCAGGAGTATTTTTGTTACGTTCAAGGAGGGGGTCGCCGCCGCTAATGTCCATAATTTAGGGAAATTCTAGGAAACGAACGCCAACCGCAAATGGTAATTTGTCCGTATAGTAGGGAAATAAAACTGAAAAACTAGGACGCACTTTGGACGGTCATTTTTCGACAGTTTGCCCAATAATTAAAAAGATATCTGGGTGACCGAGCTTCGCTCGGTAGTTTACCTACTGGCCAATAGATGGCAGCAGGAGTAATATTTTTTTTTTTTTGGTAAATTCGTCTTTTTCTAAAAGTAAATCCTAGCTACATCGATTTATCGCCCCCAAAACCCCCTGTATAATAAATTTCATGATAATCGTTCGAGCCATTTCCGATATCTAGATTATATAGAAATATATGTAATGAAATGAGTGACATTTCATTCATTTGAATTTGCCGCGCTTCGCGTATCAGCTGTCTGTCGCGTACCTATGATAATATAGTGATTAGTGATCTGTGTCTATGATTTAAAATGGCGAGTGACGCTGAGTTTGTTTTGTGCATTTTTATCGTAATAAAAACTCATAGAAAGAATGTGATTGAGGACTCGAGATATAGTGAATTTTAAATGTCGTTTCTTTGTTATTTCAGGTGAGATAGAAGTGTAATTGTCGTAACTTGATAATAACTTGATAATTGTAAAGACTTGTTAAATAAAACAAAACTTTGTTATTTCAGAGAAACAATTTGTGGTTTGTTTTTGGAGATCCTCAATGTCTTATAAAACGACATTTTTGTGAACTAAGAGAATATGGACCGGCTTCAGTTTGAGTTTACGATGATAGCCTCAAATGATGGCAAATCAAATGTATTAGCCATAACTTCAATATGTACTGAAGAAGGAAAATGTTATGTTTTACCCGAGGAACTGAAGCCGGTGAGTCATCATACATATATTGTTAAAACGAACACTTTCACAAAAGTAAAAAATAGCATAAAAAAAAGACACCAGAGTAGAAAAGTATGGATAAAGTTGGATGAAAATCTAAAGAAGACATATGTAGATGAGGAAGGTAATATGCAATTTTTAGATCAATATTTAGATGAAGTGAGCACAACACAAGCAAAGGACAAAAATGACACTTTGCAACAAATCTTGGAACAATTAATAGAAACTACAACTAAGAAAGAAAGTCAACATAACTTAAAACATATCTCAGAAAAATTTATTATTGAAAAATTCACAAGCAAAAATCCTAATGCGATGCAATGGATAGAAATTTTTGAAAAAGAGTGTGCGCGCTTTAATATAACAAAAGATGAGACAAAAATAGATATTTTGAGGTTATTTTTAGATAAACCTTGTTTGGATTGGTATAGCTCGATGATCATAAAACTAACAATAAATTCTGAATGGAGTGAATGGAAAGACAAGTTTTTAGAAACTTTTAAAAACCAAGGATGGGACATAGTCACATATGCTCTCGCATTTAGGTATAAAGAAGGACAGTTAATTGATTATGCCATAAAAAAAGAACGGCTTTTATTAGATATAAACAAATCTATAGATTCCAAAACAATGATAGATCTTATTGCAACTGGTTTACCTGGATTTATCCTAAATAAGTTAAACAGGGATGAACTCAACAACACTACTGACTTGTTCAACGAGATAAGAAAATATGAAGGCACGATGTATAAGAAAAATTCAACTAACATAAAGAGCAGTACATTTTATAATAAAAATAAAACTTATGAGAAGAAGTCATGTAAGACTTGTGAGTCTTTGGACAAAGGAATTAGATATCATCCGGAGGAGTCATGTTGGTTCAAGAAAAATAAAAATGAACCTGAAAAAGTTCTTAAAACTAAAAATGTAAACAATAACTCCATAATTGAAGTAGACATAAATACTGAAAAAAAAAAACTAGTAAGCACACCATTAATCAAAATCAAGCTGTTATTAGAAAATAAACTAGAAGTGAGTGGTATTTATGATTCAGGCTCATAGATTTCTATAATAAATTCAAGATTAATAAAAGTAAAAGAAAAAAAAGATGATGTGAACATAGCATACATGAAAACGGTTAATGGTGTGAAGAAGATGGATGGCTTGATAACAATAAAAATTAAAATATTTGATTTAGAAGAAGAGGTGGATGTATACATAGTAGAAAATGAAGATTTTGATGATTTCATAATCGGATTAGATATGATAAAGAAATTCAGATTAACCCAAAATGAGAACTTGCAGATAGAACAAAAGAAAATAACAAATAAAATAGACAGGAGGTCTAAAGATAACAGAAATGAAGATAATAATATAAAAAAATATACAGTAAATTTCAATGAACACATAGAAACAGAGGAATTTATAAGTATGACAGACCATTTAGATAATCAAAAGAAAATTGAGATAGAGAAAATTATAAAGGAATATAAAACAATATTTGCTAAGGACAAGTATGATATAGGTTCATTTAAAGATTACGAAGCTCGCATAGATTTACAAGTAAATAAATATTGTAGTAAAAGACCATACAGATGTACAATACAAGATAGATTAGAAACTGAAGAGCAAATATCGATGTTACTAAAGAACAATTTAATAGAAGAATCATACAGTCCTTTCGCTGCTCCAGTGACACTGGCGTTTAAAAAAGGTGAAAATAGAAAATCCCGTTTATGTGTAGATTTCAGAGAGTTAAACAAAATAGTTATACCACAAGCTCAACCATTTCCTTTGATAGATGATCTAATTATTAAAACTAGAAATTGCAAGTATTTTACTACACTAGATATAAACTCAGCATTTTGGGCAATACCATTACGGGTGGAAGACAGAAGTAAAACAGGATTTGTCACACAAGATGGCCACTTCCAGTGGACCTGCCTCCCTTTTGGCTTGAAAACATCACCAGCAATTTTCCAGAGAATCTTAAGCAATATTCTAAGAAAACACAATCTCACAGGATACTCTGTTAATTATATTGATGATATTTTGATATACTCGTCTACCTTTGAAGAACATATAAGGCACATTAGAAATGTATTAGAGGCAATAATTAAAGAAGGCTTTAGACTGAAGTTTAAGAAATGTACCTTTGCTTCAGACTCGGTAAAATACCTCGGCCATATAATTCAGAACAATTCAGTAAGACCACTAAAAGACAATTTGATTTCAATAAGGAACTTTCCAACTCCTAAGACGCAAAAGAACATCAGACAATTTTTGGGAAAAATAAACTTCTACCATGACTATATACCAAGAAGTGCAATTATCTTAGATCCATTACACAATTTATTACGAAAAAACGAGAAATTTGTATGGTCAGAGAAATGTGAAGAAGCATTCAATCTGATAAAAAGATATTTATGTTCGCAACCGGTCTTGGAAATATTCGACAAAGACTTACCAATCAAAATCTTTACCGATGCATCTTTGGAGGGCATTGGAGCAATATTAAAACAGACACAACTAGATGGTAAAGACAAACCGGTGGCATATTTCTCAAAAAAATTGAATGAACATCAAAAACGGAAAAAGGCTATATATTTAGAATGTCTTGCTATGAAAGAAGCTGTTAAATATTGGCAGCACTGGCTCATCGGAAAACAATTCACCATTTACTCAGATCACAAACCTCTAGAGAACATGAACATTAAATGCAGGACAGATGAAGAATTGGGTGATCTCACATACTACCTATCTCAGTATGACTTTACCGTAAAATATATACCTGGTAAAGAAAATGTAGAAGCAGACTGTTTGAGCCGAAACCCTGTATTAGAACCAGAAGATAACAGAGAGGAAACATTGAGAATAGTTAATTTAATACAAATAAAAGATATAGTTGGAGACCAAGAGAAAAATGAAACAATAAGAGAAAAGAAACAATATTTAATACTAAAAAATAATATCTATTATAAAAAAATAAAGAAACAGGAAAAGATTATCCTCTCAGAAGAATTTAGTAAAAAACTTATAAAAAAGGTGCATGAAGATTTATGCCATATTGGGATCAGACAACTGCAGAAAAAAATAAGTTCAATATATACGGTTATAAACCTAAAAAAAAATAACATAAATATTTGTAAAACATGTGAAATATGCATAAAAAATAAATCAAGATGTCAAAAAAAAATTGGATTACTGTCACAACTGGGACCAGCCACCAAACCATTTGAAATAATGTCAATGGATACTATTGGTGGATTTGGAGGATCTAGGTCTACAAAGAAATATCTACACCTTTTAGTAGATCACTACACAAGATATGCATTTATTGCGACTTCGAAAACCCAGAATGCATGTGACTTTATAAATTTAACAAAGAAAGTACTAGAGACAGATGAGATTGGAATTATCCTGACAGATCAATATCCGGGCATAAATTCAAGAGAATTTAAACAATTTTTGCAGGAAAATAATATTAAATTAATTTTTACAGCCGTGAATACACCATTCTCGAACGGCTTGAATGAAAGATTAAACCAAACAATAGTAAATAAAATAAGGTGTAAAATGAATGAGAAAAATAATAAGAGAACATGGACAACACTGGCAAGAGAATGTATACAAAAATATAATGAAACAGAACACTCCGTTACAGGTTTTGCACCAAAATATTTACTGGATGGTACAAATGTCAGTATTCTACCAAATGAATTCAAAACGATGGAAAAGGAAGACAAGTGGATTGCTGATAGAAGATTGGCAGTAGAATACTTGTTAAATAAAACAAAACTTTGTTATTTCAGAGAAACAATTTGTGGTTTGTTTTTGGAGATCCTCAATGTCTTATATATATATACATATATACAAGAATTGCTCGTGATTATCATGGTGCTATATAGCTATAAGCTATCAGGCATAAAAATAAATAAAAATTGGTTTTAGAATACACGCCCTTTCATATGATACCCCACTTAATATTGATATCTCACTATAAAATTTTGATGCCTCGGTTTTCCATCTTTTTAAATAAAAATAAACCGATTTTAATTTTTTTATAATTGCGGGCCACTATTGCAGATTTACAGATTTCATGTCGATAGCTTTGATAGTTACTGAAACAAACTGTGGTAACACACAGACAGACAGACAGACAGATATACAACAAATTGATCTTATAAGGGTTCCGTTTTTTATTCTTTTGAGGTACGGAACCCTAAAAATGGTCTTGCACCTTTGATATATTATATGTACACTTTCTTCATATTATGCACTGGCCCATGGAGTTTGTCAACCGAAATACATCATCTGAGAAAATCAAGTCTGTAGTTATCACGGTTAAGAGATACAGCCTGGTGACAGACGGACGGACGGACGGACAACGAAGCCTCCGTAATAGCAGTAATAGGGTTCCTTTTTTTGATGAAATAAACTAGATAACTAGGATATGGAAGCAAAAAACGTTGTTTGCACAAGGAAATTTTTTTATTGAAAGTCACATGACATAAATCATTATTTAAAGAATGTCGTAAACTAAAAAGTTTCCACACTTTTTTACCCTTTGGACTCTTTTGGAACGTTAATAAAAATGTCTATGGCACTAAGCTACGCTACGCTATCTTGACTCTTGCACTAAGCTACGCTACGCTATCTTGACCCTTGCACTAAGCTACGCTACGCTATCTTGACTCTTGCACTAAGCTACGATACGCTATCTTGACTCTTGCACTAAGCTACGCTACACTATCTTGACTCTTGCACTAAGCTACGCTACGCTATCTTGGCTCTTGCACTAAGCTACGCTACGCTACCTTGACTCTTGCACTAAGCTACGCTTCGCTATCTTGACTCTTGCACTAAGCTACGCAGCGTAGAGTCAAGATAGCGTAGCGTAGCCTACGCTACGCTATCTTGACTCTTGCACTAAGCTACGCTTCGCTATCTTGACTCTTGCACTAAGCTACGCAGCGTAGAGTCAAGATAGCGTAGCGTAGCCTACGCTACGCTATCTTGACTCTTGCACCAAGCTACGCTAAGTTCACCGAGTGAGGTCAACGTGGCATGCAAAACGAACATTACGGCTGAGACGGTTTATTATGTCAGTGCTTTATGTTCTTAACTTCTTATGCTAATTATAGACACTAACTGGCTGTCTCGGACAAATCAACCTCGCGACATTTCTTCATCGACCGAGTAAGAGTTATTGATTAAACATACTCGTATTAAACGATATTAAACGATCAGCACTTACCGACTTCACGCATACATTTTAAGCTCCGCCCTGAAAAATTTTTAATTTGTCAAAACTGTAAAATGGCGCTAATGTATGCGACCGACAGCATCATCAATATACTCTATGGACAGCATTAAGTGCTGCCAGTGGTACCCAAATGTTGAGAAAATTTTGGTTTCAACATACGTAACATCTTCCGCGTCCTCTTCGCGTAGCGTATTTCGTCATAAGTAAGAGTTATGGAGAAGTTGTTTCCCCGACCTCTCCATCAACGTATATTACTAATTGTACTTATGCATAAGGAAACTCGCTTGCTTGAGAGGGTTTTGGCGTGCTCTTTAAAGGGTTTTGGCGAGAGTAGCCCGCAAAACTCAAAAAAGCCAAAACTCAAAATACCTAATTACAGTCCCAATATTTGTACCTACCTACTAACATTTACACTTTTCCTTACCTAGATGATAAGAATATTAATTCAGTCTAAAAATAAGACAGGAAATGTATGTAAATGTAGAAAAGGCGTAGGAAACAAATTAATGGCTTACGAAGGAGAAACTCCGTAATTTACCTGAACAAAGGAACAGAATTTCGGATTTTGATGTGAATAGCTTTTAGTGGGAAGCGGTCAGGCAAGGTCAGGGGGTATGACGTCACGACGTGTCGGACTTCGCAAAGTGCTTACACACTGAAAGCTTAATTGGTAGTTGGTAAACTGACTATACCTAAACAACGACGACCTTCCTGTCGCAAATGGAGCGTGCTCGGATTCGAACGCGGGTTTGAATTTTTTTTCTGTCCCCTTCCCGCAACGAAAATTTGTATGGAGTTACGTCAGGCCAGGTCCACTAATCACGTGATCGAGAAACTACAGGTAGCCGTCTCCACGTACTAATTTCAGACGGCCGCCGCGGGCCGGATACTTCGCTCGCGTTAGTTCTTGTACGGTCTATTTCACGCGCTACGGGCGAGGCAACCTTAGTACGTCGAATGAGATAAAGTTACGCGATAGAAAGAGACCATAACTTTGCGTTTGTTGCGTGTTCTTTCAGGTGTGGCAAGGCGCTATTGCGAGCTGAATTGCACTTTTTGTGTCCTCTATTTTTTTTAAAATCATCTGGCGGAGTGAGCCTTCTGTACGGTTAGGTACCTATCTACTATTCCGTGGTTACGTGAAGCTACTATGGCTTGAATGATTGTGACGTCACTATCCGATATATAGCTATCTCAGAATTATTAAATTGCTTAAAACTTTTTCGTTACTTAGTAGATTTCATTTGTTTTTTCAATTTTACAAAATCAAATTAGAATTCGCCGCACAGACTTATTTAGTTCGTCTGAAATGTTCTGAATAAGCTTTTTTCATATCGCACTTTAATCTTTACCCGGTGCTGCGTAGTGCGTACATTATCGCAGCCAGCAACGATTTCATTGAATATGGTAATTTTATCCCACCAAAAACATTCTGTAAAAAACTAGCCAAAGTCAAAATGGAGCTGCTTGTTTATCTCTAAAAAGTACTGAAATCTAGACAAAGTCGTGCCAAGTCTAAGGTTCCTTACTGCGATTTCTTTATTATTATAGTTAATGTTGCGTGACTTGGCCGTTGAAGGGTACACAAGGGTTCAAACCAGGTGCTCCATGACACCATTGCACCAATCTGTCGCCAGAATTCATCGTCAATGAGTAGCGGTTCTTGGTCTTCAACGGCCAAGTCACACAACATTAACTTCACAAGTAGAAACTTCAAAATTTTTGTTTTAAAGTCGAGGATAAAGAAAATAACGGGCACGGCCGTACCATCTTTTTCTGTAATGGTAATAATAATCATAAAATTCCTAACCTATTCAAATCTTCGAATTGTTATAATAAGTAAGCTAATTAACCTTAGCAAACCTCAGTCCTCACGAAATAATAATAAGCGAAAAATTAACTAACGAAATGCAAAGTAAAATAATATAATTATAATCCCTCCTAATCCCTACCAAAAATTTTCAAGTGCAGCAGAAGAATGTCGTAAACGACTGTATCGCGGCCGGTTGCCACTTCGCCATATACGGTTATCGGAAAAACAAACTTATGCGCGTTTTAAAATACAGTCAGCGCCATCTAGCGACGTGTCCGGGATCACTGCCACACTTAGTCCAACGCTATTTTGACCAAATTTTAAGCGAAATTAATATTTTAGTGTAATTTGTTTATTACTGTATAATTTAATAATTTGTGTATAGGTACTGTTCGAGTAGAATAAAGTTAATCGTTCGACTATTTCTTCTTGTAAACTTGTAAGTAATAAGTATAAAAGCCAGTCTAGTCTTATCCAGAGTTTTCCATTAATTTTATTTATATGCGTATTAAAAGCAGAAGGGGAGGCATTTGCCCAGCCGTGGGAAGCTATAGGCTAAATTAAATTACATTAGATGTGTCCCACTACGCTGGATTTTTGCAATGATAGTCGATTTTTCGATATTTTTATGTACCAATAGAAGAACCATATCTCCAATACAGCTGAGACCAGCTGAGGGTTCTTCATCAGATACTTCAGACCTGTCCGTTTTTCTAGATACATTAACTGCATAAATAACTTTGTAATCTCATATAATTTATATGGAATTACAAAGTTATTAATGCAGTGATCACCAGGTACTCCAGATCTTCGATTATCCTAGTTTTTATAGTTTTCCCTTTATGTGGCCATTAAACCCTAACTCTGTACCAAATTTCAGCTCTCTGAGTTTATGGGAAGTACTAGTTCTATTTTGATGATCATGAGTGAGTCAGTCAGTCAGTCAGTGTCGAAAATGCGAAACTTTGCTTTCGCATAACTTCGGAACTATATGACCTACAGACTTGAAATTTTGGGTTTTAAGTATGTGATTATAGCTTACTGGATAGCGAAAAGAACAATGGTGTGGGCCCATACATCGCTTTCGCTCACGTTACGCTATTGCAACTATAAATGAAAAAATATTTTTTTGGTTGGGCCTGCAAGCCTGAACTCAATGCTAAAAGATTTTTCTTACAAAAAAGTGGAGAAAAATTGATATTTATTTTCAAAATATTGTATCTGAGTATTATAACAACTGCGACCTCCGCCATGAAGCATCTGAGAGCATAGACAATACACTATATACTCTTTGATAAATACTTGTCACTTGTCCTAGAATTTGTCACTGTCGACAGTTGAGACCATGTAGCCATCATGTAGCTGTCGGACAATGTTGCGAGATGCCGGAATTAAAAAACTCTAATCGACTGAAAGAAAAAACTAATTGAGTTAATAAATGAATATTGAATTACAAGGGTATTTCGGAAACGCTAAACTACCAAGACAAAATAATCTATCCTCAAAATAATCGGTTGTAATAGATTTCAGTATTAGTAATAGGTGTAGTTTTCTGACAAATAATCACAAATATTCAAACAGTTTATTTAAGTGAGACTGGCTCACACGGAAAAATAATATTCAGTTTTACTCCAACGCAATGGAAAACCCTAAACTAATTTTATCTTTTTATGTAAATATATTCGAGTAAAATAAAATGCAAAAACAGAACGATTGAAATCGGGACAGTTATTATCGTCTTGTATTCTACACTCTGATCTAAGAATTAACGTAGTACTTGAAAATAGGTTTATCTTTAGTATAGTCTGTTACATGTTGTTCTCGTACAAAAGTGGACCGATCGTCAAAAAGATGTAGTATAAAAGTGGAAAAGTTTTGCATCCGGCAACACTAGCTGTCAGGAATGTGGAAACGGAACCTATCAGTAATCAATTGAATTTCTTTAAATATTATATTTTTTGACCCGTCCTTTACAATAACTGGTGATACCTTGAAAAAATTCAGTTATTTACTAGAATCGTCTTGTAATAAATGTTACATTTAGACGCTAAACTTTGTTTGTGTACATTTCTGCCCATGTTCTTTCAGCGTTCTGGTCTTATCCGGAGGTTCTCAAATAGTAGCCCGAAAATGCGGCGAAATGGTTCCTGTAAAGATGGTACGGCAGTTTTGCTTCGCGCTTTGACTTTGGCGGGGGCACTGCCGTGCCCCCTGATTACGGAGAAAAAGTAGACCTGACGGCAAAATTAAATAAGCCTTCATTTATTATGCGGTCAACTCTTACTAACTGCTAAGTTGCTACAGAAAATCCGTCTAAATCAAGTCAAAACTTATAAAATGTAGATACCTATGTAGATTTTACTCAAGCAAATACCTACAAAGTACAAAGTTACTTATTGACTTAAAATTTTCATTCTAAACTTTCTTGAAACAGTAGATACCTACTTAATAATAATTTAAGGTACGATGAACTAACGAACCCGTGGCAAAAGTAAAAGAAAGGCTTACTCGAAGGCTTAATTCGAAGCACTAAGGTACTCACCTTAGTGCTTCGAATTAGATATAAATGTAAGTCGCAGGTTCGATGCCCGTAATCGTAATAATTCGAATTTACTCGTAATAAAGAGAATTAAAGAATTAAACTCGAGGAAAAAATTAAACTTGTGGTTGAATTTCTAATTTTATTTCTAAATTCCCTCTCCCTGCGTCATGTTCCTCATTACTAAAGGTCGTGATCCCTTTTACTGACGACTTTCTTCTTTCGATGCTCAGTTGGTCGCAACGTGTAAAGCATCCAGGACTTTCATGTCGAGTGCGGCGCGGATTTGCTCCGACCAACGCATCGAACCCCGCCCTCGAGGTCTCTTCCCTTCCACTCTTCTACTATTATCTAATATTAAATGGTTATAATCTCCAGACACGGGCGCTGTGTTCACGTTCGGAAAGTCCCACTTCGCGGACAACGAGCCGAGCCACTTCTTCATCAAGAACGACCCCGTGGTCGCCATCTCGTGCGGCGACGAGCACAGCGCGGTCATATGCCGTAAGTAGCAAGCCACCAAGACAGGCCCTACTACTTCATAATCGCTTAAGTTCCTTGCAATTCAGAAGGACCTGCGTAAAACGATAACCAAGATTGTCCAGTGCCCTATTCATCAAACATTACAAGTCTACAAGCTCACAAGTTACACGTTTAAATAAAAATTCACAAGTTCTTGTAGATTACGTTCATCAAATAATTTCACGTTACTTGTAGATTTTAGAAACTTGTAGTTTTTAATTTACAAGTGTGGTATATATTCCGTCAAAAAGTCTTGAAATTAATTCACGGATACAATAATAATTTTTGCCTGACTTATATTATGACTAAGTAATTGAAAAATCTGTTCAAACAGAATACTGAAAAGAATAATCTATATTTTTTGATTATTTAAGTATCCTCTAAAATGTACTTTATTTCGACTTTTATATTTATTTTTAAACTCTTTTTTGTTTCATGGCTTTTTTGGCAGACTATACCTACTAAATAGATTCTTTTGTTTTTAATTAAAAAAATTGTCTTTGGGCAATGTCTATGGTACAAATATGGTACCGCAAGTACAAGGCAAGTACATATTTTTTTTAAATGTTGTTTTTAATTAAAAAAAGTCTGCGCAATGAATATTTAAATACCACAAGTACAAGGCTATCTTGGCGGGTGGCCAAAATCGGAACTAACGTCGCTATCTTGTGACAATGTTTGATAGATCCCTGTGTCGGCATATCTGTCTGTATGTTGCAAGTATTTACGTTATTTTGGCTTATTATTAACAAAACCTCCCCAATTTTCAATCTGTCACACAGTATCACAAGATAGCGGCGTTAGTTCCGATTTTGGCCACGTGCCAAGATTAGCTTTGTCGTACTATTAACTAGAATGCCGCGCTAGTACTAACATTATTTATAGACGATATTTTTGTTCTTTTTTTTGTTTGTTTTACATAAATATAAGATTTTTTTGTTTCCCGCTATTTATTTGACTAAGCTTGTGGAATACCTAAAGTCTAAACTACGAAAATGTTAGTAATATAATAATTATCAAATGTATTAAGTAGGTAGGTACGTATGTCTACGTGTGTAAGTTACAAGTAAAAAGTCCGCGGAGACTCTCCAACTTTTTGCCACAAGTTACCAGCTACAAGCAACGGTGGCATTTTTGATGAACAAAACTACTAATACACGTGTGAAAAAGTACTTGTATTACAAGTGATATAACTTGTAGCTTGTAATTTACACGTGTAGTTTTGATGAACGCACGTTTGTAAAAATGCAGAACAAGAGAATCGCTTGTAATACAAGGCTTGTAACGTTTGATGAATAGGGCACAGGTATGATTCTTTTGATATCTGGTTTAAAGCTTATGCAGCAATTTTTGGTTTGCTTCAGAGAATGGACGTGTGTTCGTGTTCGGGGCAAACGCGTGGGGACAACTCGGACTAGGCCACAAGGACGAGGTGACCCGCCCCAGCTGCGTCAAGTGGCTCAAACCACATCGCGCCACATTCGTGGCCTGCGGGCGAGCACACACTGTATTTGTCACAGGTCTGACATTTTTTTAAACCACTGGGGAATGTAATTGCGTATCCCAAATCGCAGAGCCAGGTTTCCGAAGCAACCTCAGACAATGGAAGGAAACAGGGCTCCTGGGCCAGCACAGAGTAGGAAGGTGGGGGAATCACAGGACGGGCTTCCTGAATACCCACTAAAGGACACAGATCTTACTCTGAGAGGAGACCTGTGCCCTGCTCAGCAGTGTCACATAAAAACAAAAAGGGTGCGGAATTTGAGACGAGCTGCGTGAAGTACCACAACCCACACCACGTCACGTTGCTGGCCTATGGCTAAGCATCCACAACCATTGTCACAAGCTTCATTATCAGTATCAAATGCATGCAGACAACTCTGTTCTGGACACAACGAGGATTTGACTCGTCCATAATAAGTCCGTGGCTCAAACTGCACTGCCTTACTGCGTCGACGAGCAGTAAGCTTACACAATGTTTGTCAGTTGCGTAATAGGACTTCTTCCGTTATGCAGACTCCACTCGGGAATGTTGATTATTACACGATTGCCAAAAAAAAAAGAAGTGTGATGTTCTTAGGGTTCATGTATGTATGTATGTGAGCTTCCTTTTTCCACCTTAACTTCTAAACGGCTGAACAGATTTGGACATTTGCGTTATCGTTAGAATCCGTGCATCATTCCGCATAACATAGGCTATTTTTTTTTTTGGAAAAGTCGTTTTACCACAGGGCAGTCGTGGTTTTTAATTTTTTACTTGTTTTCAGATACCAACGCGATATATTCAGTGGGCTGCAACGACGAAGGTCAGCTGGGCACGGGAGACACGGAGCACCAGAGCGTGCCGCAGTTCGTGGAGCTGGACGTGGACGTGGGCGTGCGGCAGGTCTCCGCGGGCAGCAACCACACCGCGCTGTTGACTGGTAACTGCCGCCCGAGATGGCATGTACATCAAAGGTTCAAAGGATCTGTGACCTGGGGCCCTACCTGCACCAGTGCTCGCATTGGACCGGAACGCACCGGAACGGTGTTCCGGTTACGGATAGTTTGAAACTCATAAAACTAACTATGTGATTCCCCGATTTGTGTGTTTTGCTTATCGTAGGTATATTGTAGAAAGAGCTGATTATTATTAGCATCTTTATCAAGTTATAATTAAATCATGTACTTTTTTGGTTATTATACACTTGGATATTGAAATTATCATCGCATGGAAGTAACATAATGTAAGTAAACCGATGTTTCAAGATTCATGATCAAAAAAGTTGAAAGTCTTTAAAGCTTCCTTTGCTGAGTGTCCACTACAATCTACATACCCTTGGCCCAGGCAATCTCGCGATCTGGCTCTTTGGGTATTTTTCGCTGTCTGAATCCCAATTATTATCATCATCATCATCATCATCATCATCGACGCTAATGGTTCTCGACAAATTATTTCCTCGTATGCTGATTCTTACCATTCTT
Organism: Coenonympha glycerion; assembly: GCA_963855885.1. Taxonomy (NCBI): domain Eukaryota; kingdom Metazoa; phylum Arthropoda; class Insecta; order Lepidoptera; family Nymphalidae; genus Coenonympha; species Coenonympha glycerion. The sequence goes on from OY979633.1 coordinate 15,608,930, forward strand.
TGAGGCTGGACAAAACAATAACGACTAAGTTCGCGCTCCCCACGCATGACCCACAGGTTCTAAACATAGATCTATCTACATTTGAGTGGGTATACTTACCTAAATAGGTCAATAAACACAAAAAATTGTTACACAGAGGATGGGCGAGTGTTCGTCTGCGGCTCGAACTCCGAGGGTCAACTGGGTCTGGGAGAGACGACGCGCTCCGTCATCCGCTTCACAGAGCTGAAGTTCGTGGAGAGAATCGCCTTCGTGGAGTGCGGATACTATCACACTGTGTTTATCACTGGTTAGTCATTTAGCAAGGATAGTTTTTTCTTACTCAAGTACTCGTATAACAAGGACTGATGAGGCGAGCGAGACCTTAACCTCATGTTGCCAGCATGCCCAATTCGGTGCAGTGTGTGATATGTCCCATAATTTTGCATTGCAACACGATACGAAACACTGCACCGCCCTCATCATCCTGAGTCATCAGTTCCTACGGTCTCATTTTGCCCAGTAATCTCCGCATACAGTGTACAGAAACCCCTATGTGTACCTACATGATACACTTCTGCTTCACGGTACATAGAATACTTAACTGACGCTACGCTGATACTTACTCGGACGAACTCCGCAAGAAGAGTCTGTAGTAAAATTTTTAGCTCCTACTTTTATCCAAAACTCTCTTGAAGGAATACTTACATCCTTGGATGTACCTGTACCTCATAGAAATCTCATTTTTTTATTCCAAAAAATGATGAGATACGTTTCGTCACGCCTGCCCTTGTCAGGTGCATTAGGTAATTATGTTATGTCTCAAGCCTTAACATCTACATTGCCTTAACATCGTGAGACGTTACGTTCTTAAGTCTCATTATGCTCAGCAATTTCGCCGGCTATTGTATTCTTTAAACCTAATCACAGACACTACTTCAGGGCAGAACATATTGGGAAAATATGAAATGTGGAACCCTTTTGTGATTATTAACTTACCTACTTCTCCTATCTGTGGTGGACCCGGGTGGCAGACTGTCCAAAAATTTACCTAGTTTTTTTAATCTTCCCTTTTTTTTATTCTAGCTCAAGGGGGAGTATTCGTATCAGGAGACAATGAACATCAGAAGTTAGGCATTCCCGATATGACAACTATCTACGTCCCACAAGTTTTGCCTCTCGACGTACAAATTAAAAGTGCGTGCTGCGGCGCCAACCACACCTTCCTCCTCTCCATGGACGAGGCTAAAATCCTCGCCTTCGGCTCCAACGAAATGGGGCAGCTGGGAATGCCGAAGGATGTGGTGAATGTCACCGAGCCCACGGAAATAAACATGGAGAAGCTGTTTGATGGGTTCCAGTTGAAGCTAGTTGCTTGTGGAGCGATGCACACAGCTTTTGTCACGGGTAAGGTAGATACACATACTTTTGGATATTTGAACAAGCTATCTATATTCTCTTAGCTCGAACCTCTAAACAGGGAACATGTCGTTCGAATTGTATTTTGTGACCTGCAAGTTGCAAAAGATCATTTTTTCTACGAAATGCCTTGAACTGTGGCAAATCTTTCGTAATAACTTTGCTTAACTTAACATTGTTAATATTTAAGGACGTAAAATATAGAATCACAGGCAGAACAAATTATTGAACTTTTTAATATTTTTTTAGAGGAATATCAATAACGCAATCCTTTTAACAAACAGTTTACTCATTCATGCCATATAAAAAACTAGTAGGGCGCGTGGGGGCGCGGGCCACATGTGGCCCGCGTGTTGTCTTCCCGCCCATAAAGGTATCGCCGTCATATCCATCGCCCATTGAAATCCGATTGGCAGTGAGCTGAAAAAATTACCAAGGAGCACTGTCATGGTTTTAAAGATAGTTAAGGTCAGTTCGAACAAAAAATACGCTGAACCTCATCGGATGAGGTTCAGCGTATTTTTGTACGAACAGCCCTTAACTATCTTTAAAACCATAACCGTGCTCCTCAGTCATCATCCAAATCCTAGATCACTGTCTCTTTTCATAGTATGTACATTTTCCATGTAAAAATAAATTCCGCCACAGTGAATTATTTTCCATGGATCCCGTAGAACTTGAGCTCCTGATCAGCTCTTGTTTGGACACCTCTCTCTTATCTTTTTTACTTTCCGAGATAAAACAATACGAAATTTGTATGGCGGCCATCTTGAATCCGCCATTTTGTTTTTTTTTCAGCTCACTGCCAATTGCGTGAAGTTCCGAGTATTTTTTGTTTTAGCAGTCCCCACCTAACTATAATACCTTGTCCATGCTCCTTGACTGTCTTTAAAATCCTCAATCATCACCTCATTCCATATTTTTCTCTTGTAGTCTTCCAAAAACCGCATCAAAGCACTTCATGTTTTGCAACTTGTGGTCTCTTCAATATTCCTCATACATTTTCTATGAAAAAAAAAATCCGCCATTTTGGATTTTTTTTCAATCCATCAAATAGACCTTTGGATCCTGATCACTTCTTGTCAAGAAACCGTTCTTCCATCTTTTATACTTTCCGAGATATTGACGAAATTCAAATGGCGGCCATTTTGAATCCGCCATTTTGAAATTTTTTTCAGCTCACTGCCAATTGCATGACATTTCGAATGACATTTGGTCGAGCACCCCCCACCTATCTCCAATACTCTTGGCTGTGCTCTTCATCCGTCTCCGAAATCCTCAATCATCAGCTCTCTCCGTATTTTTCTTCCGAATGAATTTTTCCCCTCTATACGAAACAATCAGTAAAAAAATTTTTTTTCATACAAAAATGTTCAGGAGAGGTGATCAATGAGTCAGTCAGTCAGTGAATCAGCACAAGTAGCTATATATATATTAACTAGTAGGGCGCGTGGGAGCGCGGGCCACATGTGGCCCGCGGGCTGTCTTCTCTCCTATAAAAGAATCGCCGTCATCTCCATCGCCAATTGGAATCCGATTGGCAGTGGGCTAAAAGAATTACCTCGGAGCACGGTCATGGATTTAAAGATAGTTAAGGGCTGTTTGAATAAAAAAATACACTGAACCTCATCCGATGAGGTTCAGTGTATTTTTTATTGAAACAGCCCTTAACTATCTTTAAATCCATGACCGTGCTCCTCAATCATAATCCAAATGTAGACCATCATCTCTTCTCATACTTTTCATAGTTTTTCATAGGCCTTGTTTATTGTAGCATTCACATTTTCCATGGAAAAATAAATTCAACCACTTTGAATTTTTTTCATTCATCCCGTAGACCTTGAGATTCTAATCACGTCTTGCAAAGAAACCACTCTCTTATCTTTTATACTTTCTGAGATAGAAAAACAGGAAATTTGTATGGCGGCCATCTTGAATCCGCCATTTTGAATTTTTTTTCAGCTAACTGCCAATTGAATGACGTTTCGAGTTACATTTGGTCGAGCACCCCCCACCTATCTTCGATACCCTGGCTGTGCTCTTCACCCGTCTCCGAAATCCTCAATCATCAGCTCTCTCCATATTTTTCTCTAGTAAATCTCCGAAAAACCGCATCACAACCTTGCATAATTACCAACTGTTAGTCTCTTCAACATTCCCCATACATTTTCTATGGAAAAATATATTCCGCCATTTTGAATTTTTTTTCTATCCATCAAATAGACCTTCGGGTCCTGATCACTTCTTGTTAAGAAACCATTCTTCCATCTTTTATACTTTCCGAGATATCGGCGAAATTCGTATGGCGGCCATTTTGAATCCGCCATTTTGAATTTTTTTTCAGCTCACTGGCAGTTGGATAATATTTCAAATGACATTTGGTCGAACACCCCCCACCTATCTGCAATACCCTTGGCTGTGCTCTTCACCCGTCTTCGAAATCCTCAATCATCAGCTCTCTCCGTATTTTTCCTCCGAATGAATTTTTCTCTTATATACGAAGTGATCATTAAAAAAAATTTTTTTCATACAAAATTGTTCAGGAGAGGTGATCAATGAGTCAGTCAGTGAATCAGCACGAGTAGCTATATATATATTAAACTAGTAGGTCGCGTGAGGGCGCGGGCCACATGTGGCCCGCGTGCCGTCTTCCCCCCTATTTGCCTTCCAACTTTTAGTCTCTTCAATATTCCCCATACATTTTCTATGGAAAAAAAATTCCACCATATTGGATTTTTTTTTCTATTCATCACCTAGACCTTCGAGTCCTGATTAACTCTTGTCAAGAAACCGTTCTTCCATCTCTTATACTTTCCGAGATATCGACGAAATTCGAATGGCGGCCATTTTGAATCCGCCATTTTGAATTTTTTTTCAGCTCACTGCCAATTGGATGACGTTTCAAATGACATTTGGTCGAGCACCCCCCACCTATCTCCAATACCCTTGGCTGTGCTCTTCATCCGTCTCCGAAATCCTCGATCATCAGCTCTCTCCGTATTTTTCCTCCTCATGAATTTTTACCTTCTATACGAACCCATACTTGAAAAAAAATTTTTTCATACAAAATTGTTCAGGAGAGGTGATCAATGAGTGAATGAATCAGCACAAGCAGCTATATATATAGTAATTGTAATATCATTTTCCAGACAACGGCCTACTTTACACATGCGGCGAATCGCGCCACGACAAACTTTGCCTAGAACCTATTGAAACCGATAATTCGAACGAGGGTGTTCACAATCAATACTCGCCGAAGCGGGTCACAGCCATGAATGGGTATATAGTAGACAACGTCGCCTGCGGCGGCTGCCACACTCTACTGACGGCCACCAAAGGCTCCAATGCTGACTTCACTAACAACGACTTCAGTACAATAAACGAAGACCGACAAATATCCATCACAGAACTCCCACCACTACAAAAAATACCAACTGTGGCTAAAACGGATGACATGTTGGAAGATATAGCCAATTCGAACATCAATAGACACAGTAGTGTCGATCTTACAAACGGAAACTTAGATGAAATCGCATCAATAACATCCTTGGAGGCAAACGTTAGTGGATCTCACATAGTCAACATAAACGATCTCGAAGTAGACAACGTTAGCAAAGGAAGTATGAACGAAATAAAGGACATAGTTAAAGATGAAGTCGATAATTTGGACAAAAACGTTGGTAACATTATGGGAAGTGCAGAAGCTAGTGTTGGCAGTATTATGAAAAGTGCAGAAAAAAGTGCAGACAAAGTTATGAAAAGTGCAGAAGAAAGTGTGAATAAAGTAATGAAAAGTGCAGAAAAAAATGTGAGTACAGCTGTAGACCAGTCAGAAAATGTACTTCTTAGAGGAAAAGAAAAGATTGAAAATATTACTAAACAGGGTCAAGACGAAATCGAAAATTTTTCAAAAAGCGTCACAGAAACTATTCATACAAAATCTGCAGCCGTTGAAGATATATTCAAAAAAACAATAGTCGATAAGCCTCCGGGATTGCATCATGATGAAAGGAAAGTTCTAGAAGTTCCCGATAAATTGTCAGAAACAGCGAATTCTCCACCTCCAAAAACACCAATAATACAAGATTTGTTAAATGTTCCGGATCTATCACAAATGAGTCCAAATTTAAGTAGGGAAAGTGACGACGGACAGAGAAGTGAAAATGGGCAATCTGAAAATGAAACTATACCATGCGGATCGGACAAGTCCAGCCCTCAAGCGGGGAAGTCAGCTAAGACTCAAGCAGTAATGCCAATAGGTAAGTGATTCATACTATGCAAACTGAAGTACAGCATAAACACCTGATAACTCCCACACAATGTATTCGAAAGAGTGAAGACCCTTGGGTCAATATACAAGAGTAGTTCCTAGTTTGTCAAAAATTCTAAAACAACCATGCTGTTAGTCTTAGTACCATCTGAGGGCTATCTATATCTGAGGAGTCTGGAGCGATAAAGTCGTCTAAGTTCTCAAGCGGTAATCATCGCAGTAGTGTGTTACCTTATCGATTGTATTTCTATGATAGGTTATAGTTATAATGCTTCGAAAATTGGGAAATATTGGTAACGAAGTAACGCGGTCAACCATACTTTTCTCGGAACCCTACGAATCGACAAGGTAACGAACTTCCAGCTGCCAGCAGCAATATTATATTTGATAGCAGCAATGAAAATGAGATCGCTGATCAAAATGACTTGTTTATTTTTGTACCAGTGAGAAGTGATGACCACATCGATTCTGAAGAAACTCGGAACTGTGAGGACACAGATGTGGTGGTGACCAAGATGGAGGAAAAAGGCCGCTTCGCGCGCATATTCCAGTCCATCAAAGATAAGGAGAACTCCTGCATGGGCAGGGGGAAGGTTATTGAAGAAAAGGTCGTAGGTAATATCAAAACTTCTTTATTAAAGATCACAGCTTTAACGTAGTAATCTATCATTTCTTCCACTGACGAAAGATAAACATTTAACATGTTGAAAACTCTATCTCCGTCTTTGGATTGACACATGGACCGAAAATAGAGTTTAAAATTTCATGGTTATATTTCGTCAGAGGAGACACACAAATACTAATCTTAAACAAACAAACAAAAATAGCCTCTTAGACGGCGCAAATATTATTGATCTTAAACCTCTGGGAGCATGAACGAGATGAAAATATTTAACTCTAATAAATATAGGTATCATGTTTGTAACCGAAGAATAAATAGTTTTTGCGAGAACGAACGATTGATTCTTTGATGGTCTACGAAACCTAACATTCGGTCAGATAATTTCATCGGTGAGCTATAACTATACACATAGTCATAATAATTAGAAAACTGACCAAAACAGCTGAGCTTGAGAAAGTGTATAGGTACCTACCTATTAATTGATCTATGCATCTTGCTCGATATTGCCTAGGATAAATAAGATTTGCGCCATTTATTAATTAAAGTTATCTAAACTAATAAAATTCAAAATCTAAACAGTATAATATCAAATATTAATAATTCAACATTTATAAGCAATATAATTACAATACAATTGAGAGAATCACAATTCACAACGGTTATATTTTGCTGTTGTACACGTATTGTTATGAGGCTGAAGTAGGGGAAGATTTGTCTCCCCCTATTATTGTTGTAATTGGCTTTCACAATAGTAATAAATCTAATAGGTCCCAAAATTAAAGTCTCTGCCTACAATAACAATATCTCCCTATCAAAAACCAATAGTGAATCAATAAACTTATAATTACAATGAAAATAATACCGGAAGATTGTAAGCACAGTTAGATTATAATCTATCTTGCGAGATTGTAAACTGTTGAAATAATGTTAACCATAACATAATATACTTACGAGTTGTAAAATTAACAATCTCCACGCTAATTTCACATTACATTTTATAATTTAATGTTTTGTAAGCCGTATGTTTTTACAATATTTTGACAGTTTGCAATCTCGCGACATAGATTACAATCTAGCGGTGTTTACGATCTTCGGAGATACAAACAAAACAACAAAATACAAATAAATTGTTCATTTCAGAAAACGTTAACAAAGGAATCGACTCAACGGAGGAAACTGTGCACAAAATAGAGGAACGAGTAGAAACCGAGATCAGGGACCAGACCAGCTCTAGGACTTGCACGATCTTATAAACATACAACATACAACTAACATACGAGCGATTTAATATTGTAGTTGTGTATTTGACACAAACTAAATGGAATATAAATATTTAGACAGGTTGTTTATGAGAAACGTATTCGTAATCGTGAACAAATTCTCCGCGCTGATTGGCCGAATCCGCTGTTTACATTTTTTCTAGCCAATCAGGTGTTTGTACATGGTTACTATGGCGATGAATACGTTTTAGGACGTAGGACGTTCGTTAAAAAACTTAAACAACTTAATACCAAACTCTTCCTGGATATGGATAAAAACTATTGTGAATCTTCTATTAGTAAGAACCTCTTCTATTAGTAAGGACCTAATCATATTATTATATTCGATGTTTTGTCTTCTACAGTGATTAATTAACGTTTATTAATAATATTAAAGAAATAAAGTTTTTATTCTTACTACTAATTGACTGTTATCTATAGTCTTCCTTCAAAATAAAATAAATGAAAAAAAAAAAGATTCCGACGAATTGAGAACCTCCTCCTTTTTTTTGAAGTCGGTTAAAAATACCTCCAAAAGGTTAGCTAAGAACTACTTTTTCATCACATACAGTTTAAGGTGAAACGCTAGTACCTAACATATGTATAGTATGGTAACAGTAGACGTCCTTAGTTAAACCACTTGTGGCGCCACTTCTGCATTACCATGGATTTGACAGAGTGTGTGTGTACAAAAAATTGTTCAACATAGCGAAGTTTTAGGTATATTCTGCTGGCCGAATTATAAATTATTCAGTCTCTTCGAAAGTTAGACTAAACCTAGCCCTTTGTTCTTTGTAGACAGGCACAAAGTTACAATACATTTTCTGTCTGCATAATGCTGTAGGAGACTTAACAAGTTAACACAGACCTAGGAAACAATCGTTAACACCGTCACGGAATACAGTAGTACTACAACGTCTACAAATTTAGCATAACTATTTTTAATCTGTCAAGTGGTTCATAAGATGGCGTTATCTATGGTACGTTGGTAGAGAATAAGGCGTCTTCAAAGTTTTGTTATCTCTGTGATTGAGACGAGACAGAGATTGAGAAGTGTATATTCATGACAATAGTCACAGTTATATCACGTAATGTCCCTGTCACGCTACAAGCTGTACATGGTAACCGACGTGTTGTGCTGCTGGAAGGACAGTCGGCCCCGCAGGCCCAGCGTGTCTCGAATTGTTTTGCCTACCTCCAGGACAGCGTGTCCGTTCTTGTGGTCCGCAACCCACACGGCTGGAAATTGCATTACATAAATGAAACAGTTAATTTGGATACATGTTCGGAAAGTATATAATTTCTTTACGAGTCCGGAGACGCATTTCTGCATTGTGAGAAAATTAAATAACGAAAGGAAATTATTGGAAATAAATTTATTTGAAGATATAATGGATATCACGAAACTTACCAACTCTACTTTTCGCTCGTATACTGACCACAGCTCCGCAGATCGCTTCGGGTGTTTTGAAAGATTCACCGATCAATAATAACACCTGTAAAAAATATGCATGGTCAATATCCACACTACCCTGCACCATTCCTCAAGGGCCTACTACTAAGTATGAATCTCCTGAATAGTATCTTTGAGGATATAAAGGAGAACTTTTAATAAAGTCGTTTCCTTTGTCAAATTTTTTATTTGCGGGCGCGGTCCTCCCACATCAGACGAAACTACTTCTCCGCTCCAGCTTCGATGGCTGCTTACAACCAACATCCAGATGGAGTCAAGGTCTTATGTCTAGTTACGCTTCCGCTTGAACTTGACAACCCAACGGTAGCCAGCGCGATTGGCTGACTTCCCAGATCTGACGGAATCAATTCTTAAGCACAGCGTAGTCAGCTGCGCTGGCAACTTATCACAAACTTCCGAATAGAAGTATGGTCAGATGCCTCGTTGCGCTCCCGCTCGAAGTTGACGAGCCAACCACGGCCGCGGGCGTGGTTGGCTCGAAGTTTATGAGCCAACAACAGCCGCGGGCGTGGTTCTCCCATATCAGGCGGAGCGCGTTATAGAACACCGCATAATCTTTGCTGCGCTTTAGCTGTGATGGTGGCTTACCACAAACATCCAGATGGAGTCAAGGTCTGATGCCTCGTTGTGCTTCCGCTCGAAGTTGACGAGCCAGCGGCCGCCGGCGCGATTGGCGCGGTCCTCCCACATCGGACGGAACCCGTTCTTGAACACCGCATAGTCCTTGCCGCGCTCCAGCTGAGATGGCGGTTTCATGTGGTGGTATAAACTGAAATATCGAGATTATAAAGTAGTAATATTCCGCACCGCTCAAGTGTGAAGCGTAAAACACCTTTTTGTAAAAGTGGTAGGGAAACCAACAGCTATCTAAATGCCTTCAAGAGAAAGGTGTGAATTTAGAACTCCAGTCTCCAACCTAGATCGTGGGTAATCTGCAGCACCCCGATAAGTCCTCAAAACTTACTGGTCCAAGAATGTTGTAAATAGCGGTATCCTTTGTGAATTAATAAATACATAGAGAATATAACTATGGATGTTGTCAAGTGCAGTAATTCACAAACTAAACAAGTACATAAAAGATATTTACCACCAGTAGTCTTCGACCGTGTCGAAGGTTGTCAACTTTATGAGGTTGTCTTCCCAGTTTCGCTTGTCGTTGGTGATGAGCCACATGCACCACGAGTTCTCCAAAGGATGCTTTATTGTCTCTGTGCAAGGTATATTTTCGACTTTCTCGGAGTGTTCTAGTATCTCACAGTTTCCAGTTTCAAGTTGCACGGATTTTTCAGGTTTTTCAGTCACCTGTTTTATCAGACCCTCGTGCTTATCAGTTTTCTCGAGAATTTTATATATTTCGGTAGGTTCGGCTTTCTCGGAGCTCTTAATAATCTCGGATTTCTTAAGAATCTCGCCTTTTACGATTTCTTCCGGTTGTATTTCTCTCTCGATTAGAGTGGTTTTAGATATGTTATCAGACTTCTCTAATCTTTCTGACCTATTAGGTGTTTCGGATCTTACGAGTCTCTCGTTCCTTTCAACTTTGTTGGATGCCTCAGTAATTTTCATTGACGTTTCCAACCTCATAGGCGTTTCTTTCTTAGGTATTTCAAAAGTCCTGCACGTGTCGGTTCTCTGTGACCCCTTGGATAACTGCGGCGATTCAATCTTCGAAGTCTCAAACTTCTTGGACGTGTCGGGTTGCTCAGACGCCTTGGATATCTCAGGCGTTTCAATCTTCGGAGTCTCAGATCTTGCAGACGTATTGGGTCGCTCAGACGCCTTGGATATTTCAGGCTTTTCAAACTTCGGAGTCTCTGTCCTCTTGGACGTGTCGGATCGTCCGGACCCCTTGGATATCTCAGCAGTTTGAGACTTCTTGGACGTGTCGGGTCGCTCAGACACCTTGGATATCTCAGGCGTTTCAAACTTTGGAGTCTCAGATCTTTTGGACGTATCGGATCGCCCGGACCCCTTGAATGTCTCAGGTGTTTCAATCTTCAGAGGTTCAGAGCTCTTGGACGTATCGGGTAATCCGGAAACCTGAGATACCTGTGGCGTTTCGAACTTCGAATTCTCAGACCTCTGAGACGTATACGGCCGCTCGGACCCCTTGGATATCTCAGGCGTTTCAAACTTTGAAATCCCAGACCTCTTGCACGCGTCGCGTCGTCCGATCCCCTTGGATATCTCAGACGTCTCAAACTTCGAAGTCCCCGACCTCTCAGACGTGTCAGGTCGCCCAGAGCCCTTTGATATCTCAAGCGTTTCAAACTTTGATGTCCCAGACCTCTTAGACGCGTCGCGTCGCCCGGACCTCTTGCATATCTCGGACGTATTAGGCGTAGATCTACTCGAGTCTAGTCTTGCAGTAATTTCACTTGCATCACTTTTTACAAATGCATTGAGTGGCGTCTTTGATATCATAGGGGATTTGGATTCGTCAAATGTGTTACTTGACTTTTCCTGTATCTCGATTTTTACATGCTCATTGGTTTCATTAGGCTTCCCGAAAGTGGGTATTTCGGGAGACGCAAACCTCTTTGAACTCGCGCACCTTTCTGAAGTCCCCAAATTGCCGGGAGTATGACACTTTTCTGGAACTGGAATGTCGGAATTCTCTCGGATCCCCGACTTTTCTAGAACAGCCGACGTTTCTGGAGTCACAGATTTTTGTGGGTTTTTGGACTTCTCCGACGTTTCGGATTTTTCAGGAGTTTGGAGTTTTTCGGGTTCTTTAGGCGTTTCGAGCTTTTCCTTTTTCGACTTTTTCTTATCCCCGGTTTTGACAAGAACCTATTTTGGGAGAGAAAAAATATTCTCATATATTTTCTTATTTTTAACTACTTACTCCTCCGGAAACGGAATTTGTAAGGAAACAACGTATTTTAAATCGTAATCTATGTAACTTATAAATATAATGAATTGTACATTTTACCTAAATAAACATTTTGAACATTGTACCTGAATAAAACTCTTTTTATTAAAGAAAGAACACCAATTTTTTTTTCAATCGATGTTCCACTGTCTTAAATATAGTAAAATGTCACTCTGATGACATTCTTAAAATTAAAAAAAAAAATCTTCATTTGCTTTAATTTACGTTAAAAAAAATTCAATTTACTCTAATACGTAAAATGCTTTTTAAACATTTCACAAACGCCAGTGATATAAGTAATCTGTGATTTCACATCACAAGATCGGGCGCTGGCAACGGTACGTGAATACCAAAGATTTAAATCCCCTAAAAGCCCTAGAAACCTTTCGTCTCTTAATGTCGGTATATTATGTACCTATTATTTATTTAATATTCCTACCATAAATGAAACAGAGCAAGAGCCCATGACGGCCTGACCCAGAGGGCCTGACCTTCGTTATTTTATACATTCTGAAAGTTTCTCTGTACATGCCCCCTATACAGGTAAGAACGACCAGCGACTATAGAGTTTGGGAAAGGAATAAAAGGAATCGTTTACATCGCGGACGTCCGAAGACACGATGAAACTTAAGATCTACCGTAAGTACCTATTTACTTTCTCCGCAGTTTCTATTTCTAGGTTGAAAAACACTTTTTGGTACAGAACCCAAAAAAAAATTCACTAACAACGCTCGCAGACTGTTTTTAGAAAATATTACTCGTTTGCTCGTAAATACCTATTTACTTAGTTTCGTACACGGTCCGCGCACCGGTGGATATCGGGTTTTCACAAATTCCACGGAAATCAATATGGTATAAAATATTCATGATTGTTTAGATCTGGCATGACGAAGATAAGGCTGGATCTATTCAGTTTCTTGAGATTTCAGTTGATCTATAAGATCAGGAGTGTCAAACTGAATTTCCTAAAGGGTCCTTTCCTAAAGGGCTTATTATCAACGACTCTGCCCGCGAAATTCAAAAATTATGTGGTTTTTAGGGTTCCATACCAATTTGGTAAAAATGGAACCCTTGGTGAGACTTTCTCCGTCCGTCCGTCCGTCCGTCCGTCTGTCACACTCGATTATTTCAGTAACTTTCGAAGCTACTGAAATAATCGACTTGAAATTTAGAATAGTTTTAGGTAATAGTGACCCAACGCCATTGCAATCATAAAACATTGAAAATTGTTTTATTTTTATTTAAAAAAGGGGGGAAAACCGGGGCTTCGAATTTTCAAAATGAAATAACAATATTGAGTGGGGTACCATATGAAAGGGGGTTACTTGTGTATTCTAAAACCGATTTTTATTTATTTTTATGCCCGATAGTTTTTGATTTATTGAGCAAACTGTCGAAATAAATTCCGTCCCCCCCCCCCCTTATCTCCGAAGTTTATCAATCGAAAAATCTGAAATAATTATGATCAATAGACATTAATGTATATTTTACAGAAAAAATAAAATTAAGTCCCTAACTATTATACTTTTTTTAATAATAACAATAAACCACCAAAAACAAAGTTACGTTTGCGGTTCGCCAACAAAAGTACCTACATAAATAATTATACTCGTAAATTGATGAACAAAAGTGATTCTTTTAATGTTTTACTTCTTTTATAGTATGGAACCCTCAGTGCGCGAGTCCGACTCGCACTTGCCCGGTTTTTTTGCAATTTGTACGCTAATTACACAAAATTATTATGGCAGTCAGTTTGCGGGAATGGCAGTATCATCTTTACATCAAAATCTTTGCATAAAAATGTGTATACTTACTAGGAAATTAGTCCGAGTATCGAGTTTTAAGAGAGACTCGCAAATCTCGGACTAATTTCTGTAACTTGACACTTTTAAGATTTCAGATTTTTATTTTAAACACGTGAAGACAATACGAAAATTCCCGCAATTTGACGGCCATAAGCCTATTGTGTACTTATTAGCCGACTTTTTCTGTAGGATGCATTTTCTAGAAGTTTTAAGCTACAAAAAGCTGGAAATTTCAATCCACAAAGACGCGCCCCACTCTGTCAAAATAGCTAAGCTTCATTCGATTTGTGCCTCTATACTACTCAGGAAGTTGACCGAAGTGGGACCTTAGTGGGACCGAAGTTGAACGGAACGAGCAGTGTGGAGGGGCACTTCGTCTAACTTCGCCAACTTCGACCCACTTCGGGCAACTTCCATTTGTTGTCGGTTTTTGCGCCCGAGTCAAAGGACGACAAAGCGTTCTCGCGAAGTTCACCGAGTAGTGTAGGAACTTCGCGAGCAGTGTGGACTGTGGACGGGCAGTATGGATTAGGAACACGAATTTAGTATGGAATTTGATAGAGTGGGGCGCGGCGTCGTAGATTGAAATATCTAAGTAGGTACCTACATATTAAAATAAAATACATAAAAATCGTTTTTTATTTTTATTTTTGAGAAAGACTGTAAAATCGAACTTTGAACAACATGAAAAACAAAAATACCTACACCGATTTTGGTCACTTTGTTTTATATGATAATAATAATATATTTGAATTATGTTTATGATGTTTTATAGTAACACAGATAAGTAGGCTCAAAAAATTGTTGTTATAGGCAAACTTATTGTTTTGCTCAAAGTGAAAACTTATAATATTTTCTTACCTGTTGGAACTTGGAATATCCATTCTTCTCAATGTGTTTAATCTTACTGCCGCGACCCATTTTCACGTATTTAATAATTTTATCACTAAACAATAAACTTTTTGTAAAACTGCCGGTGTGAAAAATTAAAAAACTCTAAACCACAGATCACTATATTCTTGTTTTTAAAAGTTGTTTTGTTTACGATGTTCACGATTCACGAATCACGGATTATGGAACACAGACTATGCTATACAAAGGAATATCTAACATCCTAAAAACATGCAGTCTTCTCACGAAGTTCAACTCAAACTCAATGGGGGGTACTTACCCTACTCAATCATTTAGCGGCTATGGTAATAATGTTCTGTGATCATTGATTAAACACTTACTGACGTCACGCATACATTTTAAGGCTCCGCCCTGAAGTGGGATTTTCAATTTGTCAAAACTGTAAAATGGCGCTTATGTATGCCGACACAATGTCGAAATACGCTACACCACAGCGCTACGCTAAGAGGACGGGAAAGATGTGCATGTGAGGTATGTTGAAGGCCAAAATTTCTCAATTATGGCGTCGCGCTTCATATATTTTGGTTCCGCTGTCAACGCATACAGCTGTCGTTGGGTCGCATAAATTATTAGCGCCATTTTACTGTTTTGACAAATAAAAAGAGGTTTCAGGGCGGAGCCTAAAAATATATGCGTGACGTCACTCGTGTTCAGTGCTCATCCTTTATGTTACATCCATGGACCGACAGCGGTATGTGCTGTCAGCGGTACCGAAATGTACGACGTGCGACGCCATATTTAAGAAATTTTTGGCTTCAACATACGTCACCTCTTTCCCGTCCTCTTAGCGTAGCGTATTTCGTCATTGTCTATGATTCTTAGTCATTGAGCTCAACGAAATGTCAAAGTAAAAATAGAGAGTCCCTCAGGGAAGTCCCCTTCTATAGAGCTGCAGTCGTTATAATTTAAATTATAATACACCTACCTATATACAAGTGTTTTTTCTTCTACGTTATGGGAAAATCATGGACGTATGGAGAAAACATGGAGAAAACAGAATACCTAATTGATTTTTATTAATGAGCAAAGATTATACGACGGTACTGATAGGTACTTTGATAGGTACTGAGTTGAACAATGAGTTGAATATCGATTGTTATATCGATTTTTTAAATAAATCAGTCGGATATACCATCAATATAGTATACCAGTATTATTACCGATTTATGGGTTTTCTCCGATAATATGCTACGGTTGCTATGTATGGCTACGAGGAAGGAAACTACAAGTGGAGCAGCTGTAGTTTTCTACACACACATATGCGTTTATATTTTGCGTGAAATCGACATAGCTATAACAAACATTACATTGTCTCTTTCTAATTTAAAATTGTTTACGTTAAACGAGATAGCAACATATTTGTTTTTTCTGATTTCGGCAACACTGAAGTTGTGACGTCACGAAAAAATAGCCGGGTGGCCAATTTCTCCATAATTTGTCGCATTTTGTAGATTTGAACATGTCGAAACATGTATACAAAGTTTATGCGTATCATGTTTTTTGAAATATTAGACAATCATATTATTATTCTAATTTACGTGCGGATTATAATTAGTATTCAGGTGTGAAAATGCCTACTCAGTGTTGTGTTGTGCAGTGCAGATCGCGGAAAGACAAAAATAGGCCACATTTAACA
Source organism: Coenonympha glycerion (assembly GCA_963855885.1). Taxonomy (NCBI): domain Eukaryota; kingdom Metazoa; phylum Arthropoda; class Insecta; order Lepidoptera; family Nymphalidae; genus Coenonympha; species Coenonympha glycerion. The sequence continues at coordinate 15,625,181 of OY979633.1, forward strand.
TTTCATAGATCAGTATTCGATTTCATTAATTATATCGTTAAATCGGTAAAAATTATGTGTTATTATGTGTTATGATCATATTACATGCACGTATATAATGTGTAAAAGAAGAAATATTTCTTTAGGATTGAAATAAATTCGATTTAGTTTTTGTTGTTATGTTAACAAAACAAAAACAAAGTACTAATGATGCGACCGCTGTTATACCGATATCGATAAAATTCATATATGTAAAGTTAAATGTTGATAGATGAGTAGGGCTCCTAATATCACTACCTTGTATTTGGATCTCGAGGTTTTACACCTCTGACTTCTCGTAGTTATTTCCGCTTTAAGAAAACGGGCCGCGGATGCGAACATTTACTATAGGTACAATCACTCGTATCAAATGTAGTTTGGTCACGCGGGATAAGTTAAAAATCCTAATCCGGAAACATAATATGCACCGCTAGCAAAACCTAGTTTTACTATAAATTAATTTTTAATAGTAATAATTTATTCATTTTGTTCTTAAATATTTAATTACTCATCACAAACTACATCGATAATATTTTCATATCGATAGATAGCTAGAGCAGCCCTTCTGATCAGCTGACTGGTGCCTATCTGTGATTGGCTGATAGCTGTGATTGGCTATTTTTGATGCGACAGAAGATGGCGGAAATACCCAGCCGAAAAGACTCACTACCTACTTTGTGTCCATTACTTCTCTTATTCCTTGGTCTGTGGTTGTTTATACCAGTGTTAGCTGTCTATGGTTGTTTGTAAAAGGGTTGTTCCAAAGAGGTAAGGTTGTTCGGCCAAATTAGCCCGCGAAATTCAAATTTTATCTATGTTTCTCGCCGTAGTTTTTCGTAAATATTCAATTACGCTGTAGGCTTACGCAAATAAAGAACAGTGGCAGAAATGTACACAAACAAAGTTTAGCGTCTAGATGTAACATTTATTACAAGACGATTCTAGTAAATAACTGAATTTTTTCAAGGCATCACCAGTTATTGTAAAGGACGGGTCAAAAAATAAATTATTTAAAGAAATTCAATTGATTACTGATAGGTTCCGTTTCCACACTCCTGACAGCTAGTGTTGCCGGATGACAAACTTTTCCACTTTTATACTCCATCTTTTTGACGATTGGTCCACTTTTGTACGAGAACAATATGTAACAGATACTAAAGATATACCTACTTACTTTCAGGTACTACGTTAATTCTTTGATCAGAATGTAGAATACAAGACAATAACTGTATCGATTTCAATTGTTCCTTTTTTGCATTTTATTTTACTCGAATATATTATTTACATAAAAAGATTACATTAGTTTAGGGTTTCCCACTGCATTGGAGTAAATCTGAATATTATTATTCCGCGTGAGCTAGTCTCACTTAAATAAACTGCTTGAAGATTTGAGATTATTTGACAGAAGACTACACTTTTTAATAATACTGAAATCTATTACAACCGATAATTTTGAGCATAGATTATTTTGTCTTGGTTGTTTAGCGTTTCCGAAACACCCTTGTAATGCAATATTGATTTATTAACTCAATTAGAATTTTCTTTCAGTCGAGTTTTTTAATTCCGGCATCTCGCAACACTGTCCGTCAGCTACATGGCTACCAACTGTCAACAGTGACAAATTCTTGGACAAGTGAAAAGTATTTATCAAAGAGTATTTAGTGTATTGTCTATTCTCTCGGATGCTTCATGGCGGAGGTCGTTGTTGTTATAATACTCAGATACAATATTTTGAAAATAAATATTAATTTTTCTCCACTTTTTTGTAAGAAAAATCTTTTAGCATTGAGTTCAGGCTTGCAGGCCCAATCAAAAAAATATTTTTTCATTTATAGTTGCAATAGCGTAACGTGAGCGAAAGCGATGTATGGGCCCACACCATTGTTCTTTAGCGAAAAATATTTTTAGATATCTATATTATTAAGTACCTATGTATCATACAAATATTCACAGATATTTAGTAATAGCACCGAATATATAATATTACTAACGTAATAGGTATCTACCTACATAATTAATATGTGATATTCACTATAAAAATGTGATTAAAATAAATAGTTCATTTAATATAAAACAAAATTTGAATCTTTGAATCTAAATGATTTGAATCTTTGAATCTTTGACAACAAATGAAGAACAAGTAAGTACGGAACCCTTAGTACGCGAGCACTTCGCACTTGACCAATTTTTTATAATTTAATTCTTCCACAATTCGTTTAGATTTTCTTTAGCTGCCTTTTCATCTTTGTAGTCTTTAGGTGTACCTACGTATACTTACAGGGCATTTACCGTTGTATATGACCATTTTGGTTTACCGTTTTTTGGGTGGACGTTCCTGAAGTTTTAGCAAACGTGCTCATAGTTTTATGCGGTGAAGCCTTCGAGTTTGCAGATTGGAAAAAACTGGGTCATCAATTACTCTTACTCATCACTCATCTTTACGTTTATGCACGTGACGAATTGTACGGCGTCTGCACTTATAATTTATTGTTTTACTAGCGGGCGCCGGCGACTCGCCGCCCGCATGAATTCACAAATCCTGTGGAAACCATGGATTACTTATTTCGGGATTAAAATTCTGTCTGTTGTCCAGTGTATAATCTAACTCCATTCCACAGCCAAATCGGTTGTCGTTGCAGCGTGAAGGAATATTAGGTACAAACAAACACACACACAAACTTTTATAAATGGAGTGATGTACGTACATAAGTAATTACCTACGGCTACTAATAATTGCGCCATACCAAAGCGAAAGCGCCATACCAACAAGTTTCGCAATTCGCACGCTCGCGAGCACTGGCTACTAAAATTGTTGCTAGCGATTGTCCTGACTGTCTGCAGTCTGACACCAGGTATGTGTATAATCTATGGTCTGACACATTTCCGATGCGGTGTTGTGTGGAATACTTCGTCCGCAGTGGGGAAGGCCTTGGACAAAAATGCGAGCATTAGTTTTCATAGGTGAGCACGAGCACATATTATGCAAAAAATATCAAACATCAGTGAGTACGCTTTAGCAATTGAGCATACTCGTAGATTGAGGAATGAGATTAATGTTAAAGATTTAGGCATGGATCCATGCCACAGGTTCAGGCTATCATGGTATTCTGTGGGTCTGGTTTGGTCTAGCTAGTACGAGGCTTCGGCGGGGCATGTGATGGGTATGCCCGCGAAATTCAAATTTTTTATGATTTTCGTGATTTGTAAAGACGTAATCGACTCGATATACCTACTCGCACAGATTTTATCTACTCGTTATATTTTTTTAGAATATGACAAACATCATTAAAAATTGTATAGAGTAGATTTCGCCAGAACGTATATAATGCGTTGGTCCATCTATTTATTACTACTAGGTATTTGATCAAATAATGATAGTCAAAGAATGATTTGCCTTATAACGCGTTCGCAGAAGGTCTTCCGGTGACTTCCCCTCCCATTTCATGCAACCGCAACCCGTCTGATAAAGTTCCGCGCTGGTGGGGGTCGTATTAAGTGGGAGGGGAAGCCACCAGAAGAGCTCTTGCAAACGGCTACTTGCTAGAGTGCTTGATTCAAAGTTAGTAAAAATGCTTATATAATAAGTTAATCATGAACAATTCCAGGCTCCCCACCGAAGATTATCTCCGTGATGCCTGGCTCAAAGCTCTTGGCAAACAAGACACCCCCCTGCCAGACCCTCCTGTGGTCTGCTCTGAGCATTTTCTAAGTGATGATATTTTTATAACTGAAAATGGCTTAAAGGAACTTCGCGTTGATGCTATTCCAACAACAGTGCAGGTAACTTATCTATCAATTAATAGGCCCTCTAGTTAGATTAAGGCCTATGGGGCCTAGGTATAAGTACATTATTTATTTTAAGTTAAAAAATCGGATCATTTTTATTGATATTTAGAGAAATATTAAAGCTACAATTAGTACTGGTACCTACTGATTCTGAATTAGTCTAATAGTTTCTCTGAATCTCTACTATCCTTATGTTATAGTTGGAAAGGGATGTTCACTTTTTCTGTGATGATAACCCTTTCCAACCGTACATAAGTGCAAGGGATAGTAGATTTTAAGATGTGTTAAAAGAGAATGACCAAAGGTGGTATTAAGTTTTCTCATGAACCAAAACCAAAATAGTCTAAATAAAAAAGGGTTTTTTAAGAACCATTGGCACTAAGAATTTGCTTTTCATATCCGGAATTTAATTTTCCATACAAAAAGTTGTTTTTCCATACAAAAATATTCACATACACTGAAAAACCAATGATCACAATTCAGGCTAATACTGCTGTATTTCTGGTCATCGCAATGCAGGATTACTGAAATTCTACTGATGTGGAAAACAATTATGCTGTATAACTAACTTAACAATTTTATTTTACCAGGTCTGCATGACATGCCTAGGCACTGGGGGCAAACAAATTCTAATCAGTAAATACCAACTGGAAGAAATATATGAAAAGTTAACCGGATATACTGTAAGTTGTCCAACTGTTGTTATTATCTAAGAGAGTTTTAAAACTGATTAAAACTCTCCCAGAATACTTACTTTCCCTGACCTATGGAACATACAAAGAAAATTTCATAACAATCAGCCGAGCCATTTCGCAGGACTATGGTAACATTAATGGGACTGATATTATTGATATTTTTTTACAGTTTGTTTAATTATCTGTAAAAATTTTGAAAAGTAGCCTTTGTGTTTGTGTATCAGCTGTCTATATTCCCAATTTCAGCCAAATCGGTTTAGTGGTTGTGGTGTAACTAATATCCAAACAGACAAACTCAAAAACTTTTCTCCTAGTTACAAGTTCAAGTCATCAAGCTTTCCCCTTTTAGCAGATGATAAATATATTATTATGAATTTTCAAAAAGGCGAGATACTATAAAGAAAGTCATACTTAACAATAGTGATTGTTTTAGATGCATGATGGAGGAAGCCTGAGACAAACAGTTTGTGTACAATGTGCTCAGAGATTGAAAAACTTCAATATTTTCAGAGACAAGAGTTTGAGAGCACATTCCCTGATGATGCAGTTAATAGAAAAACATGAATTGGTAAATTTTCATTCCTGTATTTTTAGCACTGTGTTTCCCCAATAATTTGTATTCTGATTGATTTACATAATATATCTATTCAAGAGTTTAATTTTTTCATATTGATAATGCAAACATGCCATAATATGAAACAAAATTGATAACTGATGCAATATATTTTGTAGCCAGTCACAAATTAAATAAATTATATTTATATTTTTGTGGTAAGTACTTCAAAATAAACTATTTTCAGATAACAATAAAAGATATAAAACTGATAAACCGTGCCAAGAATGGACTAAAGAATAATTTTGTGTCGACTACACTAGGAAACAACCACTGTGACTTACATATTGTAGAAAACAATGATAAATATAAAGAAAATGATGTAGACCATTCAGTAGAAAATATGCAGACAATTGCAATAAAAGATGAATATAACAACTCTATATCTGTAGATGAAGAGCAAGAAGATGGTCTCAATGACTTTTCTAAAAAATTATCTAGTGCAACTATAAAGATCAAAACAGAGTTATTCGGTGAAGCTTTAAATGGTTTTGACCATTATCACAGTGTGATTCCAGGAACTTCATGGCCTTTAGATGCACAAGGTGCTTCAATCGAGAATATCTCGATGAATGGAAATCTGGATAAGCATACTTTATCTGCACCAGTGAATAATGAACCAACTATACGTTCTACAGACTGTGCGAATATCGAAAGCGCTTCTAAAGACCTCTACTATCCAACAAATCAATACCCAGTCATTACGACAAAAAAAGAACCTTATGTTTCAAAAACTGTTCGTCCAAACAATGTACAGCGTTCTTCCGAAAGTACCTTGCCCGTTAAACGTTTCACTTGTGACGTCTGTCAAAAAATGTATAAACGAAAAACATGTTTCATAAAACATATACAGAAACACGCCGAGCCGAAATCAACGAAACGTGCGAAGCCAAAACCACCGAAACACGCTGAGCCAAAACGGTGGTCTTGCCAATTTTGTCAGCGCAGATTTAAAATTGAATCTAATCTAGTAAAACACTTGAAGACACACATGGATGTAAAATCTTTTTCGTGCAAGTTATGCGCCTTCAAGTGCGCCAAAAAAAGTTATTTATATCATCACATGAAGAGACACGCCAATTTGAAACCGTTCGCTTGCGCGTTGTGCACGTACAAATGTGCGGGAAATTCTAGCTTAGTGTTGCACATGCGAACGCACACCGGCGAAAAACCCTATGCTTGTACGTTTTGTGATTATAAATGCGCCAATAGCAAGAATCTGAAGAGACATACAAAATACCACACTGGGATAAAACCTTTTTCGTGTAAGCTGTGTATGTATAAATGTGTCGAGAAATGGAAGTTAAAGAGGCACATGAATACTCACATAGCTGCGCTTGTGAGTAATGCACGTACACTGCCAGAAACAGTAGGTTAGTGTGGCTAGTGTCTGCAGATGGGCCACTAGCCACAACAAACCCACAACCACAAATCGCTGTCACTGGAATGTTTCCTATAATTTTCATACATTTTAAATGGACTCGATTCACACGGTAACGCCGGTGGCAAATTGCCGCTGCATTCTTCTTCTTATGGCCCGCACCGGCCACTAAGGCTCGGATGCTTACGTTATAAGTTAATTATGGGGGCCTGACTCACGTCTTTAGACCGCTATATTTAACTACAACGTTTCGGTAAAAGTCAAGTCAAGAAACCGGGCCTTAATGTCAACACACAACTCCACTCACGGTTAAAAAAGTGGACGCCACCGGCCACAAATGGCTGTCGCGTATTTCAGGGGTCGCTTGTGGCCGTGTGGCTTATCGTAGCGTTTGTAGCTGTTGCGAGTGGCCCGTGTGCAGCGACCCTTGTTGCAACAAAAGCGAAAGCGCACTGCAATTGTCACTGTAACACTTTCAATAAATAAAAAATATCAAAAATGTATTTTTGTAACTTTTATTACAAAATATCAAAATATTTTGTTTCTTGAACAGACACATTTAATTTGAAAGTTATGCATGTTAGTTGTTGGCGTATACCTAATATTAAAAAGTGCATTCTATTAACTTCACAATACCAAATAATGTGGTACTTTAAATTCAAAAAAAAATATGATAAAATACCAAAAAGTACAGCAAGGATACTGAACAATTCGCTTTGTATATTGAGATTTGAGACACTCGCATAAGAATTTAGCACACAGTATCTTTGCTAAAGTAAACTTTATAGTTTTGTCGGTTTTGAGTACATAATCATATACTTATACCTAAAGCGATCTAAACAGACATATCCAAGCACAGCTTAGTAGAAACATCAGACTCATTTTTATCTTGAAATTCATGAAGATTGACGACAGTATAAAAACATGACCTTCGTGAAAACAATCATCTCTCACAAGATAATATACATACATGAAACTTCAACGAATATACTAAATCTTCTGTTAAATTAAAACTTTACTTCTACATGCAGCAACGGTTAAAAACTTCATGGGATCACATTTACCTTGTCCGCACTAGCAATGTTTTCTGGGATGTGTCTCTGTAATTTTTGAGTTTAATATGAAATGGGGATATTTTGGGAGCCATTTTCACCAATAGCTAATGGGTGATTACCGACAAGATCCTATTTAGCCTAGAAAAATTAGTATAAGTAAGTATACAGATCACTCTAGTATGTAGTAATAGCAAATTAGCTTTATTAAAGACAGTACAACCATTTTGAAGCTACCATAACCATCGCTGCATTTGTTATATAAATAATTTAGGGACTAAACAGTGTAAAGGTTCTTGGTAGCTGAACTGTGTTTGACCATGGTGTCACGATGAAGCTGGAAACCAATCTTGCCATGGATGCCGAGCTGCTCTTTTATTTTCCTGCCAATCTCCAAGTTGGCTTGCTGCTTTGACGTATCAGCTGTCCAAACAGCTGTAACAAATGACTTATTGTAGTTTCATTCTATAAATTATTATGAGAAATATTATCGCTAAATTAATTGAGCAACCTCTTCGAACAACTGTGGTTCTCACACTTTTTTATTTTGTTTCATTCAAACTATTGTTTAAAAATATGGATCAGGTTCCACATTCATGTGAATGAGGTTTAATTATAAAGAGTCACAGTGTAAAACCCTTATAACCTTATGGTCTGCAATAAAGGTAAAAGACATAACCGACAAATTAAATCGATTTTTACAGGTCGATGTTGATCACCAGTTTATAGCAAGTTCTTAATAACATTGTAAATCTGTAAAAGGTCTTACCAATTTTATCCAGCTTTGCTCTAACATTCACAACTGCGCCGCAGATTTCTTCAGAGTGATCAAAGTTTTCCCCTATTAGAAGAAGTACCTGTAAATTAGATTAATTTACCTTAGATCATATTATCGACGTCTCATCAATTTTTTATGGGAATAATACCTCACATCAGTCTTTTATGCAGTTACAAACTTGAACTCTGGTGTCTGATCTTGTAAAAAACGTAACGTAGCAGGCTGAACTTATTTACAATTATGGTAACGATGAATGTTTTCCTTTTGCAACTAATGCCTATTACAGCTGTTTTGGGACTCGAACCCACGTCCCCCAGCTATTGCAGCTGGGTGCTCAACCGAACTACGCGAGACTGTCTCACCACGACGAAATTCGGATGCATATTGTTTTTCGTTCTTGGGCAGAACTATGCCTATGCCATCTATTGTGAAAACTCTACAGTTTTTCAAACCAATATGCCGAAGTCCCATTATTACCAATGGAGCTAACTTAGAACGAGTAATGACGCCTTGCCGTTACTTACTAATAGTATTTTATATTATTATAGTGTTTTAACACACTTAGGAAATTATTCCTATAAATTTAAATTAATTTCCTGTATATTTGGTTGGATATCTACTGTCTGAGAATGTCAGATATTGACAGCCACACTTACCACATCCAACCAAAACCGGTCTAGGTCTGAGTTGCGCTGTTTCTTCTCAAGACTGATTAGCCAACGCCCTCCCATCTTGTTGGCGTCATCCTCCCACATGGGACGGATGCCTTGCTTGAATACTGCATAGTCGTGCCCCTGACGCAGCTCTGAAGGTTGCTTGATGTGGTGGAACAATCTGGTAATACAAGTTTTTTTACAGTTCAATATCTCAAATGAAAAAATTGAATCCATATAAGGTCACTAATGCCAATATTGGTTCCCAATATTCTATCTATCTTTCATTTGCCCCCAATCAAAATTTGCTGGCATATGTGAAGCCCATAGGGTTTTAGTAAGTTGTGAAAAACGACAGGAGTTAGTTCTTTACCCAGCCCATCTGTTGCTTGAGCCCTAGAGCGCCACTGTATAATATGGCTTCATTTATTTTTAACAGACTTCAAAAAAAGGAGGAGGTTCTCAATTCGTCGGAATCTTTTTTTTAATAAAACAAAATGACACAAGATTTGATCAGCTTATTTGATTAGACAGCAAATAAAGTTATCTTCTATAATGCAATTACATACTACCCCCCCCCTTCCCCTCCCCCTACATCCACCCCCATCCGCCTTGTCACCCAATCTGGACCCCACCCGAACTAAGAGCTGTCAAGCCGCTTATTGGAAAAAAACCACACTAACCTCCAGAAGTCCTCCACAGTATCAAATGATGTTAATTCAATTTGGTTCTCCTCCCAGGACTTTGATCTGTCGTTATCGTAGAACCAGAGGCTCCAAGTGTTCTGTAGCGGATGCTTTATGAGGAACTCCGGCGGGATTTCCGCAGTGTTGTTGTTTTTTGTCTCCGCGCCCGCTTGGCCCTTGTATACACAAGTCATTTTTTTAATAAAATTTCTAACCTAGACCTCGGACTTGTTTTTACCAAGTACAAGTAAAATCAACGTTAAAGATCACTTATTACGTCCGTGTAATCACGTTAACCAATTAATTACAGTCTGATCGGTAAACATGCACTAATAATACAGTGAAAGTTGATAGGGCCACATCACCAATGTAGGACCAATTTTAGGAAAGTATCATATTTTAAATAGCTTACTGAGGGTAGATCTTCAATTTTTGATATCATTGGATAAGTTTAACATACCTCAACTTCTTCAGCAGTATTTCCAGCCATGTCATAAAATCTTTGCAAATCTCGATTTTTTCACAAAAAGACAGAATTTAGAAGTCAAAATTGACAGCTAGTTTTGTGGTTTTGTTGGGTTTTGTGGTCTGTGAAAAGGTGTTGCCATAAGAGAGACAGCACAGATCATATCAATCATCATCACAATTTTTGTAAAATTATGACGTCACACTTCGTTAAAATCTTAAGTCACAGTACCTATGGCATGGCAGTATGGCTATGCAAAAAGAAAGCCATGCAAAAACACGAAAATTTACGTCACAGTCTAGTCGTGGGTATTATGTAGTCCTCTAAAAGATCCAACTCACTTAGTCCCACTCCGCTTTCGAACCTGATTCCTCTTATCGATTCCGACTCCTCCTAATGATTCCAACTCCCGTGCGACTCCTTTAGTCCAAAGACTGAATTAGTCCTATTGATTCCGAATCCTCCTAATGATTCCAGCTCCCGTGCGACTCCTTTAGTCCAAAGACTGAATTAGTCCTATTGATTCCGAATCCTCCTGATGATTCCAACTCCCGTGCGACTCCTTTAGTCCAAAGACTGAATTAATCCTAACGATACCTTTATTCACCGAACCTTTTAGACTCTTGGAGGAACGTTGTGTCGAATCGCGAGAAACACTTACTGAAATACTTAACTATTGCTTCCGAATAATTCCTACACTGAAAATACTTCTACAAAATTTATACTTAAGTTAAACTGCCTTATAATATCTTTAAATTAAATGACAAAGTTTTTAGATAGGACTTTTATTAGTTATTAAAATTATAATGTCTGTTTTTGAACTTGTATTTTTTCTAAAAATGGACCTAACTTTTAATGTAAGTTGCATAATTACTTAGGTACGTAATTTTAAATTCTTCGTAAAAATAAACAATAAACTATAATAACACAATATGTACGAGTAAAGTTAAACGATTTTAAATTTTTTTAGGTTCTCATAAAGGCTAATATCCATTATCCACTCGCAATACAGAAGTGCGAACGAGACAGCTTGTAGCTGTCTCGTTCGCCCGATGGTACCGAAAACAAACGGAGTCATACTCGTGACACGACGTGCCGCGAAACAGATCGCACTAACTCGAACCGCAAACGAGTCCAGGAGTAGGGAATAATTAAGCGGAGTTGGAATCGTTAGTGTGAGCTCGGAGTCGTTAAGAGTTTCGGCTCCGGCTGCGGATCTTATTCCTTTTAGTCACTTAGTCCGGAGTTACACACCTCTACGTCACACACGCTATACCACTGCTCGTGTTTTTTCCACGCATTTAAAACTAAATTATTATCCTATACCTTTAAACGAGCAATTCTTGTATATATATTTCTATATAATCCGAATCTCGAAAACGGCTCAAACGATTTTCATGAAATTTAGTATACAGGGGGTTTTGGGGGCGATAAATCGATCTAGCTGGGATTCATTTGTCGAAAATGTCATAAAATGTCGAAAAAATATGACCCCTGCTGCCATCTTTTGGTGGGTAGATATACTACCGAGCAAAGCTCGGTCACCCAGATATATTTATTTGAGTCGAGAAACATTTATAGTAGCAACATTTTCAATAAAACCTTGACCAATTTTTTTTATCTATGTCAAATTGTCAAACTTGAAACTTTACCGTGCTCTTCTGATATCTGTCATAATTCCTGCAAATCAATGAAAAATTGATTAGCGTTCGGTCGTTTCTGCTCAGCTGCAATTTTCCGCTAAATTTTTAGCCGGTCTCCGTCCAATTTGTTATATTCAACAAGAAGTACAATAGAAGAAGGACACTGAGATGTCCGTTCAAACTATATTGCTGGACTTTTCCATGGACCCTGCTCGGCTGGGCGACGAGAACGGTCAGAAGGCTGTATTTACACAATTAGAAACGGTGCTGAAGGATTACGTGCCTAATCTGATCTTGGCGACTGATATTAAAGTGGATGGAGGTTCGTTGAAGCTTCTCACGGGGAAGAAAGGCACTACTGTGTTTGTCCGGTTGTTTGACCGCGGCCTGGTCACTGTTAACATCGAATATTATAAAGAAGACAACGAGGAACCATTAATCAGCTTCAAGGTTAGCTCAATTTTGAATTCGCTTAAAATAGCGTTCGTTTCATTTGTGCTGGACTCGACTAACTCGCATAGTAGTTGCATACATGTCGTCTTCTGCCTCGTTTAATATGCAATGCCTAGATTATTTGACATCTTAGTAGCAAAAACTGAAAAATTTGAACAAATATTCAATGTTTAACTGGAACTGTTTGTAAATATTGAACCGGCAGAGTGTAAATTGTCTAACTGGTATACTAAAGGTTCTGGACCTAGGCATTTAATAAAATCACCATCTATAATAAATAATAGCAGCTATAGACAATCCTTCTACAAATAAATGTGGAGTAGGTGGAATATTTATGCCCTTTTTTATTTTTTCCTTCTATTGCCAAATTAATGATGACCAAATTAATTATGATGAGGAAAAAACAGAGTATTATTTTGCACTGTTACTCAACATTAATTGGTTAATTTTGCCTGCTTATAGCGATTACTGATCAAACAATTAGCAACATACAGGCCTGTGACCTAATGAAACAAAACCTCAATTTCAATTTGATATAAATATACCATACCTTGCTTCTTACCAAACATCTTAATTTTATGTAACAGGACAATTAGTTATTGGAATTCACAAAAGTAATTGGGATTTACTTGTGATAAATATATTGAGGGCTGCAAGTCAGAACCTACAAGCAGACCCTTACATTTCAGAAGCCAAAGAAAACGTAATCAGTTCTTATTCAATGGATCTCTCTAACCGAAAATTTGCAAATGTCTCATGAGACGCACATATCTGTAGACATAAGCAAATAATTTAAGTTAAAGAGATCCAGTGAATAAAAACTTATCTCCTGAAAAGCAGAGTTCATTGCTTATATGCCCCTCTGGCTGCTATATGAATCTCAGTATTATATTATATTATATGTGGTTGACATACAACAAACTTGCACAAAACCTTTTCTTCCTATCTAATAAAAACAACCAAGGTGGTGGAACACTCTTCCAATCTCTGTGCTCCCAGATGTACTGTACAATTTGGGTGCATTGGAGAGAAAAACAGACGTTTTCTAGATAAGCTCACACTAACCTAGACTTCATAACTGCTTTCCATCAGGCAGTCAAACTCAAGCCTACCTAATATATAAAATTCTTGTGCCAATTTTTGTTACCAAACTCCTACGAAATGGCTCAGCTAACTCCATGAAATTTTCTGTATTTGTATGTCCAAGAGTAGGTTGGAAGCTATTTTCTATATCCCAAATGACAAAACAAACAAAATGTTTGCTGGGTCAGGTAGTTTACAATAAACTAAAATAAAACAGCCTAGTGTGAATCAAACTCATGCACCAAGGGTTCCATACTGCAAAACAAATTATTAATTGTGTACCAAAATTATCGCTGCCAACTTATTATTATGGGTTCAAATCCCATTGGCAGCATTCATTTTGATAAGCATTTGTACAAGTAGTTTTGATAACAAACCTCAAATCCAACTTTGTTTTTAGAGGTTTATTGTTAGTATTAAAAAAGTATATTCCATAGTTAGAAAGTTGATTCTATTTTTCTTGTCAAATATTAACATATATTTGACAAGAAAAATAGACCCCTATTTAAATCACAATTATTCCAGAGTTTTCGATGAATAAACTTTGGAGATAAGGGAAAGTGTATTTTATTGGACATATTGCCCAATAAATCAAAATCAATAATGCATAAAAATAGATAAAATTTGGTTAAGAATGTGCAAGTCTTTTCATAATTATAATACCCCACACATCTAAACACACCTATTATTACACTTTGAAATTTCAAGTCTTCAGTTTTCCCCCTTTTTCATCAATATAAATAAAAATAACTTTCAATTTTCCTGTATTCCAATGTTTTTTATCATTTTGGTGTGGAACCCTAAAAATGTGTGCTGTATGCTCAGTTGTGACAGATCTCTGTCTACAATTTACTTATTCATATTAAATCACTAGTAAAGTTCACTTGACTCGTGGATTGCAATAACTGTACCCTTGAGGAAGCATAAGTTTTAATAAAATCGTGTTGATGGATTTTTTTTGGATGGAATTGCTACAAGATTCTGTTTAAAATATAGCAAAAAAAATACTAAGGAAGGATATTTCTAATAGGACGTATATCTAGCAAAAGAGGCATAGCTCAACCGGTAAATTAATGTAAACTGCTTTCAAACATCAGAATAAAGGTTGAGCGTATTGTCTTGTTTTAGTGTTCAAAGCTTCTGGAAAGTTCTGTGCGAATGTCTATGGAGTGTGGCAGGCTCAAACTGATGCCAGCCATCAAACGCGGCTATAAATATGATGTGTACTTAACAAGCTCAGGTCAGCTCTTACTAAACAACTTAAAGGTCACTCTTAACGATCTTGTAGAGTGACCTACCTTGTGGTAAAACTTTTCTATTTCTTTGTTAATCACACTCTGCTGTCACTAAAACCCAAAGTAAGCCTATGTATCATTGCAATGCATGTTAAGTTTTAAGAAGCAAAGATATAACAGGTGCACCATAGAAGATACTAGCAACACTAGTAGTACTCTTCTGTCCTACAGAATTAATAATAATTCATCATTTAATCTTTACCCACTTAATTTACATATAATATCTACACATATTCACACACATACATGTACACGTTTTAAAACCATAAACCATTATCTGTAACCTTGAATTGCATGTATTTTAACCCATTTTCCTAATTATGAGGAAATATTTTGTCATCACAGATCTTCCAGCATACTGAGAAGACGCTCAACCTTAAATTCTGCTAGTATTACTTATATATTTAATTAATTTCCATCACAGACTGAAAGATAAAGATATTTTTGAGTTAGTATTAATAGTAGGCTCTTTGGCTTTGTTTTTTGCTACTGCAATTTGTGGATTGCAATATCCCCTAAAATAAAGAATATTCTTGGTAATATATTGACCCAGGCTGTAGTTATGTTATGTAAATTTTATAAAATGAATGACGATGACAGTTGTCAGCAATAAGTCATGTGACCAATTGATCAGTTAGTCCCAATCATATTTTTTGATCAATTGGGTATTTGACTATTTTTTTTTATTAATTTATAATTAGCTAGAATAAAAGTAATGACGTTACTTTCGCTTTTATAATATTAACTATGGATAGATAGTCCTTTATTTTTATCTTTCAGTCTGTTCTCTGCATGTAACCTACGTTTAGTTTATTTACCCATTTTATCTATAATAATTTGTTTCACTAGTCGGCGAAGATATTGGAAGGTCAGCTGAATAAATACATCTCAGTCATTAAATCACAGGCGTTGCCCACAATAAAGCGCTGCAAATTTGGCAGGTATTACCCTACTTCAGGTAAGTCAAATTTTATTGTTGACTACATTAGCTGTTATTAACTAAACATGAAAGTGTCTATATTAAAAACTTAGTTTAGTTAGTGATTACCTCAAAAATGGGTGGTAACAGTTAATTATTGTAAATTTATGTGATTATTCATTTTTTTTTTCTAAAATTGTGACCTAAATCTAATCAGTTCAATTATTTTGAAATTGTTCTAATTATTAATTAAATTTAATTAATGGCTTCCAATCCTGCTAAGCGAGCACAGATTATTACTAGTATTAATATTAATTGCATGCTATAAAGCTGAATTTGCAAACACTAACACAACTAAATAAATAAAGCCTAATCATAATAATTAACCCAAATTTGCTAATAAATACATAGATTGATTGAAAGCTACAACAATGAACAAGGGCAATGTTACTGTGTTGCTACTTGCCAGTGACCAAAAGAGTAAAAGTTCTTTGAACCATAGAGCGCAGTTCACTTCAGTGGGTTGGGTTCTAATCACTATAAACTTATTCCTTGGTCTGTGGTTCTTATCCCACTTCTGATGTTGAAGCGGTAGAATGCAAACTCTTCTTTTGCGTAGACTTTTGGATATTTATTATACTTAAAACTTAAAAATCACTACAATAAATTACCTGAATGAGTAACAAGATTGGAGTTCACATTTATGATCTTTTGATATATAATAAACATTTGGAATTATTTGGTTGGTGTATTTTCATTTTACCAATATTGATCCAAATAATGGTTGTTGGCGGTGGCTGCGCTATTAAGTATTATGTGCTATGGGCCTAAAGAAGGCTCAAGAAGATGGGCCCAAAGAAATAGTATGCTGGAATTCTCAGACTGTCAGACTGACAGAGAAGACTGTCTTAGTCCAGCTTATAGAGGTCAGGGGTCTCATCAAAATAGTGGCTGGCTGGCTTCAGTTGCCACGAAATCGTGATGTGCAGCAATCATTTCAGCATCTGACATCGGCTGAGACGACGACGGAACTACCCGCCAATCAATCCATTTACCATTCGTAGAATCAGCCAAGTAGAACTTATGTAACATTTTGAACTTATGTAACATTTTGTGTCCAGACGAGAGGCTGCTTGAGTATGACATCGACGGGGTTCTGTTTGACGAGAAGTCGTCCTTCCAGAAGGTGCAGGTGGTGCACTCCAAGTCGTTCGGGAACATGCTGGTGCTGGATGATTTACAAAGTATGATATACAGTACATTTCGATATAAGTGCGGAATTTTCGTCATTTCATGACGAGTCACGGTTTGTTGACCCGAGCCGAAGACGCGGGTCAACTATAGAGACGAGTAAAAATGACAATTCCGCACATGCATTGAACGATGTTTTTTAATACATTTAATGAATGAAAAATAAAATAATAATAAAAATTTAAAACTTAACATTTTTTGCAGATATATCAGAGGCTGATCTTATTTACACGGAAACATTGATGCAGAGAGGGATAGAAAGCTACGAGGGGAAGGAAATTGTTATTTTAGGTGAGACTTTATCCAGTGGATATCAAGTAAATTTTGCTTGATTTTATGTCTATTCATTCAGCCCCCAGATTAAATGTACTTATTTTCAAGTTAAACCGATTGAGTTGAAATTTTGTATACATGTTAAGTTTGGATAACAAATGCATGGTAAGTTGTATGACGTCATTTTAAATTCAAAATGGCGGAACACTTAAGATGACGGGCTAGTTATCTTTAATTAACTACTACAATATGGGTTAAAGGGTTTGCTAAAAAAATAAAATGACGTACTAAAGAAGAATGACCAAAGGTGATATCAAGTTTTCTCATACCAAAACCAAATTAAATAGTGTTTTTTAAGAACAATTGGCACTAGGAATTTGTTTTTCATATCTGGAATTTAATTTTGCATACAAAAAGTTACTTTCTTTCCTGCCATACAGATTTTAAATAATTATTATTTTGATTAACATCCGGCATATCCGGAGATAGTCTATAAAAAAATAAAGTTTGGAAATGATTCAGCTTGATACGGAATTCCATGCATCCACGGTCATTATCCTTTGGAATGATAAGTTAGTTCTAGCTGATGTGGGTTTATTAGGGGCGATGGGTACCATCCGGGCGCGAAAATTCAAATTTTATTTAGTTTTTCGCTCACAGTGGGCTAATTATACATCGAAGGCAATGAGTTTTGCTGGCACAACATTTATGCATCTACATGTTTTTAATAAAAACTCTGCTCAACAATACTCATTTACTTCATTATTGGTTTCCGATTGTTCGAAATCTGGCTGAGAAACTGCAAAAAATTATCTTTCGGAAACCAATATGAGATGAGTGGGCACTTTCAAGCAAAGTTTCTATTAAAAACGTGTAGATGCATAAAAAGTAGGCCCGCAAAATGCATTGCCATAAATCTACAATGTGTAGTTAGTCTAATACGCTTCTACAATATGATCCCGAAGTCTGTCTTGGACTTACATTTGCACCGGTTTAAAGATACTGTCAAAAAACATCTAATAAATCAGGGTTACTACACCATTGAAGAATTTTTAAATAAAAAAGATTCTTGGAACGATAGTGATATGCTTCCATCTCCTCACGAGATATCTTAAAAATATTGTTTCATACTAAGTACTAAAAATTGTATATTGAGACATTTTTTTGAAAAGAGCAAGTACCGAGTTTCTTGCCAGTTCTTCTCGGTGCAAACCTGCTATCTAAGCCTATGTGAAATGAAGAATATCATTTCATTTATTATTTGTGATTTGTGAAAAACTAAAAATTTGAATTTCGCGGGCTGGTAGGGCCGCAACACGTTAAGAGATGTTCTGCTGTTGCAGGAGGCGGCGACGGCGCGCTGCTGTACGAGCTGCTAAAGGAGAACCCCAAGTTCGTGTGGATGCTGGAGATCGACGAGCTAGTGATGAAGGCCTGCAACAAGCACCTCAAGTCCATCTGCGGCGACGTGCTGGAGAGGAGGAAAGGACCCAACTTTGAGGTACAGCTATACAGGAGAGATTAATTTGTTTTGCTATAATCCGCTACTTGAAAAGATTCTGTATGGTACAATATGCAGGAACACTACCCACATGAAACACCACACACAATTTTCCAACACTTTATTCGACGCACGTTTCGTCCCGACACCGGGACATCCTCAGGAGATGTTGACTTCACAATGCGAAATCGTAGACTCTACGATTTGTGTTGGAAAATTATGTGTGGTGTTTCATGTGGGTAGTGTTCCTGTTTATATTTAGTACCATTCAGAATCTTTTCAAGTAGCGGATTATAGCAAAACAAATTAATCTGTCCTGCTGATTATGGACTCCCGCAAAATAACGCCTGCTTCCATTCAATGTACAGCTATACATTAAAAAATGCATAAAAAAATTCACTTCTGGCAAGGAATACATAATAGTACCTAACGGTATAGTAGACTCACTCCGCAAGATGATTTAAAGAAATAGCGACTCTAGCGCTGACACAAGTAAGATTCAGTTCACAATAGCGCCTGACCCCGCCCACGTCAACAACACGCATCAAACGCAAACTTGTGGTCTCTTTCTATCGCGTGACTATCTCATTCGACGTACTAAGGTGCCTTGCGATCGGGCGTACGCAGCGCGTGAAATAGACCGTACTAGAACTAACGCGAGCAAAGTAGCCGGCGCGCGGCGGCTTATAAATAGTGACATACATTGATAATACAATTCTAATCCGACAGAGAAATCAAAAGTTATCCTATTAAACGGAAAACATATAGGGTTATTTTCTCTGCAGATAATCGTGGAGGACTGCATGCTGACAGTGAAGAAGTTTACGTCGGAGCAGCGGAAGGTGGACTACGTGTTCGGAGACCTCACAGACATCCCCATCAGCGACGCGGGCTGCAGCGAGCTGTGGGAGTTCATGATCAACATCCTGCGCGCCGCGTTCGACATCCTGCGGCCCACGGGCAAGTTCATGACGCACGTGAGTTTAGTCTCTTATACATACATCAGCGACGCGGGCTGCAGCGAGCTGTGGGAGTTCATGATCAACATCCTGCGCGCCGCGTTCGACATCCTGCGGCCCACGGGCAAGTTCATGACGCACGTGAGTTTAGTCTCTTATACATACATCAGCGACGCGGGCTGCAGCGAGCTGTGGGAGTTCATGATCAACATCCTGCGCGCCGCGTTCGACATCCTGCGGCCCACGGGCAAGTTCATGACGCACGTGAGTTTAGTCTCTTATACATACATCAGCGACGCGGGCTGCAGCGAGCTGTGGGAGTTCATGATCAACATCCTGCGCGCCGCGTTCGACATCCTGCGGCCCACGGGCAAGTTCATGACGCACGTGAGTTTAGTCTCTTATACATACATCAGCGACGCGGGCTGCAGCGAGCTGTGGGAGTTCATGATCAACATCCTGCGCGCCGCGTTCGACATCCTGCGGCCCACGGGCAAGTTCATGACGCACGTGAGTTTAGTCTCTTATACATACATCAGCGACGCGGGCTGCAGCGAGCTGTGGGAGTTCATGATCAACATCCTGCGCGCCGCGTTCGACATCCTGCGGCCCACGGGCAAGTTCATGACGCACGTGAGTTTAGTCTCTTATACATACATCAGCGACGCGGGCTGCAGCGAGCTGTGGGAGTTCATGATCAACATCCTGCGCGCCGCGTTCGACATCCTGCGGCCCACGGGCAAGTTCATGACGCACGTGAGTTTAGTCTCTTATACATACATCAGCGACGCGGGCTGCAGCGAGCTGTGGGAGTTCATGATCAACATCCTGCGCGCCGCGTTCGACATCCTGCGGCCCACGGGCAAGTTCATGACGCACGTGAGTTTAGTCTCTTATACATACATCAGCGACGCGGGCTGCAGCGAGCTGTGGGAGTTCATGATCAACATCCTGCGCGCCGCGTTCGACATCCTGCGGCCCACGGGCAAGTTCATGACGCACGTGAGTTTAGTCTCTTATACATACATCAGCGACGCGGGCTGCAGCGAGCTGTGGGAGTTCATGATCAACATCCTGCGCGCCGCGTTCGACATCCTGCGGCCCACGGGCAAGTTCATGACGCACGTGAGTTTAGTCTCTTATACATACATCAGCGACGCGGGCTGCAGCGAGCTGTGGGAGTTCATGATCAACATCCTGCGCGCCGCGTTCGACATCCTGCGGCCCACGGGCAAGTTCATGACGCACGTGAGTTTAGTCTCTTATACATACATCAGCGACGCGGGCTGCAGCGAGCTGTGGGAGTTCATGATCAACATCCTGCGCGCCGCGTTCGACATCCTGCGGCCCACGGGCAAGTTCATGACGCACGTGAGTTTAGTCTCTTATACATACATCAGCGACGCGGGCTGCAGCGAGCTGTGGGAGTTCATGATCAACATCCTGCGCGCCGCGTTCGACATCCTGCGGCCCACGGGCAAGTTCATGACGCACGTGAGTTTAGTCTCTTATACATACATCAGCGACGCGGGCTGCAGCGAGCTGTGGGAGTTCATGATCAACATCCTGCGCGCCGCGTTCGACATCCTGCGGCCCACGGGCAAGTTCATGACGCACGTGAGTTTAGTCTCTTATACATACATCAGCGACGCGGGCTGCAGCGAGCTGTGGGAGTTCATGATCAACATCCTGCGCGCCGCGTTCGACATCCTGCGGCCCACGGGCAAGTTCATGACGCACGTGAGTTTAGTCTCTTATACATACATCAGCGACGCGGGCTGCAGCGAGCTGTGGGAGTTCATGATCAACATCCTGCGCGCCGCGTTCGACATCCTGCGGCCCACGGGCAAGTTCATGACGCACGTGAGTTTAGTCTCTTATACATACATCAGCGACGCGGGCTGCAGCGAGCTGTGGGAGTTCATGATCAACATCCTGCGCGCCGCGTTCGACATCCTGCGGCCCACGGGCAAGTTCATGACGCACGTGAGTTTAGTCTCTTATACATACATCAGCGACGCGGGCTGCAGCGAGCTGTGGGAGTTCATGATCAACATCCTGCGCGCCGCGTTCGACATCCTGCGGCCCACGGGCAAGTTCATGACGCACGTGAGTTTAGTCTCTTATACATACATCAGCGACGCGGGCTGCAGCGAGCTGTGGGAGTTCATGATCAACATCCTGCGCGCCGCGTTAGACATCCTGCGGCCCACGGGCAAGTTCATGACGCACGTGAGTTTAGTCTCTTATACATACATCAGCGACGCGGGCTGCAGCGAGCTGTGGGAGTTCATGATCAACATCCTGCGCGCCGCGTTCGACATCCTGCGGCCCACGGGCAAGTTCATGACGCACGTGAGTTTAGTCTCTTATACATACATCAGCGACGCGGGCTGCAGCGAGCTGTGGGAGTTCATGATCAACATCCTGCGCGCCGCGTTTGACATCCTGCGGCCCACGGGCAAGTTCATGACGCACGTGAGTTTAGTCTCTTATACATACATCAGCGACGCGGGCTGCAGCGAGCTGTGGGAGTTCATGATCAACATCCTGCGCGCCGCGTTCGACATCCTGCGGCCCACGGGCAAGTTCATGACGCACGTGAGTTTAGTCTCTTATACATACATCAGCGACGCGGGCTGCACCGAGCTGTGGGAGTTCATGATCAACATCCTGCGCGCCGCGTTAGACATCCTGCGGCCCACGGGCAAGTTCATGACGCACGTGAGTTTAGTCTCTTATACATACATCAGCGACGCGGGCTGCAGCGAGCTGTGGGAGTTCATGATCAACATCCTGCGCGCCGCGTTCGACATCCTGCGGCCCACGGGCAAGTTCATGACGCACGTGAGTTTAGTCTCTTATACATACATCAGCGACGCGGGCTGCAGCGAGCTGTGGGAGTTCATGATCAACATCCTGCGCGCCGCGTTCGACATCCTGCGGCCCACGGGCAAGTTCATGACGCACGTGAGTTTAGTCTCTTATACATACATCAGCGACGCGGGCTGCAGCGAGCTGTGGGAGTTCATGATCAACATCCTGCGCGCCGCGTTCGACATCCTGCGGCCCACGGGCAAGTTCATGACGCACGTGAGTTTAGTCTCTTATACATACATCAGCGACGCGGGCTGCAGCGAGCTGTGGGAGTTCATGATCAACATCCTGCGCGCCGCGTTCGACATCCTGCGGCCCACGGGCAAGTTCATGACGCACGTGAGTTTAGTCTCTTATACATACATCAGCGACGCGGGCTGCAGCGAGCTGTGGGAGTTCATGATCAACATCCTGCGCGCCGCGTTCGACATCCTGCGGCCCACGGGCAAGTTCATGACGCACGTGAGTTTAGTCTCTTATACATACATCAGCGACGCGGGCTGCAGCGAGCTGTGGGAGTTCATGATCAACATCCTGCGCGCCGCGTTCGACATCCTGCGGCCCACGGGCAAGTTCATGACGCACGTGAGTTTAGTCTCTTATACATACATCAGCGACGCGGGCTGCAGCGAGCTGTGGGAGTTCATGATCAACATCCTGCGCGCCGCGTTCGACATCCTGCGGCCCACGGGCAAGTTCATGACGCACGTGAGTTTAGTCTCTTATACATACATCAGCGACGCGGGCTGCAGCGAGCTGTGGGAGTTCATGATCAACATCCTGCGCGCCGCGTTCGACATCCTGCGGCCCACGGGCAAGTTCATGACGCACGTGAGTTTAGTCTCTTATACATACATCAGCGACGCGGGCTGCAGCGAGCTGTGGGAGTTCATGATCAACATCCTGCGCGCCGCGTTCGACATCCTGCGGCCCACGGGCAAGTTCATGACGCACGTGAGTTTAGTCTCTTATACATACATCAGCGACGCGGGCTGCAGCGAGCTGTGGGAGTTCATGATCAACATCCTGCGCGCCGCGTTCGACATCCTGCGGCCCACGGGCAAGTTCATGACGCACGTGAGTTTAGTCTCTTATACATACATCAGCGACGCGGGCTGCAGCGAGCTGTGGGAGTTCATGATCAACATCCTGCGCGCCGCGTTCGACATCCTGCGGCCCACGGGCAAGTTCATGTCGCACGTGAGTTTAGTCTCTTCGAAAATAACTAATTAAACTAAAATAATAGCAGTGGAGCCAGACCTGCATCGACCTTCACCGAGCTGATAACTTGATGAAACATAATTTTTAAATAATTTTATTAACAGATAAACACGCCTATAATTGCTTGCCTATCAAAATCCTGACCATGGCTATTTTTAATTAATTAAGGGAAAAAAATAAGTTTTCACTGTTCTGTTAACGTATCGACGCCCCCCGCGAATAATCCGGTAATGCGTTATTACGGGGTTTTTCATGTTATGTGTTTTTAGGTATCTAGAAACTATAATGAATCATGTGATTTTTTTTCAGAATTTTTCTATTGATATTTACAAAGATATGAAAAATTACGTGTCTGTTCCATTAAAATGTTTTAAAAAGTATTTTAAACGAATAATATTGTTTTAGATCCTTACGAAAAAAAATACCAAAAGGATTTGTCAGTAAACACTTTTACGATATTTTTCGGGTTAACAAAAAGGATCAATGTTCACAATATCAGCAAGCTGATTCTGTTGAAAAGGCATCCTTAGAAGAAAACTACAGGAAACATTTAAGAATGAAAGAAAGAGTACGTGAAATTAAAAAAGAAGAAAAGGAATCACTAAATATAGGTACATTTAAAACATTTTCGATTTAGAAAAAGTTTTAAATGTACCGCAGTCTGAAGTGTCGATCTTCCACTACAAACGTAAATACCCAATTTATAATTTTACAGTTTTTGACGCTCTTAACAAACTTGGGTTCTGCTACGTTTGGCAAGCTCATATCGGCAAAAAAGGATGTATCAAAATAGGAAGTTGTTTGTTGCAATTTATTAAGACCATACACGCAAAAGGTATACGTAAAATCATATTTTACTCTGATGGATGCTATGGTCAGAATAAGAATAGGTACATTTTTGCATTGTATCTTTACGTTTGCAATAACTCTTCAAATGGACATCACACATAGGTTTTTTGTTGGTAGACATAGCCAAAATGAAGGCGATTCCATGCACGCGTGTATCGAAAGAGCTCTGAAAAACAAAGTTTTGTATACACCAGACCAAGTCTATAGTATCATCATGAACGCTAAAGTCTCAGGGGACAAATATACCCTAAAAGAAATGCAACAAACAAAAATCCTCATCATTAAAGAACTTGTTGAACCCAAAAGATGGTTAAAAGACAAGACAGGAGAAAAAGTACGATGGTCCGATGTGATGGAGGTTAGTGTGACATATACTAAACCTAACTGTTTTCTCTTCAAATATGATTTTGATCAGGATTATATTGAGTTGGATTACGATGCAGGCAGTAGTAGACAGTGTCGGCAGAAACAGGTCACCCAAAAAATTGAAAATATTGAATTAAAGCCAGCGTACGACGAGCCTCTCCCTATAAGAAAGGCTTTGTACGATGATCTCCTAAAAGCCTATGTGATTCTAAAGCAATTCCTAGCCATTACTACTATTACATTATTATTCATTTTATAGGAACTTACGCTATACTGATTCTAAATCAGGTGGTGATGGGGATTCTGAGTAAGATTTTTAATAGTGTATTAGTATCTCATTCATTATGTTCTATCCTTAAGCCAAAGTGTCAATTTTTATGATAATAATAACAATATTTTTTAAACTAACCAAAATTGTTTAATTTAATAGAACATCATTTATTTCATGACAAGTAAAATTATAATATTAAATACTTATTATAAACTAGCTGACCCGGCGAACTACGTACCGCCAACTAATCTATATTATTAAATGAAATAAACTATCCTATTCAAAAAAAACTACCCTATCTTTTAAGTTGGACGAAATTACAGATAGTTACAAAGTTTGATCAAAATCGGTTCAGTAGTATTGGACTTTATTGGCAACATGCATCGTGACACAAGATTTTTATATTATATATAAGATAAGATTATTATTCAAATAAGCGGTAATGATCAAAACAATAAAACGTTCGTTATTTTTCAACAGGCGAATATTATAGTAATTGGTTTCTACAAAAGTACAATAAACAAAACTATTTGCAAGAATAATATCGCAACACGATATTACTGTTGCAGATGGCACTAGAAATTTACACGAATAATATCGTACGTGACACTACAGATCAGAGCTTAACCTATATTTAGTATAGTAAAATGCATTTAGTTAAATTGTAACGAAGACCTTGGTACTAATTAAATTTGGTTGAAATAACAAGATAGCTGGAAAAAATAGCTTCCATATGTGATATAAAAAGTCTCTGATACTTATTGTTTAGTGGAGTTATTAACAAAAATGCTTCTTTTATTTTTCCTGAACATTTTGACTTTACCGATTACCGGACTATTCGCGGGGGACGTCGGTATGTATGCACTGTAACAGCAAAAATGATGCTTTAAAGGATTTCTCCGCAAAAACTTCTAATTCAATCGGTGTAATTATCTCTTACCTCTTTATACCCGCTTGCCAGGTAGTGTGGTCAAGAAATTAGTAGGCAAGTGTATAGGCATATTCTTTATATTATTAATTATTATTTACTTTCAGTTAGGACAAAATTCGACAAATTAAAAGAACGGTGAGTGTTGAAAGAAAATATTTTTTTTCATTAATTAATTTAAAATAGCCCGGTCAGGATTTTGATAAGCAAGCTTTTATAGACGCGATTGCGTTACTAAAATTAAGTATGTTTCATCAAGTTAACAGCTCGGTGAAGATCGATGTAGGCCCGGCTCTCCTACCCTACTTGTAGGATGAATGTCTAATCTAAAGTATTTTTTCTGCTTATATATCCATTACATACTTAAATGCAAAACAGTTTTTATGTTCATTTTAAAACCGTATTTACCTTTGTGGAGAGGACACCCCAAGACATGCTATTTTTGAGTGTCCTGCTTGTGCCGAGTTGAGAACAGCGGCACAAAGAACAGATACCACGGTAGAGCCGCACAACTTGATAACACGGATGCTGTCAGGGGAAGAAGCTTGGCAGCGATACAGCAAAATGTTGAGAGCTATAATGAAGAAAAGGGAAGAAAGATAGAAGCAGGAAAAGGAGATGAGCGAGAACTAGGGGGCCAACACGAAGTAATGCTTAGCGGTTCCGTGTTGACTCAGAAGACGGGGAGGTTGATTTAGTCCGTGCAAGTCGGACATACCCTGCCGAAAAAAAACAGGCCAAGTGCGAGTCGGACTCGCGCACCGAGGGTTCATGCACTTTTGTTCATGAATTTACGAGTATAATTTACATGTACGTACTTTTGTTGGCGAACGGCAAACGTAACTTTGTTTTTGGTGGTTTATTGTTATTATCAAAAAAGTATAAAAGTTAGAGAGTTGATTTTATTTTTCCTGTAAAATATACGTAAATGTCTATTGATTATAATTATTTCAGATTTTTCGATCGATAAACTTCGGAGATAAGGGGGGGGGCGGTATTTTTTTCGACAGTTAGCTTAATAAATCAAAAACTATCAGTCATAAAAATAAATAAAAATTGGTTTTAGAATTCACAAGTAACGCCCTTTCATATGATACCCCACTCAATATTGTTACCTCATTTTGAAAATTCAAAGTCCCGGTTTTCCCCCCTTTTTAAATGAAACTTACTCTGTCACTATTACCTATAACTATTCCAAATTTCAAGTCGATAGCTTTGATAGTTACTGAAATAATCGAGTGTGACAGACAAACGGACGGAGAAAGTCTCACCATAAGGGTTCCATTTTTACCATTTTGGTATGGAACCCAAAAAACGTATTTAGTGAATAGCCTAGCAGTAATGTCTGTATGCACGTCTCCAGGGTAACGGCGCCACGTCGCCCGAGTCGCTGGAGATGTACG
Source organism: Coenonympha glycerion (assembly GCA_963855885.1). NCBI lineage: Eukaryota > Metazoa > Arthropoda > Insecta > Lepidoptera > Nymphalidae > Coenonympha > Coenonympha glycerion. The sequence goes on from OY979633.1 coordinate 15,652,601, forward strand.
AGCAGGTGCTCCGCGATATGACGCCGCGCGTCACGTTCAGCAAGTGCAAGGCGTTCGTGCCCTCCTTCCTCGAGGACTGGATCTTCTACCAGATAGCGTTCAAGCACGCCGCCGAATAGCGACCAGCGGCGTTATCGTTCCCACGTCTAGACTCCGAGTGGGGACGCAATGTGAGTTCGAACAGTCGGTGATGCATTGGCGGCGGAAATGTTCTTTCTTTCTGACTTCACGAACGTTGAAAAACATTGGACCGATTCTCCCTAAAGCCACCAATGGACCCTTCTGTCGTCCAATCGGTATGACGCTACCGATTGGATCAGTTAGAATTGAACGTGTGTGGGCGTGGATTGGTTTGGCAGTAACGTTTGATTCCACAATTGAATTTCAATTTTACCGATTGGACCGTGTATGGCGGTCGGCAATCGTCAGTTCAGTAAAATCAAGATTTTTGTCAGTTGTATGCATAGGCTTATTAATCTATGGACGACGGGTGTAATAAAAAATTCATGAAAAAAGTGTCCCAAGAATTCTTTATAAACGAGGGTACATGAGTATTTTTATAAACAAACTAAAACATTGTAATTTATGTCTTAAAACCATTATTATACAGCCTAATTTTCAAACACGAGACTGAAGTATGTCTTTTCGCGTTTTGTATGTCATTAGGTTCGGAGTTCGGACACTTAGCGCTAACCCACAATCCTTAGTTTATAAATCAATGGTTGTATGCAATGATTTTTTAACTAAGGATTGTGGGTTAGGGCTAAAAAGTGTCCGAACCGAATGACATACGAAACGCGAAAAGATGCGATCGCTAATGGTTTTAAGGCATAAATTACAATGTTTTAGTTTGTTTATAAAAATACTCATGTATGATGTACCCTCGTTTATCAAGACACGCGGCAGCGTGTCAAGCCAAGTTCAAGCAAAGGAACTGGCTAGCCAGCGCCAAGAGTAAGTTTACACGAACCACTTGGTGCCACTTTTGACCCTTCTATAACTCAAAACCTATTTAACGTAAACACATAAAACTACGTGTGTTTAATTATATCCATAAGATCATATAGAAGCCCAATTTTCATGAAGCTAGCTCAAACGGTTATAAAGATATGAAGGTCAAAAAGTCGTTAAAATTCATACTGACTGACATATAGTACAAAAACCTAACCTACTTCCAGATGACCTAGAAGGATGAAATTTGGAATCCAGCTCGGTAACTGTGTGTAAGCGTAGGAAAAAATCAAAAAATAAAGAAAAGTCAAAAAATAAGGGGTGTTCCCATACAAACTGACATATAGTACCTAAATCTAACCTATACTTCCAGATGACCTAGAAAGATGAAATTTGAAATCCAGCTTGGTAAGTGTGTGTAAGCGTAGGAAAAAATCTGAAAATAAAAAAAAGTCAAAAAATAAGGGGTGTCCCCATACAAACTAACATATAGTACAAAAACCTAACCTACTTCCAGATGACCTGGAAAGATGAAATTTGGAATCCAGCTCGGTAACTGTGTGTAAGCGCAGGAAAAAATCAAAAAATAAAGAAAAGTCAAAAAATAAGGGGTGTTCCCATACAAACTGAAATATAGTACCTAAATCTAACCCATACTTCCAGATGACCTAGAAAGATGAAATTTGAAATCCAGCTTGGTAAGTGTGTGTAAGCGTAGGAAAAAATCTGAAAATAAAAAAAAGTCAAAAAATAAGGGGTGTCCCCATACAAACTAACATATAGTACAAAAACCTAACCTACTTCCAGATGACCTGGAAGGATGAAATTTGGAATCCAGCTCGGTAACTGTGTGTAAGCGCAGGAAAAAATCAAAAAATAAAGAAAAGTCAAAAAATAAGGGGTGTTCCCATACAAACTGAAATATAGTACCTAAATCTAACCTATACTTCCAGATGACCTAGAAAGATGAAATTTGAAATCCAGCTTGGTAATTGTGTGTAAGCGTAGGAAAAAATCAGGAAATAAAAAAAAGTCAAAAAATAAGGGGTTTCCCCATACAAACTAACATAAAGTACAAAAACCTAACCTAATTCCAGATGACTTAGAAGGATGAAATTTGGAATCCAGCTCGGTAATTGTGTGTAAGCCTAGGAAAAAATCAAAAAATAAAGAAAAGTCAAAAAATAAGAGGTGTCCCCATACAAACTGTCATATAGTACCTAAACCTAACCTACTTCCAGATGTCCTAGAAAGATGAAATTTGAAATCCAGCACGGTAACTGTGTGTAAGCGTAGGAAAAAATCAAAAAATAAAAAAAAAACAAAAAATAAGGGGTGTCCCCATACAAACTGACATATAAGACACGCGGCAGCGTGTCAAGCCAAGTTCAAGCAAAGGAACTGGCTAGCCAGCGCCAAGAGTAAGTTTACACGAACCACTTGGTGCCACTTTTGACCCTTCTATAACTCAAAACCTATTTAACGTAAACACATAAAACTACGTGTGTTTAATTATATCCATAAGATCATATAGAAGCCCAATTTTCATGAAGCTAGCTCAAACGGTTATAAAGATATGAAGGTCAAAAAGTCGTTAAAATTCATACTGACTGACATATAGTACAAAAACCTAACCTACTTCCAGATGACCTAGAAGGATGAAATTTGGAATCCAGCTCGGTAACTGTGTGTAAGCGTAGGAAAAAATCAAAAAATAAAGAAAAGTCAAAAAATAAGGGGTGTTCCCATACAAACTGACATATAGTACCTAAATCTAACCTATACTTCCAGATGACCTAGAAAGATGAAATTTGAAATCCAGCTTGGTAAGTGTGTGTAAGCGTAGGAAAAAATCTGAAAATAAAAAAAAGTCAAAAAATAAGGGGTGTCCCCATACAAACTAACATATAGTACAAAAACCTAACCTACTTCCAGATGACCTGGAAAGATGAAATTTGGAATCCAGCTCGGTAACTGTGTGTAAGCGCAGGAAAAAATCAAAAAATAAAGAAAAGTCAAAAAATAAGGGGTGTTCCCATACAAACTGAAATATAGTACCTAAATCTAACCCATACTTCCAGATGACCTAGAAAGATGAAATTTGAAATCCAGCTTGGTAAGTGTGTGTAAGCGTAGGAAAAAATCTGAAAATAAAAAAAAGTCAAAAAATAAGGGGTGTCCCCATACAAACTAACATATAGTACAAAAACCTAACCTACTTCCAGATGACCTGGAAGGATGAAATTTGGAATCCAGCTCGGTAACTGTGTGTAAGCGCAGGAAAAAATCAAAAAATAAAGAAAAGTCAAAAAATAAGGGGTGTTCCCATACAAACTGAAATATAGTACCTAAATCTAACCTATACTTCCAGATGACCTAGAAAGATGAAATTTGAAATCCAGCTTGGTAATTGTGTGTAAGCGTAGGAAAAAATCAGGAAATAAAAAAAAGTCAAAAAATAAGGGGTTTCCCCATACAAACTAACATAAAGTACAAAAACCTAACCTAATTCCAGATGACTTAGAAGGATGAAATTTGGAATCCAGCTCGGTAATTGTGTGTAAGCCTAGGAAAAAATCAAAAAATAAAGAAAAGTCAAAAAATAAGAGGTGTCCCCATACAAACTGTCATATAGTACCTAAACCTAACCTACTTCCAGATGTCCTAGAAAGATGAAATTTGAAATCCAGCACGGTAACTGTGTGTAAGCGTAGGAAAAAATCAAAAAATAAAAAAAAAACAAAAAATAAGGGGTGTCCCCATACAAACTGACATATAGTACCTAAACCTAACCTACTTCCAGATGTCCTAGAAAGATGAAATTTGGAATCCAGCTCGTTAATTGTTTGTAAACGTAGGAAAAAATCAAAAAATAAAAAAGTAAAAAAAATAAAAAATAAGCGGTGTCCTCATACAAAAAACGACTACCGACTCGTAGTCACACCAGATTATCACACCAGTGTTACAAACAAGATTTTTTTTCTCTTTTGTCACACCAATGATTTTTCTACACCATTTATACCTAACTAGTGCTGTCCTAGTCAGTTAAATTAAAAACCTTGAAATTCCGAATATTTTTAATTTTTTATTTTACGCTTATATGTATTTTTAGCGCAATGTTTCAAGGAAATGTCCTAATGATATTTCACCATTTAAAAGTTTTAGTTGGCAGGAAATGATAAAATTATCTTTATCAGTTTGGTCGATCCTTCTTTTTCTTTCGATATTAATTTCATTTTGGTTGAATAATACTGTTAATAACTTAAGTATGGTTACGTCCCCCCCGATGGATTCCAATCTTGTCGCGATGGGGCGATGGGGGGGCTCAGTAGCCGTGGTTGGGCCCCACGGTGAAGCCAAAAGGAATCCAGGAGGGGACGCTCGGAGTGGGCCTGGAGATGGGCCCGCTCTGGATGCGTCCAAGAGGGGTGCGGGGGACAGAGTTTTCTGTCTCCTGCAGCCAGGAGGGGTCGCGGGAGGCGTGTCGGTGTGTCGTTGCCGCTCGCCCTATCTCCCGCGACCAAACGGTGGCGGAGCCAAAGATCAGATCCGCCGCGGGGTATGGGAGGTCGATGCCTGCGAAGTGCAGGAGCAAGCTTCGCAGGTATCGGCTTACCCGTGCCCACGGCTCCTGGGTGGCGGTCCCGGAGGGTCCGTCGCCTAACGAATAGGCGCCGAGGAGGTAAGGCCGGCTTAGGTGTTTCTGGCAGGCCTTGCTGTTGGAGGGGAGCTCCATGCTCCACCTCGTGGAGGGGCTGCTCAAGCGGCTGGGCACCGGCGGGTTCCCGGAGGTTTGCGCAAGCGTTCCCGTGTTCCCGTCATACGGTGCGAGGAGGAAACACCGTGGGGTTTAGCCGGTAAGAGTCCGGCATAACCCAGCCGCTCCCCCGGGCGACTGGGTATTCATGAGAATTCCCCACGATAAAAAAAAGTATGGTTACGTAATTTTTATTTACATGTTTATTTAATTGGGAATGCCAACATTCACAAACATTGTTGGTTCTGTGCCTTTGACCAACTATATTCCAGTCGGCGATATACTGTTCATCATTTAGCCATTGTCGGGCCATGTATGCTATGAACTGTTTCATCTTTTCCCCGCTTAATTCATTACATTCTATTTTTATGTATTCCCATCCGTTTTTGACGAGTTCTAATGGAGTAAACGGCAATGCCGTACATAGTCCCACAATTCTTTTATGTAGTTTACTTTTCAAACCAATTGATTTAGCTTTTCGCCATAAGCTCTGACAAATTATTAGAAAATGTGGGTACTGCACTAGCAATTATCGTATACATGGTGTGGAAAAATCAGTGGTGTGACAAAAGAGAAAAAAATCCTGTTTGTAACACTGGTGTGATAATCTGGTGTGACTACGAGTCGGTAGTCCAAAAAACTTGTAATACGCGCTAAAAAAACCAGGTTCTTCGTGCCTTAACCAATAATAGTATAAAAGTGAAGTACATATATTATATGAGATTCAATGAATAAATAAATACTTTATACAACTCGTTCGCTATAAGTTTGCCGCTGTCAACTGTCACGCGTTTAGCGATGTCTCAGCCACTCATTTCTAGTTCCAGTAAGAAAACGCTGTACTGACATCATTTGACAGCAGCAAACTTATGTTGTACTAGCTGACCCGGCGAACTTCGTTCCGTCTAACAGTTGATTCTTTAATTTGGACATTGCAACATTAGGTACTTTATTTTTCTATTTTATTTATTATCACTATTATCTCTAACATTCAAGACAGTGTAGAAAATAGTATAGAAAAGAAAACCACGCAGCGGAAACGCAAGAAAAAGCTTTAAACTCAATACCTGCCTAGTTTTCTTTACAAAAAGTAATGATATCCCACCAAAAACATAAATGTAAAAAAGGAGAGCCAAGTTCGAGAGCCGCAAAAAGAATGGAGATCAAAATGAGTGCCAAGTTCTATGTAAAATCGAAAGTATTTATAGGAACAAAAAAACAATATGAACAATTATTAACCTCTATTTCTTTGCTTTATTGGATACCTATAACAATTGCTGTTATTCAAAAATGTGAGATCTTAAAATAGGTTAGATTTGACTTGGCGAGTTTTTATCTGAATTAAAATGTTGTATAACTCTATAAAATGACTGATGTAATGAACTGTGAATGACTTTTTTCGTGAATTTTGTATTACACCCGTCGTCTATAGATTAATAAACCTATGGTTTTATGCGTCTTCGTGCCCGCGATGCCATTTGAGACGCAAAGCTTAAACTGAATGCCACTTCAAAGAACATTTTTAATCGATAGTGTATGGTGTAAATGGACGATCTGTAGATTGGATCAGTCATATCTATGGACGATAAAATGGATGGTCTATGGCTACTTTAAGCAATGATGCTTATTCTGGTTTACGGAATAGATATTATTTAGAGAATCTCAATTATAAACCACACGATCCTTTTGCTGTAGTCTCGCAGGCTGCAATTTGCTTGGCACGGTAACATCTGATGCACCAATGTTGGGTGAAATGTACGTTGACAGTTGGCGTTGTCGATATTTTTGGAAGAATTTTGGACACTGTGAGACTTGAGAGATCATAAAAAATTCTTCCGATATTGCAGCGAAATAATTTTGTGGTTTTTGTTGGGCAACAATAATGTGGCACTTACTTCAATCCAGAAACAAGCCTATTTTGGCACTTCTTAAGAGCGCGTACAAACTATAATATCAGGACAAGATTTGATTTTTATAGTAGTAGATCAAGTCTTAACGACCTGAAATAAAACACACGAATATTACATCATATTGTCGAGAGACTGTATTATTATAAACATAAAAGGATAAACTTTTGTCGATAAAAAAAAATCTCGAAGTTGCATCCAATTTTTTACAATTTTCAATTTATTTCCAATGTTATACGCACTAGAGCGCCAAGATTTAGGATTATAATTCCAATAAATATTACGTAGTACATTTACTATTGATTCCTTTTTAAATTATGTATTTTAAAAGTTATTACAGTAAATTATAAATGGCGTTTATTACGTTCTTATTTCGCGTAATACGCTATGCTGTTTTGTACCAAAATGATGTTTTGCGCATGACAATCAGTCACAATTGCTCCATTGAGACGTGAAGACTGTATTTTTGTGCTCCAGGCTGAAAAAATAGTTCTTTGTATGTTTAATATATAAATTATGAATTATAAATTATTGTATGCGTATCGATAAATTATTTGGAGGTGTTAATAATATAATTGTAAGTATGGCGAACAAAAACAATGAGTTTCAAGTTTATTAAAGCATAAACCTTTCTTTCAAATATCGACTTTCACTCTTTATTTTAAAGCACATAATTAACTAGCACTGTATTCTTTCAAGCAGTGACGGCAGGAGGAAGTATATGCAAAAAAAGACGATCCCGATGAATTATGAGATGAGGGAATAGAGAGTGCAACATGTTCACTATTTTGACACTTTAGTTTGCAAATATTAAATATAGCATCATAAAGTACTTATTAATGATAGTATGTTAATTATTCCTGAGTAAATAAAGCTCAAGATATAATGTGCAATAATAATACTTATGTCAAAATATGAAAAATGATAACATTTCAAATTCATTGTGATACAATGTGAATAGGAATTATATAATTTATTTGTAAGTAATGAATTCTGTGAAAGAGACTCCGCATAAAATATATTTTTGGTGGCTTATTTTTTTGGGTTCCTTCCCCAAAAGGTAAAAGCGGGACCTACTCGTATTACTAACGTTCATCTGTCCGTTTGCTAGTCACCAGGCTGTATCTCTTGAACCGTGATTGTTAGACATATGCTTTTTTTTGCTGTTGCTCGTATAACAATAAATAAAAAACAAAATGAATATTTTTTTTCCTATACAACAAACGTAATTTTTAACCGACTTCAAAAGACGAGGAGGATCTCAAGTCGTCGGAATCTTATTTTTTTAGGGTTCTATACCAAAATGATAAAAATGGAACCCTATTAGTGAGACTTTCTCCGTCCGTCTGTCACACTCGAATATTTCAGTAAGCTATCAACTTGAAATTTGGAATAGTTTTAGGTAATAGTGACCCAAAGTCATTGCGATCATAAAAATTTGAAAATTATTTTTATTTGTTTTAAAAGAGGGGGTAAACCGGGTTCTTGAAATTACAAAATAAGATAACAATATTGAGTGGGGTATCATATGAAAGGGCGTCACTTGTGTATTCTAATACCGATTTTTATTTATTTTTGTGCCCGATAGTTTTTTATTTATCTGTCAAAAAAATACCGCCCCCCCCCCCTTATCTCCGAAGTTTATCGTTCAAAAAATCTAAAATAATTATCATCAATAGAAATAAATGTATATTTTACAGAAAAAATAAAATCATCTTTGTAACTTTTATACTTTTTTAATAACAATAAACCACCAAAAACAAAGTTAGGTTTGTGGTTAGCCAACAAAGGTACCTACATGTAAATTATACTCGTAAATTCATGAACTAAAGTGATAATTTTAATGTTTTACTTCTTTCATAGTATGGAACAGATGTGCAAAGAAACGACGATCTTATAGACAATCGTCCAATTTCGAATTGGAGTACATTAAAACACACTTTGTAATGGCATTAGAAGTCGGTTTTATGAAAACAATTTTTCATTTTATTAAAATAGATAAATAGAAATGTCACAAAAAAAAATATTTACGCTTCGTTAAAAAGATCGCCCCTGGCTGTACCCAGCCAAAAATACTCATCAGACTAGCGGCATTGCTCCGCTGTATTGGGCCAGGAAGGTCCCAAATTGCGAACTAAGATTGACAATTCGTTTTTATAGTAAGGAGCCCGCAGTGCTCGAGCCCGCACGTACTTGACCAATTTTTTATTCTTTATTTAAAAATTCATCCAATTTGTTATAATTTTGAATGCATGAAGCATTAAACAGGGTCGTCGTGTTTTTTAATTTTTTCACTTTTCATGCATTTTTTTTTAAATTTATATTTACAAATAAATTGTCCTAACCAGTCAACTCATCTTTGACCAAAGTCAAAGATTATGTTGACTTCAGATTATAATGACAGCTAATTTTCGCATGAGATAATTACTGTCGTATCGTCGAATATGAAAAGAATAGATTGGTATTTTCATACTCTAAGGGTATTTTATGTGTACGATACGTTTGCAAGGAGGACGTCAATATACAATTAACGTTTAACGTTTAACGTTCATTGTATATTGACGTCCCAAGAAGACCTAAAAGGCTTCGCTGAGGAATACTGTAGCTATTAGAATCATGATCAGATTCAAACATCCCAATGTCTTTTTTAATTTTGTCATGTTTGAATCCGATCATGAATCTAACATTATCGGAATCCAACATCCCAATGTCTTTTGTAAATTGTGTCATTTTTTAAAATACATACCAAAAAATAAAGTTTAATCGATTTTTTTATTTGCATTAAAATGTTTGAAAAAAAGGTATTTAAAATTTTGTATAAAATGTCAAGAATCATTTTTCCAACAACTAGGTGATCTGCAATGCACCCGAATTTATCTGATTATCTTACCTATAGTGATCGCGGTTTTGTTGAGTTTTGTTGACAGTATTTGACAATACACGACTTTTTTTTTGCTTTCCGCCCCCTCTTAATAAACTGCCTAAACTAGTTCATTCCCAAGGACAGTCACTGTTTTTAGAGGTATAGAACTATTTTAGACGTGCTAAAAGTTTCTAACACTGAAGTATTGGCATTTGTTAGTAAGTAAAATTTTATTACATTAGATAACATTACACATAGATTATCTGTGCTGGTACTTTAAATATGTACTGACAGCCCACGGAAAATGTGCAATTTTTTATTGTTTAGCGAGATTCGGTCCACTTTTTTTTCTATGTTAGTGTAATAAAGTTTCTTTTGGTTTAAAATTAGGGTCTTGTTGGATCAGAACGTCAATTGTTTGGACCAATAACTAATGTACTTGTTTCTATATTCATTTCAGTGTTCCTAAACCTACATGATTTTATAAGTATAGGCTCGAGATTGAAGCATTCCTAATCTGAGTATCTAAAATTAAAAATTATACTTAAAATGAATTCATTTACTGCCGTACCGTATTCCAATCCGAGTTATGTGTAAAGTCGCGGCACGTATGTCTAGCGCTGAATGAAATGTGGATGGGATACATACCATGGGATGGGCCGCTTAGATTTCTGAGCAATAACGGTCTCCGCTAGACTTTCATGCCTTTATATAAGTCCTAGTTCTTTTTCTATAAGTGCACATTTTATTTGTTAGCTGAAGTATTGATTTGAAGTGCACATTTTATATGTAAGCTGAAATATTGTTTTCAATTGCACGTTTTATATGCAAGCTGAAGTATTGTTTTCAAGTGCACATTTATTATGTAAGCTGAAGTATTGTTTTCAAGTGCACATTTTATATGTAAGCTGAAATATTGTTTTCAATTGCACATTTTATATGCAAGCTGAAATATTGTTTTCAAGTGCACATTTATTATGTAAGCTGAAGTATTGTTTTCAAGTGCACATTTTATATACACAGTAAGCTGAAGTATTGTTTTCAAGTGACATTTTATATGTAAGCTAAAGTATTGTTTTCAATTACACATTTTATATGTAAGCTGAAGTATTGTTATCAATTGCACATTTTATATGTAAGCTGAACTATTGTTTTCGAGTGCACATTTTTACACCCTTTACAAATACTTGGTAAAATAGTATTAAGCACAATTATTGGAATTACATTATGTAGCCTACCCATTAGGGCTAGCGCTTTTTTTTTAATATAGGAAAATTGATATTATTGACCTTTCAGTAATTAATAAGATTTTTAAATAAATAATAAATATGTAATTTCGATGTTAGACGTATTAAATACGTCTTCCCTTGCAGAGCAGGGGCTGATTGTGCAAAAAAAACGTAGTCATCTTAAGAACTAACTTCGGCAAATTATTAAATTTATCGCACCCGACGTGATTTGAACCCACGTCTCCCAGCTATCGCGGTTGGGTTCTCTGCCACTGAGCTATGGGAGCAATTGCCGTTGAGACTATATATTCTTGAGACTATAATTTCGATATGCATTCTAATCAATCCTTAGCCAGATTTATTTTGATATGTATTTATGAATGTAAAATAATTCTTAAAAAAACGGTCAAGTGCAAGTTGGACTCGCGCGCCGAAGGTTCAGTACCACTACAGAAAAAGTATTAAAAGCATAAAAACATTTTTTTTACCGAAACGAACTTAACTTTATTTTTGAGGTTTATTGTTAATATAAAGAAAGTATAATAGATAAAGACTTGATTTATTGTTTTTGAAATACTATAAAAATATAAATTATTTTACGCATATTTCGATAGTAGAAACAGTTACTGTCTTGTCAATGTAATTAATGTGGCATTATTATTTTGTTGTGACCATTTTTTCTCATATTATTTGATAAAGATTTTTTACATATTTTGTTAATTTTTTTGATGCTTGGTTAAGTAGTGAATTTAGGCTGTGGCTGTAACATGTAATGATGTAGGAATTATATCAATAAAAGAAAAGAACTTAAATAGTATTTTTTTCCCAAAGATTTATATTCCTAATACGAAAAAATTGTTCCTAATCCAAAAATATTTTAACCCTAAGTCATTTGAGTATAATATCTTGTAATTTGTAATGTAGTCAACGGAAAGAGACGAGGCTCGACATTTCTACTAGATTTCTGTTGACTGTAGGTACTATTAGTTGTGATTGCTTTTCTGTACTAACAGTATTTTATAAGTATTTTTTTGTCTAGTTTTAGTAGCGTTTTCTGTCAGAGACCCTGTATTGATTTGTGCTTGTTTTACCAATAAAACTATTTCAATACTTAATGCTTTTATTATTCCACTGCATATTTTATTGTCCCTCTAATCTCTTTAGTACTCCTATTTAAAGGTTACCAAAATATGTAAAATAAATGAATGAAACCAAAATTGAAAACATATTCTTAAATATTTAATTGGGTAATCACAATAATATATTTATAGTTTACATTTATAAAATCGGGATCATCATAGTTATACAAAGAAAAAAGAATACATTTTTATAAGTGGAGATATTTTTGAGACTACTTTGCAGTTTACTTTATTGTTATAGTGCTTCACACACTAGATATAATTTCATAATTGAAAAGTGTATCAAAATTAACGCTGCCAACGGGATTCGAACCCGTGAGTCGTGACCACCACCTGTCGCGAATGACCGCTCTTCCAACTGAGCTATGGTAGCAAATACTGTTGGCACGATAATTTCGATACACATTGTTTTTCCAGGCATAGGCCGACCGCGGAGTCATCTTTGCAGTCATAAATTAAAATGAAATGACTGAACTGACTTGTTGGTTATCGATTCACGTAACGCATCGACATCGACATCGAGCCTCGACAACAGGGGGGGCGGACCAAAATTTCTTGGTTTCACCCACAAGACAGGCTGGATACTCGTAACCTGTGAGAACCAGAGCAGCAAAGACTGGCTTGTGGGTGAAATCTCAAGATGTAAGCCGTGGCCTGAGGCAAACCTTTCAATAATGGAAGACAGTGAATTGCCCAGGCCGGTAATTGCAACGGTCCTGATTCCGATATCTGAGGTGTCGTCCGTCTCTAGGGCGCTAAATTTAATCAGATATCAGAATGAGGGCCTTTACCCGGAGCACTGGAGAGTTCTCCATGAAAAGGCCGATGAGACGGGCACTATTGTGGCCCTCTCTCTAGATGAGGCATCAGTGGAGACTCTCAGGGCTACTGATTTCCGTGTAACCCTAGGATTCAGGAAGATCATCTTCAGAATTAGGGGGGAAAAACAAAACCCTACTTCAGGGGCAACCGTGTGGAGAAGTGTCTTGTAGAAGGCAAATACAACCTCGCTCTCATTCAAGAACCCTGGGTCTCCGATTCAAAGATTCTAGGCCTAAATACTGGGGGTAAGTTATTATCCAATAGTAACAGTTGTAGGCCTAGAGCATGTATAGTGTTTGGCAAAAACATTAACTTTCTGCCTGTTCCAGAGCTATGTACTGATGATCTGGTAGCGGCCTATGTTAACATCAACGGGTGGGGGGGACGTAAAGTCATTTTCTGCTCAGCGTACCTACCCGGTGATGAAGCAAATCCAGCGGCACAACTACTTCCGGTGGTGGAGTACTCCCGGAAGCACAACGCGGAGCTATTGGTGGGATGCGATGCAAATGCCCATCATGTAACCTGGGGGAGCAGTGACATCAACGATAGAGGTGAGCGTCTTTATGATTTTCTCCTTGCCAACTGCTTCCAGCTCTTAAACACAGGCAACACACCGACCTTCGTTACAAGAGCAAGACAGGAAGTCCTAGACATAACTTTTGCAACCACCAATTTGGCCAGGTACATTGAAAACTGGGAGGTTAGCAACGAGATTTCTATGTCAGACCACAGACACATAAGTTTCGGCTTAAGGTCTTCTCACAACATAGAAACCTTTACCTACAGGGACCCTAGATGCACCTCTTGGGATGAGTATCACAACAATCTCAAGAGCAATTTAGAGTTAGTCCCTAAAAGTATAAGATCTCTCGAGTGTCTTGACTTTGCGGTGGAGGCTGTCACCAGAGGAACTGTAAGTGCTTTTGAGGACAGCTGTCCGCTCAAAGTGAAGACCACGAAGCAGGGAACTCCGTGGTGGAACTCGAGGCTAAAAAGACTTAGAGACAAAACACGGAAACTATTCAATAGAGCCAAAGTCACCAAGGAATGGGACAACTATAGGAAGGCTCTTACTGAATACAGCAAGGAGATTAGGAAGGCTAAGCGAGCCTCATGGAAGAGATTCTGTGAAGAAATTAACAACCTGCCTCAAGGCGCTAGACTTCACAGAACGCTAGCTAAAGCCAAACCCAATCAACTTGGGCTCCTAAAGAATCCAGATGGCTCTTTCACATCAAATGAGAAAGAAACCTTAGAACTATTAGCCAAGACCCACTTTCCAGGAGCGGTCACTAACAACGCTGGAAGCAACGTGGCAACCTCTCCACGCCGCCCTAAACAGGAGGATTGGAAAAGGGCCGCAGTAGTCTTCAGACCTGGTATAGTGGGGTGGGCTATCAGTTCTTTCAACCCAAATAAAACATGTGGTATTGACGGTATTACTCCTCTTCTCCTGCAGAGAGGAGCCCCGCTGCTGATACCACACCTGGTCAGGATCTTTCGGGCTAGTTACGCCTGGGGATACATACCAGAACAGTGGACCAAGGTCAAGGTCATCTTTATACCAAAAGCCGGGAAAAAGGACTACGCTTTGCCGAAGTCCTTTAGACCCATAAGCCTTTCATCGTTTCTTCTCAAAACGATGGAAAAGGTGCTTGACTGGTATATAAGGGATGTGTTTCTCATCGAGAGACCCATACACATCACCCAGCACGCCTACTGCAAAGGCAGGTCCACAGAAACTGCCCTGCTCAGCCTGGTTGACAGGATTGAAAAGGCGCTGGAAGACAAAGAAATTGCACTCTCTGCTTTCCTGGACATCGAGGGAGCATTCGACAATACTCCAATCCGCACTCTGGTGGGCGGTCTAGCCAACAAGCAGGCCGATGGGACAACCATCAGGTGGGTGGAGGCGATGCTCTCTAATAGGAAAGCCAACATTGAATTAAACAAATTCTCTATTGAGGTGCTCACCACGAGGGGCTGTCCGCAGGGGGGGGTACTGTCACCACTTCTGTGGACACTCGCAGTGGATGATTTACTGTATAAGATGGCTGACTTGCGCATTGATACTCAGGGATATGCTGATGACCTGGTTATTACTGTGCGGGGTAAATGTCAGGATACCCTCTCCCATGTTATGCAGCGAGCGCTCAACACTGTTGAAAAATGGTGTACAGAGAATGAACTCACAGTAAACGCTGACAAAACTGTGTTAATTCCGTTCACAAGGAAACGAAAGCTGGATAAGCTACGTTCTCCAAAACTGAACAACATCAGCATACCGTTCTCGACCGAGGTCAAATACCTGGGAGTAACTATTGACCAGAAGCTGACCTGGAATCCTCACGTGGACGGTGTGCTTCAAAAAGCAAAGATGGCATTGGGCATTTGCAGTCGGCTAGCAGGTAGCAGATGGGGCATGAAGCCCAAGATAACCTTCTGGCTCTACACAGCCATTGTAAGGCCGATAGTTTGTTATGCCTCGGTGGTCTGGTGTAATAAAGCGACGCAAATAACAACCCAAAATAAACTAGGCAGCCTACAGCGTACGGCCTGTCTACTCATAACAGGAGCCATGGGCACCTCTCCTGGAGCAGCCCTGGAAGCTATCCTAAATCTTACTCCCCTCCATCTTCACATAAAGAAGGAGGCGCGAGCTAGCATGTACAGGCTGACCAGTCAGGGAAAGGTGAGCTGGCTCTCTCAAGCCCTGAGGAACATGCAGAACTCAATACTTGAAGTTCCTGTTTTAGGGATGCCTACGGATGCAATGCCCCTAAAACTTGACTTCAAAAAATTCTACTTGGTGGAGATTTCCAGTAGAGATGACTGGCTTGAAAACCGGGTCTCTTGGAAACCGGGCAGCCTTAAATGGTACACTGACGGCTCCAAGTCAGGCAAAGAAGTAGGATGTGGAATCTATGGAGAGACAACCAAGGTAAAATTATATCGCAACCTGGGTGCTCATGCCTCCATATTCCAGGCAGAAGTTTTCGCCATAATAGACTGTGCTGAAACTTGTCTGCAAAGAGACTACAAAAACAAAACTATATACATCCACTCGGATAGCCAAGCGGCTCTCTCGGCCTTGTCTTCTGAGAAACTTAACTCAAAGCTGGTCGAAAACTGCAGGAAATCGCTGAATGCCCTGGCCGCAAGTAACAGGGTCATTCTAAGGTGGGTTCCCGGTCATACAGGGATCATCGGCAACGAGAAAGCTGATGAACTTGCAAAAACAGGCGCAAAGGGGAAGCAGATAGGCCCTGAACCTGTCTGCGGCATACCCAAAAGCCTGGCGCAATTAACCCTGATGATTGAATGTCGGTTTAATCTAGCCTCGCGCTGGCATAAGCTAACAGGCATGGACCATTCAAGGGCACTAATAAAACCCTTCAATGGAAAATCAGCCTCTGAGGCCCTAGCACTCAACAGGAAAAAACTGTGCATCTTAGTAAGGGCGCTTACAGGGCACTGTGGACTCAATCAACACATGTATAACCTGAAGCTAACGGATACAGACATGTGCAGACTCTGCAATGAGGCGGCGGAAACGCCACTGCACATAATCTGCTCCTGCCCAGCTCTGATGCATAAACGTAGCATCATTCTGGGGAAGCACATACTAAACTCTAATGATGCTAAACTTCTTTCAGCCAAGAAGCTGCTGCTGTTCCTGGCGGCAAATACTATTGGCTGGGAGCTTTAATTGGCGGCGTCACAATAGATCGAGGACGGTCAAAGTGACAACCACAACTACCGCCGAAACTGGAAGATACTGGAAGAACGCATCGACTACATTTCGTATGTGAAATGTTTAAAAAGATCATGACATTTACCGTATATTATGAGCGGACGATATTAAACCAAAATCATTTGTTGCGAACATTGAAAAATTGAATGTAGTTCAAACGCAACATGGTCGAGAATCGTGAAATAAAATTTACTATGCGCGATAAGTTTGAAGGATTGTATTCCATGTATTGAAATATACAAATTCAATTTTACACTACGAATAGATATGAAGATAATTTTTCAGTATTTATTTTTAAATTTATTTCTTGATTCACATCGCCCAATGTGAGAAACGTTACGTAAATCGTCTGATTTTACTTGAAAAAAAAATTATATAACAAGCAATATAACATACTAAGAAATGGCAATTTGCAGTTGTTTAAATACTCAAAAGTTTTTAGTATATCCTCTTTTAATTTGATTAAGGTTAAATGATTGTTTAAAATAAACGGAACTAAGCAACAGGCAATAATCTAGCGATGTATAAAATTGATTTAAACAGTGAAAAAGTTTCTAAACAGCCTTAAGCTTAAAAAAAATATCTCTGTACAACATTATTCAATGGACTCCAGTATTCGTTTGCACATTAGATAAATCTGGGGTTTGATTGCGTATGAAAAACTTATTCATCGTTATCGTAATCGTTTACAAGTTTTGCTCCAATTAGCAGACCCCTTTTTGGTACCTATACCTGTGGTACTGGTTCCAGACTCCAGAGTTATCTAAACGCGCAAAGTATAGCAAAACAACTGAAATTTCAAATTATACACCTGCTTTTATCAGATGGGCAAAATATATTCATGATTAATAATTATTAGGATTGCTATATGTAATATTTAGTCGCGATTGAAGATTTCAGAAATCAATTTAGTGGTGGCGATTCTGTTTTAGAAATTCTAAATTTACCGCGTCTAAAAATCTACTAACCCTTACTTTAACCGTTGAATAAAGTCGAATTAAGGGCGATGGGTACCATCCGGGCGCGAAAATTCAAATTTTATTTAGTTTTTCGCTCATAGTGGGCTAATTATACATCGAAGGCTAATGGCAATGAGTTTTGCGGGCACAGAATTTATGCATCTACATGTTTTTAATAAAAACTCTGATCAACAATACTCATTTACATCATATTGGTTCCCGATAGCTTAAAATCTGGGAAACTGCAAAAAATTATCTTTCGGGAACCAATATGAGATGAGTGGGAACTTTCGAGCAAAGTTTCTATTAAAAACATGTAGATGCATAAAAAGTAGGCCCGCAAAATGCATTGCCATAAATCTACAATGTGTAGTTAGTCTAACTACTTTTTTCGTGGAAAAATCTACTGTCCCTCCCCGTTTAAGTTAAACTATGTATTAAGATTATTTATTGCAGACAAATGTTATCCCATTTTACAGACACTTTTACAAAAAGGGAAAGTTATTTTAGACACGATTCTACTGCTACTACTTTTAGAAGTAGATACTGAAACAGAATCAATAACAATGTTTTGTGATTCAATATAATCATTTTACTCGTAACTAGTTTCTCTTGGGTTACTCTCTTAACCCATGAAATTATTGAAAAAGCCCTTCTTATCGCTAGTTAACTTGAAGGGAACCTCTATGAAAAATAGAATATTTAACTTTCTAGGTCCAATCAGACTGAAGTGGATAAGGAAATAAGACAAAACTTTTCTCTTTTTCCATTTCTTTGGATTCTTGTTTTCATAAATGTGAGCGGATGTATAGCAACCATAATAACCATAATCTTTTATTACATTAATCATGACCTCTTTCGCCCACACCGCTTGTGTGTACGCTTCGTTGTCGCTATTCCGCCTGCCGCAGCTTCGCGAGCCGCTGAGTCAGCTCGTCCTGCTCCTGCGAGACCACGGTGGACGCGCCCACCGACGTGCTCGGCACACCTGACGGCAGCTCCATGTTTAGCTCCAGACTGGAAATAAATAAATATATAGTGGACAACATCACATACATTGCTCCGATTCCTTAGTAAGTAGCTTATGCACTTGTGGTAAGGAAATCAGAAACAACGAAGGTGTGGTACCTTCGTTGTTTCTGATTCACCCAGACCCGAGACAATGTATAAAACTTATTTTTCTACATTGCCCCGACCAGGGATCGAACCCGGAACCTCAGAGACGGCGGCGCCTAGAAAACCGGCACGCTAACCACTCAACCACGGAGGTCGTCATATAAATGAAAGATTGTTGAAGAGTACTAGTATGGTATTGTACTCATAGGAAATAAGGAACAGTATTTTAATGATTTGAACCCATGACTATGACTGTAATTCAATATTATGGAGTCCTCTTGTATGAAAAACATCTGTCAGGATTTTTCTTCCTAAACAATGAAATGTTCAAGTTCAAACAATGTTTTCAAAGGCCATTATGGTGGGCAATGGCTCCAGAGATTGGGAAGGGCCATTTTATAAAAGGAACTTATGCACTAATATGGCATTAGGGCATAAGCTCCTTAGGTAAGAACTATCTGCATACTTAGCTAAATTAAATAAAATATTTAAAAAACAAACTTTTATACACCAGTTTATCAATTTTCTCCCATCAAACTCTGTCATTAGAGACCCATATAGTAGGAGTGTTAAAAATGACTCATCCACCATTTTAGGTGTACTGGCATGTTGTGTGACAATCATTCGTCAATGAGATGTCAATGAGTGACTTTTGACTAGCGAGCGATTGACCAAATTCTGTTAATAGCACAACAAGAGGTTCAATTATGCATCATTCGCGATTGTCAAAGGCTTCAATAAAAATTCCATCATTCGCATTGTTTAATTTGTGTCTGTTGACAGTAATTTTGTCCTTCAATCACATATAAATTAACATTCGCGAATGATCTTTTCTTTCTCTGGGGCTTTCTTTTTATAGTTAACTCAAGCAAACAAGCGGGCGAGTCATCTGATGGTAAGCGATCACCACCGCCCATGAACATTTGCAGCACCAGAGGAACTGCAAATGTGTTGCCGGCTCTTAAGAATTTTTTTTTTATCAGCCCCTTGAATAACCCCATGTTATAGTCTTGAGGGAACACTGCTTCTGGTAGGTTGTTCCGGAGTTTGTATGTGTGTGGAAAGAAAGATCTGGCATACCAGGCAGTCGTGGATTGCCAGCCATCCAGATGGAATGAATGGAATGATCCAGATGGAATGGATTTTAAATTTAAAACCAAAAACTGCATACCCAGCCTCGTCTGCGACTTGTTGCAGCAAGTTGTCAACATCGCCCTGCGGCACTGTCGTGGTGGTAGTAGTGGACATAGCGTTCTCCATGTAGGACGACTGCACGTCAAGGTCCTCCGACTGGCTCTCAAACTTGTCCATCAGAGTGGATATCTTCTCAAGGTTCATAGACTTCATCGCTGCATCCATTGCTTTTACTACTCCCGCCATTGAATTTGTGACCTAAAAGCAAGAAATTATCTGATAAATAAATCCTGACTCATAGCAGTAGTTTCCAGATAAATAAAATAAAAATCATTTATTTTGACCTCACGATCATATTTTAGTAATCACTCTCAACTCAAAGCCTAATCTAGTGTTTGTATAACTTGCTATCTTATCCTTAACCTAATAACTAAATAGTACATAGTTAAAAACATTAAAGTCGCAGCCTGAGATTTTAGCCACCACTAATTTGATTAATATTCATAATTACTAGTAATTGTTGTCAGCAGTTTTGCCTGCATGAATTTCGATTTTTACATATCCCATTGTAATTAGTCAACTTTAATTTATAGTTTATTTTTGAAAATTGAATTCTTGTCGAGCCCTTTTAATTTAATGGTATAGAACTAAATTGTAGATTATCTCTAGCCCATTTAAGTCTTTTTCCAAATCTGCTCCAACATGACCACACATCTGAAGGAAGTGTGTATTACCTTTCTCAACGCTAAGCATCAGGACTGGAAAACAAGGCCAAACCCCTCCTACACTTACACCTATAACAGGAGTGGTCAGCTCTACTGCTGCTCCTGCGTCTGGGTTTTTAGGGTTCCATACCAAAATGGCAAAAATGGAACCTTTATTTTAAACTAAATTTGGTTTTGCCAGCCACATCCGTAAGGCACGCTAAAACTTAAAGCCAAAGTGTAGCCATTGACGGATACGTCATGGAGGATCATCACCATCATCATCATTACCTTTCTAGTTGTGAGGGCAGTCTGTACTCTGCTAGACACAGCGTCCACTCTCGCCGACATGCGCAGGTAGTTGATGGCTTGGTTCTTCTGTCGTATCGCATTCTCGGCGTGTATCCTCGCGACCTCCATGTTGCCCTTCTGTATAGCCTTCTTGGCTTTCTCCTTCTCCAATTTCTCCTCCTTTTCGCATTTTTTCGAGTTCCTCTCTAACTCTTTTACTGCGAACTTTAAATTAAATAAATGCTCTGATAATATGTTAAGGAAATAAGGTTTAAAAGTTATGTGGAAAGTAACTTTTAGTGAACCCAAGAAAAGGAATCATTAGTGTGTAACTTGAAGTATCTTACAATCTAAAGTATAGGTTATCATTAGTATTTTATTTTGTAGCAATATAAATAATTGTTAAAAAGTAAGTAAACATGACAACTTTAAAAGGATACTCTCCATCGCAGTTGAAGACATTTCGTTCCCCAGTTTGACGGTTTTGTAAGAACTTGTTTGTTTATAAAACACAGGCTTTAGCCTATTTAACAACGACTATGATGTAACTTGTAACAGCACAAAAATCTTAGTATTAAATTTGAATATTAAGAAATTGAATTGATTTTGAGTAATTATTTTACAAGATGAGTCACAGTTTTTAATCACAGAAATCACACAGAAATACCCAAAGAGTATATAATCACTACGTTTGAAATACCTACAACAATCAACACCGAAGTTCGAACTTGACAGTTGACAGTTGACACTGACAAGTGTCCTTTAAAGTTAGTTGTTAATGTTGGTATTATGATTTATGACGTCATGTAAAGGCTGGATAGATGGGCCGATGTAGTTGGATAAATAACAACAGCTAGACTTTCTGTAATTAAATGTTGATAAGTTTTCTCTTAAATAAGTATATAAGTATTTTAATTTCCTCAGGGAGTGAATAAGAAAATTAATTATATTTATTTTAATTGTTATTGATTTATATTTAATTTATACTAATACCAAGGCTTTTTTTGTTAACTTGAACACAAAGCCTTGGTACGAGTATCCGAACGCCGTATTACTCTATGGATCATTTGTCTATGCCATAGAACTTTTATAATTTGTAAGTTGGTACAACCTTTTAGCCTTTCTGTCAACATAAAAATTAAAAACAAAAAATGTCATTCAAGTCTGAATTTGGATTTGGAAGAGAGGATACGAAGTTGGGATTGGCGAGGAAATAATCTGGAAAAATTAAAGAAATCCTATTAGTTACTAATTTGCAAATATCTGTTTTAAAATTTTAGTGGTCCTTTCCTAATAGTAGACTTATTATTTTTATATTTTGCTTAGTTTGTGCCAAATTCAATACGAAAATATTCATTGAAACAAATCGGTAAAGGACGTTTGTTGGGCGTAAAAAGAAAATGGCGTGCGCTACTCTCAAAAGGAATTTTGACTGGGAATCTTCAATGGCCCAGCTGCCTGCGAAAAGACGAAGATGTGCTCCATTTGCTGCAAGCCCTAGCACAAGCCCTGGACTTAAAATGTCCGAAAGTAAAAGTTCAGTGTTCGGCGAGACCGTTAGTGCACCTGCAAAACTGACCCCAGGTTTGTTTATTTTTGTTACATTATTTTGAGAAGATAATTATTGATTTCATAGTGTAGGTTTTCCACTATTTGCTAAACCTGTAAATCAGTTACATAGAGAGATCATGATATCTCAATTTATTGGAGATCGTGAATCGTGAATATTATTTTTATCGTGCTAGAGTGAGACGAAAGATTTGTGATGACCGTTGGCTATAAATCATAATGGCTTTGTCACTTTTTTCTGTAATTTTACAAAAAAGATGCTCAGGAAAGAAGCTAGTTTTGTATTCCATGAATTCGAAAAGTTATACCTTTCATACAATCTAGTATCTACATATTATTACTATACTGACTGCAGTGACTGCATTTTTGATGATCTAGCTCAAGCTTGCAAAATGTAATTCGTCGAAATTATTTGCGAAGCGGTTTAATTCTACAATTGTGCATTATTTAACATGCATTTTAGTCACGTAAATCGAGATTTAACTTGACCTAAAAAATACTGGTATGTACTTACGTATTCGTAATTTTTGGAACAAAAAATATTTTTACTATGTAAACAGCTGCTTATTACTATAATGTTGTGTAGTGTGAATATTTAACTGTGCATGTTTGAATAATCAACAAATGTTAATAATATTGATTTATTCATCAATGATTAAAATATACAATTCTTGCTTTGTAAATCAATTATCATGGTGCCCTTGCCATTGTTTCCATGCCTTGGTCTACTTTGACTGTGGATTTATGTCAAGTTCTTGGTACTGTCCTCTTAGAGTAGCGTATTTTGTCATTGGGTCAGACCTTTTTCCTAGGTTAGAAGTCAAATGACAAATAAACATACATCTCACTACCGAATCTGTATAGTAATAAATTAATAGCTGAGAGTGTTTTAAGTGAGGTTCAGATTAGCAAAAAAACTTGCAGAAGTTGACTTCTGAAAGCTATTTCAAAACACAGTAAACAATCGTGTCAAGCTCACTAAATAATAAAGAAGAAATAGTTTTTAGAAGTCAACTAGATACCTAAACATCTAAACCTTGCTTAACCAAACTAATTATATCTCAATTTAGAGTATGATAAATAGTTTATGTCCTATTCTCAGACCTACCAAATAAACACAAACAATTTCATGAAAATTGGTTAAGCTGTTTTGCAGGAGTTTGTTACTAACAACACTGTGAGAACTTTACATATTTGAGACTATAAGTGAGGTTTAGATATGGAAAAGACTTGCATTGTTGACTTCTGAATAGGCAAAAGTGTCAATTCTGTTGTGTAAAATCTCTAAACTAATTTGACCTTTCCACAGGAAGCATTTTGAAAAAGATGCATCATTTTAGTGTAGTGAGATTTTGTACATTGGCACCATCCAATTTAAATTTAAGGGGCACATGAATGAATTGGCTATTACTATAAAAAACTTTTAAGATATGGCATTGCAGAAGTAATCTTATATGAACTCTACCTTCAGACTTCGATGCTCCCTTTTGCTTTGTGGTGAACCTCCTTTGAGATATAGTGAAAATAAAACTCTACCTTCAGGGCCATTAAGCCCAAAATACTCTGTTTTCACCAAAGTGGGGATAAGAGATGTATTTTTAACAACTAATCCACACATCTATCTCAAATAATTCCCTCAATTCCTCTTAGCTTAGCCTGACCCACTCCACTTAATTTTTTGCCACCATCGAGAAAGTGGAGTGGCAGAGTGCTTCATTTCACGTCACCTTTTCCCTGCACCTTGCAGACTGAGTTCTGTGTCCGGGTGTGTGTTTGTCTCTGCTATGCATCTCGCATTGGGAAAATAACTAGTCGGCTTCATAGCACATCTCATCTCCTCTTTGGTGGTAACTGGGCTTAAGTGTGGTAGCAAGATATTGTGTTAGTATAAGGTGTAAGATACAGGGGTCGAAACAAGTCAGTAAAGTCAGTAAAAGTCAGTTATTTTGATGTCAGTCAGTAAAAGTCAGTTTTGCGTAAAAAAAAAAGTCAGTATTTTAGCATGTTGTCGGCAATATGTAATGTAGGACGTACTCATATAGCGTTACGAGAGCACTCTGCGCCCAACAAAAAAATATAATACATAAATTTTCGAACTTTTCACAAACTCAGGTCAAGAGTGACTGATGAGACTACGAAAGTACGATGATATTCGCAATCACAGTTATTAATGCTTGATATCTTTTTAAGGGTTCCATACCAAAATGGTAAAATTCTATGTGTTTATCATCCTACTCGATTTTTTCAGTACTGACTATTAAAACTATCTTCACGAAATTTGACCCAACATCATTGACAAAAAAAAATTAAAAATTATATTTATTTTTACTTAAAAAGGGGGAAAATTTCAAACTGAGATAAAATATAATACTTATGTGTGGTAAAATTTGAAAGAACTACGTGTAAATTCTTAAAACAGATTTTTTATTCAGGTATTTTATGCCTGATACTTTTTGATTTATTGGGTAAACTGTCAAGAAAAAAATTCGTTCCCCCTGAAAAAGGTCAGTAAATGGTCAGTAAGTTTGAAAATTTTGGTCAGTAAATCAGTATTTTTGACACCGAATTCTGTTTTGACCCCTGAAGATACACAATCAGTAATTACAGTAGAACCTGCTTAATATGATCACGCATAAGATTTCTCGCAAAATACACTTAGACATATTTTCATACATTTCATAACACTTAATACGCTTCCTCGCTTAAGACGCGTTTTTGGTAGGGTCCCTGTGAAATCGTCTTAAGCGGGTTATACTGAAACTGTTATTAACGATAAATTTATGGACCCTCATGAGTGTGTAACATTTCAGAGCGCATGGCGCAGGAGATCTGCGATGAGATCACGCGACTGCACCGCCGCCGGCAGCTGCGCCTGGCGTCGGGCGCGGCCGCGTCGTGCTCGTCGTCCAGCGGCAGCGAGGGCGACTCCTCGCCGCCGCACCGCTCGGCGCACGCCGCCCGCCAAAAGGTGCACCGTCGCGCACTGTTCACATTCAAACAGGTACACTAGAATACTTATAGTCCACTTGTGTTATGCCAGACTGCAGTAGACCACATCAAATTACCATGTTCTAGGACTCTAGGTCATAAACAACACTGTTGCTACACAGTGGAGCATGGACTACTTTATATAAGCTAGCTCACCTGCTCCTGCTTTTTCTGGTAGAAACTAAACTAATTCTTTGGAAAAATCCTTAGCCGTCCTACATCTAAGAAAACCTTTGCAAAATTTCAGCAAGGACCAATTATTTGTGCTTTACAATGACGACTCAAGACTTATTTTTCAAAGCTACTGCAACAACTCTTTCAGATCATTGGTGACTGAACATCATATGTGCATGTTTCAGGTGCGGCTCATATGTGAGCGCATGCTCAGCGACCAAGAGGCGGCGCTGCGGGCCGAGTACGAGACCGCGCTCAGCAACAAGCTCGCCGAGCAGTACGAGGCCTTCGTGCGCTTCAACATTGACCAGGTAACTTGCATCTGTCATATACAGGGCTCTCGTGGCACTCCAATGACATTATCAGGGGGGCGTTGTTATAGAAAAAAGGCAGCCAGAAAATAAAATTTCCTCAATTTTATTTCCATTTTAATTTTATTTTAGTTAATATTAAGCAAAAAACAATACTATTAAATTGAAATCTTTCCTTAAAATATCCTTTTTAATAAATTAGTTCTAGTATGGATTTTCCTTATGCCTTTTCTTCATTATAAAGAGAACCTCTATGCAATATTCCATTTTACAAGGTCTAAGGAATGGATCTGGGTAAAGATGAGTCACCCAGTCAAGACAGCACAACATGTAATGCGTGGGTAATAGACATACCTGAACAGGGCGGAAAATGTTGCCAGTTTATCAATGCCGAAAATGCTTTTTTGTCACCAATAATAAGGCTCGTCAGCCACCTGAATTTTTTTGACAGATGGCGCTACTGTTTGCTTGTGCATACAAGGTTCGAATGCAATAATAATGCTCTGAAATCCTGAGGTTTGTTATCTGTGTCGTGGGTGTACGTTGCAGGTGCAGCGCCGGCCCCCGCCCACGTGCACGCCGCACGGGATGGACGCGGAGCACCACATGCACCAGGACCTCGTGCCCAGCTGTGAGTGCCGCTTCCTTATTAACCTTGACAACCTCCTTGGCACAGTGGCTACAGCGGTCCCACCACAGACGTTAGGGACAACGAGAGATTGTAGGGAGCTCAAGACGTGCGTGAACAAGTACCAGTCGGGTGTCCTCTCGCGTTTCAGCCCAAGAGTTAGTGAGGGTGACTTAGCTCTGAACTCACTTTAACTGAAACATTACATATTGTTAAATAATATGGCACATTACATATTGTTAAATAATATGGCAGTCAGTCAGTACTTACGTCTCTCATTTTTATCGTTTGTAAAGCTAGTTTGTAGGCTAAGTATCACTTACTTCGGGACTTATGCACTGATGGTGAAAACTATCAAGTATAATGAAAATTATTAATAAATGACTTATGACTTATAAATAAAGTAAAAATCGGTTTAAAAATATTGCGTTTCCATCGGGACATCATTACTCACAACTCTTCCTTTCATGTTGATGTCATGTCAATCATTACTGAAATAAAGGTTGTGACACACAGAAGGACAGACGTCATAACAAAGTGATCTTATAAGGGTTCTGTTTTGTTTCTTTTAAGGCATGGAACCCTAAAAAGAAATGTAATAATAATTGAGTGAACAACCCTATTATAATTGGCCAGAAATACAGATGTGTATGTCTTTTCCACATTCTACTGTGTGTATGTGTGTAGGTACTAGAAAAAGTAACCATGCTGATCAGTGTATTGTTTCTTGTTACAGATCTTTCCTAATACAACAGCAAAGCTGATATGCGGCGCAGCAATATCAAGACAAACATATTTTGGTATATGTGATAACACGCGGGAATAGTATAGATTGTCCTAATCATTGGATGATATTATGTAACTAACGTGATGGTGGAATTTAGCCTGTGTCGATATCATAAATATTACAACTGCAAACTTCACTTGACATATTATCTAAAAATTATAATATTCTTTTCAAATTGCTGCTCATTCAAGACGGCACTGATTTATAAAAAAATTTAAACCCTTTATTTATCTTTTGATGGAATTTTGGTAAAATATTAATCTTAATCAAAGCCTTTGACTTGCGAATACTCGTAATCTAGCGCAAACGCGTCCCGTACCGAAAAAATTGGTATTGGTAGGGTAGTTGTACATAATGTATGTGTTATATGGTTATGTTGTGTGGGCGTGTAGATTGGCATGACAGTATACCTAGCATGGCAATCCACAGCTCCACGGTCACTTCTAAATCTAACTGAACAACTAGGCATAACTGTACCCTAGCATATACATTCTGGTACACATGAAGCTCAATATTGACACGGTTAAGTTCCACGGGACTGTTCATGCCACATAAACATAAAATAAATTAGCTTATAATGATGCTTAGTTAAGATTTGCTGCATAATTATTGTGTTCATAGACTGAGAGGGGCTGATGTAACGTTTTGGGTTGTATGATGTGGGGGGGGATGAGGCTGATGGTTTGTCACCGACTTCTATCGTATTACATCATTGTAACATTGACGAGGCTGTGGAAAGTTTCATTGCAAAGGGACCATCCAGTATTATTGGTTTACCTCTAAAATCCATTTTCATCTCTATCCTTAATTTTAATCCTCCCAAGTCAGTTTTACACCAGAATGTCACTGAGAATGAGATTATTACTGGCTGTGACCAATATCGCGGGATACATAATAGTACCTAACGGTACAGAAGGTTCACTACGTAAGATGATTTTTTAAAGAAATGGCGACACTAGTGCTGACGCAAAAAAGTGCAATTCAGTTCACAATAACGCCTGGCTCCGCCTACGCTATGCACCTAACGTGGTCTCTTCCTATCGCGTAACATCTCTTTCGACGTACTAAGGTTGCCTAGTAATTAGGTGCACGCAGCGCGTGAAGTAGATCGTACTAGAACTAACGACTGCAACCTAGCCGGCGCGCGGCGGCCGTCTGAAATCAGTCCGTCGAGACGGCTACTTGTAGTAAGGCACATCGAAATTTTGCCAAACAACAAAACTGTCTGTAAAGGTAGGTGAGTCGTCGAGTCTTGCAAATCTGCTGTATTGATTGTGCTTATATACTTGATGCAATGTATTTTTGCATGCTTAGGCCAGACGCCACCTGTCGGCCGGCAGGCCTCCGTAAGCAGTTAAAAAAAAATATAGTTAAACCTGAGCAAGTGAAAACTGGGTAAGCGAGAAAATTCTATTAGTGAGAGTATTTGCCAGGTCCCGTAATTTTGTTATTCTAGCTCTACTAGATGCGGATTAGTGAGAAACCTCGTAAGAAAAACAGATCTCGGACGCTTGAGCCCTCATAACCAGGTTTGACTAATGTGTGAATGACTATTGGATGGTCCCTATTAACTTGAACAGAATTGATGTAAGGTACCAAAATTTATTATGTGCTTAAGTTTTCTGGAGCAACAGAACCTATAGATAGACTTAGTAATATCTAAATAACACAATAAAATTCACACAGAGTGCCTGTTAAAAATCATTCTCATGCGTTGATTGCAAATTAGTTAGCCATAATTTTGATTTGTTTAATTATTTTTATTTTAGATTTAGAATTGTCGAAATAAATTACTAGTGTAATCCTAAAACATATTTTATTTCCTTTTTTTGTGTCTAGTTTGTACTGTTTCTGCCACAGATTTTCTTATGACAAGCAGCCTAGTGTTCACTTGTATATTTTACTCTTAAAATGTATTCAAGTACATATGAATTTAACTATTCTATTATAATATCGGACTATTCTCTATAACTCATTACATTGATACAGATATGGCTTGTTTTAGGTTAATGTTATTATTAGCTTTATTAAACTTTTAAGTTATTTTTTCTCGGCAACACAATGTGTTGTTGTAGATTTCATTTTTCTACATAGGTATATTTGGGCTTGTTTTATGTACTACAATCATTAATTTAGTTAAAAGTTTTTATTGAATACAAAAGGATATTGATTTTTGTTACCAAGCAGTTATTCAATAAAAAAATAGGATAGGCCTTTTTTAAATTGTATTAGCAGCTCATTATTATACTATAGGTATTGGCGTTTAAGAACTGAAATAAAAATTAGTTAAACACCATTACAATTGATTTTTAATATTCCTAATTTGTTTGAAATGCTTCGTAGGAGCACCAAATATGTATATAATACTAGCTGACCTGGCAAACGTTGTTTTGCCCTTAAGGATATAAAAAAATAGATAAATTGAGATTTAAGCTATCCTATCTTTTAAGTTAGAGCAAACTGCACCCAATGTGCGAATTTTATTAAAATCGGTTAAGTGGTTTAGGAGTCCATTGAGGACAAACATTGTGACACGAGATTTATATATTATATTAAGATTGTAGGAGGGTCGTGGCGTATATGCAAACTTTTACATCTTGTCAAATTCATGCTCCTATGTACTATCTACCCTACATCTGGCCTCTAGGTCCCATCGCTAGGTCCTCAATGTCCACAGTCCAGGTCAAAACTTAAAAGTTCAAAGTTTGTACAGAATCAGAAACATAGGGCAGACGGCAAACTCTATAGGGATTTAATAGGGAGTTTTTGTACTGTAATCATTTCTATCACCCGCACCATGCTACAGCCTCAGATATACAGCGGCGCGTAGTGCGGGGAAGGTGACAGATGAGATGAAAATAGCAATAGGGAAGGACCAGAGTGAGACAGACTAAGAATGTACAGATTACGATGCATGATTAACTATTTTGCAAAAAACTAAATAAAATTTAGTTTTGGCGTCCGGAGGTCCCCCTTGAGGGGTACCATCTGAGCGTGAAAAACTAAATAAAATTTAAACTAATAGGGGGCTAATTATACACCGTAGGTTTATGGCAGTGAGTTTAGCGGAAACAACATTTATTCATCTACGAGTTAAGTAAAAAACTCAACAACAATATTTGCGAAAACTAGATAATTTCGCGGGCTGACGGCCAAACACTGACATGTATCTCTGGATTCATGATTTCATACGTTTAACAGTTCATTTTTTGTGCCGATATGAAGCGCCTCCCCCGAGCGTCCACGGTACTAAATTGTCATTTTTTGTTGGAAGTGTATAACTACCTTCGTGTTGAATGTCATTTGATTTTAGTTCCATAGACGCTCACGCCAGATGCGCCAGGTTACGCACCAGCGTTAAAATGGCGAAAATAAAGTGTCTTCATTGGTCTTCATTTTTACGTTGACAGTCATCTATCCAGAGTATATTCTATATACTCTATGGAGATCAGTGGGGCCAAAACACAGTCCGGCAGCCCCTATATAAAAAGTACTCTGTGTTCCTCACTTTGGAACGGTCACACTGTTCCAGGGGCCGTACCATTATCTCTTATAGCCAACGAGCTAGGCGTAGCTTATAGCCTACTTATAGCAGTATTATTGTAATATTGTTTTAAAATTTTCATACTGGCACTGTATGAAAATGTCAAAACAATATTACAATTATAATATTGATTTTAATTTTAATTTTGGCAAGCAGCTTTCTCACGCAATGAATTTCAATTGAGTATGAGGTATGCTGCCTGCATAATGGGTACCCTAGAACCTAGCTACCCTAAATTTGTATATATTAATATGGTATATTAATTATTAATTACATTTCTTAGTTTCGTTTTATAATGAATTGGTCATTATTTTAAAATCACGTTTATATTTATTGAAATGTAAAAAAAAATTGTCCTGTGTTCCGTTTTATCATGGTCATTGGTCACCTTAAATTAGAAAGGGACGCAGTACCTGCAAAGCCCTCTCGCTCGGACCGGTTTATTGATATACTATGTCTATGAGCTGACCACAGACCCCAACGTATCCCTATAGTATTTTATGTCTATGCTATCCCTGTAGTGTTTTATGTCTATGGTCTATGCCCCAACGCTAGAGCAGTGTGACCGTTTGATGCAGATTTCTGCCATTTGGGCAGATTTGGATCATGAATTTTAACTCTGGCAGAATAAGAAAGTGGCAGAATGTGGCAGATTTCAAGGATACAGTTGAAATCGAGTTGGCAAATAAAGCTTACTATAGTATTAAGGATTACTTACATGAATCAAATCCTTGGGGATGAATGAACTGCTGTAATTATACTAGCTCATTTAGTTTTAAGAGCTTTTGTGAAGTGGTGATAACAGAAAACAAAACCCGGCTGAGTTTGTTGTGGGCTTCTTCTCAGTGCAGGGCGCGTTGGAACCCTCGTAAACTTAGTTTTAAGTCGACTTGGAGTTATCGCCATACAAATGTAACAAATATCATAAGGACCATTTACAAGCGCCTGTATATTAGGCCTATGTGAAATAAAGATATTTTGAGTTTTGAGTTTGAGCAGATTTTTTTGCCAATGTTTGGGAGATTCGCCAATTTTTGGTTTCGGTCACACTGAACTAGAGTACTGAGGCCCTATGACTAAAGAGGTAATGGACACAAAGTAGTAAGTCTTTTCGGCTGGGTATTTTCGCCATCTTCTGTAGCATCAAAAATAGCCAATCACAGCTATCAGCCAATCACAGATAGGCACCAGTCAGCTGATCAGAAGGGCTGCTCTAGCTATCTATCGATATGGAAATATTATCGATGTAGTTTGTGGTTAGTAATTAAATATTTAAGACAGAAAATGAATGAATTATTACTATTAAAAATTAATTATTATAGTAAAACTAGGTTTTGCCAGCGGTGCATGCGTTTCCGGATTAGGATTTTTAGCTTATCCCGCGAGACCAAACTACATTTGATAGCTATAGAAAAGCTCACAGCTTAGTTCCACAGGATTAAATCCTGGGAATACGGATAAAAAGTAGCCTTAAATGTTGTAGATGGAGTATTTTATTGAAAGAAGACTAATTCATTTTAGTTTCAAAAACAATTTAAACTGCATAAAATTTTAACATTTTGATTTCATGAATTTTAAGTTATCGCCTGATTGAACCGGAACTCTAACCCGTTCAGAGAAAAATACCAGTACAATAGTTTTATCATACCGATCGGCTTATTCACTAGGGTAATTTTTATGAAGTCTTCTTTCAGTAAAATTCTCTAACTACATTATTTAAGATAAAATTATATACCTTACCAGCAAAGACGCATCGCCAAGCGATTTAGCGTTCCGGTGCGATACTGTGCAGAAACCATTAGGGATGAGTTTACTTACCCCTTCCAAGTTAGTACGATAAAACATTCGGCTGCATCATCGCTCACCATCAGGTGAGATCGCAGTCAAGTACTAACTTGTATTGTGTAAAATAAAAAATCCTCTCCACCTGCAACTATTGAAAATCCTTTCAATAGTTGCAGCGTGATTGAGTGACTTTTATGTTAAAAGGATTAGAAAATATAAAATATTATACAAGTAAAATATAAGCCATGACGGTGTATTTACAAATATATTTAAAAAGAAAATGGTTTGGTTTAATTTACGTGTTTTTTTTTCAGGACATCCTCAGGAAATTTTGACTTCAAAACGAGTGCTTGTATAGTAAATGTTCGCATCCGCGGCCCGTTTTCTTAAAGCGGAAATAACTACGAGAAGTCAGAGGTGTAAAACCTCGAGGTCCAAATACCACTAGTATTAGGAGCCCTACTCATCTATTAACATTGAAATTTACATATATGAATTTTATCGATATCGGTATAGCAGCGGTCGCATCATTAGTACTTTGTTTTTGTTTTGTTAACATAACAACAAAAATTAAATCGAATTTATTTCAATCCTGAAGAAATATTTCTTCTTTTACACATTATATAAGTGCATGTAATATGATCATAACACATAATAACACATAATTTTTAACGATTTAACGATATAATTAATGAAATCGAATACTAACCTATGAAATATTAAATGTGGCCTATTTTTGTCTTTCCGCGATCTGCACTGCACAACACAACACTGAGTAGGCATTTTCACACCTGAATACTAATTATAATTCGCACGCAAATTAGAATAATAATATGATTGTCTGATATTTCAAAAAAACATGATACGCATATACTTTGTATACATGTTTCGACATGTTCGAATCTACAAAATGCTACAATTTATGGAGGAATTGCCCACCCGGCTATTTTTTCGTGACGTCACAACTTCAGTGTTGCCGAAATCAGAAAAAACAAATATGTTGCTATCTCGTATAACGTAAACAATTTTGAATTAGTTAGAAAGAGACAATGTGATGTTTGTTATAGCTATGTCGATTTCACGCAACATATAAACGCATATGTGTGTATAGAAAACTACAGCTGCTCCACTTGTAGTTTCCTTTCTCGTAGGCTGAGGCCATGCTGAGGCTGACCGCAGAGTACTTTTTACAGGCTGACTCAGAGTACCTAGTACCTGAATATAGGGGGACTGACTGCTGAGCTCTCGGTAGAGAGTATTGTGTTCTGTGTGATACTAATTTCTGTGCATTCTGTGCTGCTGAGATAGTGTTTTATGATTTTAAAAACGTAGTGATTATATACTCTTTGTGATTTTATCAATGTCTATGCTGCTGAGTGTTGTGTTTGATTTTTGGATTTTATTTATTCAGACAAATAAATCTATTTTCGTATATTTTGAATAATCTTAGCTTGGCTGGGCCGACAATAAAATCTTAACATGAGTTTGGAAACATCACCAATTATTGGAACGAGTAAGCCAGAACGTAAACATTACGATCGCACCAAATCAGACGACTTGCAGATCTCTAGAACGGACATGAATATGTTGATCATGAATTATTTAGTCACAGGTATAGTTTCAATCATTTACAGCCAGTTTTATCTGTAACTAATATACTCAGGAAATAGGAAACCCTAACGTAAATATTTAAAAACAGTGACATGCACATATTACATTTGATTTAAAACTGAATAGTGAACACGCAGACAAAGGGAATCTAGACCTTGATTTTAAGTTAAGATGTTTATTTCTTCATACCCTTACATTTCTAGGGAAGTGGGCTTCAACATAATCCTTATAATTGCTTTCCACCAGGAATTATTGACATCAAGGGCTAACATATCTCATCATCATCATTTCAACCGCTTTTTATGTCCCACTGTTGGGCACGGGTCTCCTCTCAGACTTAGAGGGGTTTGGCCATAGCCCACCACGCTGGCCAAGTGCGGGTTGGCGGGCTTCACACACCGAGAACATTTTTGTGAACTCTCAGGCATGCAGATTTTCTTACGATTTTTTCCTTCACCGTTAAGCAAGTGAGATTTTTGTTTCCTAAAAAACACACATAACTCGGAAAAGTCAGAGGTGTGGCACTGCTAGAACCACTGATTAGTAGCACAGTGGTTCTGACCTCTGCCTCCGATAAGGAGGTTGTGGGTTCGAATCCTGGGCATGCACCTCTAACAATCTACTTTACAATAAATACTACTACTTACTAAAAGTTTACTTACTAAAAGTGGTGGAAGAGAAGTTTCAAAAGTTATCCTGGGATGACATAGAAAGGCTGTCACTGGACTGTTTGATGGAAGAATGTGGGCGCCTTCCATCCACACTTGAGCTGAAAAATGATGTTGAATTTGAAGACGCACTGGGATTGTGACCAAACACCAATTACTTGTGGGAATAGTTTGATCGCCTCTAGTAATTACAAGTACTACTTGTAATTTTATTGTTACATAATCTATACTTAATACTTATACTCTAATAAAGCGTAATAAATATTTGCAGAGGGTTTCAAAGAAGCAGCTCTCAAGTTCCAGCAGGAGGCGGGGCTGCAGGAGCCAGCGCTGTGCAGCTCCCTGGATGAGCGCATCATGATCCGAGAGGCAGTTCAGGGGGGGCGGATACCTGAAGCTATCTCCATGGTCAACGCACTGCATCCTGAGTTGCTAGACAATGACAGATACCTGTACTTCCATTTACAAGTAAGTCTTGTAATGACAAGTGAAGGGTATAGGTAGATCAATCCACTAGAATCTAAGACTCCATTCCTTCACAATGGCTTATATTTAATGCCACTCCTTTGTAACTCCTTATGTTTATAAAGAGTTACAAAGGAGTGGCATGAGTCTTTGTGGATTGAACACACTACAACTATAGCTGAGGCAGTTCTGAGAACTTTCAAGTTTCATTTTAGGATTCCATACCGAAATGGTAAAAGCGGGACCCTTATAGTGAAACTTTCTCCATCCGTCCATACATCCACCTCATTTGATTATCTCTAGGTTTCTTCATCACATTTGATTATTTCTAGGTTTCATTCATTCAACCAATGTTTTTTTTTCAATTGCTACCTCTACTTTTGACATACAATTTTAAAATTATACTACTTATAATTATTAAAATTAATAATACATATAAGATTATTGTTAATCTTTGTACTTGATTGTAATATGATATTAATTAAATTGCAACTTCATTATATTCAATTTCCTCTTTGTAACATACACAAAGTAACATACTTAAGTCTTCCATGTTCAAATGCAGGCTGGATTCCTTCGTTATTCCTTTGTTTTCTGTTTTCTATGTTTAATCTTTGAATCATGCAAGACAATGGGGCCAATTTTGTTGTGCTTATTATTAATAACTAAACTGATTTAAAATAGTGCTATGCTTTTTAAAATGCGTCCCATGGAAAACCATTATTTTAAATTAATTCGGTTGAGAGATTTTGCACAACAGAATTAATTGGCACTTATAACAAATAGACCATTCAATTAAATTAAATTTTGGCAGTATGGTCTTGCAACTGTAATGACTGGTTACAAATAAATAATTAATGTCTGGGTAGTTTAACTACTGGCCAATAGATGGCAGCAGGAGTCTTATTTTTATTTTTTTGGTAAACTACTGGCCAATAGATGGCAGCAGGAGTCATATTTTTTATTTATATTTGGTAAATTCGACATTTTCTGAAAATGAATCCTAGCTAAATCGATTTATCGCCCCCAAAACCCCCTGTATACTGAATTTCATGAAAATCGTTAGAGCCGTTTCCGAGATCCAGATTATACACAAGAATTGCTTGTTTAAAGGTATAGGATACAGAAAAAAAGTCCTGTTTCACACCCTTCAACTTATCAGCTATTTATAACAGCTGTAGTCACATTTTTCCTTTTTCTGGGCATTGAAATAAATAGTTATTTTGTTTCAGCAACTGCAGCTACTGGAGCTGATCCGGGCCGGGCGCGCGGAGGAGGCGCTCGCGTTCGCCAGCGCGACGCTGGCCGAGGCGGGCGCCAACGACCGCAACGCGCTCACCGAGCTGGAGCGCTCGCTGGCGCTGCTGGCCTTCCCCGACCCGCACGCCTCGCCCTTCGCCGACCTGCTGCTGCCTTCACACAGTCAGAAGGTACTTAGTAGGACAGATTAATTTGTTTTGCTATGATCCGCTACTTGAAAAAATTCTGTATGGTATAGTATGCAGGAAGACTGCCCACATGAAACACCACACACTATTTTCCAATACTTTCTTCAGGCACCGGGGCAACCTCAGGGTGATGTTCAGGGCAACTTCACAATGCGAAATCATAGAGAAGGTATTTAGATTAGATACGACAGTTTGTTATGTTTCAATTTCTGAATTGGAATGGCATTCTCCTCCCAGAATTTAAATCAAAATTTAAAAATATGTATAAGACATTGAGGATCTCCAAAAACAAACCACAAATTGTTTCTCTGAAATAACAAAGTTTTGTTTTATTTAACAAGTCTTTACAATTATCAAGTTATTATCAAGTTACGACAATTACACTTCTATCTCACCTGAAATAACAAAGAAACGACATTTAAAGTTCACTATATCTCGAGTCCTCAATCACATTCTTTCTATGAGTTTTTATTACGATAAAAATGCACAAAACAAACTCAGCGTCACTCGCCATTTTAAATCATAGACACAGATCACTAATCTAGCGGCACACTATGATGGCCGGTTTGACACATTACAATAGTGATGTGGAATGTCAATTTATTCTCGAACAAAAAACAATTAAGTTTTGTTTTTGTACCTGATTAAATAGGTTTAATAAAACAAAAATGTAAATGTTTATTTAATTTATTTGAACGAACTGAATATTTGAATGAAAATGAATATACATACTTTGTATGCACACAAGAAACATATGAATACAAAAGATACCAAAAAAGGTGCCACAAAAGGCCATAATTAATCAGATTCGTCCATACTACTATTTTCACTGTCGTCACTGCTATCATCACCTACATTAAAAATTATATGTTCGTTTTCTATAATATTATCTATTTTCACATCTCTTTCATAATCTTCCCTTATTAATTTAACAGTTCTATTCACAACCTTTTCCCAGTCTCCTTTAGTCACATGTTCACAAGCTTCTTCTAATAATTTTAGCATTTTTTTTGTGGTAAATGGGGGTTCTGTATTGTGTCTTGCAGCATATCCCTTAATTTGAGCCCACACCAACTCAATCGCATTATACTCACAATGGTAAGGCGGTAACCGTATAACTCTGTGCCCATGTTCTAATGCTATTTCGTCAATGACGTATCGGATCTTGGTTGGTTTGTTTTCTTTTAAAAGACGTACTAATTCCGCTTTTAACATATTCATGTTTGCATCTACGCCATTTTTACGAAGCCATGCGACGATATCAGCTTTCTTTTGGGATTGGGCAGGTGGCTTGTCAATTTGCATCGAGTGGTATGGGGCGTTGTCCATAATTATAATAGATGGTTCAGGGAGGCTACACAACATTGAGGTAAACCATTCAGTAAACTTTTCTCCATTCATGTCTTCATGATAGTCTCCAGTGGTTTTTGACGCAAAAGCCATGAGAGAACCTTCGACAAACCCGTTGATGGTTCCGGCGTGACAAATTATAAGTCGCGATCCTTTTCCTACAGGAACTTTGGAAGTAGATGCTG
The DNA here is from genome assembly GCA_963855885.1 of Coenonympha glycerion. NCBI lineage: Eukaryota > Metazoa > Arthropoda > Insecta > Lepidoptera > Nymphalidae > Coenonympha > Coenonympha glycerion. Next base: position 15,690,743 of record OY979633.1, read on the forward strand.
CTGTGTCATCGTTCCAAGAACGGCCTACAGTATGGTTAGCATTAAGCCATGTTTCATCCAAGAACACAACATTTTGCCAATTTTTGATTTCTTTCACTTGCCGTAAAAAAGTATACCTTGCCATCGCTATATCAAATCTTTCCGTCAATATTTTGCGTTTGTTACATTTTTTGTATCGAAATCCAATGGTCTTCAAAATCTTCGTTAAAGAACTTTCCCCACCGAAGAATAATCCAGCTTCCTTCAGTGAATGCACCAACTTTTTTCTTGTTGGATACTCCTTCTGTAAATAGTAGCCGTAAACATGTCTTCGGATAGCATCGGCATCAAAGCTATCGATGCCTACGACTGGTTTTGCTCGTTTTCTCTTTTTTGGTGTGTGAAGTTTATTTTCTTCTGTGCCAGTCTCGCCATATTTTTCTTTAGTTATCCGTCTAACAGTTCGTTGTCCAATATTAAGCGCATCAGCTACGCGTTCAACCACTGACGTTATAGGTAAAATTGGCCCTCCATTTTGAGCTTCACGATCGAAATAGTTACGAAGGCGTATTACGAACTCACGTGTCTGACTATTTAGAACAGTTCGCTGCGTACGTTCGGTCATATCGACGAAATCCACAACAAAGGGCTTGAACAGAGTCCAAATTAACGAGCAAGGGTCAACAGTAATGCAGTATCAATATTTGAAATCCTAAGCCAGGTCAAAACTATATCACAATCGCATTGCACTGACAGTTTATACTTTTCGAAGCAACGTCAATTCGAAACTGCTTTGTTTTGCATTGAGCATTGACGCGAGTTTGCCGGAGGTAGTAGTTGTGCTAGCCAGCGATCCTATGTGACGATCGTATTAGATTCCATTTTTAAAAATTTTCAATTTAGAAAACCAAATGCCGAGTTGTGGTATATATCATATAAAAATAAAAATTTTACCTTTTGTATGAAACAGCTGATATTTTTTTGCGATGTCAGAGGTTTGTCCACATAGTGAAAATTGTTCATATTCACAAGTACATTCACCCCTTAAATGGTGCAAACTGATTTTTCTACACTTGTATACATTTTAGAAATCAATTTAATAAATAAATTTTGAGTCCTAAACCTAAAACTACATTCGATAAAATTTATGAATCTCTGCACATCACTATCGTCAATAAAGTAATACAATTATTTCCTTCAAAGTCGTTATCAATTAATACGGAACTTCATGAGCGGACAAACGTCAAACCGGCCATCATAGCGTGCCGCTAGTTTAATCACTATATCATAGGTACGCGACAGACAGCTGATACGCGAAGCGCGGCAAATTCAAATGAGTGAAATGTCACTCATTTCATTACATCTCCCCCCCTAAGAGCGAAAATTCTAAGCTACCAAGCTGTTTAGATGAATAATACTGTTAAGATCTACTGCACGGGTCTGCCCGCCAAATCTAGATTTTATTTGATTTTTTTCAATCATACAATTCACAATCTACATGGGATCGCATAATAAAGAAAGCCGACCCCGCGTAACGGGGTAAGGCGAGGATAAAGAAGATACAATTAATGTGGATTTTGTAAATGGATGATTTCATACAAAGATTCATATGACCCCGATTCTGACAAGCATTGAAGATGATTTTACCATATATAGCTTGCAGTGTCATAAGCTTACAAATTCCAAAAAACAATGAAGAGGAAATTGAATTATTTCAGATTGCGAGTGAACTCAACGCAGCGATACTAAAGATGGAGAACCAGGAGTACACGAACCCCAAGCTGTGCAGCCTCCTGCGCATGATCCTGTGGTCGCAGAGCGAGCTCGACAAGCACAACGTCAAGTACCCCAAGATGACGGACCTGGCCAACGCCACCATCGAGCAGCCCAAGTGAAACTATGACCGACATGCTCGCACATGATCAACATCATAACGTTTCTTCAATACTAAGACTTTTAGTCTGATGCAGTAAAATGATGTTTAGTATTTTTCTAAACTAACTAGCAAACCCGGCGAACTCCGTTTCGCCACGAGATGGCGTTCCCATTAAAAAGATTTTCCCGCTTTTGTTGAAATTTTTCCTGAATTTTCTCTGCTATAAACCTCACGGAGCCCGAGACCTTTCCAACGAATGCAAAACCGTGGAAATCGGTTCGTGCGTTCTGGAGTTATAGCGTCAGGAAGGAAAACCCGACTTATTTTTATATAGTAGACTAGCAGTGCCCGCGGACTCCGTTCCGCGTTAGAAATATGTTTGGCCCGGCCCATTTGTCCCGCGTAAGGCCCGGTTTCCACCAAAGCGGAATTTCGACATTTTGACATGTCTTCTCCCCTCAGTTTCGGAGATGTCAAAATGACGAAATCTGATTGGTTACTCATATACAGCTCTGATCAGCATCGCTGTGGTGGAAACCAGGCCTTATACCCACAGCCCACAGCGCTGGACGCGAGACATTCGGATAGATTATGCCTATCGCAACGGCCGGAGCGGCGGCGGAGCGCAAACGCTTACCACACGTTTTTATTTTGCTAATATCTTTGAATATATTTGTTTAAACTGAATACAGTAAAGGACGCAAATATTCTACATTAAAGGAGAATGCCAGAAAATGGGCTAGATTTTCGTCACTCTGCGTCTCAAGCACGTATGCATGAAGAATCTTCTTTCTAATTTTAATATTGCATATATTTATGTTAGTGAAATGTGAAAAGGGGTTCAAAAGTATTATAAAAAAAAAAATTAAAAAAACGTTTCGAAACATGTGGAACCGCTATGCCACTCATAAAACTTAGAAAATTAACTACTCAGAAAATCTGATTATTACAATTTCCCTGTTAATATGTTACTAATCTTTTTTTTACATAATATCGAGAATTTTTGTAATGTTTTACCGATGATTTGGTTAAGACGCAAGGTATAGCCTAATTTTTATACAAAAATCGGCATTCTTCTTGCCGTTCTAAAAAACATAGGTATTTACAAAGATATAAAATAATACCACATGGGCTAAATAAGCTTGACAAAAAATATTTATTTTTAATTCACAATTTTAACAGTAAAAGCACTTATTGTGAGTTACTCGTAGGAGATAGACATAAAATATGCTATCGCTGACTTTTTTTGCAGATACGTTCTTTAATATTGTACAACATTGTTTTGTTCTATCTTTAATAGTTTCCGCAGCGCACGCGATGGAAGCAATTTTTTTACGACTTGGATTATATTATTTAAGTTTAAGTAAAGATGCGTAATTAATTTTGGAAATTATCACACTCCACAATAACGTAGCTTTTTATTGGTGAAAAAATTTTGAAAATCGGTTCAGTAGAACCAAAGATTACCCCTTACAACGTCACAAACTCACAAACGCACAAACTCACAAACATCGTTACGCTACCTCTTTATAGATGTACAAAAAAAAAACACGCACCGGCGCCATCTACTTAAAATATTGGTTTGTAGTACATGCTATGTATCAGAGATGGCGCTGTATGTGAAAAAAGATTTTCCAGCTTTTCTGTTGAAGATTTCCTGAATTTTCTTTGCTATAAACCTCACGGAGCCCGAGACCTTTCCAACGAATGCAAAACCGTGGAAATCGGTTCGTGCGTTCTGGAGTTATAGCGTCAGGAAGGAAAACCCGACTTATTTTTATATAGTAGAATTATACAATCAATTTGCTATTTTTCACCTAAATAACTTACTTAAACTCGTTTTCACCAACACTTTAAGAAACGCCTCAGCTGATAGGTGACAGTTTTCACTTACATCAACTGTCACCTAAGAGCTTAGGTGTCCCTTAATGTTGGTGAAAATGAGTATAAGACACAAAACTAAGTTTACGGAGGTTCGCAAAAACATTAATTACATTTTGTGGTTAATTTATTTTCAGTCATCTACCATTTGAAACATCATGTTACTGCGTCTAATTAATTATAAAAGAGTATAGAATAAATGCAGTGATCTGAGTTGTGACTGTGTTTACTATGAAGATGAACTATATATTTGACTGGAAGTTTATGGCGGCTTAAATCGAATGTTGCATTTAAGTACTTTGACTAAACTTCTGATATAGTACTGGAACTATATGCCGCCATAAATTTCGCACGCAAACCCAAGTCACTTATTGATTCTATATTTTCTACAACCCGTAATGGAGTTAAGAAAACTAAGAAATATATACCAAGTTTGCAATAAATATATAATTTATTACATCCGTGAGGTAACCCATAACTTACCGATAAAGCAATTAGAGAAATAGAATTGACAAGTATAATAAGCTAGGGGGTCTGATCGTGCAATTTTATTAAATGTATTTACTATTTAGTTTAAATTTTGGGATATAATTAAAAGTAATTCAAGCAATGGCAATGAATCTGAAAATTAGTTTTATTTACAAGTGACAAACACTTCAGAGAACGAACTAATGAGAGGGATATTTGCTGATATTTATTATTGTTTGGCATGATCAACCTTGAGATGTCATCCATAAAGATTTTTTAGTTTCCTAAGCATTAGCGACAGTTGAGATAGAATAGAAAAGTAACTTCTAGGCTAGGCGAGGCTTTCTTTCCAACTCCTTGTAACATTTACCTCAGGACTCAACATTATATAATCTGGGATTGAAACTTTTTAAAGGATGAGGTTATCTCATAGTATGTGCAGTGCAGTATATAATGTGTAGAGGTTTCAGTTTTTAGTAATAATTGTGAATATAAAAAAAATAGCTTATTTCCACATTTTCTAATCTTTCAGATCTAATAGAGTAGATGAAACTCATGTCTGATGTCAGTACTGCAGTGTGGAGGTCTATTGAATTTGATGTATTAATTAGAAAAGCTGAAGATAACTATTACATTTCCTCAGGTCCGAGAAAATAATATAATAGTTAGGCATGATACAATATGATATAGATATTTAGACAGCATTAGAAAATCACTTGAATCAAGTTCATTATATGTTACCAGAAATCTGTAAAAACCAGGAATTGTATAGAATTCCCGGCTTATTTAGGTAATGTGTGAAATGAGAATTTTAACTGGTCTAGAACTGGTCGGGCGAACCTGACCAAACGATGCGTAAGTTTTAGCCGATTTTCCTTCTTATGACGTCTACTCACGAAAGTCTTTAATTGTAAGAGAGAATTTTAACATCAATTAATAAACACATTTTCTAGGAAATCTTAAACGGCGATAGGAAATGTGTGAAAGACGAGAGTAGGGGAGTTGAATGTCCAAATCAGACCAATGACAGCTCTTAAATAAGTAACGACTAATTCGGATCTGGTGAAGTCTCCGCCTCTACGAGAAGTGCGCCTTCGCCCTTACGTAGCAAAGATTGCGAGCCGGAGCGGCCAAGGCTGGTTCCAGCATGCCGAGACTGCGAAGGTGAGACGTCAGCTCTAAAATAGCGACCTTTTCGGATCTATGACGTCTCCAGATTAAAAGGGTAGGATGTAGTTATACTTCAAATACCTACAATTAAGTTAAAATTTGAACACTAAAAAATTTTAATTTTAAGGATTTTTATAATTTTGTGTAATTTTAGAAATAAACGAGTTATTTATTAATATTTTATTTGTCTTTTTATTTAAAAACATCCTAATATTTATTATATACATGTCAAGAAATAATTACTAAAGCTGATCGCATATCATCATCAATTATAAGTAAAAACAATACATGATTAATTATTATGTCATTTTCTAAGGTGAGATTACTGTCAATTGTAAGCCTTTGAAGGGTAAATAAAAAAATGAATATGCACAATCATCTAAATAATTATTTCGTTTTGTAAAATTCCTACTTTCAAAATTATCTTACAACTGTGTTTATGTCAAAAAATATTGCCAGGCTATGATGGAAAATGTCAATAATTTTGCTGGTTTTGTATTAATATTCTTGCAATTTGTCTAATTATTAATAATAAACACCAGAATGAGGGCTACCATTTGGCGCCGTTTGCGCAAAAGGTTTAATTAATACCTTCATTACTTTTTTTTCAATTTTATGATTTAAAACTATGACAGGCCCCCATCAGGTCTACAACCACAGGATTGATTAAAACACTAATTCTGAGAGTTTTAAACCTACCCTTCTAGTGGCGACAACTGGTGGCCCTTGTAAAATTAGCCTCCGTTATTGACACTACCCGCTACGTTGGTCCCGACATGTCTGTAAAAATATGCGATCATCTTCACAAAATGAGCATTACGTACTAAACGTCAATTCGTCCGCGGTGCAAGGGAATTGCGATGCGAATAGTAAAGCAATCGTCACCACCCGAGAACATAGTCCAACGCTTTCGAGATCAGCCCGCTGGAGCGCTGCGGCACCGGCGCGTTTGGGATCGGCGTTGGACACAAAGATCTCGCGGTGGTTTGTCTGAAAATAAACAAAGAAAATAATGTAGCTTGGCATGAGGTTGAGTCGTTGCCGGCAGGGTGGTAGACCTGCGCCGTTATAAGATTCGAATATGGCCCATGACCTAAGTTGTACCCGCGACCTCAAATTCAAATCTGATCGCGCGTTATCTACCCAAAAGTAGTCAAGCTCGTCTGGCTATTACTATAATATTATACTTATTTACTATTTCACTGCAGGAAGTCGAGTGTTGGAGAGTTCTGCATTATATAGCTTTATTTATTTATTGCCTCATTAGTGAGCTTCATTGTGTTGTGTAGTCACATTGTTGCTGCGCCGTTTCCCATATTTTTTAATGACACTAAATTAAAACATTGAATTGTCGCACACCACGTTTCAATCGAGTGCGTCGTCGTGCATTGTCGCAACGCAGGCGTAGCAACCAAGGCATTGATTCCTAGCGATTTGCGCGACTACACTGCAACAACGCTTAATGTGTTGAAGTCCCTTTAGGTGGACTATTGGCTATACTGCTCACTCCTCCAGATGAGGACCTCCCCCTATCCTTATCCTCTCCCTACCTCTCTGCAGTAACGTTAGGGCTGGTGGTCATCCTCGGCGGCTCCCTGCACTCCACCACTCCCACCATCACGCCGGGCAGCACCTGTCTGCCATTGAGCGCCAAGGCTCGCTCCTTCTCTGCGCGAGTCGCATAACGAATGTGAGCCCAGTTCCCAGGAGTAGGGTATTGTTTATCTGGAATAATTATTTCTCATTTAGAGGTATGAAATATAGTTTACGTCCTATTCCCAGCCTACTGAATAACCACATAAAATTCCATAGAAATTGGTCAATTATGGTTTAGGCCAAATTATCATTTTATTTAGTTTTTAGCAAAATATAGTAGATTATAGATCATAAGCTCATGGCAATGGTTTTGCGAGCATGCTTTTATGCATGCACATGTTTTTCACAAAAACTTTGGTCATCAATACTCATTTACTTCATATTGATTCCCGATAGCTCTAAATCTGGAAACTCCAGAAAACAATCTTGGGAACCAATATAATTTGAATTTTCACACCTGGATGATCCATCCATTATAAACTCAATGATCTTATCACCAGTCTTTTAAATGGCAAATTTTGTGATACACTCCTTCTCAAGGACTTAAAATGTACAATAAAAACACAAGTGAAATTACCAAGTATAGCACCACAGTTACTAAATCTCGCAAGGACAGTATTGGCAGCATTTGGTGGGAAACCAAACACCGTCACCCAGTACTCATCTGTTTCCTGACACCCATCCTGCCAAGCTCCATATGACTGGTTGGCCACATTATTTACAAATGAATTCTGCATGAAGGAGTTGTTGTTGCCATAGCCTAAGAAACTGTTCTCTTGAAATAGTGACTTGTTAACAGAAGGTTCACTCTTTATAGTGTCAAATAAGTCTTCTATAGGTGGACCATTGGTTTTAGCAGAGTAGGAGACGTTGGGTGACTGAGGTATGTTGGGGTATATGTTCTGATGATTGTACAGTGCTTGTTTTTGCATTGACATGTTTTGTCTGTATAACTTCTGGTCCGGTGTTGAAGTTTGTGATGGGCTTGTGGGTGAACCTGTAAAACAGAATCAAATCAGAAGTGTGGTAAGGTCTTCTTCTTTTATTTTTCACTACAAGCTAAAAAGTTCTCTGCATGACACAATCGGTTGCTACAAAGTAAATATTGCTCTGAATTACTGAATCGCTTGGGGTATGCCTTTGCTGATAAGGCAGTAAACGGCTCAGGTTTCCTTTGGCTGGTTATTAGTTGGCAGTTCATTTTTTTTTACAGATGGCTTATAATATATTCAACCTAGCACTAAAAGGTTTTAGCGCGAATCTCAGTAATTTACGAGAAATAAATTTTTAAATATTACGATTTTCTATATGAAATTTCAGACAAAATTGATCAATGACCATAAACTAAAGACTGTTTTGACACGTAGTTGTCAAAAAACGTTTCGTTTTTCGTATTCCATTCATGTTAAGTGTTTAATTTTTTTTTTAAGTTAACAATTTATTAATATTTTTTGGAAATACATTACGTAAATATATGAAATAAAATATTTCGTTTGCTGTACCTTTTTAAAATTAGAAATTCAACTATTTTAATTATTTTTAACTGTCATTGACATTCTTTTTATTATAAATTAAAGTATGGACACAAAATCGAACTGGATTGATTTAGGTCGAAATAGTCACAGAACCGAACTGCCTAACCCCGACACCAAGCAGTCTTGTTTGTCCTACCCCTAGAGTGTTTTTTTTAAGTCGGAGGCGCGGAGGGAGTGCAGCCCCCGCCCGCCGTAGCACAGCACAGGCACCCGGGCGAGCCGGAGCGGCCGAGGCTGGTCGCCGAAGGCGACCAGCATCCCGAGGCTGCAGAGGTGAGCGTGGGTGCCTGTGCTTTGCTACGCAGGGGCGAAGGGGCTGCACTTCCCGCAGCGCCGGAGAAGTCACAGATCTGAATTGGTCCCTATTTTAGAGCTGTCATTCATCTGATTTGAATACAAAGGTTGTAAGTATACTTATGTAGATCTTCTTAAAAAAATACTTAAAAATAAAAAAAATACATAAAATTTCCCTTAGGGGGGTTGGGAAGTGGGCTTCATCTTCCCCTTTACCCTCCCGCGCCCCTTAATCCAGCCCCCTACCCCTTTCGCTGTGTAAAGTACTCATTATAATGATCGAAATAACCTAAAAATTTAAAAACTTTAAAAAATTTTTTCTCTAAAACTATTGAGTTTTGCACTTTTTCACTTGGAGGGGGGATTCACCTCCTCCCCCTCCCCCCTCCCCTCGCCCCACCCCTCCCCCTGTAACCAGCCAAAGGAAACCTGAACACAGTAACCACCTGAACCTAAGCTAATTTAACATTTTATAGAATCCTAAGTCATGTATGTAAAAAATAATTACTGGCAACATAGACTTACCGAAAGCAAGGCTGCGGCCTTTTGTAGGTGATAAACTATTAGGCCGTGGAGACATATTCGTCATAGTAGGAGGATTTATTTCGCCCAGCAAGAAAGGTGGCAAATATCCCACGTTAGGGCTTCCAGAAGGGGAATGTGTTGGACTCCCCAAAGTCATAGGTTCCATTTTAAAAGCTTTTGTAGACCACCACTATCACTAATCACAAAAATGAATATTTATTGCAAGTGTGTATTTATACAAAATTACTTTTGTTTGGTTAAATTATTTTAAAATTTAAATGTAAAATTCGTTTACTGGGCCGGCCCGCAACATTTGACCATAGATAAGTATGTATGTACCTGCATTTGACAATGACACATATTTCGACATAATATACCTAATTATGATATGAACAACACAGACCAGGAACCGAAATGAACAACAAAGAGTAGGTACCTACCTATATCACTATCACTACGTTTATGAACAAGATCCTTTGACAAGATCACAGACATGTCACAGACTACAAACAAGATGACAGTTGACACTTGTCTTGAAGACTTGAATTCACAGAGTTTATAAAATTATGGAGATGCCCCTTTTGTTCATAAATACTAGTGCGGACTGCGGCGGCATAATGAGCTCCGAAGTTCATCGTGATGCTATCTTTTAAGCTATTTGACAGAAGAAAAATAGTCACGCTAGAATTTATTTATTAGACGGGGTCAGTCCATATTATGATTGCTAACGAGAATTATGTGTTCTGTGGTTTGGTCAATGTTTAACAGCGATTGGCACTTGGCAGCATTTAGTACCTACCTATAAAAAAAAAAACAGAAAAGTCAAAAGTAGGTAAAAAAAAAAAACTAAAACAGAAGTCAAACATGGATTCAGCAGATGAATCTGAGAATTTTGATTCATTTAGCGAAAATGAATATAGGAAAACGAAATGTGATACTCCAAAAGAAACCTCAGATAGCAATATCAACATCGTACATAAGTTGTTTAATCGGGAGGTAAGATTAAACTCCAGAATACATGTAGCAAAGCCTTGCCTATCTTGATTATTTTGTTTTTACATCCCATAGATCTTGAAATAGATTTTTTAAAATTATTTTCAGGAAAAATTTCCCACTACATGAGCTTTCTACCTTTTAAGTTTGTGAATGATAGTGTTTCCGTTTTATCTACACTGTTGTTTCTAAAAACATAATTTGTGTTTCACAGATATATGGTAGTGCAACCCGGAAGCCAAGTGAAAAGGCTAAAAGGATATTTGAAAAGATACCTCCGCGGCTGCGTTTCTGCCTCATGGACATTGTACCGATGCGGTACTTGATTGAGCATGTGTTTATGGGCTTCTCCCAGTGCGGACAGTATCTGCTGAGCTTCACGTACAGCTGCAACACTCAAGTTTATTTCAGAGAAAGCTCCAAGTTCACGTACGTATTTTTTTGAGATTATATTAAATTTAAGGAAATAGAAGCAGGCATTGCATTGCAGGAACCCATAATTAGCTAGAAAGATTAAGTTGTCCTGCTATAATCCCTTATCAGGGGCCGTACCACCATTTTAAAATTTTCATAATCACATATTGTTTTAAAGTTTCATGCTGGCATTGAATGAAAATGTCAAAATTACAATAATACTGAGACGGAATCGATGTAATAAGAGATGGTAAAAATGACTCAAAATTATAGACCTCAAATCTGGTTATGGTTAAAAGACTGATTTCAGATAACAAGAATATGATAAAACCAGAAAAAAAATGAGATGGTAGTACGGCCCAAAAAAACAATCTGTATGGTCTAAGATGGCATGAAGGGAGTTCCCAAGTGAGCTATGCAACTACCACCAACTCTTACGCATATAGCTTGTGATGTGGGTATTAGATATTATAACACAGAGGGCAGGATCATTACTTCTACACCATCCCATTGTCAAATTGAATAAGATACCATCCGGGCAATTTATCCTATTGTTACGTGCTGGGTTTGACAATTTGGAGAAAAACACCTGGTGACTCTTGAGAACACTTTATTCTGCACTTCCAGTATCCAATGTCCCTGGTCTTCCAATTAGTTCGCTTCCTCTTCGCTCTTGATTGCTTGGTTCGCTTGGTTCGCTTGTTCGCTCTTCTTTTCCCTTGATCAGACTAAAAGCGCGGGAGCTCGAATGCGCTTATACAGGGTTATTTTAAAAATACCAAATCACTCTCGGCCTGTAGTTATTTACATTAACACAAACAACTTTTGTTCTACGACTTTTCAACTTTTCCAAACGAAGTTCGAATATTCTCGAATATCACTGTTTATACAAGAGGTGGAACTTTCTAGATATCACAGGTACCAGAAGTCCATTGTTTTCAAAAATGTCATTGACCTTGTTTACAATTTAAAGTCAATACTAGCGATAATGAACCCTATGCCGGTTGTAATAAGGTTCGTTCTAGTACGTAGTTCTAGGAGCGAGCCACTATGAACCTTATTTTGTTTGCAATAGGGTTTATCCATAACACTATGATCCATGTTGTATATGATGCCTGCAGGCTTCACTTCCTGCTGTGGGTGCCGGGGCGCGTGGCGCGGCCGGTGCACAGCGTGCCGCTGTTCGGCGACGAATACGTGGACAGCAAGGTCACCATCTCCATGGCGCAGTGGAAGCACAACCCCGGCGTGCTGGTGGTCTACGGCATCGCGTGAGTGCTGCACATTCATTTAGTGCACAAACCACACGACAACTGCGCAGGGTGACGAAAGTTGCATAACGTCGACGAACCTCATACCACGAATGCTCGCGAATGCATCGCAATGGGATAGGTATGCGGAGATGGTGCGAGCCATTATGAAGCGACGCATTCAAGACAACTGGGACAGGCAAAGGCAGTAGGTATCCAATGAGGATTTTTCCTCCTCCCATAACAAAAAAAAAAAACATTCATTTAGTATGGTTTTTTTTACGCTATACAAGTTAGTACTTGACTGCGATCTCACCTGATGGTAAGTGATGATGCAGCCGAAGATATTAGCGTACTAACTCGGAGGGGGTAAGTTATGTCACCCCAACGGTTTCTACACAGTATCGTACCGGAACGCTAAATCGCTTGGTGGTACGTCTTTGCCGGTAGGGTGGTAACTAGCCAAGGCCAAAGCCTCTCACCAGACGAGACCAGACCTGAGCCAATTTAGAAATTATAAAATTCCAAAGTGGCCCATGGCGGGAATCGAACCCGCGACCTCCCACTCGAATCCGAGCGTGCGTCCCCTGCGCCACGGAGGTCGTCTTTTACCCTATATAAGTTAGTACAGCTACAGCCCTTAGATTGTGTAAGAAAGATGTATTCATAGTTATTGTAATCATTTACGAATTCTCCCCGTTGATTGGTGTCCTGATTTACATCAGCCAGATTGGGGGATTAATAATGATTACGATAACGATGAATACGTTTTTATTATGCAATCAGACCTCTGAACTGTAATCTCACCAGATGATACAACATGATGCAGCCAACAATATTCTTATACTTGGATGGGATAATAAACTCGCTCCTAATGTAGAAAACGACTTCCCACTCGAATTCACGCCCCAGGCAAGTCGTCAAAAGTTGGTAATAACTATTGGATACATAGGAGTCCTTATCAGTATCTAATATGAGATGGGTAACTAATAACTATTGCAAAAAACATAAAGCCAAAACCACCACTAGTTGATATTGATACTAGCTTATGAATGAGACTCTCGCTAGTCCAACTAATCTCATTTAAAATTGCAGTTATTTATTGAAGGAAAAATTAACGATAACCCTTCAATTATGCAAGGTTTTCTACTATTTAAAATACTTACTGAGATATTGATATGTATACTAATAATATTGTTTATTTAATAGTGAATCCCTTTCGGAACGTTCCTACCTCAGTGTTATTGGAGTACCTCGATTAGGATGTAGAAAATGCTCCGCTATCACCAAAGATGAAGGTAAGTAGCATGACAAAAAAAATTACAACCTATTTACTACTAGTAAGCAAGTATTATGTTAAATGCAAAACCTCAGAATTGACCACAAATGGTCATTATTAAATAACACTCAAAACTGTTCATAAAACCTTGTTCACAGATGAACTGATGACTGATGATGATCCTGATCCAAATTGGAATAAACGATGTCTGGAGCACAGTTTCGCGATACATACAAAATTCGTCTGTTCCTTCGACTCCAGTTTATACGAGCCAGTCGTACAACTCGCCTATACCAACCAAATTATCATATACACAGACTTCATACACATATTAGAAATAGACTTAGTTAAACCAGATCCCGAGAGGAGTGAAATCAATGACGAGAGACAGTTCTCTTTAGATAGGGAAGAAATTAATTCAGTTTACACGAATCCTAGCACACCAGCTTCAGACGTATCAGCCGCGTTTCAGTCCCCTAAATACCAGAACAATGTTGTGCAGAACATCCTGGCAGACTTCTCGGAGATTGAGGAGCCATACCAGATGTCCAAACCGGTGCAATTGCCTGATGTTATGGGCCAGGAACTCTGCATCCAAGCGTCTTCTATATCCCACAATTTAATGGAGGAGTGGGAAGGGCCCTCTCCTTCAATCAGAACCCTAATAAGTCCACCGCTGAGGTCCCCCAGAAGAAGACCAGCAGAAAGCATGTCAAGGTTCAACGAAGCGCATAGAATAAAAGCTGAGAAAGCCTACGAATTTGTCGAAGAAGTGGACACCAAATGCGAGAAACTTAGCATGTTTAGGAAACGACGTTTAGCAGATAAGAAATACGAATTCTCAGAGGACAACAACGAAAATATTGTTCCTTTTAGAGTGTTAAGGAGTAATAGGAAATACTTCACCGGGTCGACGAGCAAAGCGCAGACGAGGCGGGCGAGGTCTCCGCCCGTTGAAAGCGTGGTCTTGCGAGCTCATAACCAGATCAGGCCCCCATCCCCAACAGGCAGTTTAGATCTCAAGGATCCTGGCCTTTCCTCTCTCGAATCGGACCGGAACAGTGAATCCGAGTACCGCGTGATGGAAATGCTCGATGACGGCTCCCTTAAGACGGTGTCTGTCCACGATAACACGTCTAAAACGCTGTCAGACTGTCCAGTCAGTCCGCAAGACCCGTATCTGGTGCACACGGGGAATTCTAAATGCAGTAAATTCTTCACGAGGTACTTCTTGGAGAGTGATGATGAGATTACGTCTATTATCACGGATTCTGAAGGTGAGTCCAGATAAATCTTTACGATTATGTAGCCATTACAATTCTGCAATATCTTATTCATGGTATACCCCAGATTTTGAGTGGGGATTCAATTGTGGCTAAATTAACAAGAAATTTAAATTTTTACTAAAGTCACATTGTTTGCTCAATGATTTAGAAAATTATTCTGTTAGTTTTTGTCAGTAGTAGAGTTTAAAAAATGTCTTGAAAACATATCATCTAGTCCTAATGTACTACTCTTATTTGTGTCTGGGTTTATTTGCATAGGTACTCTTTAGTTCTCAACCTTGTAAGTTTTCATAGATCAATCAGCTTATAATATTAGTTTCTCATTTAGGATGCGTTTAAAACTGGTGTATGATCTATCTACATTGAAATAGGTTTAACAATTTTAGCACAGATCGTGCAGAAAAGTAAGTTTAGTGTGCACATACAAACTTTAGCGTTTGTAATATTAAATTAATTAAAAATGAAAATAGCCTGTATTTCTCTGATCAATTTAGTTGGTAACACCAGCAGTATACTAATTATAAATACATTTAAAGATCGGGTTGTCTTTGGATATAGGCCTCCTCTAGAACCTGCCTCTTCTTTCTATCCAATGTTCATCTACGCCATCCCATCGGCAAGTCATCTTCCCGTCAGATTCTTGGTTGTGTGCAATGATATATATAAAAAGAAGCAGATATGTGACAAGCGCGCGCGTTGTGAAGACTCAAAAATCCTACAATTGTAAGTTTCGTAGTTAGTCTGCGTCGAGCGCAAGCATTATTGTTGTCTCTTTCGTTTGCGTGCTGTTTCGTATCTTAAGTTCTATTTATCAGTGAGTGAGCAGTTCGGCACAGATTTAAAACGCAACTTACTATGAACGTAACGTATCTTGGTGATCTATGGTCGTGTGTAATATTGTCGACACTCCTTCAGACGACTGCATCGCGGACTGCCACGTGGCGCTGCCGCTGTGCGGCGCGGGCGGCGGGCGCGCGCTGCAGGGCGTGGGCGCGGGCGCGTGGGAGCGCGTGCGCGCGGCGCCGCCGCTCACGCTGCGCGCGCGCCAGCGCTCGCTGGACACGGAGCTGCTGTGCAACGAGGTGTGCGGCCGCCTGTGCCTGCGCCGCGCCAAGAAGTTCATCTACTGCTTCGACTTCGGCTGCCATGTCATCGACGTCTGCCACTCTAGCGGCTGTTTGACCGGGGTCAGTCGATTTTAATTATAAAAAGACTAATAACTAGAAAAGAAAAAGAAAACAAATTTATTTGGGACGATAAAAAGCATCACATATAAATAAAATACAAAACAAACAACTACAAAAGTAGTAGAAAAGAAAAACTAAATAAAATGTGGATGTGGTCCCAAAATGGTATCCACTCAGCATTTACTACACGTCTACATGTGGCCCGTTGGAGGGCCAACATGCAAAAGTGCTGGTTATCCTTGTATCTACTCAAGGTTTACTTCGGTTCTAGAATGCGATGTGTGTAATGTACCTATATGGAACATTTCATTATTTATTTATTTTATTTAATCTACGTTAGAAGCTATTTTTATTTGAAATTTCAACCAAATTTGTTCAATAGTTTTTGCGTATATATGGATGGATTCATACATCCACACAAACTTTCGCGTATTGCGTTTATAATACATATTAGTAAAAGTATAGTAATTAGCAAATGTTGTGATGTTACAGTTGTGCGCGATGTGGCTGTGGGCCAGCGACGGCGAGTCGTGCGAGGCGTGCGAAGATCCGTCCACCGGCTGCCTGACACATCGGCGCCAGTACGCTGCGCAGGTACACCCATTATATTATCATTATGTACATTGTCGCCACGTAATGTGGCATGAGACAAGAGTCGTTGTAACTTGGCAAGAGACAAGAATCGTTGTAATTTGGCAAGAGATTAGAGTCGTTGTAACTTGCCAAGAGATAAGAGTCGTTGTAACTTTGCAAGATATAAGAATCGTTGTAATTTGGCAAGAGACGAGTCATTGTAACTTGGCAAGAGATAAGAGTCGTTGTAACTTGGCAAGAGACAAGAATCGTAATTTGGCAAGAGATTAGAATCGTTGTAACTTGCTAAGAGATAAGAGTCGTTGTAACTTAGCGAGAGATAAGAATCGTTGGAATTTGGCAAGAGACTAATTATTGTAACTTGGCAAGAGATAACAGTCGTTGTAACTTGGCAAGAGACAAGTCGTTAGATGCGCCCAAGATGAATTTTGGGTCTCTTTGATTAAAGCGCGGCGCGCGGCGAACGAATAACGGAATCCAAGCGCGCTATTGGTCAGCTGACAGTGAATTTTCCCCCACCACGTGAAATAACCTTGCTAAGTTACGTGCCGGCAATTGTACCTACCTAATAATCGAAGGTGTTACGCATAAGAATTATCCCCGCCAATTTATAAGCTCTAGACTGGTACTAGGAATTTAGTCTAAGGAATAGAGAGTGCACCTGCATTGGGGTTTTGCACAAATTGTGCTCTATAATAATCCGTTCCGCATTATTGATTAGTGGAGACTAGGACTAGAGAAATTTGCTTAAAAAGAGTATTTTGGCGTATAAGTTGAAGTCTTTCCGTGATGAGAAACTGAAGTGTGATATGTGGAAAGCGCGAAGGGAAGAAAGGTGAAGGAGAACTACTTGCGCAGACTGCAGCCATTTTGGGTCAAGTTAATTGCTGCGTACTATACAGGCTGTATGTTTTCTTGTTTCTAGTGTCTTTTCGTGTGGGATCTAGTGACGGGGGAGTACCGAACAGAGCGTGAAGCCATGGCGGAAGACTTCAGTCAAGAGACATCTAGAGGTGAGAGTTCGCTTAATTTTGGAGTTATCGCCATACAAATGTGACAAATATCATATTGACCTATTACAAGAGCCTGTATATTAGGCCTATGTGAAATAAAGATATTTTGAATTTCGAATTTTTTGAAAGTGCGTCAATTTCAATGACGAAATACGCTACGGTAAGAGAACGGGAAAGATATGACGTATGTTGAATCAAAAAAATTCTCAAATATGGCGTCGCGACGCTATGCCGGACTCTTACCGACTGAAGAAACATACGCAATGATGTATCTGCCGAATAAGCCTACCATCAATTGAGTGTACGCTTCTACAATATGATCCCGAAGTCTATTTTGGACTTACCTTTACACAGGTTTAAAGCCACTGTCAAGAAACATCTCATAAATCAGGGTTACTATACTATTGAAGAATTTTTCAATGACAAAGATTCTTGGAATGATAGGGATATATTTCCATCTCCTCATGAGATATCCTAAAAGTTATGTAAGAACTTTTCATAATATATAAGAATAATTGTATATCATGACATTTTTGAAAAGTGCAAGTGCCGAGTTTCTTGCCAGTTCTTCTCGGTGCAAACCTGCATTCCGAACTTGGCGGTAGTTTTTAACTTTTCATGGGCGCCTATTATTTAGGCCTATGTGAAAAAAATAAAGAATTTCATTTCATTTCAATTTCAATGCCACCTGTCTTCCATATCATCTCTCTTCTCTTCCATCAGCATCTGCGACGTGATAATCCGGTACAATGAGGAGTTATGACGTGGCCCGTGGTTCAGTTTCAGGAGTGGAGCGCGCGCGGGAGCTCGCCAAGCGGCTGGGCTCCGTCAACACGCCGCCCGCGCACGAGACGCGCGTCCTCACCACACTCACTGGTAAGGCTTCACTACCGAACATTCATTCATAGCTCGCCAAGCGGCTGGGCTCCGTCAACACGCCGCCCGCGCACGAGACGCGCGTCCTCACCACACTCACTGGTAAGGCTTCACTACCGAACATTCATTCATAGCTCGCCAAGCTGGGCTCCGTCAACACGCCGCCCGCGCACGAGACGCGCGTCCTCACCACACTCACTGGTAAGGCTTCACTACCGAACATTCATTCATAGCTCGCCAAGCGGCTGGGCTCCGTCAACACGCCGCCCGCGCACGAGACGCGCGTCCTCACCACACTCACTGGTAAGGCTTCACTACCGAACATTCATTCATAGCTCGCCAAGCGGCTGGGCTCCGTCAACACGCCGCCCGCGCACGAGACGCGCGTCCTCACCACACTCACTGGTAAGGCTTCACTACCGAACATTCATTCATAGCTCGCCAAGCGGCTGGGCTCCGTCAACACGCCGCCCGCGCACGAGACGCGCGTCCTCACCACACTCACTGGTAAGGCTTCACTACCGAACATTCATTCATAGCTCGCCAAGCGGCTGGGCTCCGTCAACACGCCGCCCGCGCACGAGACGCGCGTCCTCACCACACTCACTGGTAAGGCTTCACTACCGAACATTCATTCATAGCTCGCCAAGCGGCTGGGCTCCGTCAACACGCCGCCCGCGCACGAGACGCGCGTCCTCACCACACTCACTGGTAAGGCTTCACTACCGAACATTCATTCATAGCTCGCCAAGCGGCTGGGCTCCGTCAACACGCCGCCCGCGCACGAGACGCGCGTCCTCACCACACTCACTGGTAAGGCTTCACTACCGAACATTCATTCATAGCTCGCCAAGCGGCTGGGCTCCGACAACACGCCGCCCGCGCACGAGACGCGCGTCCTCACCACACTCACTGGTAAGGCTTCACTACCGAACATTCATTCATAGCTCGCCAAGCGGCTGGGCTCCGACAGCACGCCGCCCGCGCACGAGACGCGCGTCCTCACCACACTCACTGGTAAGGCTTCACTACCGAACATTCATTCATAGCTCGCCAAGCGGCTGGGCTCCGTCAACACGCCGCCCGCGCACGAGACGCGCGTCCTCACCACACTCACTGGTAAGGCTTCATTACCGAACATTCATTCATAGCTCGCCAAGCGGCTGGGCTCCGTCAACACGCCGCCCGCGCACGAGACGCGCGTCCTCACCACACTCACTGGTAAGGCTTCACTACCGAACATTCATTCATAGCTCGCCAAGCAGGGCTCCGTCAACACGCCGCCCGCGCACGAGACGCGCGTCCTCACCACACTCACTGGTAAGGCTTCACTACCGAACATTCATTCATAGCTCGCCAAGCGGCTGGGCTCCGTCAACACGCCGCCCGCGCACGAGACGCGCGTCCTCACCACACTCACTGGTAAGGCTTCACTACCGAACATTCATTCATAGCTCGCCAAGCGGCTGGGCTCCGTCAACACGCCGCCCGCGCACGAGACGCGCGTCCTCACCACACTCACTGGTAAGGCTTCACTACCGAACATTCATTCATAGCTCGCCAAGCGGCTGGGCTCCGTCAACACGCCGCCCGCGCACGAGACGCGCGTCCTCACCACACTCACTGGTAAGGCTTCACTACCGAACATTCATTCATAGCTCGCCAAGCGGCTGGGCTCCGACAACACGCCGCCCGCGCACGAGACGCGCGTCCTCACCACACTCACTGGTAAGGCTTCACTACCGAACATTCATTCATAGCTCGCCAAGCGGCTGGGCTCCGACAACACGCCGCCCGCGCACGAGACGCGCGTCCTCACCACACTCACTGGTAAGGCTTCACTACCGGTCATTCATTCGTTAGCACATAGGGACAAGGAGCGAGAGGAAACAACTTGTAGGGAGACAAGAAGGCGCCCCGGGAACACGCCAAGAGCAAGTACCTAACGGGCGCCCTCCCGCGATTCAGCCCCCATAACCGCGAGGTTGATTGGGCCATGGGTGGTGGAGGGTTGTCATTACCGAACATTCATTTTGGATTTTATTGCTATTATTTCGGAGAATTTCAAACTAAGACGTCATTCGTATTTTACCAAATACGAGTTACGGGGTCACCTTTTTAAATTCTAGCAATTTAAAAAGGTAACCTGTAGAAAATTACATTTTTGTTCAAGTTGCAAATTTTAAATAATTCGAGATACAGCGTATTTAAGGGTTCAGTAGAAGGAAATGGCATTTTTTTACTTACTAAGGACTCCACTCCACTCCACTTAACTAGGTTCGAATCCACTGTATATTTTTCGTAATTTCTTGTTTCTCAAAACATTTTTAAATGTTACCAATGATAGAACTGATTATTATTTGTATATTGATAATTAATATGATTATTTTCAGGAAAATCACTGAAAAGACTGACAGATATGGATAACTGTGTAGAAATCACCAAAAACCACCCAGACAGCTCCGAGTCTGAATCTGAACCTTCGGAAGATAGTGACTATGAGTAACCTTTCTTCACCCACCACAATATCCTACTCATTTTTACCTACTCATTTGTTATATGCGTAATAAATACATACTGGAAATTCATTTTCAGGGTTCCATACCAATTTGGTAAAAATGGAACCCTTATGGTGAGACTTTCTCCGTCCGTCCGTCCGTCTGTCACACTCGATTATTTCAGTAACTATTCAAGCTATCGACCTGAAATTTAGAATAGTTATAGATAATAGTGACGCGACGTTATAGCAATCGTAAAAATTTGAAAATTGTTTTTATTTTTATTTAAAAAGGGGGGAAAACCGGGTCGCCAAAATTTCAAAATCAGATAACAATATTGAGTGGGGTATCATATGAAAGGGCGTGACTTGTGTATTCTAAAACCAATTTTTATTTATTTTTATGCCTAATAGTTTTTGAGTTATTGAGCAAACTGTCGAAAAAAATACCGTTCTCCCCCCCTTATCTCCGAAGTTTACCAATCAAAAAATCTGAAATAATTATGATCAATAGGAATAAACGTATATTTTACAGGAAAAATAAAATCAACTCTCTAACTATTATACTTTTTTTGATAATAACAATAAACCACCAAAAACAAAGTTACGTTTGCGGTTTGCCAACAAAAGTACCTACATGTAAATTATACTCGTAAATTTATGAACAAAAGTGATTCTTTAAATGTTTTACTTCTTTTATGGTATGGAACCCTCGGTGCGCGAGTCCGACTCGCACTTGGCCGGTTTTTTTTATATAAGAAGTCAGATATATCTTTATTTTGGTTTCAAAATGCATGTTGTGTGCAATTTTTGAAGTACCACATTAAAGGAATAACATAATGTGGGAAAGGGTATAGAAGAAGGAGGAAAGATTTACACTTTTTTTTTAATTTTTCTAGTCTCTGACTGGTTGAGTTTTTTTTTAAGGTATATTGAATTGGATGTTCTGTTTTTTTTAATTATATGCAATATGCATAAAAAAGTATTGCCTTGAAGTCTTCTTTAATTTAATTCAAGAAAAGTTATTATTCTTCATCAAGAAAAACTATCTACCATCCAATATTGTTGATATTATAATGAGTCATTTGATATGATGAATATACTAGTAAAATTATAAATTATACTAGGTAGTTATCTGTTCTTTCATCAAAATATTGGAAGTTTCTGATATTTGTAGAATATTCACAAGCGATGGCGTAAGTTATCTTTTAGTGTCAAGTTTCACAGACACAAGTTTGATAGCTCATTTGCAAGGTTGTGATAGAATGGAATTAGATGTTGTTCTAAGATGTGTCTGTGAATCTATTGATGTCAAAGATTTAAATCTCTAGATGAGCCCTAAGCCTTCAAAAACGTCCACGTTTTTGTCTTGCATGCAACACGTTGTCCTCTTACACACACAGCTACATAAGAAATGACGTCTCATTTACTCCTAAACGAATTTGCACTCGCGTTTTCAGTCACTCACACTACAAAAGCATGCTGAGAGCGCTCACTCAAGATTTTGTGGACGTTTTCGATGTGCGCTATAGGCTTAGGTCTCATCTAGAGATTTAAATCGTTGATTGATGTCTTATTTCCTATACATTCTATGAGAGCTGCTGGTTCAACGCTATGTCCAGTTGCTTTGGCTGTATAACAATAACACATTTCGGTACTGGGTGCGAAAAGTATATCATTTCTTCCGGTTTGTTGAATTTTTTGCCGCACTTTTAAAATCGAGGGCGCTGGGTGGCCTCTTGGACCTCTATGGAAAATATCCTTTTTTATACACAAAAACAAAAAAGGACTAGTGTAAAAAAGAATATAATTATTGTTCTTACACCTTAGAATCTTCACTAAAATCAGCAGGAAAATCTATTTGGGGATACGAAATACTCTAAAACTATTTATTTTGTCAGCTCTAATTTTTTTTTTTTTTTTTTTTTTTTTATTATGGATAGGCTTGCGCTTGACTACAATCATATCTGATGAACAGAAATGATGAGGTCTAGGATGGAGCGCGCTTGCCTAGAAAATGCCTATTCACTCTTCTCTTGAAGGCACTCAGGTTGTACTTGGCTGGGAACACAGAAGCCGGAAGGGTGTTCCACACCTTAGCGGTACGTATCAGAAACGTAGATGAAAAACGTTTCGTTCGAGCTTGCTGGACATCAACCACATAAGGATGCCACTTCTCCCGGCGTCTTGCGGTTCTATGGTAGAAAGGTGAAGGAGGTACTAAATTGTGGAGTTCTTGAGCACACTCCCCAAAGTATATCCTGTAAAAAACCGCTAAACAGGCAACCTTGCGTCGGTGTTCTAGACTGAGCAATTTTGCCCGTGTTAACGATTCCTTGCCGATTATTTTGCGTGCGCGGCGATCAACCGAGTCCAATGCATCGAGCTGATATTTTGCAGATCCATCCCAGAGGTGGCTGCAGTACTCCATGCCGGAACGAACCTGAGCTTCATACAGTGTCAAAAGCTGTTCGGGCGTGAAGTACCGCTTAACCTTGTTCAGGATGCCTAGTTTTTTGGCAGCTGTTTTCGCCTTAGCTTCGATGCATTTCCCAAAATTGAGATTGGGGGAGATACTAATACCCAAGAGATCGATGTGATCGCCGATCGGAACGGATACACTTTGAAAAGTGGGAGCCAAGGTGAAGGGGCTCTTTTTTGCGGTGAATAGACACGCTTGCGTTTTGGTAGCGTTAAACTTGACTAGATTAGCGTCACCCCACTCAGACACTTCTCTTAAAGTCAAGTTAACGCGATCTACCAACGCCTCTCTTAGTTCGAGAATCTCAGCACCGCTGGCTTTAGAACTAGACATGTATCTCTCCGAGACAGTGCTGTCATCTGCATAACCAAACAAACCTGGTTTGAGCAGATCATTGATATGCAGCAGGAAAAGCGTCGCGGAGAGAACAGATCCCTGAGGTACACCGGCATTGATAGCCATTAGGTCCGAAGAGTGACCGTCGACGACCACTCGAAAAGACCGTTCCCTCAGGAAATCAGATATCCAGTTACAGAAGCCAGCGGGTATTCCATACGCAGGGAGTTTGCTGAGTAGGCTGCCGCGCCAGACTCGGTCAAAAGCCTTAGAGATGTCAAGTGAGACAGCAAGCGCCTCACCGTATCTCTCCATGGCTTCGCCCCATGTGTGCGTAGCATACACAAGAAGATCGCCAGTGCTTCGGTTCGAACGGAAGCCATATTGACGGTCCGACAAAAGGTCATTTTCTTCTAGGTATGCTAGGAGCTTACGATTGAGTACACGTTCCATACTTTTACAAAGAATGGAAGTGATGGCAATCGGTCTATAATTGGCCGGGTCGGCACGACAACCCTTCTTGGGCACCGGCTGCACGTTGGCAACCTTCCAAGAAAGTGGGACTCGAGCAGTAGAAAGAGAGAGGCGAAACAAGCGCGTTAATATAGGAGACAACTCGGGAGCGCAATTACGCAGCACAATTGCAGGTATGCCGTCTGGGCCGCTGGCCTTGCTCACGTCTAGGTCACGTAGAGTTCTAATTAATCATTTTCCACATTTATCTTTTGGAACAAGATGTTACTATTTTTAGATGTGTGTTATTACTTATTACAAACATTGTAAGCCCAGTTAAGTACCAATCAGCTCACATGGAATGTAGAATTTGAAGTGTAATACAAGCAAGTAATGTGTCTAACATGATAATATTATAACGGATTTTATACTATGTACTTTGATTACTTATATTAGAGGTAAGCAAGTATACTATCCTGGTCAAAGATGTAATCTATAATTTTTGTCCTGACATCACATTTCATACTATTTTTTAGTGTCTTGTGTATTATTTTTATTACAATATTTTCATTGTAATATGTTATGTCACAGTGTCACAAAGAAATATTGCATTTATTATAATTCTCTCATAGATACTAATGTATGAACTTGCCATCAATATTGTACGTTAGATGTAATTAATAAAGCAATAAAAATAATCGTTTTATTATTTTGTAAAGATATTTCAATTGACTACATAATTTTTTTAAGATGTACCTACACTTTATCTGGGAGCATACCCCAACCTATCCCAAATAGTGCCAATTTGTATTTTTGTAGTCTCAGTTGATGGTTGTTCAACTATAACTGGACATAGACCTCCTGCCGTTATGAATGCCAAGGTTTGTTGTAAAAAATTCATGGTTATATGATGGTTACTAGTTACTACACTACACCATCTAATACGCCACTTGAAAGATTTAAAATAGGCACGCTAGTTTTGTAGACGATGGAGCCAGTCCATATTGGTTCCTAGGTCATTGCTCAGCTGTAAGTGCTAGATTTTGATTTAAATCAAATCAAATTGTTTATTCTTTTATGTAGGTCTAAGCATAGAGCCTAAACTAAGCTAACTATAGACACTTAAAATGTCAGACATAAGGTACTACAGATAAAATTAATGGATGGAATATGGCTGGCCTTGGAGTAAACATATTCAAACAAAAATGACTACTACGCTTTATTAGAGTATAAGTAATAAGTATAGATTATGTAACAATAAAATTACAAGAAGTACTTGTAATTACAAGAGGCGATCAAACAATTCCCACAAGTAATTGGTGTTTGGTCACAATCCCAGTGCGTCTTCAAATTCAACATCATTTTCCAGCTCAAGTGTGGGTGGAAGGCGCCCACATTCTTCCATCAAACAGTCCATTGACAGCCTTTCTATGTCATCCCAGGATAACTTTTGAAACTTCTCTTCCACTGCTTTTAATAAGTCATTCGCTTTAGCCCTTGCTTCTGGATCTGAAAGAAAAAGAACTTTTTGTTGGTGATTCAACAGAAACTGACATATTGTAGGACAATTAGCAGGCAAACAATATTGAGTTTGCTGTATATTGCTAAACAAGAATTTTTATGATGGGTCCTTAACACTGCCTGAGACGCTAACACGGCCGCCAATTTTTAATATTTAATAAAATGCGGCTCGCTACACATTCGCGTATTTGCGACACGCCACGCGTAATATAACAGCATAAAGAGATAGGATATTTGTAAGCACAAATGCTTGTGTTTCAGCAGGTTTTGTGTTAGAGAACACTCTCATAAATAAGATTTTTTTAAGGTGCTTCAATATACAGGGTTATATAAAAAAATACCAAATCGCTCTTGGCCTGTATTTGTTTACATTAAAACTAACAACTTTAGTTCTACGACCTTTGTTTTTACTCGATATTTTGAGAAATATCAAATATTCAATATTTTACAGAGATACTCTACTTGTCCCTGTTCTGTAATGTACACCAGCAAGTGGCAAAGGTGCGGCTCGCAAACTCAAGGCGTCAATCTACTCTAATCTACTAGAACCACTACAAGGAAACTGGCTTTCAAATGCAAAAATTTGAATTGTAATAGGTCCATCCATTGGAGAGTTAGTTACAATGCTACAGACAGACACACACATACATCACACTTATAACACTCCTCTTTTTGCATCGAGGGTTAAAAATAACTATGATCTGTTACTCTGCTCTGACTAACAAACTCACGTCCACACATTAGTGCAATATGTTTTGATTAATTTTTCTATGCAGTGGAAGAATAGTTGACCCATCGTTTTCATAATATAATATAATGAATTAGAGCACAGTACACAAGTAGGACATTTTCATTGTAACTAGGTAGTACTAAACTAAGTGTGCCCGCCCCTGGGGTTTAGTGGGTATTCAGGACGCTTCACGTCCTGCGAGTCCCACATACCCACCCCGCAGCATCTCGGGTTCCCTAGAGGGGAAGTCAGTCACCCTGACTTCGCCTCGGGAGGCCTAGGGGCGGTGCGGGGCGGGATGCGTAAATGCATTCCCCAGTGGCAAAAAAAAAAAAAAAAAAAACTAAGTGTGCCATTACATTTTTTGTCTGGCTGGAAATATTTTGTCCATTTACCTGTCAAGCCACACTTTTTTAAGCACTTCGTAGCAACCTCCGCTAGGCCATCGGGTTCCTTTACCACTAAATGCAATCTTGTGCCATTCTTAATAGAGGGGTAAGATTCAACAGTTTGATCGTCGGTCAAAGCTCTGCCTAAAAGCAGTAATTTCTGCTTTGCTACAGGAATTCTTAGTTTCTTTGCGACGAGTTTCTTAATATCTAGTATTTTTGTTGTCGGGATTACCTAGAATTATAATAAAATCAATTTGAAATAACAGGGCAAACCAAACAAATACTATACTTATAAAACATTACGAACCTCCATAGAACATTCGCCGCCCTGAAGTTGTTTTATTTTTATGTTCATTGTGAATTTTAAATTGTTGTTCCCTAAATTATTTACGTATTTACATCAGAATTTAACTATGAATTTACAAACTCCATATTCCATTTAATACCTATTCGACAACCATCATACTTTACTCTATGACAACCATTTGACAACTGTGTTCGACAAATCAATAACAAGTTGACATTTGACAAATGAGTAATGACAATCCCCCAGCCCCACTGAAATGTATCTCTGGATTCATGATTCCATACCTAAATTTTTTGTGCCGATTTGAAGCGCCTCCCCCGAGCGTCCACAGTACATTTGTTGGGATTTGATTTAGTTTCATAGACGCTCACGCCGCGTTACACAGTATTCATTTTTAACCGACTTCAAAAAAAGGAGGAGGTCCTCAATTCCTCAATTCGTCGGAATCTTTTTTTTTTACTTTGACAGTCAGCAATCCAGAGTATATTCTATATACTCTATGGAGATCAGTGCATAGCCGGTAGCCCCCTATTACGTCTATGATCCACAGAGAATGCACATTGGCGCAGAGTACAGTCCGACAAGGCTCTCTTGGCACTTTAAATATTTTATTTTTTCTTGGCACTCACTTTTAACAATAATGTGAATATCTTCTTTTTCCCTACTTTATTTGATTGACTTTGTATCACAGTTTTGTAAGAAATAGATAAATTTAACAGTAAAAGATTTAAAGAATAACAAACTTGATATAAAAATTTAAGCTAAAGCCTCATCGAAGCCAAGGCAGCGTGGCATTGAAAATTAATTTTAATAGTAATAATTCTTTCATTTTTGCTCTTAAATATTTAATTACTAACCACAAACTACATCAATAATATTTCCATATCGATAGATAGCTACAGCAGCCCTTCTGATCAGCTGACTGTTGCCTATCTGTGATTGGCTATTTTTGATACGACACAAGATGGCGGAAATGCCCAGCCAAAAAGAATCATTACTTTGTGTCCATTACTTCTTTAGTCATTGGGCACATCCATGGAGATACATGGAGAACAAGACGTGACATCTCTATAAAAAAAAGTGTAAGTGTGTTAGATGTTAAGTCACATGGATGTGCCCATGCACATCCTATCATAGAGATAATAATATATATAACAAGAGAGCGATCCAAACACTTTTGTTAAGCTAAAATGAGACTAATTGCCTTAACTTTAGAGTAGCTATTTTCTTACAAGCGGTAGCTAGCTAAATACGGTCCTGAGCGAGAACGATCGCTCTGGCACTGTGTCCTTGTCTAACATCTTGCCATCTCAACTAAATATTGGCTCTGGTAGAAAAAAATATATAGTTTGCTTTATTAAGATTTACCAAAACGAACAATTCACAAACTTTGAAACTTATTTTATTATTTCTACAGTTTGTATTATTATTAATTTATATAAATAATAATTATTGCATTGTACTTATTAAAAAAATAATTAATTTGAGTAAAAGTAGTACTTAAATGTTTAGGACTGGTAATACCAAATGCAAGATGTTGGTTTTTTTCGAAAACAGCAATCATATTCTGTAAGTTGACTTATGTGGATCAAAGATTTTTCTACTCACGTATCTAGTAGTAGGTAAATACGGTACGGTCTTTGATTATTCATTATACAGATACTAGGGTATGGTAGACACCCCCCCGATGGATTCCAATCTAGTCGCGATGGGGGGGCTCAGTAGCCGTGGTTGGGCCCCACGGTGAAGCCAAAAGGAATCCAGGAGGGGACGCTCGGAGTGGGCCTGGAGATGGGCCCGCTCTGGATGCGTCCAAGAGGGGTGCGGGGGACAGAGTTTTCTGTCTCCTGCAGCCAGGAGGGGTCGCGGGAGGAGAGGCGTGTCGGTGTGTCGTTGCCGCTCGCCCTATCTCCCGCGACCAAACGGTGGCGCACCGTTAGATGCGTCGGCGGCGGGCCGCAGGGGAAGAGGAGTGTCGGTGTGTCGTTGCCGTTCTCCCTGTCCTCTGCGGCCGTTT
Source organism: Coenonympha glycerion (assembly GCA_963855885.1). NCBI lineage: Eukaryota > Metazoa > Arthropoda > Insecta > Lepidoptera > Nymphalidae > Coenonympha > Coenonympha glycerion. The sequence goes on from OY979633.1 coordinate 15,719,694, forward strand.
GGTGGTTTGCGGCGGAGCCAAAGATCAGTTCCGCCGCGGGGTATGGGAGGTCGATGCCTGCGAAGTGCAGGAGCAAGCTTCGCAGGTATCGGCTTACCCGTGCCCACGGCCCCTGGGTGGCGGTCCCGGGGGGGTCCGTCGCCTTACGGATGGGAGCCGAGGAGGTAAGGCCGGCTTAGGTGTTTCTGGCGGACCTTGCTGTTGGAGGGGAGCTCCATGCTCCACCTCGTGGAGGGGTTGCGCAAGCGGCCGGGCACCGGCGGGTTCGCGGAGGTTTGCGCAAGCGTTCCCGTGTTCCCGTCATACGGTGCGAGGAGGAAACACCGTGGGGTTTAGCCGGTAAGAGTCCGGCATAACCCAGCCGCTCCCCCGGGCGACTGGGTATCCATGAGGATTCCCCACGATAAAAAAAAAAAAAGGTATGGTAGACAAATTGGAGATGTATAATTATAGTAATTTAATTTAATTTTTTATTTTTAAAGCTATTGCATAGCTTCTATCGCGGGCCTTGAGCGTGCGTGGAGACCGAATCCAGAAATTCCGTAACGAAAATAACCTAACCACTGTATATAATGAAATTCTTTGACCCCACGAATGTGGTAAAACGTTGGTATCTAGGTAGTCAAAAAATGGCGATTAATTTACGAGTACTCTATGTGACGATGAAAAGCATAATATTAATTCTACTCTCAAAAACTAAGCTTACATTGCGAAATTAGTGACATGCATGACTAGTTGTAGGACTTGTGAAACTGGTTTCGTAGTGTCGCGAAACCTTCAGTATCACTATAGACGTTAAAACATAGATAGTGACCCTTAATTGACGTAAATAAAACGTCCACTTTGCGACCAATATGATACGTCCAGATGCTGACCGTACATTGACGTAAGTGATACGTCCTTTTTATGACGACTATAGTACCTACGTCCAGATGCTGACCTAAAGTGACGTTAGCCAAACGTCCTCTATACGACCAATCTAGTACTTCCAGTTGTTGGCCCTGAAGTGACGTTAGTGAAACGTCCACTTTGCGACCAATATGGTACGTCCAGATACTGACCTTACATTGACGTAAGTTATACGTCCTTTTTATGACGAATATAGTACGTCCAGATGCTGACTCTAAATTAACGTTAGCCAAACGTCCTCTATACTAAATAAGTACGTTAGCCAAACTAGTCAGGATGTTGACCTAGTATTGACGTTAGTGAAACGTCCGCTTTACGACCAATGCGGTACGTCCAGATGCTGACCTTAAATTGACGTTAGCAGGTCGTCCACGTAGCGCCCGCTCTTGACGAAAATTTACTGACCTTAAACTGACCTATGAATGACGTCACTCATACGTTTCTGACGTCAGTCTGCTACCTGGGTATCACAGAACACTATTACTCCTGATCACTATAACCATGGTACCGTCGGCATCGAAGCGTTTCCGCAATGCATAATGTTGTTAAACACATTATTTTGTACAAAATAAAGATAAGGCTTTCCCGAAAGAAAAGACTAATGTGGACTAATTCGAGAGTAGATATCAAGAAAACAGCTAGGAGCAACGCAGTTAATCTCGGGATTGACTGATAAACATCCTGAAAGCTATGAAAACTATTTTCGCGACACTAGTTTCGTCTCATTTATGTTTTGAAATTACTTGCATGACATTAGTTTTACCAAAAAATGCGCACGGCACAAAACTAAATTAATGTTATGAAATTAATGCATGAATAGTAAAATTTGAAGTTTACACGTGAAACTGTTGATGAAACTAGTGTCGTGAAAGTAATTTTATGCCACTAATTTCGCAATGTAAGCCCTGCTTTAGGCATAAGAGTCTCTAGACCATTTTGTGTATTATTTTTTTAGGTTTATCTAAGTTTGCGGGGTATCGTTTTAACTTTTTTGGTATTAACAATCAAAATATAGGTAGGTATGTCCTACTTCTCTTTAGTACGTACTTTACCAAAAATCGGTCAACAAGACTAAAAGAGGTTTTCTATTAAAAAAACGTAGATGGGGCCAAAGAGCCATCTAGATAGCCATCTAGATATTTGTTTGTTTAAAAAAATTGACTTGTGTCATATAGTTTCATTTTATAAAATAAAATACAAATAAATAAAATTAATTACCAAGGTGATATTTAAAGCACTTTTAAATAATTGTAAATGATAACAAAGGAATAGTAACTTCAACACTATGAATAAAGCCTGTATTAAATATGAAGATAATATTTTCGATGAAGTAAATATACACGTATATGATATGGAAGGTAAATTCATTTTAATATCATTTGAAAATCTGATTTTTTAATATCTAGCGTAGGTATGTATAAACATATTACGCTAGATTTAAAAAAATCAGAAATTATATTTATTTGATGTTATATTTTTGTACAATAACAAAATAGTTACATTTCTTCGACAAGTTATTCGGTTTCATGGTCCCGTTTAAAATAATAGTAGGTATTGTAGGTAGTACGTAAAGTGATAACTTTTATGTACGGAAACGGAAATATAAAATATGGAAAACCCTCGGTGCAAAAATTAAATTCAACTGGCACTTTACCATTTAAAAGATTTTAAACTTACTGTTTTCGTTCATATGGGTTATACGCCTTCCGCTATCCATCTGTCAGCAGACTTTTATCTGCCCTGAAGGCCTGAAGGCTGAAAGTCCAATCAGGCATGAAAAAGGCATCATAAAGTTGAAATTTTCAGAGCACCTACTGGTCTAGGATCCCGCTATATAACGACTTTCACCGAGCTGCTTATTGGATGAAAACTATTTTACATCCAATTAAATATGTCAATAAACATATCGCAAGTGGGTTGCCTAAAAAATTTCAGTCCAGGATATGATTAATTAAGAATTAAAAAAAAAATACATTGTAACATGAACTCCTATTTGTTAGAGTTCCGTTGACATCTTAGTTCAAATTAGATTGAATGAGCGATTCAGGTCGCAAATTGCAATTTTGCATAATTGTGCATAAAACCTACGATTTTATTATCCATTAATTTTCTTTTGCCAAAAAATATAGAACAGAAATACTTTCCTCAGCCAGGAAAGTATTTCTGGCAAAAAGCACTATTTATAACATCCAATCTAATTTGAACTACGATGTCAACTAAACTGTAACAAATAGGAGTCCATGTTACAATGGTTTTTTTTTTTTAATTCTTAATTAATCATACCCTGGACTGAAATTTTTTAGGCAACCCACTTGCGATATATTTATTGACATATTTAACATAATTCCCAATATTCGATCTATCCGTGGTTCGCCCTACAAGAGATAGAAATTTGACATAACTTGTATAAAATAGTTTTCATCCAATAAGCAGCTCGGTGAAGGTCATTGTATAGCGGGATCCTAGGCTATACGTATTTCTGTTGGCGGTACATAAATGCTACTTTTGTTCGATGGTACGGAACCCGGATTTGGTACCTACTCGTAAATCGTAATTGGATTTATTTGCTTAAAATGTAAAATCATCATAAAATCGTATCTATTTTTTTGCAAAACTTTTTTTTTACGGTAATCAATATGTTCTGTGATTTATATTCTATAATCCTTAGGAGCGCCCTCTGTTTCCTGAAAAAATAAATTTATTTGACAAATTGACATTTGATTTTTGGTTCGCCCGGATGGAGCCGCCGTAGCCTAGGAAACGGGTGTAGCTACAACAACAGAACGAGTTACATAAAAAATCGTTTGAATTACATATCAATTTAATTAATAAACAACAAAAAGCCTCGCTAGAATTATTTATTGCGTTTTGTTTAATGTGATTACTGCGTTAGTTTATTGTAAGTACGAAGTGATGAAGATTTTGACAGATTAGAATAGCTGGCAGGTTGGTTCTAAATTTAAGATATTTTAACTCTAATTGAAACATTATAATTTAATGTTATACAATCGTTTGTCGTTATTAAAGAGTGAAGACGTCCTATTACTCCAAAGGGCGAGAGTAGAATGTACTAAACGGTTCCCCTTTTCCCTTTAACTTATCACGATAAAAATACCGAACGCATATCAATTTTATCATAATCATTGGGATAGGAGGGTCGCCGGTGCCTGGCACGAACGGCGCACACCTAACGCATACATTCACGTCCACACAAAACTCGTAAATCTTCCTAAAACAACACATCAATACAAAGTTTAAAACCGAATCCATCAAATTTTGATTTGTTGCTATGTGACTTATCTAAACAATTTACGTGTAATCTACTATCGCGTCGCACGCAGCGGAAAATAACTGGTAACCTGTAAGAAAATTAAAAAAAAAAGTCTTAAATGCAATTACATAAATCACTTCTGTTATTTTAACAAAACCAATAACTTATGATAAAAATGAAATCATAGTGGATATTTGTACAGAAACTGTTACACTTAATAATATATACACAATTGTCAATTTATCTACAATGGGGTAAAATGCACCCATGCGTGTCACACGGGCAGGTGGCAGCGTTGGAGCGTAACCCTGCGAGACACCTGCAACCCCCACTAGAACACTATCCCACAAGTACACAAGCGAACCAGCAGCACCATAGTAACAGTTTGATCAATATGTGTGATGAATGTCAGTGCAAAGTCATAATAACATGTTGATGCTGTGTCCGAACCTCCTTATTTTAATATTCAAGTGATTCGATAAGTTAAATTGGTGCAAAAATGTCGGAGATGGGCTTCGAGAATGTGTTTTACCTTGAGAGTGAGTATTGAAGTGGTCGGAGGGACGACGGAGGGATGGTGTTGCCAGGATACACTCCCCAGACACGCTCCCAGCTCAGCCTCAAACAGATCAATAACATCTCTATCAACCGGGACGGTGTTATGCAATGTTTTGCCTCACTGTACTCTTAAATAATTTGTTTATACAACTTATGTTATTTACCTAATGATATTTGCACTGTTAAATAGTATTTTTTACACATTCTTATAAAATAAAATCAATGATTTAGCATTTTTATCTTATCTATTACACTTGATGAGTGTTATATTTAAATCTGTTGCAATAAAAAAACATTGAATCTGAGATTTTTGAAGTACCTATAACAACATAATAAAAAGAAGAACAAAAAAGAAATAATATATATTTTACATATTGCTTTTTTTGTGTATGGATATACAAGGAATATCCATTTTAGAAATTGTAGGTATTTTCTGAGAATGATGGAATCTACAATTTCTGAGAATTGATGGAAAACACAAACATTTAATTATAGTAGGTATATTTTGATTTGTTAAATGTCTCTCTGTATCTTAGGGGTGATTATAATTTGGACAGGATTGCCAATCATTGTAATGTACAAGTATAAAGTAATGGGGGATATAAGCTGCCAATTAATTAAATATTGAAGGGGAAGCTTTGACTTAAACAGGCTGGGATCACAAAGTTTTTAAATGAATGAAAATTTAAATATTTTTTTAAAGAAATTGTTGATATGCAGATAACGGTTTTTTTTTATTTTTTATTTATGGTAATAAAATTGAAAGCAACTGAAGTAAATATTATAATTAGTATAGACTAATGCTTGATGGCATTCATCTAAATATATAAAAGACGAAACTGACTGACTGACTGACTGACATATCAAACCGCTGGGTCTAGAGACTCCAAATTTGACACACAGGTACCTTATGAGGTCTAGGGGAGCACTAAGAAACGATTTTTCAAAATTCACCCTCTAAGGGGGTGAAACGGGGGTCCGATGTTTGGATTTTACCAAGGTAAAATACTTCTTCACGCCGCAACTACTGAACCGATTTGGCTAATATTTGGAATGGAGGTAGATTGTATCTTGGATTCACACATGGGCTACTTTTCATCCCGAAAAAATCATGGTTCCTGTGGGATTAATTAAAAACCGGAAAAAAAATCTTCACGCCGCAAGATAGAGTTTGTCCTGGATTAACACATAGGCTACTTTTTATCTTGGGCAATTTCATGGTTTCTATGATAATAGTGAAAAACAGAAACGGGAAAGTATTCCTTCACGCCTTAACTACCGAACCGATTTGTCTGAAATCGTTTTATCCTTGAATAATACAGCGGTTTCTTTTTATCCTGGGAAAATCAATGGTTTCCGCGAGAATATTGAAAAACGGATTTTCAGGCGGGAGAACATATTATTCCCTTACGCCATAAAATAGGGAAAACTAAAAGAACAGTGGCAGAAATGTACACAAATAAAGTTTAGCGTCTAGAATCTAGATGTAACATTTATTACAAGACGATTCTAGTAAATAACTGAATTTTTTCAAGGTATCACCAGTTATTGTAAAGGACGGGTCAAAAAATAAAATATTTAAAGAAATTCAATTGATTACTGATAGGTTCCGTTTCCACACTCCTGACAGCTAGTGTTGCCGGATGACAAACTTTTCCACTTTTATACTCCATCTTTTTGACGATCGGTCCACTTTTGTACGAGAACAACATGTAACAGATACTAAAGAAAAACTTACTTTCAGGTACTACGTTAATTCTTAGATCAGAATGTAGAATACAAGACAATAACTGTATCGATTTCAATTGTTCCTTTTTTGTATTTTATTTTACTCGAATATATTATTTACATAAAAAGATTACATTAGTTTAGGGTTTTCCACTGCATTGGAGTAAATCTGAATATTATTATTCCGCGTGAGTTAGTCTCACTTAAATAAACTGCTTGAAGATTTGAGATTATTTGACAGAAGACTACACTTTTTAATAATACTGAAATCTATTACAACCGATTATTTTGAGCATAGATTATTTTGTCTTGGTTGTTTAGCGTTTCCGAAACACCCTTGTAATTCAATATTGATTTATTAACTCAATTAGAATTTTCTTTCAGTCGAGTTTTTTAATTCCGGCATCTCGCAACACTGTCCGTCAGCTACATGGCTACCAACTGTCAACAGTGACAAATTCTTGGACAAGTGAAAAGTATTTATCAAAGAGTATTTAGTGTATTGTCTATGCTCTCGGATGCTTCATGGCGGAGGTCGTTGTTGTTATAATACTCAGATACAATATTTTGAAAATAAATACTTATTTTTCTCCACTTTTTTGTTAGAAAAATCTTTTAGCATTGAGTTCAGGCTTGCAGGCCCAATCAAAAAAATATTTTTTCATTTATAGTTGCAATAGCGTAACGTGAGCGAAAGCGATGTATGGGCCCGCACCATTGTTCTTTACGCGTGCGAAGATGCGGGTATCTGCTAGTAATTGAATAATAGGTACAATATATTATTCTATTTAACTTAAAAGGAACAATGATTGTATAGCCAGAGACTACCTAGGTCCTAGAGTTACTGGAAAAATCCTATTCACTATATTCAGACCTGAATATTTACATTTATCATGGATTTATTAGTTTCCTTAGAAATTTTAGTTTGATAGCTATGAATGAGTCTGTAATTAAATCAATTATTGGATTGAAAGAAATCTAAAGTTTTTAGGTGTTTATAAAAACTTTATCTTCCTAACTGCTAGTCTCTAAATAGTAATGGAACATACCTACATGCTTTAAAATCTTTCTACACCGTTTTCACAATAAGATGCCCCTTTTTGGAATCATCATCATCATCTTCACATTAGACGTCTATTGCTGAACACACCTTATTGCAATGCACATGTCCCTCCAACAAGACTTTTCACCTGAATTGGCCATCATATCTTCGACAAGCAAGGAGGCCCTGGCCATTATCACTAAGAAAAATCTGCGAAGAGAAATATGTTGTGGTATAAGATAAGTATAGGTATAATGATCGTGAATGTGGTAATGTTTCAGACTTCGAGTGCGCGGGCGACGAGGTGCTGGTGGAGTCGTCCCCGCCCGCGTCGCCCGAAGGCGGCATGGCGGCGCGGCTTGCGGCGCCCGCGCAGGTAGGTCCTTTGTTTGTTGCACGACACGTCACATCAAAGTCGTGGGTACGGTTAGCAAAAAAACTCGGAACAGCAAAGCTACTTCTATATTATACTGATAATTCTTTGCTATTATCGATTGACTGATTAAGATGATTTTTGTATGTTGGACTTGAGGTGAATGGTTCAAAAGGTTGGACTGAATGAAAGATAGATTAACTTAATATATTATTTCACTAGAAGATTGAAATCCTGTACAGTTATGAAACAGCCTGAAAGCTGAAGGCTGCAAGTTTGATAACCAAATTTCGATGTATTGAACACAATGCAGATCCACAGTATAGGTCATCTAATTTAAAAATGAACGCCCCTCTGCTACATTATTCTTTTATCGTGTAAGCGTAAACACGTGGACAATTATACCAGATTTGCGCTTTCTTGGGGGAAAGGGAAATATTAAAATGCGTGTTTTGGAATAGGGCGCTGGAGCGGGAGGTGCGTCGCCGAGCAACGTACGCGAGCTAATCGTCATTCCGGAGCTGCCCAGTGCGATACACTTGCAGCATGCCATACAACAGGTAAGCATCCTGACGCATACGCGAAGCCGACTCATGGGACGCATCATACTCCGCCCAGAGGAGGTCAAATCCCTGCAAAAGACGTATTGCTCTTCCTGGCGGCGACTGGGCTTAGAGGGGAATTTAGCAGCGACGAGCACAACAGATCGGGGACGGTCAAAGTGCTACTGGGAGCGAATGAAGCCCTGCATAGCCGCATCATCAAGAAGATAAGATAAAAAGCAACACTAGTCGTTTTGGTACAGGGCGCTGGCACGAGTCTTAAGAGACACGTCGCCGAACAACGTGCGCGAACTCATCGTCATACTCGAGCTATCCAGTGCGATACACTTGCAGCCTGCCATACAGCAGTTTACAGCAGTTTCAGTGCCTAAAACAACTAGTGTGTTGGGACACACTAGTTGTTTTAGGGCAGGACGGAAGGCAAGGTTTGATTAAATAATTTACATCTAAAACTCGGTTACAATATCTGTGAACTTCGCTGGAATGCGTACCTTTTCCCGTTCTCCTTTCGCCTCCCCGCGCTCGCCCCGGCTTGATTGTTTTGCGCACCATATCAGAGCGCTGACACGACGTGACGTCATCGAGCCAGGTCCACAGATATTGTAACCGGGTTATAAACACTTCTGTGTCTCCGCGAGGCGTTTTGTTATTCCCGTATTTTTTTAATTTGTAGGTTTCCAACGCGGTGGTGGAGGTGAACGGCGACAGTTCAGGACACTCCAGTCCTACCGCTGAGGCCCAGCACACCTACATTGTCACAAGTATGTCACGTGATACAAGTTTAGTGCACAAAACATTATGTATTTGTTAGTTAGTGTAGATTGTTTTTGGGCAGGTAAACGTTCAAAATCCGCACCTATATTATTATTTTTTATATATTTTTAGATTTTCTTTTGTGTATTTTTTGTATTTTATCAAAATGAACTTTGCATTTTAATATTATTTACCAAAATGTAAAAAAAATAATTGAAAAAAGAAATAAAAGAATTAGACCAAAAAAAAATACATAACAGGCTATGCTTCACTTTATTTTTGAAAGTCCTAGTCTATGTCTCTTTCTCTTGCTCAGATGAAGATAATATGGCAAGATGGCCATCGCTACATATTATGGTAATTGGTCATAGAGACTCTTGGGGCTTGTTTTTGACCAATAACATGTGACGATTTCTGCTTCAGTGCTCCTTCTAGGTTGCTAAAATGACGTAATATAGAACAATGAATTTCAAAAAGAAAACATATATTATTAAAAATAATAGCAGAAATGTCGGGTTTTCTGCTAGTAGCTTTCTAAACGCGGTAATAGAGTCCTATAGGCACTGCCCACTTGGCAGACTTGAACTTTCAAAAATGTATGTAATATCTTCAAGTGTAAATTACCTATGCCTGTTAACAAGCTAAGATTTAGAATCTTTTTGTCTTTCTTTATTACTTTTTTTTGGTCTAGCTCTAAGTAATTTGTTATTTTTTTATCTACACACATTTTATCGCATGCGTAGTTTTAGTGTGTTTAGTGTATTGTAGGTAGTGTTATATTTGCACATTGTTTTTATTTCCGTGGTGGCACAGCGGATGAGCCGTGGCGCGTTCTTCACATGCCGGAGCGAATCAAGGCCGAAACACCCAGTGACCAAGAAAGCAAGTTTTATTTTTTTGCACGCTTCAGCTTTTTTCTTTAAGCTTTACCTACACAAAACTTTTTGCAATAATTTATGCAAAATGACAAATCGATACTCATAATTTAATTGTTTGTTCTGACAAATAAAAATATTGTCTCCACTGGGCTAAAACCTAGAAAGGGGGGAAGGAGAAATTCCCCTATTTTATCCACGGGCGATATTTCCATACCATGCTCAAAGTGTGGATAAAACTATAATTTCGCCTTTCTCCGCTGAGAAATTATTCCATGCTACAAATTATGCATTTAAAAAAAATGTAGTCAAAGGAAATAAGTGTGTTTGCAAAATATGCAAGGCCATAATGAAAAAGCTGCAGGTGCAGGTGCAATATTAATAAAAACAAGTAAGTTTTTATTTCTACTGCGTTAGAAGGGTATAAAAACTGAGAAAAAACTTTGTTTTTTAATTTTCTCATCAGCCCCTGACTGGTGAAACTGACACGATTTCCTCAGTCAAATAAATAGTTTTTCACCTACATAATTATAGATTTTCTTTAAAAAAAATAAGCAGGGTTTGGCACGCAACAGCAGCTTTGTCTGTGTTTTTTTGCACTTTTTTTTTTGTTTTTCCAATCGTAGGCACGGGCGACACTGCATGGGCGCAAGACATGAAGCACAGTATTAAATGCGAGGCCTACATGGATGCTCAATGCAAGTGTTTTTATAAATATACAATGTCTCACACTCATAATGCTTCGTTAATAATACTCAACTAACCATTTAATACTTCCTTCGCTTGTTTTTGCATCACATCCTATTTTTATGAAGCGATTAGGAAACTATAAAAGTTCAACTGATTATAATATGTATTAAGGTTTGACTAACATAGGTTCCTATAAAAGTTAGACTAACATATTGGTATAAAAGTTCAATAAAATTCAACTAAGGGCTGATTTTTCAATCGCCACATAAACTATTATCTGAGGAATAAATTTGAAACATTTATGCCATACAAAATCTGTCTAAACGTCATTTTTATGAGTATTCCTTAGTTAACGATTATTTATCTGGTGATTATAAAATCAGCTCTTTAGGTATTGAGCTAGATTCTATGGAACCCGCGGAGATATCACCAAATTGAGACCAATTTCAAGAAGCCATTTCTTGTCTGTGGTCACCCCTGTTGTAATGACAGAAGCGTAAATATAGCGGCGGTAACTTTTTAAAAATTTGATTCTATTACAATAAATAAAAAAAAATTATATCAACTTACCTATCCATAAATTGTCGTGCGCGTGGGCAATTCGATTTTGCCTAAATCTTGTACTAAAACTACGATGTCAACCCCAAGAACGGTAGTTAAACAAAAATAATTGACATCACTGTCTCATACAAAAAAAAAATCACATCTCATAAGAGTTCTGATCATCAAAAATCGAACACGATAGTCTTCCTTTTGTCGACGAAACCTTTGATGGAGTGTCCAAACAAAAATCAAACTACCCTCTGACATCCTATATCACCATCTGATTATCTCCCACCTGTGAAACTGATATTGCATTTAATGCACCCTTTATTATTAAATTTCGCACCACAAATCAAATTCATCCTTATGGTCATCATGATTAGGGTTGAAAATGTATTTTTTGATTGAGGTAGGGATGAATTTCAATGAAAAAAGTCCTAATAACGGATAATTGTGTATGCCCCTTCGGATTATCTACCTGAACGGTTATTATCAATGCAGTTAGAAGTGGGGATTGTTATATTGATGTACAGGATGTTTCTTGTGTGACATATTTAATTAAAGGAGAACGCGCTGTTTATCTATAATTAATTGGACAAGCCTAATTGAAAGATATAAATTAAATTAAAAATATGTATTTTTATTTAGAAATTAGAATATGGCTAACTGAATGTGGCTAATTGCACATAGACTCAACTGTGGTAGTCTGTATCTAAAGTAGTTCAATCCACGAAACACGCCCACTCCTTCCTAACTCCTTACAAATCGCATGAAATATGAGATCGTCATACCTATAAAGATTTTAAAATACCAAGCAAAATAAAGAAGAAGAACATTCGAGGAAAAGCCCGGAATGCTCTCATAGGAAAAAAAAACCTAAGTTAATGGTTCCTTTCAAAATATTATTATAAAGAGGAACCCTAATTTGCGATGGGTGATCATCATCGCCCACTCTAAATCATTACCTATACCAAGAAAGCTGAAATTTTGCATGGGGTTTTTTTTTAAATAGTGGACAACATCACATACATTGCTCCGATCCCTTAGTAAGTAGCTTATGCACTTATGTTATGGAAATCAGAAACAACGAAGGTACCAGTTACCACAACACCCAGACCAGAGACAATGTAGAAAACTTTCTCTACATTGCCGTGACCGGGGATCGAACCCGGAACCTCAGAGATGGCGGATTGAAACCGGCACGCTAACCACTCAACCACGGAGGTTTTCTTGATAATGTAGACAAGGGATAAGGAAGGATTTATTTTGATTCCACGGGATCACCTGGGAAGAAGCACGGGCTGTTCAGATAGTTATTTATTTAGGTTCTTTTAAAATATGGATTAGACTGGTACATCCTGTATAAATGTATTAATACACCTGCTTGGCTACCTTTGATGCGACGCGTGCCGCGCCTTATGTGTCTGGGTCTTGTATGTAGCGGACAATGGTGTTGTATGTATTTCCAGCTTTCATTGGAGTTATATTTAGATATTTCTTGAGCCACATGAGTATTATTATTCGTTTAGTTTAATTAAATAGTTATAAATATATATATATATTTTTTAATTTATATTTCGCGCCAGGCTTTTGGGTTAAAATTTGTCTGCAATTAGTAAATTTCATTTTCTTTATTTAAATTAATTACGTCAGTTCTGCCTAAGAACGAAAAACAATATGCATCCGAATTTCGTCGTGGTGAGACAGTCTCGCGTAGCTCAGAGGAAGAGCTCCTAGCCGCGATAGCTAGGGGACGTGGGTTTGAGTCCCACCGCGAGTGAAATTTTGATGCATATTTAAATTTATAGGAATAATTACGTCAAATCCATCAAAACTCCTTATGGATTCAATATAATTCCACATTACCAATTACTAGTTCCAGTTCCTCTGGTGCTGCAAAGGTCCATGGGCGGCGGTGATCGCTTACCATCAGGTGGCCCATTCGCCCGTTTGCTCGCGTTAACTATAAAAAAAATTGATAAAAATTAATGAAATAAAAAGTATTTCATAATTTTTTATATTTAAGTATGCTGAACCGCCTGTGCTTCATCAGTGTGATCCCGTATGAATTTGGAAAAAAATCTTCTGTATCTCTTGTGTAGATTAAAAAGGAATCCTCTGCCAGATTTTAGCTTTCTAGGGCCAATTGCTTGGTTTAGGCAATGATGAGTCATCAGTATGTGAATTGATTGGAGCCAGAATTACGCTCTAACCAAGCGTTTGTCGCCTTTTAAAATATGCTGGGGGTGAAAAATCCCCAAAAAAGGATTTATCACCTTTGCAAATGCGATGAAAATATTCTATAATTTTAGGAGCACTACAATGCAATCAAATTTTGTTTCAAATTCAAATCATTTTTTTGGCCTACTATAGATAGGACATAAATTGTATCGAGCTTTATTAAATTTATATCGCTGATAGGTCAATTTGCTAGACGATTGTGTAAGAAAAACATATTTATTGCTATCGTAATGGTATCCAAATTCTGACTGCTGATTGGCTGGAAAAAATATAAACAGTGAATTTGGCTAATTTGCGGGTAGAATCGATTAATAGGTACGTTTTTTTCTTACGCAATCGACCTCCTGGATAAGATGGATTACTAAATTCGCCCTTAAATTGAGGACGTCTAAAAAGTTATTATACTGAAAAGTATCACACTATAGTCTATTAAAATAATCCTAACTCTTCCAATGTATCGATGCGAAAGGCATTAGGTACAGACAGTAAAACCAAATCGCTGCCCATTTAATAAACTTCGACTTTTTAAAGAATTTTTAGAAAATTATTTTTGCTCCATAAAGTCTCACGTAATATTATATTTTGTCAATAATGTTTTATATTGGGCACAATGGGCGGGCACTGGCGGGTGGGGAGTGGGAACGAGGCGCCTTTGATGTCATCCGGCGCGACAGAGTGAGAGGAAAAACCACTGGAGACCTGTGGCGCACTGATAGCAGGGCTATAATGAGCTATAGCTACATATAGACAGAGAGAATTCTCTCATAAAAAACTAAGTTTTCCTAAAAAATATTGGTCGCGCATTAATAAAATATTGGTCGGGTTTTAATTTAAATTAATAAATAAATAAAGGATATTGGGAAATTTTCAATTTTGTGTGGGCCCCGTACCCAAAAAACATTTGACTGTAGCAATATGTACTATGTCGGCTTTTATTGCTGTAATGGAGTAGTTCAATGAATCCTCTATTGATCCTATTCGTTGTTGAAATTAATATAATGATGATACATCGTGCCAAAATACGTACAGTTCCTAATACCTTAACGTGAAGTAGTAATTTCCGTGGTCCGAAAACCATGAATTTTGAAAGTCCAGGAAATAAAATCCGAAAGTTGTAAAAGTAGCTTTAAATATCTAAAATTGCTAAAGTTTTATTTTTTGTGGACGTCATTATTTTTATCCTACTTTATAAAAAAGCCATTAAAAGAATTAAGTCATCTACCCCATTGGTCTTGGTAATAGTTACGCTATCATCAGTGCGTGAGCCCGACTCACGCTTTCTATGTATTTATTTAATCGACAGGTTTTTATGGCCAGTAGATACCTTTATCGATAGCTATATTGCGTATAGCTGATCAATGCCAGTGTAGCACGTCCCTGAAACGATAGTGAGAGCGATCGCCGCGCTCTGTCTGACTAAGGACAATGAATGCGCGCGTCCCTCTCGCTCGGAGGAAGGATGCTGGGCGAGGACCGAGGAGGCTGGAGGTTAGTCGCCGTGGTGCTAAGTTGCCCGGGAGACGTGGACTAGCATGGAGGTGCCTCGATACCGCGCGTACTACCCGTGTGAGTGGCAGCACACACGTCCCTTACCTTTATTGTGATACCTTGCCCTCCCATAACTCACCTGCGCTCCTTGCTCTGCTGTACCATACTTTGATGCCGTTGCGTTGTTCAATGCCGTTCAATAAAATAACTTAATTAATTACGCCGTTACGTTTCTTAGTAACTACTGCGTCTTGAAATTTATTTATTTATTATATACTAGCCTCAGTTTTAAACTATATTTTGATAGGAACTCAATAAGTGTGTTAAACATTTGAAGCTTTGGCATTGAACATTTGATTGAGCATTTTTTAAAGCATTTGAATTTTTGTGTTTTAAGCATTTAATTTTGTTTATTTTTAAAAAGAGGTTCCATTTTTAAGTAATTTTTCAAGCGCAAGCTTTTGTTTTAATTCCGTTTAAAATAATTTTGATAAGCCCCCAAGACAAACCGAAAGTGTAGTTAAGAAAAGACACAAAATGAAGGATTAGTTATTTGCAGCAACTCCTTTTGAAAAATAAGTAATTCTTAATTTTAGGTTTGGAGGTTTTTAGGATTTATTTCGCATAAAGAACATTATAGTGTTTGAAACAATATGCCAGTACTAATGTTAGGTAGGTAACTATGTTTGAATTTCCATTAAAAATTTCAACGCAGAGATCAGATATTTTAGATTATATTAATGTTACTCTATAATTATATTAATGTAACTCTATAAAAGATTGTTATACGTACTGCGATATTAATTTGAAAAAAAAAACTTATTATTCTTTACATTACGGTATTTATTTTCTATTTAACATCTTTAACTGCTCCGCTTCTATTTTTTTTAAACATGCATGAAAAATAACAAGGCGCTTTTGTTCAATTAAAAACTATTCATCTAACAATATTTTCACATTTCTTTATAAACTTTTATTTAGTTAGTTTTTCGATAATACTGTTCTTCGCTAATTATAATCGTAGGCATAAAGCAATGAGTTTTGAGTGCAAGCGAATTAACAAAACTGTTTCGTTTAAGATATCTATGTATTTTGGGTCAAAATAATATTTAGTACTACTTTTTTTTATTGTAGATAGGCTTGCGCTTGACGACAATCATGCCTGATGGAAAGCAATGATGAGGTCTAGGTTGGAGCGCGCTTGCCTAAAAAATGCCTATTCACTCTTCTCTTGAAGGCACCCAGATTATACTTGGCTGGAAACACGGAGGCTGGAAGGGCGTTCCATGCCTTAGCGGTTCGAATCAAAAACGTGGAAGAAAAACGTTTCGTGCGAGTTTGTCAACCACATAAGGACTACTACTAGTAGGCGTATCACTTTCGCTCTCAATACTAAGTGAGGCGTCCATATAAAAAATTACATGTTTTTTGTAAGACTGCGTCTAAAACAAGCGGTATAATGGTGCGGTCGTGCTGCTTTTCTGCTATTTATTATATAACAGCTTGTACTATTAAACTGGGGTCTGATTGCGTAAGAAGAGGAAATCGTTAGCGAATTCTGTCCCAATCCGCGGCCGGAATTCGTAAACGATTGCGATAGCGATGGATACGGTTTTCTTACTCAATCTAGGGGCTGTTTATTAATGAATGGTTGCTAAGAAGTGTGCGTGTGTGCAGGCGAGGGCGGCAATGGCGTCAACTACCACGTGCAGTACGTGGAGCCGCAGGACATCTACACGCAGACGGGCCACCAGACGCACATGTGAGTACCGCACAGTTCTTATGCAGGAACGTGTGTGCAGGCGAGGGCGGCAATGGCGTCAACTACCACGTGCAGTACGTGGAGCCGCAGGACATCTACACGCAGACGGGCCACCAGACGCACATGTGAGTACCGCACATTTCTTATGCAGGAACGTGTGTGCAGGCGAGGGCGGCAATGGCGTCAACTACCACGTGCAGTACGTGGAGCCGCAGGACATCTACACGCAGACGGGCCACCAGACGCACATGTGAGTACCGCACATTTGACTTGGACCTGCTGCAAAAGGTTCCTCCATCAATCTATCCGTTGTCCACCTGTCTGTCACGAACCTTGACAATCACTAGTAAAGATATCGAGTTGAAATTATTGGACAAAATGTCGAATAAAATACCGGGAAATTAAATCAGGGAACTCTCCTAATAAAAATCAGCAGTGTCTCCGCTATGATATATAGGATCCCTTAGTGTGTGTTTGCCCGTAACCGACAGTTCAGTATTCTCATTGGACGTTTGTGCAGGGAGACCCTCCGCACGTACCCGGTGTATGGCGTCACGAACGTGGGCGCGGTGGCTGAGGGCGCTGCAGTCACCGCCGTCACCGCTGTCACCGCGCCCACGGACGCCGAGTGGACCGCCGAGTTCACCTTCAACCCCAGCACTGAGCAGCCGACCTCTCCCGCGCCCACCGCCCGCATGCCGCCCGCCACCGTGCAATGGCTGCTGGACCATTACGAGACTGCTGAAGGTGAGTGAACGTGGGCGCTGCAGTCACCGCCGTAACCGCGCCCATGCGTTCACCTTCACCGCCAGTGCCGACCTCGCCCGCGCCTGTCGCCCACATGCCGCCCGCCACCGTGCAGTGACTGCTGGACCATTACGAGACTGTTAAAGGTGAGTGAACGTGGGCGCGGTGGCCGAGGGTGCCGCGGTCACCGCCGTCACCGCGCCCACGGACGCCGAGTGCGTGAGCACCTTTGTTGAAAATTCTTTGATCCTTTAGTTAGTCAAAAGCTGCAATCAAATTTTGTATGTCAACAAATATATTTAAATATATTATCCCCATTAACATCAGTTTTCCGAATTGCCTCACACTCCGAACACAATGTCCTGTCGAGAAAGCACAGCAGCTATGAAACATGTCGGTGTACGTGGTTTGGCAGGCGTGTCGCTGCCGCGCTCGACGCTGTACGCGCACTACCTGCGCCACTGCTCGACGCACCGGCTGGAGCCCGTGAACGCGGCGTCGTTCGGCAAGCTCATCCGCGCCGTGTTCGTGGGGCTGCGCACGCGCCGCCTCGGCACGCGCGGCAACTCCAAGTACCACTACTACGGCATCCGCGCCAAGCCGGCCGCGAAGGACTCCGCGCTCGCCGTGCAGAAGGACGACATGGAAGAACCGCAGGTGAGGGTATTTTTAATTCTTACTACCGGACGTCCGCGGCTCCACCACTGATTAAACATATATCACTTCATCAGCACTTAGTGACGTCACGCATGTATTTTTAGGCTCCGCCTTGAAGCCGTATTTTTAATGTGTCAAGCCTGTAAATATGGCGCTAATGTATGCGATGCGACCGACAGCGGTATGTGCTGTCAGCGGCACCGAAAAGTAAGACGGGCGACGCCATATTTGAGAAAATTTTGGCTACAACATACATCAAATCTTTCCCGTCCTCTTAGGCGTAGCGTATTTCGTCATTGATCTCTACCCACTTGAATTTATTCCGGGAATTCAATTGTTTATTACAGGATTAAAAGTAGCTGATGTGTTAATCAAGGATATAATTAATCTATCTCCATTCTAAATTTCAGTCAAATCGGTTCAGTAGTCGCACGAAGAGTATTTCTCGATACAAAGCTTTTGATCCCTAATGGTGAGTTTTGAAAAGTCCCATGTCCTTTGTGCCAAATTAAATAAATGAAAAAAAATAAAATTTTTGAGTGTAGACCCAGCCGCTTGGGCTGTGCGTTGGTTGATATTATGGTAGACAGTCACCAATCAGTCAGTTTGCCGAACAGACTCTGTGACCACGGAGTAATTGGTCATTTCATCTGATCAGGAACCTCGAGAGAGGGAACCAGAACCAAATCCGGTGGGCATGACAGGCATCGCGCACCGCCAGTACCTGGGCTCCGTGAGCGCGCCCGAGCCACCAGAGCTTTCCGTGGAAGACCTGCCCGAGGATGTCTCTGTCGAAGCTCTGCAGCAGTTCCGGGATCAGCATCGGTGAGAGATGGCAGGGTCTTAAGGCTATCGTCTAGTGACTTTGCGCGACGCGAATAGGTGTTTTCAAAAATGCTATCTATGCCCTCTATAGAGAGAGAGCAAGTTCAAAGCTAGGCCTTCATTTTCTTCTTGATATATTGCTTTGAGTGATAACGTTTTAACTCCCCAAACGTTTACTTGGCTCAATTTTTGGCTGTTCAGTGCAATTAAATAAATCAGACAACTCAAACCCTTACCTTAAAAGGGGGGAGGGTTAGAATCCCGGGAAGGCACCTCTGAATGTTTGTTGAAACTAAAGATCACTTGCGTGGCAGCGAAGAAAGTTTTGAAACCTGAATGTCAGACATTTAGTTTACCATAATGTTCTCTATGCCAAAAGAACTCTTATTCTGAGAAACCCTTGGCTAGCTGTCGAATATAAAAAGGTGTTGCAACGAAGAGAAAGTGTGGAGTTAGCTGCTGTCAGTAACCCTTACTTAGAAGATGTTTTTTTGACAGTTTGTTTGAACCTGTACGTATAGGTAGGTCCAAAACTGCCTTCCTGCCTGGATTACGTTATAAAAGCGTATACCCCCAAAGGATTTTTGTACTCTGCGCAAGCGGTGTGATAATTGGACTAGTTAATGCTCTCCGTGTCTGGTTGGCCTATGACTTATGTACATTGTGATATTGAATGGAAGCAGGCGTTATTTTGCGGAAATCCATAATTAGCAGGACAGATTAATTTGTTTTGCTATTATCCGCTACTTGAAAGGATTCTCAAATTAATCTGTCCTGTTAATTGTGATACGTGCAGCCAACACGGCATAGAGTTCCTGGAGGCGGTGGCGGCGCTGGACACGGGCGCGGTGGAGCGCTGCCGACGCGCCTTCTGGCGGCGCGTGGGCCGCTCGGGCGCGCGCCTCGCCACGCGCAAGGACGTGTGCACGTGGCTGCGGCGCGCCGAGATGCGCCTGCACCAGCGCGCCGTGGACCTGCTGCTGCCCGACGTGTTGCGCCCGATACCCTCACAACTCACGCAGGTTTGACAGACGCTTTTAACGAATTGGGTAGTTGACTGAAATCAAAGTATATTATTTTAGAAACTAGAATTATCAACAAATAAATTATCTCTTTGTCCGTTTTTTTTATTTTTTTTTTGGACTTCGTTATTTTTATCCTAGTTTATAAAGAAGTCATAAAAATTAGTCTATTACACAATTGTGTAAGCAATCCACAGCTTTGCCTTTTAATCAATTAATTATTTCAATCGTATAGGCAATTCGGAACTTCGCCAAAAGTCTCGAGGGTGCCCTCGCGTCGGGCGCCAGCGGAGCTCCCGCTATGGCGGTGAGGGCGCAGGCCTCTGCCGCTGCAGCGCTGTCCGCCGCGCTGCGTCGCTACACATCCCTGAACCACCTCGCCCAGGCCGCTAGAGCTGTGCTCAATAACCAGCATCAGATTCAGCAGGTATTTATTTTAAGTTTTACTTCTAAACATAATCATTATTATAACAATCGCTATGGCTAAATTGTCAGCAGAGGTGATCAATCACGCATCATGCCGCTCTGGAGATTCAAGTGCAGTAATATCTGAAAAGATATGGGAGTAGTATCTGACGGTTCCGCACTAATCTTAGATGGAGTTTCATTAAGTCAGTATCCATATGGAATCGGGTAGTTTTCTGATTCTGATTAGACAGCTTTATTAAACTATGACGTCTTACCATACGTTTTCTTGCCATAGTAGCTCTATTCAAATTGTCCCCCCTACTTCAAAAGCTAAATACTTATAAATTTTGTGTTATTTAATTAATTTAATCAGTTTTATTTTCACAACTTTATTTTGATTTTCTATGATTTTTACTATAACAGCCTGTAATGGAACTAAGAAATAATGATGAATTGCTTTGTTAAGATGCTGTCGGATCTGAACCGGGTGGATTTCCGCGTGGTGCGCGAGCAGGCCGCGTGGGCGTGCGCGTGCGGCAGCAACAGCGCCGCACACAAATTGGAAGCTGACTTTAAGGTAACCAAACTTACTACTGGACATTAAGGTAAAGGCGGCTCTGTCTGCGTAAAATTGGTATACCACAACTCCCATGGGTTAATGATATTTTTATTGATAAAAACTACGTGCAATCCACTTTTGTCCTGGAAAGTATACTTAGTGCTCAATCACGATTGTCGAAAATTAGTTTCGGGCATTATTTTGTGGGTTTTTTGAATACTAGCTGTTGGCCGCGGCTCCGCCTGCGGGAATTTCGTTCTTTACAAGTCCCGCGTGAATCGTGAATTTTCCTGGAATTAAATGTTCCTGTTCCCATTCCCGCTCCCATTTCCTACTTTCGATTTCAATTATCGTCAATTCCAAAGAAACTTGGTATAACAATATGCTGCTATATCTGTAGAAAGTTTTTTCTTTATATTTATATTGCTGAGCAATTTTGGGTTATTTGAGATCCCACAGAAGCCGTGTTACGAGTATTTTTTTGGGATAAAAAGCCTATGTCCTTTCCTAAGTTATCTCTTATCAAGATTGATTGAGTGGTTTAGACGTGAAAGGTTAACAGTCAGACAGACAGAGTAACTTTCGCATTGAGTGTCACTCACATCCATACTAGAATATTATAGTATGGTTGTGCTCGGTCAATGTGAGAACCATGTATTGACGGGTGTGCACCGGTCGCAGTCCCGGCTGGGCCGCGGCGCGCCGCTGGAGGCGTGGGCGGCGTGGCTGGAGGGCATGGTGCGCGCCGCGCTGGCGCCGCACGAGCGCCGCGCCGACTACACGCCGCGCGCGCGCCGCCTGCTGCTCGACTGGTCCTTCTACTCCTCGCTGGTCATACGCGAACTCACGCTCAGGTACAACACTACATTGCACAATGCACATGTAAAGTCCTTTTCATGAAAGATGTCCCGCAGACGCGACGCTGTAATTACATTATTAAATATTGCCCTCTCACTCGCACTCGTAATTCGTAAGCAGCTGTCAATTTTAGTTCATGTTTTTGCCGCGGGACTTCTTTCATGAAAAGGACTCTATGAAAATGTGCATCCGCCATCTTGAATGTCCCAACGAATGGTAATTTTGATATTTCCACCTTTTGAAATCCACGTTCCGAATGATGATAAATAACCTATCCATCCAAAAAGTGCCCTAGCAGAGATATTTATGGGGCTGACGTCAGATTTGTATCTTCAGTAGGGTGAAGGTTGTTTTAGTAATCGTAATACTTTGGAAACGGAATTGTCCTTTGTTTTGTAATGAGGGTTTGCAAAAAATAAAACAAATTTGTAAGAGCGCACTTTACTGCAATGTTTGATTGAACTATTTTTCAGTTTGGCAATATAGTAATTTATCTCCATGCAGAGGTTCTTCCTTGGGACCGCTCTTGGCCTGAGTGTCTTGATTCTTCGTATTTATAGAACAACACGTCGAAAACTTCGATATCTTGTTCATAACGACTGGTGACGCTGTCTAATCGGAGACCGCTACAACATTAAACATGTTCGTGTGGTCTCCAGGTCCGCGGCGTCGTTCGGCTCGTTCCACCTGATCCGTCTGCTGTACGACGAGTACGTGTCGTTCCTCATCGAGCGCCGCGTGGCCGAGCACCGCCAGGAGCCGCCCATCGCCGTCATGCAGCGAGCTATGGTGAGTATAGCCTCGTGGATCAGTTTTTAGTCTCAACAACTAAATATATTGATAAACTGTTGATATAAATTCCTTTTCTGTACCTCCGAAGTTCAATTGAGCCGTGTCGTCATCGCCATTACCTCAGCAGCTTTACCCCAAAGTTATATACCTTGTAATTTACCCAGTTTCAATTTGATGTGAAAATTAAACTACAATAGGACGATGACGACGAGTTGCCCGACGAGCCGCCGCGCGAGGCCGAAGAGGAGGACGGCGAGCAGGACTGGGAGTGGGAGGACGAGGACGACGAGCCGCCCGACGTCAAGCGAGCCAAGAGCGACGAGTAGCGCTGGTGCGTACCGCGGTTATAATGCGGTTAACCTTCCAAGCGTCGCGAGCCGCGTATTGGTGCTCTAAAACATATCAATGCACCACGCGTCGCGAGCCCCGCAGTGGTGCTCAATTAGTCCCATTCTCATTGGCACACGGATGTTTTTAAATATGCTCTGTATTTTGAAGTGTGCCTATTCCTAGTCTATTATTGGTCACTAAGGGATAACATCACGAGAAAAAGGATGATGACCATGGATGTATTGAATCGCGTACCAAGCTGATTCAAACTTTAAATTATGGAAGTACAGTCTCACATGAACTCCTACAAATAAAAAATATTTTTTGAATAACATGCAGATTTCAAAGCTATTGGCAACTACTTAAACAAGTTCTACTTCTCAATAAAATCTGTATGACAGGAAATGTGCATTAAAAAGAAAGTGACTTTTTGTATGCAAAATTTAATTGCGGATTTAAAAAACATATTCCTAGCGCCAATGGTTCTTAAAACACGATTTTATTGTAGGTATATTTTGGTTGAGTTTCATGAGAAAACCACCTCATGTATACCTTTGATCATTCTTCTTTACCTTGTGTTATTGGCTATGTTGGGAGATCAGGTTATTTGTGATTGGTGGTCATTCTAAGCACTTATCAGGGTTTCGGAAGCTTTTAAGAACGCACCGGTGTTTTGGCTCGTCTTTGAGAAAATGGTACTCCCTACTACGTCAGGCCTCAACCAAATGCCGTCTATCCGCACTAAATTAACCTTACTTAAACAAAGTATAGAAGTTGAAACCTGCACACATTTTCGGGCGCAAGGCGAGGTGCGACAGATGGACCCGCCACTTTGGGTCAGCTTAATTGCCCCGAAGTATGGGTTAATGTATAACGCACAGCATGGGTTGACTTGATATAGAAGACAGAAGTTGCCTGCCTTCTGTACCAAATCACAGATCTAGGAAACAATATGGATGGGCCCAAATAAGTCTATAAAATAAGCGTGACTATGTTTAATTTGTAAAGTAGCGCATAAGATGGCGTCACCTAGGGAAGTAAACTCAGTGCACGAACATTTGACAGCAAATCTTGGCGCTCAACATGGCGCCGCATGTCACGCAAAGATAGACTTTATGCTTTATGTATCAAATGAGTGCCTATAACTTGTAATTCAATATAGAAGTTATAATTATGTGTTTAATTGATGCGCTAAACACTAAGGTACCTAATCGCAAAATAATAATGTATATTTTTCAGGATAGAGTGCAGTTTACTCATCCATTGGGATTCAGTTGCAGATTGAATGTCAGAAGAAATTATGTAAACAAACCTATGAAGTTGTATCTAAGCAAAATTATAAGTGTGCAATGTAATCTGAGTAAGTGGAAACTGGATATACTTGAAATTTTACGAAAATGACTAAAAAGCGAAAATCTATTTGGTGTTTAATGTTCAGTGTTAAAAGAGTGACCATTCGGGGTCAGTTCAAAAACATTTGAAATATCTGTTTTGGCTGAAATACGATATTAATGGTGTCATTTTAAATGTTAAGTACAATTATGTATTTATATTTCGCAGTTAAAGTCTAGTCAGCTTCAGATATTATATTATAGACTAAGTTACAGTCGGTATAAATGTATTAACATATTTTACGAGTCTTACGATTAATTAAATACACAAGGGGCATTAAAATTGTCTATGGGAAGAAATTATTTTTGTTGCAAATCTTACTGATCTATTCACTGTAATGCAAAATGGCTCAATATTTCTATAAATACGTATATTTTAAGACTAATGTTTATATAGGTTGTGCTACAGTAAAATTGTAAAAAGCCACAGAATTTAGAATGACCATCCATTTAACACTGAAGTAGTCCCTCAACATAACTTAATGTGTGTATATCACATAAGATTTATATAAAGTTATAATCGATAGATTAATCAGAAGTATATTGGGCGAAAATGTACAATTGCACATTTGCAATCAGCATTTGCAATCATGAATTAAGAAATTTCATCTTCTCTTAATATAATAAGATTAATATAATAAACATAATGCGTTCATTACATTTTGTCCATTTCTTCCCATTTTTCATCTGCCCGTGGATGGATTTAAAGGTGACATGTAATATAAAGTTTGTGCGTTCAGAAGACTTTATAAATACTTTATAATGATTAACTCGATTAGTCAATAACTTGGTTGTCATTAATATGTACGAGACAGAAAATGTATGAAAGCAGGAATTCTATACAATTCCTAGGAAATGTATTTTATAGATATCCTAAATTCGGTCGAAAACGTATGAAAAAAATTGTATTTTACACATTTCCTAGGAAATCTATACAACATTTCCGGTAACATATAGATATTATATACATATACATGTTTAAAAAAAAATAGGTAGGTATTTTTATTTATATATGTGCATACCAAAGAATGATGCTCATATTTGCTCAGTTTGTAAATATAGAATTATTATTAACTGACAGCAAATGAACTTGTAGTGCTGCGGTAAGAAAAAAAATGAGCTGAGGTGTTTAGAGGTGTTTAGTACTTACCTAGTCAGGTATGCCTATTCGTCTATACAAAATCTAAAATAGTGTGATTGTGAACCTGTGCCATCTTAAATGGCGCTGGTCATCATCATCATCATCATCATCATCTCAACCCTTTTTTACGTCCCACTGCTGGGCACGAGTCTCCTCTCAGACTGAGAGGGGTTTGGCCATAGCCCACCACGCTGGTCAAGTGCGGGTTGGCGGGCTTCACACACCTTCGAGAACTTTTTTTTTTGTGAACTCTCAGGCATGCAGGTTTCCTCACGATGTTTTCCTTCACCGTTAAGCAAGTGATATTTAGTTTCCTGAAACGCACATAATTCGGAAAAGTCAGAGGTGTGTGCCCAGGATTTGAACCTGCGACCTCCTTATGAGAGGCAGAGGTCAGAACCACTGAGCTATCACTGCTTTTAAAACTTAAAATGGCGCTGGTAAAACCAAACTATTTTAAATCGCAAATTAGTGCTGTCCACTTCTACACTTTTTAAAGGGATAGCACTATTTTATATAACACAAAGCAAATATCAAAAGATTTGGCTCTAAAGTCACTTGCAGACCAAAATATATTCCGTTATAAATGATTCGTCTACATTCCTCAATTTACTCGAATCTCTCAAATCAATAATACCGTAAACTAAACTGAATTTGAACTTAAACGTTTAGTTTAGTTTTATATTGTATCGGACTTAGTTTGTACTATAATATATCTAAGTAAGTACCTATATAAATCAAACTCTAAAATAAGGCAGAATTTATGTAACGTACAGAAAAAGTACTTATTGCTATAAGAATTTTGACCTATTTGATAGGTTATGTTAGATTAATGTACACTTATATATACGTAATATTTTCCCAAAAGATGCTCGCATGCACTGTATATTTTTCTAAACCTTATAATTTTCTTAAACGAAATTCCCGTCTCTTCACTTTTTACTGTTAACTCTTAGACGCTAAAATTTCCGTAAACTTACTTAGATACTATAATATGTACTAGTACCTAAATATCAAAATGTTACTTAATCGCAGAAAACTATTCGTTTCCACTGGTTTTCTTATATTTTGGTAAGTTGTACAATACTTGCTTAAATGTGTTTTAGCCTTGTGGCAATTTTGTGCCATAGTTAGGTAAGGTAACTAGATCGCATTGAAAATCCATCTTAGGTACTATTTTCAGTGCAGTAACTGATTGCGTCTCATTTAATTTTAATGGAGACAATTTTGATATGGCCTTATCTCATATCAGTATACTATCTTTTTAAATTTAAACCTATAGAACTAAAATTACAAGTATATAGAACGTTTATGAGAATTATTTATTGCGTAGGTTTTTACTTTCACATATCGGATATAATATTAATAAAAACTAACCGAAGTTTAAAATTAACATGGTCCAGAACTAGTCCAAAGATAGTATATTATCCAATTTTAGACAGATTTTATTGAACAATTCTGTGGTCAAATTTATAATGTGTATTAGTCTCATGAGATTTTGTCGTATGAGTCCATTGTAAATAAATGGGGAGGACCAGGCTAAATTAATCTCAAATGCAGCCATAGAGCAAGGAACATTGATTATCGTCGCGGAATGAAAAGGTTGTTCACATTAGTGTCGATTTTCGCTTGCACTTGTACTGTAAGAGTCCATGTCAACATACCAAAACAATCGACTAGTGCAATCGAACCTGTTTGTAAATTGACGAACCTTTTCGTTCTGTGACTGTACTTACAATATGAAGACAAACCCTGGCTATACACACCAATCAACTCTTAATGTTCTTCTTTTTGTGGCATGTTATTGACCATGTATCCAGCATTCATTCAGAGTTATTCTAGAGGAGGTGTGGAAGAGACTGTGTTTTAACTGACTTCATTTGCATTTACAGTTCATATTAAAATGTTAACGTTAATGTACATTAAATTTTCATACATCATACTGGTAGAATGTAAATGGGCCACAATACTATGTAAAGATCTATATTGTACCTACCTACATTCTTATATTGTTGGGATTAATTTTATTTTTATTATGGGCTTATAAAATTATTAGAAAAAGTTTTTGAATAAAATATTTATGTCATAGCAACGAGGCCCAATCTTTGGAGGAACACGAACAGTGAATGGGGAAAAAATTAACGGTTGTGTTTTAGAGCAAATAATTGTTACTAAAGTTGTGAGTTTTATTGCTATCACGAACCTGTCCAATTGAGTGCGAAATACAGCTAAAGTTTTATTCAGACTTATCGGGATTCATGCACTTATTTTTGTCAGAGACGAATGAGGCTTAGACACAAATTGTGTGAAGTCGATGTTGCCTATTAGTAAATTCTTTAGCCGGTACAATGTACCTATTACCTTAATATTTATAATTATTTTCTTTGATTTATTTTCAGTAGGGGCTTCTCTTGTTATTAATGATCGTCATTCTCCTACTTTTTGGCGCCACTGAATGTTGATAATATTGTGAAACATGCTTTTTTCTTAATAATAAAAATAATTTATTTAGCAGGCCCATTTATTAAAGGAACCCTTCTCATGCACAAGTCAGTAACTATAATCATTTTTTTTATTTGCGCTGAGATTGCTGGAGATTTTTTGCTGCATTAACTTTATTTGGATTCAATGGACAATTTTTCTTGAAAAGCGTTAAGTAAGTCAAGAGCAAGAGGTAATAATATTGAATGGATGAACTTCATTTTTTTGTACAAGTGTGAATGATCACTGGGGAACCTGATGTGTGTCATGACCGATATGTCTGAATAGACCCGAATTAGCCTTAAGCGTAGGGATTTTGAACTAAGACAATATTGTAATTAAGTGGAAAATTAAAATTTGCAGAGACATCACTCGTGCCTACAATAAAAACATAGGAAAAATAGCTCTATAGTGTATATCTTCTATTTGCCTTAAGAGTATCCGCATTCGAAATTTATTTTCGTGGATTTACCGTTGAAAGTATTTATTTTATTTATTCATGTATTTTCAAATTGCACTATTAGCATTAAGTGGATGTTGTACGAATGTGAACTTTACTCTGACTTTTTAAGGTATCTTTTAGTGGAATCAAAAGAGGGATGAAAATGCGGTATTTTACTCCATTTTATTTATTGCTTTATTGTAAAATAGGTTACAAATAATTAAAAATAAAATTCTTATCCGACAAGGAAATCAAAAGTTACAAGCACTTGAATTTTTGGTGTGGGTGTCTTCTGTCCCTTTCGTGCAAAAAGAAAGTTTGTACAGTTAGGTACTATGGCATGAGTGACAGTTCGATTGCTTATTAACATATTAAAGGATCTGGGGGCCTACCACCGTGACCTAAAGTAATATTATTGTAATATTGTTTTAAAATTTCCATACTAACATTGTATGAAAATGTTAAAACATGGTAGGCCCCCAGCACTTACGTCGTCTCGTCCTACTCAGTCCTACTACGTCCTCGTAGCGTAGCGTATTTCGTCATTGGCTCGATCCCATTTGTTTTTTCAAAACTTTATTTATTGTATGTATTTGAGTAAATTGCCTGATTATCGTCTCACGTTATTTCTGACCATTTGAACACTAAATAACCACTAGTTAAAGTGAAGTTCGCATACTGAATGTTATTATAATATTATACTTATCACATATAATATAGTTGACGTAATCCTTTACATGTTTATCGTAGGTATATGTAATGAGTGTCTTGATCACAGACCAACTGTAGCTAAAATTGACTGAATGATAATAGCAGAAATTGTGTTTAATGCACTTATATGAACTTGACGATGTGGCCATGCGAACGTTTTACTTTTTTCATTCAAACGATAGCGCCGCCTGGCAAAATTGATGGCTGTTGAGCGAACAGAAGTGGCATCCTTATGTGGTTGATGTCCAGCAAGCTCAAACGAAACAATTTTCTTCCACGTTTCTGATGCGTACCGCTAAGGTGTGGAACACCCTTCCAGCTTCTGCGTTCCCAGCCAAGTACAACCTGGGTGCC
Organism: Coenonympha glycerion; assembly: GCA_963855885.1. Taxonomy (NCBI): domain Eukaryota; kingdom Metazoa; phylum Arthropoda; class Insecta; order Lepidoptera; family Nymphalidae; genus Coenonympha; species Coenonympha glycerion. Next base: position 15,749,208 of record OY979633.1, read on the forward strand.
TTCAAGAGAAGAGTGAATAGGCATTTTTTAGGGAAGCGCGCTCCATCCTAGACCTCATCATTTCTGACTTCTGTCAGTCAAGCGCAAGCCTAAAAAAAGAACTACCAAACATTATGACTGATACAAACTGGTGACCTTTTATACGCGCAGCTCCTGGGATGTTTAGTCCAGGGATTGTTTGATATCATTCGATATTTATCTTTGTGGAAACAAATATACATGTAAAATATCGGAAAGCGTCAAGTTTGTTAGCGTAGAGGGAAGCACAATCGCATTACGGTATTTTCCAGGCAAGACTCGCACTTGACCACGATCGTATTAACTTGTTGTGCAACATTTTTCCTTTAATTTTACGAATTGTGATAAACCTACAACCGACTTGCAATTTATATCTTATTTATAAAATTATATCTAATAATACCTATAATCACTGAGACTATTTCATTTTCATTACTTACTAGAGAATTTAATAAAAATCTACAAAGAGTTACCCATTTTAATCAAAGATAGTGGAAAATGCTTTCATGTATTTTTGAGTTACCATAATATCAAATCAAATCAAATAATTTATTCCATATAGGACTTACTTGTTAGCTCTCATGAATAGTCAGTAAAAATAACTGCTAAGTACTTATGAGTCAACATAGGGGGATTTATTAAATGTTAATTAAATTTAAGGAAACTACAATCAATCAGGTACTTAGGTACAAAAAATACAGTCTACCTTTTCGTCATTTCACAAGTTGAATTGATTTTTAAAATAAAAAGAAATGTTTAAATTGGTTGTGAGTTCTGATAAAAGTTTTAGCTACAGTTGTAACGTCTGACAAATGAGCTTAACTTTTTTACGGGGTTAGTTAAGGTCTAGATATGTTCTGAAATGGGGATATGTATTGTACAACGAAGTGTATGGACTACACTCATTCATGCTCTGTATTGTTTACCTAAAGTATTTCTAGTTCTTAAAACTTAGTTTGTTCCCTTTCATTTTGTCGCGCAATCGGTTGCGGCGTCGGTATTTTCAAAGGACGATACCGACCATGTGCATGTAATTGTGACGACAAATTCTAAGCGACTTAATACTTATACTTGAATCTTTTTGTTTTACTATACGGTTGAACGGGTTAGTTTCCTAGATTTTGTTTGTAGGTACCTACCTGAAAATACGCCTTTTGAGAATCGTTATTATTTATATATTTTGTAGAAACTCAAATGTATGTTTTTAAGGGCCTGCTTTTATTTAAATTGTTTATTATTAAAATTGTATTTATAGAGTGTGGTCCAAAAATGGATGTCTGTTAGATTCTAATAATATGCATCTCGATGTAATTTGTTGCTGTATAAAATCATTCAGGGAGTGAGAGGACGGTATTTATATTGTCTGATAAAATAAAGCTAGTCATGTGTTTAATGTTGTTTTATTTAATATTTTCAAAACCACTTTCCTATGTTGTAAAAACTCGGCTGCGTCCACACATTTGTTGTTGTTGTCTAAACGTTAAAAATGTCATGACGATTTTAGTTGCTCCTAGACCCCACTGGTTCATACTCTTTAATAACCACATAGTAGCTGTTTTACCGAGTTGCACGAAACGAAAATCTCAGAAATGGTACTTACCCCAATCTGAGTACTTACCGATCTGAAATCAGCTCCATTTTAGTTAAGAGTTCCACATTTTATTACTTTTATTATTATTTTTGTAGTATGGTAACTTAGGTTTGACTCGCACTTGGCCGGTTTTTTAAAGCATTTCCTATGCATATGTCACAGCCAAAGCGAATAATCCGGATATTATACATATCATCTGGTCATTATTAATAATGTCAACTCAATTTGGATAAAGTGATAATTGACATAGAATTAATCACATTAACCAGCTATTTTTTATACCATCTTCGAAGACTTGGATAATGTAATAAAACAAGTATGGATAAAGATTATTTACCTGTTTACTAACTTATTTATGAATGTTTTTATGTAATTCCCTTCACAATGTCACTAGCTTTCGTAAATAACTCAAATTAACGAGAAGTAATAAGAAAAATTATTATTAAAAATCATAATTTGTTAGGTTATTTCAGACGACATTTAACGTATTTCTTTGCCAGTTTGCTAATATTTTAATGAAATAATAGTATTAATACAGGGTCCAGGAGCGAGCGAAGCGAGCTCGGTACTTGAGGGCACCCCGACTCGGTTGGGTTAGGTGACGAAGAGGATCATCTGAGTGGTTATTTTCTTTTATGACCACTCAGGAATACGTCGAACGAGCGAACGAGCCTTGAAAAGTGTAAGGGAAAACTATATTATTAACCTTAAAATTTTAAAACTTAAAAAAATAATGTCACGAAAACTATTACTTTAATTAGTATTTTAAGAATTTGAATTATTTTAAGAATCAACGTAACAACAATTTAGTCAGCCACGGATCACGCCACGCGGCAGCGGGATGAAGAACGGGGGGGGGGGGGGGGGATTTACAAGCCAAATAGACCGTATTATCACTTTCGCCAACTGTGACCAGCGCCTATGAATAATATTCAGATAAAGTGATAAATTTATCAAATTGTCTACTCAATTTGGCTATTATCCATAGTAACCAGTCATTATTAATAATAGCTGTTTAATCACTATGACTGTAACACATACACATCTACGCTTCGCACGAGAATTGAGAACACTTGTGTAGCAAAAAGTTCTGAAATGTTTCCACCTAGAGAAGCATAGCTTTGTTTGTTGCTAACGCTTGTTGGCGATATTTCAGCCTGCTAGCTGTCCTTTTAGGACTTTTTTTAACTCTTTTGGCGTCGCGAGTTTTTGGCCTATCGGCTGAGCGCTGCGCAAGCGTAAGTACTCTTCTTGTCTATGACACGGGACTGCATAATTGGAATAATATTATTGATTTACTTTTGAAAACATATTTATTTATGTCAGATTATATTATTGACAATAAGATTTACGTTTGAGCAGCATTATTGCATATGTTTCAAAGAAAAATAAGATGACGAAAGAAAACAAAACATATTCTCATAATAAATATTATTTCAACAATCCGTGCACTAACCTAGTTAATGTACAAAGGTCTGGCCGCAGAGGAATACAAATCAAAATAATATTTACAGAGAACTTTATACAAAATATTTGTATAACATGTATGTACTGCTAAAACAATTCTATCCACCGAAACAAAAATATACGAGCACCTTTCAGCAAAAAACTTGTTAATATTGCATAGTGATCAAATAAAAATTATTTATATTTTAAGAAAATAAAAGTGTATTATTCAATATCAGAAAATATATTAAAGTATTCAGTATTAAATTTAACATTAAACATCCAAGTAGGATTTGTTGTTTGAATGCGATTTAATAATACCTGAAAATAAAATTAAAAACATTTTATAATCATGTAGATTGAATTGAAAAATGGTGCTAAGGTGCTGTACAAATTATAAAAATATAGAATTTATAGTCTTACTCCAAACTTGATTATTTAATTTACAAACAAACAATAAATAGGTCTTTAATTAATTATAAACGTGGCCAACACTTCTAACACTTGTAATGCCTGCGTAATTATTTAAAAATAAGTAAATAATTAATTATAAACGTGGCCAACACTTCTAACACTTGTAATGCCTGCGTAATTATTTAAAAATAAGTAAATAATTAATTATAAACGTGGCCAACACTTCTTACACTTGTAATGCCTGCGTAATTATTTAAAAATAAGTAAATAATTAATTATAAACGTGGCCAACACTTCTAACACTTGTAATGCCTGCGTAATTATTTAAAAATAAGTAAATATTCACATTTTTTATATATATAACTAATAAATACAAAATAAGATCGCGAAGTGAAATTGATGATTTGAAAAAATACAACTTTCTTATTAATAAGATAAATAATCATTCATATTAACCAAGAAAAATAAGTTGTGGTATTTACGAATCATTTATTTTTGAGGTATAAAAACAACTATCAAGACAGAGTCACCAATTTCACTTCTTTACAATCAATGGCAGTTTAAAACAGTTCTCAGTAAATTTCTCGAATCACCAAGTATAGGGAGTAAGTTACTAAATAAAGACAGCTGAACTAAAGTAAATAACCAATGAATCCAAAAAATTATTATAATACAGCTATGTATAAGTAAATAAATATAATCGCATGAAGATTTGTATATTTTATTTAGTTAAAATCATATTCTAGTCATAACTAAGTATTTTATTTATACCGAGATTGCCCTTGTGAACCTCACGCGACTTTAAACTGATCTTACAGACAATCGGCCATGATGCACAGGCAAACGACGATAAGAGAATAAATTGTATGATATCTAGAGACCGCCTAATCGGTCATTTACTAACCGACTTCAAAAAGGAGGTTTTGTATTCGAACCGTCTGTTTGTATGTATGTATGTATGTTTGTCCGCGATTATTTCTCATGCAATTTGCTGTAAGGGGTAATTATTTGGGTGTATCCAAAAGGCTCCGCTGCTAAGTCAGACCTCTCAAATAAAACCTACTCGTATTTACTGCGACTACACGAGTGTACATTTTTAAAGTGTGTTTTTTGTATTGTAAGTTGTAACGTACGAAGCATGTCGAATGTCGCATTACAGGCGGGCTGGAGTCGGTTGCTTATTATGTTATAGCGTCATCACTAAAATTGACGCGGTAAGTATTTATATGTAAATTTTTGTCTAACAAACTTTTACTGTCACAACTATTATAAATTGTTGCGTCAAGAGATGGCGCTGTTTAACTAAAAAAAATTGTGATTTCATTTTACTTCACTTGCATAGTGATTTCATAGAACCACAATTCCTGTTTTGTTACTGTTGTTACTAGTACATCCAACAGCACGACAATGGTACAATTCAAATATTCATCATATTATTCATCGATTACTATCGAAAAATTGATATATAATACTAAGGATTTGGGGTCAACGCTAAAACGTGTCCAAATCTAAAGAAAGCCAAAACGCTAAAAGAATTCTAATCGCATTTAAGCAAAATTAGGCTGTATACTAATGGTTTAAGAAATAAATTACAATGTTTTAGTATGTTTATAGAAATTTACAAGTACCCTCGTTTATACATATAGGTTATCTCGGGGCACTTTTTTAGTGAATTTTGTACACCCGGGGTCTATAGATTCATATGCCAATGGCCAGAAATCCTGATTGCCATCCATTGTGGCCGATTACGGAATTAACATTTATTACCGATTGTGGTGAGATGCCAAATTCAATCAATGTGCAAACTAATTACAACTAAGTTGTAGAATATAAAGCGTCATGAAAATTAAGACAAAGTAAATTTAACTACTATGAGGAGAGGTTCAACTCACACAATCAGTTTTTTATTGCAATGAAGACTATATTTAAGCGCCAATAGTGGGGCTAAGTGAGTCTTTAGAAGTTAAGACATCTTTTTTCAGTTGGAAGTAGCCTATAATGAAATCAAGCTTTACTCATTGTCATAATTTTGTCTAAGTTTGGTTTATTGGACATCTTAGCTTCAGGAATATATTTGGTACTTAAGCTACGCTAAGCTAGCTTCATACTAAGCTAACAATCTTTCTCGATATGCTTTTCAACTTAAAAGGAATTTAATTTGAAAGGTTTGCCATGAAATTGATACTATGTTTATTTATCTGACAGTTTAATGTTACCCATAAATTTCCTATGATTCCGTTGCAGGATTAGTGTGCTCATCGCATACAAGCTAAAAACCAATTGTTTAAGCATACTTATGATAACGAGATAACGAGAATACTATCAAAATTTGACTGTATTTTTTTTTTGTAAATACTTTTACGCATATTACAAGCAAAAACAACGCAAAATACTTCCAACATACCGATAGATCGAACTATCAAACAGCGCCACAGGATAGCGGCGTTAGTTCAGATTCCGCCGCGCGCCATGATAGCCTTGTCGCACTGTACTTAAGAATCGCATGAAACAAATCGCGCTATTCGATAAAAAAAAATTAATCTCACCTGGCTGGAAAGACCTTTTAAACGCGCGAGCTATGCAGATATGCATTGCTGCTGTACCTACTTAGTAAAACCAACGTAACATTTCATAGCAAACCTTAAACTAAAAATTCGATCTGTGGCTTTCTTTTTTTTAATCAACTGACTTAGCAAATAAGTGTCTGTCTCTAGATGTTGAGGCGGGTGACGATGCTTTCGTGTACTTATGTGAATTGTGGAATATATTGGCCAAGTTGTAAGCTACCCAAACGAAACTGTTAAAGCGTCTCCAGATTACCGTGTGAATCTCACGCGAAGCTTTCAAAGCTTTTTCTCCACGTAATGTCGGTCTTGTTCCGCGATAAAGGGTTCACCGTGAGTCGCGCGGGAATGTGGAGAGTTCTTTACAGTAGTAAGCCGGAACCCGTGTCTGTGCTGCGAGGTCGTGTCGTGTCGGTCGGAGCGTGTTCAGAGCGCGAGCGCCGCGGAGCGTTTGTCGCGGCTCTTGTTCCTCGCGACCGTCCGCGCCTTGCACGACGCTATGTTCTGTAGATTCTGGGAAAAATACAGAAAAAGACGTGAGCGGCGTGGGACACTCGGTAGAAAAAAAGATAGATATAAAACACTTTATTGTACACGAAAGAAAAAAAACAAATAAAATAACCAGCAAAACAAATCTACAAAATAGTTTCACCCATCGCTCGATAGATGGCGCCTCCATCAGTTAGCTCAGGCCAACAAGTTCAAAAGCACCATATACGTAGTTGTAGTAGGTTGTCTACGCAGGGAAACATAGTGAGGTGACATTATAGCATAACTGGTAACGTTCTTGAGGTGACCATTACATATAGCATAACTGGTAACGTTCTTGAGGTGACCATTACATATAGCATAACTGGTAATGTTCTTGAGGTGACCATTATAGCATAACTGGTAACGTTCTTGAGGTGACCATTACATATAATATAACTGGTAATGTTCTTGAGGTGACATTATAGCATAACTGGTAACGTTCTTGAGGTGACCATTACATATAGCATAACTGGTAATGTTCTTGAGGTGACCATTATAGCATAACTGGTAACGTTCTTGAGGTGACCATTACATATAACATAACTGGTAATGTTCTTGAGGTGACATTATAGCATAACTGGTAACGTTCTTGAGGTGACCATTACATATAGCATAACTGGTAATGTTCTTGAGGTGACCATTATAGCATAACTGGTAATGTTCTTGAGGTGACCATTATAGCATAACTGGTAACGTTCTTGAGGTGACCATTATAGCATAACTGGTAATGTTCTTGAGGTGACCATTATAGCACAACTGGTAATGTTCTTGAGGTGACCATTATAGCATAACTGGTAATGTTCTTGAGGTGACCATTATAGCACAACTGGTAATGTTCTTGAGGTGACCATTATAGCATAACTGGTAATGTTCTTGAGGTGACCATTATAGCATAACTGGTAACGTCCTTGAGGTGACCATTATAGCATAACTGGTAATGTTCTTGAGGTGACCATTATAGCATAACTGGTAATGTTCTTGAGGTGACCATTATAGCATAACTGGTAACGTTCTTGAGGTGACCATTATAGCATAACTGGTAATGTTCTTGAGGTGACCATTATAGCAGAACTGGTAACGTTCTTGAGGTGACCATTATAGCATAACTGGTAATGTTCTTGAGATGACCATTATAGCATATCTGGTAACTGCTGTTCTTGAGGTGACCATTATAGCATAACTGGTAATGTTCTTGAGGTGACCATTATAGCATAACTGGTAATGTTCTTGAGGTGACCATTATAGCATAACTGGTAATGTTCTTGAGGTGACCATTATAGCATAACTGGTAATGTTCTTGAGGTGTTCTTGAGGTCCCACACTACGCTTACTTGCATGCGGTCTCCACTCAAAGACTTTACGGCTCCACCGGCCAACGCCCCTGCGATAAGCGTGACCTGCCCACTGCCACTTCAGCTTGCTATTGGCAAGGGGCTATGTTGGTCATTTTGGTTCTCCTGTGGATCAAGTCAAGTAGTGAACTCACCCGCTGCGTCTTGTTGAGCTTGACCTGCGGCACGATGACGTCGAGCGGGTGGGCTCCAGCTGCAGCGCGAGGCGCAGCGGCGCGCAGTGCGGCGTGAGCGCCACCAGCCCCGCGCCCAGCACCGCCGCAGTCAAGTAGTGAACTCACCCGCTGCGTCTTGTTGAGCTTGACCTGCGGCACGATGACGTCGAGCGGGTAGGGCTCCAGCTGCAGCGCGAGGCGCAGCGGCGCGCAGTGCGGCGTGAGCGCCACCAACCCCGCGCCCAGCGCCGCCGCAGTCAAGTAGTAAACTCACCCGCTGCGTCTTGTTGAGCTTGACCTGCGGCACGATGACGTCGAGCGGGTAGGGCTCCAGCTGCAGCGCGAGGCGCAGCGGCGCGCAGTGCGGCGTGAGCGCCACCAGCCCCGCGCCCAGCGCCGCCGCAGTCAAGTAGTGAACTCACCCGCTGCGTCTTGTTGAGCTTGACCTGCGGCACGATGACGTCGAGCGGGTAGGGCTCCAGCTGCAGCGCGAGGCGCAGCGGCGCGCAGTGCGGCGTGAGCGCCACCAGCCCCGCGCCCAGCGCCGCCGCAGTCAAGTAGTGAACTCACCCGCTGCGTCTTGTTGAGCTTGACCTGCGGCACGATGACGTCGAGCGGGTAGGGCTCCAGCTGCAGCGCGAGGCGCAGCGGCGCGCAGTGCGGCGTGAGCGCCACCAGCCCCGCGCCCAGCGCCGCCGCAGTCAAGTAGTGAACTCACCCGCTGCGTCTTGTTGAGCTTGACCTGCGGCACGATGACGTCGAGCGGGTAGGGCTCCAGCTGCAGCGCGAGGCGCAGCGGCGCGCAGTGCGGCGTGAGCGCCACCAGCCCCGCGCCCAGCGCCGCCGCAGTCAAGTAGTGAACTCACCCGCTGCGTCTTGTTGAGCTTGACCTGCGGCACGATGACGTCGAGCGGGTAGGGCTCCAGCTGCAGCGCGAGGCGCAGCGGCGCGCAGTGCGGCGTGAGCGCCACCAGCCCCGCGCCCAGCGCCGCCGCAGTCAAGTAGTGAACTCACCCGCTGCGTCTTGTTGAGCTTGACCTGCGGCACGATGACGTCGAGCGGGTAGGGCTCCAGCTGCAGCGCGAGGCGCAGCGGCGCGCAGTGCGGCGTGAGCGCCACCAGCCCCGCGCCCAGCGCCGCCGCAGTCAAGTAGTGAACTCACCCGCTGCGTCTTGCTGAGCTTGACCTGCGGCACGATGACGTCGAGCGGGTAGGGCTCCAGCTGCAGCGCGAGGCGCAGCGGCGCGCAGTGCGGCGTGAGCGCCACCAGCCCCGCGCCCAGCGCCGCCGCAGTCAAGTAGTGAACTCACCCGCTGCGTCTTGTTGAGCTTGACCTGCGGCACGATGACGTCGAGCGGGTAGGGCTCCAGCTGCAGCGCGAGGCGCAGCGGCGCGCAGTGCGGCGTGAGCGCCACCAGCCCCGCGCCCAGCGCCGCCGCAGTCAAGTAGTGAACTCACCCGCTGCGTCTTGTTGAGCTTGACCTGCGGCACGATGACGTCGAGCGGGTAGGGCTCCAGCTGCAGCGCGAGGCGCAGCGGCGCGCAGTGCGGCGTGAGCGCCACCAGCCCCGCGCCCAGCGCCGCCGCAGTCAAGTAGTGAACTCACCCGCTGCGTCTTGTTGAGCTTGACCTGCGGCACGATGACGTCGAGCGGGTAGGGCTCCAGCTGCAGCGCGAGGCGCAGCGGCGCGCAGTGCGGCGTGAGCGCCACCAGCCCCGCGCCCAGCGCCGCCGCAGTCAAGTAGTGAACTCACCCGCTGCGTCTTGTTGAGCTTGACCTGCGGCACGATGACGTCGAGCGGGTAGGGCTCCAGCTGCAGCGCGAGGCGCAGCGGCGCGCAGTGCGGCGTGAGCGCCACCAGCCCCGCGCCCAGCGCCGCCGCAGTCAAGTAGTGAACTCACCCGCTGCGTCTTGTTGAGCTTGACCTGCGGCACGATGACGTCGAGCGGGTAGGGCTCCAGCTGCAGCGCGAGGCGCAGCGGCGCGCAGTGCGGCGTGAGCGCCACCAGCCCCGCGCCCAGCGCCGCCGCAGTCAAGTAGTGAACTCACCCGCTGCGTCTTGTTGAGCTTGACCTGCGGCACGATGACGTCGAGCGGGTAGGGCTCCAGCTGCAGCGCGAGGCGCAGCGGCGCGCAGTGCGGCGTGAGCGCCACCAGCCCCGCGCCCAGCGCCGCCGCAGTCAAGTAGTGAACTCACCCGCTGCGTCTTGTTGAGCTTGACCTGCGGCACGATGACGTCGAGCGGGTAGGGCTCCAGCTGCAGCGCGAGGCGCAGCGGCGCGCAGTGCGGCGTGAGCGCCACCAGCCCCGCGCCCAGCGCCGCCGCAGTCAAGTAGTGAACTCACCCGCTGCGTCTTGTTGAGCTTGACCTGCGGCACGATGACGTCGAGCGGGTAGGGCTCCAGCTGCAGCGCGAGGCGCAGCGGGGCGGAATGCGGCGTGAGCGCCACCAGCCCCGCGCCCAGCGCCGCCGCAGTCAAGTAGTGAACTCACCCGCTGCGTCTTGTTGAGCTTGACCTGCGGCACGATGACGTCGAGCGGGTAGGGCTCCAGCTGCAGCGCGAGGCGCAGCGGCGCGCAGTGCGGCGTGAGCGCCACCAGCCCCGCGCCCAGCGCCGCCGCAGTCAAGTAGTGAACTCACCCGCTGCGTCTTGTTGAGCTTGACCTGCGGCACGATGACGTCGAGCGGGTAGGGCTCCAGCTGCAGCGCGAGGCGCAGCGGCGCGCAGTGCGGCGTGAGCGCCACCAGCCCCGCGCCCAGCGCCGCCGCAGTCAAGTAGTGAACTCACCCGCTGCGTCTTGTTGAGCTTGACCTGCGGCACGATGACGTCGAGCGGGTAGGGCTCCAGCTGCAGCGCGAGGCGCAGCGGCGCGCAGTGCGGCGTGAGCGCCACCAGCCCCGCGCCCAGCGCCGCCGCAGTCAAGTAGTGAACTCACCCGCTGCGTCTTGTTGAGCTTGACCTGCGGCACGATGACGTCGAGCGGGTAGGGCTCCAGCTGCAGCGCGAGGCGCAGCGGGGCGGAATGCGGCGTGAGCGCCACCAGCCCCGCGCCCAGCGCCGCCGCAGTCAAGTAGTGAACTCACCCGCTGCGTCTTGTTGAGCTTGACCTGCGGCACGATGACGTCGAGCGGGTAGGGCTCCAGCTGCAGCGCGAGGCGCAGCGGGGCGGAATGCGGCGTGAGCGCCACCAGCCCCGCGCCCAGCGCCGCCGCAGTCAAGTAGTGAACTCACCCGCTGCGTCTTGTTGAGCTTGACCTGCGGCACGATGACGTCGAGCGGGTAGGGCTCCAGCTGCAGCGCGAGGCGCAGCGGGGCGGAGTGCGGAGTGAGCGCCACCAGCCCCGCGCCCAGCGCCGCCGCAGTCAAGTAGTGAACTCACCCGCTGCGTCTTGTTGAGCTTGACCTGCGGCACGATGACGTCGAGCGGGTAGGGCTCCAGCTGCAGCGCGAGGCGCAGCGGCGCGCAGTGCGGCGTGAGCGCCACCAGCCCCGCGCCCAGCGCCGCCGCAGTCAAGTAGTGAACTCACCCGCTGCGTCTTGTTGAGCTTGACCTGCGGCACGATGACGTCGAGCGGGTAGGGCTCCAGCTGCAGCGCGAGGCGCAGCGGCGCGCAGTGCGGCGTGAGCGCCACCAGCCCCGCGCCCAGCGCCGCCGCAGTCAAGTAGTGAACTCACCCGCTGCGTCTTGTTGAGCTTGACCTGCGGCACGATGACGTCGAGCGGGTAGGGCTCCAGCTGCAGCGCGAGGCGCAGCGGGGCGGAGTGCGGAGTGAGCGCCACCAGCCCCGCGCCCAGCGCCGCCGCCAGCGCGCCGTACGCCGTGCGCGTCGCCCACGAGCACAGCGTCACCGTGTCGCGCCCCACGCGCACGCTCTCCGAGTCCACGGTGCCCTCCTGAAATATGCAACAAAATATGTTACCGCTAACTCGAAAATAAAAACGCTGTCAAAAATAAGTATTTACGCTGCACACTGACCACTAGTCACAGCCACAAACGCCGGGGACACTAAAGCGGTGGTCTCAAAGTACAGCAGACGCTGACGCTCGCGTCCGGCGTCTGCTGACGCTGGACGCGGCTCCCGGCGTCAACTGCGATGGTCACTCGGAAATTTTCCTCGTATGCGCTCAGTGTGAGCGGACGTGAGTGATAAATAACGTACATGGGTACGAAAAATTTTAAGAGTTATTCTCGAAGAGGAGAAGATGATCTTACCATACAATGTTCATTTAAACAGAATAGGAAAAAAAACCTTTTCTTCCGTAAGCGTATTTTTTTGTGAAGAAAGAGATTTAGTTCAATTTAACCAATTTTATCTTCACATTCGTCCTGCTCTTTATTGAATTCCTCCATCTTGAAAAATGCGGCGTTCAGACGTTAGTTGTAAGCCGCGTACAGCGTCACGCCGAATGCGACCTACGGCGTCTGTTGCTGACCACCACCTGACGCGCCTAAAGAAATTTTCACTTTAAATATCTGCGACACTCACCTCGAAGTACTTGAGTATGTCTCGGAAGGTCGCGCGCTGCAGCTTGCGGTCCCGCTTGGCGCGGAACTTGTGCGAGTCGCGCGCCAGCTGCTCCAGGCGCGGCAGCAGCTCGTCCTCGGCCCACGGGACGCGCTCGTCGTCGCCGCACGCGCGCTCGTGCGCCACGGCCAGCGCGCCGCCGGCCGCCATGCGCACCTGGGAACATGTGACCACTAATTGAGCAAAAGTAACACACGTGTTTATGGGAGGAGGAGCAATGCGACTCGTGCAAAAGCACTCGACTTAAATATATTTATTATAAAAAAAGAAACTGACTGGGTGAGTGACATTAGTCATAATATCAACGTACAGCTGCGTACAGCCCAAACCACTACGGTCTCTACATTTTATTTCGAGGGCTGCCGGTCCGCCAGCAGCGTGCGCGCGTGCTGCGGCTCCGTGAGCGCCAGCAGCAGCGCCCAGCCGTCCAGCGCGGCGGCGTGCCACGCGCCCTCCTCCACCGCCGCGCCGACAGCTGTTAAACCGCTCGTACCTCGAGACTGCACGCGTCGAGCATCTCGGCGAGGCGCTGGAAGGAGGGCTGCCGGTCCGCCAGCAGCGTGCGCGCGTGCTGCGGCTCCGTGAGCGCCAGCAGCAGCGCCCAGCCGTCCAGCGCGGCGGCGTGCCACGCGCCCTCCTCCACCGCCGCGCCGACAGCTGTTAAACCGCTCGTACCTCGAGACTGCACGCGTCGAGCATCTCGGCGAGGCGCTGGAAGGAGGGCTGCCGGTCCGCCAGCAGCGTGCGCGCGTGCTGCGGCTCCGTGAGCGCCAGCAGCAGCGCCCAGCCGTCCAGCGCGGCGGCGTGCCACGCGCCCTCCTCCACCGCCGCGCCGACAGCTGTTAAACCGCTCGTACCTCGAGACTGCACGCGTCGAGCATCTCGGCGAGGCGCTGGAAGGAGGGCTGCCGGTCCGCCAGCAGCGTGCGCGCGTGCTGCGGCTCCGTGAGCGCCAGCAGCAGCGCCCAGCCGTCCAGCGCGGCGGCGTGCCACGCGCCCTCCTCCACCGCCGCGCCGACAGCTGTTAAACCGCTCGTACCTCGAGACTGCACGCGTCGAGCATCTCGGCGAGGCGCTGGAAGGAGGGCTGCCGGTCCGCCAGCAGCGTGCGCGCGTGCTGCGGCTCCGTGAGCGCCAGCAGCAGCGCCCAGCCGTCCAGCGCGGCGGCGTGCCACGCGCCCTCCTCCACCGCCGCGCCGACAGCTGTTAAACCGCTCGTACCTCGAGACTGCACGCGTCGAGCATCTCGGCGAGGCGCTGGAAGGAGGGCTGCCGGTCCGCCAGCAGCGTGCGCGCGTGCTGCGGCTCCGTGAGCGCCAGCAGCAGCGCCCAGCCGTCCAGCGCGGCGGCGTGCCACGCGCCCTCCTCCACCGCCGCGCCGACAGCTGTTAAACCGCTCGTACCTCGAGACTGCACGCGTCGAGCATCTCGGCGAGGCGCTGGAAGGAGGGCTGCCGGTCCGCCAGCAGCGTGCGCGCGTGCTGCGGCTCCGTGAGCGCCAGCAGCAGCGCCCAGCCGTCCAGCGCGGCGGCGTGCCACGCGCCCTCCTCCACCGCCGCGCCTGACACCTTTACGCTGCCGTCTCCCTGGAAAGGTCATAAGATCATAAGATTTTATAATTTTCTGACTTCGGTGTGACTCAAACTCGGTGTACTCAAACTGTGTACTGTTTCATATGTAAAGCTGTTGAAATTGTAACAACGCCGCACGTCATATCGATAAAGGAATGCCGCTAGGACTAGGCTAGGTGACATGGTAAGTCAAAGATTTAAATCGCAAGATAAGCCCTAAACCTCTAAAAACGTCCACGTTTATGTCTTGTGTGCGACAAGTTGTCATCTTACACACACAGCGACATAAGATGATATAGCGAGGTGTCATTTACTCTTAAACGAAATTTGCACTTGTGTTTTCTGTCACACAATCACACACTACAGCATGCTGAGAACACTCACTCAGCATGTTTGTTGACGGTTTTCGATGAGTGCAATGTAGGCTTAGGGCACATCTTTCGATTTAAATCTTTAAGGTAAATTATATCCTCAACTCTTAAGAGTTATGCCTGCAGGGCGATCGCGTAAAAATGTATGTGTAAGTGATTTATCAAAACGCACTGATACGGTTATTTAATGATTGTTACATTTTTAGCTAATCACCCTGCAGTACCATAAGACCTGTAAATGTGAGTTAAGACTCCGGCAGGGCGATCGCGTGAAATGTATCAATCATCAAAGAACAGTGTCACTGTCAAATCGTGATTTTCAAGTGTTTTGATTGGTCAAAACCCGATCGCCCTAAACACAGCGTTTAAAGACGGCGCGTAGTCAAGGTCGGCGCGTGGGCAATAGATATCAAACAAGGCATTGACCGGACTGTACACGCGCTAATATTGAATTTGCTTCACAATGCCAAAACCAAAATTGCCTTGTTGAATGTTTTAGGGAACTTTTGTTATTTCATTAACATATTGCTAACATATTTGCTCGGTTATGTAAACCAACAAGTCAGGAAGACAGAAGAGTTTAAGGCGAAATCAACGACTCTGCCCGCGAAATTCAAAATTTTCATTGTTTTTTGCAATTTGTAAGCTAACTACACATCAGAGGTTTATGGCAGTCAATTTGCGAGAATGGCGGCAGTATCATGTTTACATGATTATATCAAAATCTTTGCATAAAAATGTCTATCCTCAGAAATTAATCAGAGTATCGAGTTTTATGTAACTCGCAAATCTCGGACTTATTTCGTAACTCGACACTTTCAAGCAGAGATTTTCATATAAACACGTGAAGATGATATTGGGATTCCCGCAATTTGACTGCCATAAGCCTATTATGTCTTATTCGCTTAAATATCGCGAAAAACCACAAAAAATTTGAATTTCGCGGGCACACCCGTGGTGTGCTCCTTAATATGAAACATTCAATGTATTTTTAAAATACTTAAATTGAATTTAACATAAATTAATAAATCATTAAATTAATTTTAAGTACGTAAGTATTTAAAATTAATTTAATGAGCTAATTATGTGTCACGGTAACACCAATAATGGTATCAGAAATAACGCGTTCGCATCTACTCGTATAGGCAATGTCGTCGGTGTCTGCGCTCTGTAATGATCACTTCTCTAGATAGGCCAGACCTACAACTTGCCACCTTTACAAGTTTCAAATACACTAAGGATATATGTGATGAGTCGGAGTTACCTACATTGTTCAACTAATCGACTAATTTTATTTATAAACTAAGGTTTAAT
The DNA here is from genome assembly GCA_963855885.1 of Coenonympha glycerion. Lineage (NCBI taxonomy): Eukaryota > Metazoa > Arthropoda > Insecta > Lepidoptera > Nymphalidae > Coenonympha > Coenonympha glycerion. The sequence continues at coordinate 15,765,064 of OY979633.1, forward strand.
AAAAAAAATTATTATAATAGTTCTCATACAGTACTGTACCCCTCATTATGATATTTAATTTGCCTATTTACAGGTTATTTTTAGTTATTAGTATCATTAAATACAGAGAATGAGCACAATATAAAGAGAATGTTGCAAGCAGGTTTGCTAACCTTGAGATAGCTCCCGCTGAATATGGTCTCGAACATGCGCATGACCTCCAGGATCTCGCTGAGGTCCTCCTCCAGCAGGTAGCACAGCACCGCCAGCGACGAGCAGCACTGAGGGTGATACAGTTCATATTAGCAGGACAGATTAATTTGTTTTTGTTTTAATACGCCACTTGAAAGGATTCTGTATGGTGCAATATGCAGGAACACCATCCACATGAAACACCACACACAATTTTCTATCACTTTCTTCGACGCGAAATCGTAGAGATTCTCTACGATTTCGCATTGTGAAGTCAACATCTCCTGAGGATGTCCCGGTGTCGGGACGAAACGTGCGTCGAAGTGATAGAAAATTGTGTGTGGTGTTTCATGTGGATGGTGTTCCTGCATATTGCACCATACAGAATCCTTTCAAATGGCGGATAATAGCAAAACAAATTAATCAGTCCTGCTAATTATGGATTTCCGCAAAATAACGCCTGCTTCCATTCAAGAGTTCATATTAACAACAACATAAATAAATAAAAACTACATTTTGCCTGAAACTACCACCCGTGTAGAGCCGGGTCCAAATGGGAACTACCACAATATGAGATAACTTTGCTGTGAAGCAGTAATTTAGAGACAAAACGGATATCCGGTAACTATCTGGGATCCGGCAGCCTTAATGCTATCCAGCCGAATACTGGATATCCGGCCTAACTGCTATTTGTTTCATCTCTAGTAATTACACATAACTATGTTTTAGAGTGAAATTCACTTTACTCGACACATAAGAGATGTCTCAGAATAACGAGCAAGTCTTCAACAGTGCCAGTGCCCCACCACACTGACATTCTTTGCTATAAAAGAAATCTCTCTTTAAAACAATCCCTGGTATGATGATGCAGGGAATCATCATGAAGAATTCTGCACTTCCTTGAAGAATCCTTTCAAGCATCTTGCACTTGGCAAGCTTAGTGGACTTTGCCCAAAACTTTAATAGGATAAACACTGATCTCTATTCTATGGATTAATCATTCTAAACATCATTTGACCTTCGAATGTCCACGGTACTAAACTGAAACTTGTTGGTAGTGACCGTCATTTAGAATGTCATTTTTATTTTTTTTATTTTATTTTATGCAATCAACAGCGTTACAAAAAATTATTTACAATTAACTTAAAGCTATGAATAAGGCCAACGTAAATAAGATTACAAATTACAGGATACAATGATCAATTAATTTAATTCTATGGACGCTCACGCTAGGTTATGCAGCAATCAGCGCGAAAATGAAGTGTAATAATCATTTTTACTTTGACAGTCAGCAGTCCATTTAATAGAGATCAGTGGCGACAAAATATCCGGATAGATACCTCAGTGCGCGTGTCCAGCGACGCGGACTTGTCGACGGCGGCCGCGGCCAGCGCGGGCCGAACCTCGTCCAAGTACTCATCCGTGCCTTCTTCACCGATCTGTAACAATAAGATCATTAAGCTTAAGATAAATATAACTTTAGGAGCACACCAACGGTGTGTCCGCGAAATTTTTTGTGATTTTTCGCGAATTTTAAGCTAATAAGACATAATAGGCTTATGGCAGTCAAATTGCGATAATCCCAATATCTTCTTCACGTGTTTATATAAAAATCTCTGCTCGAAAGTGTCGAGTTAAAGAAATTAGTCCGAGATTTGCGAGTTACTCACATAAAACTCGATACTCGGACTAATTTCCTAGGATACACATTTTTATGCAAAGATTTTGATATAATCATGTAAAGATGATACTGCCATTCTGGCAAATAAATTGACTGCCATAAACTTCTGATGCGAATTAAATAATTAGCGAAAAAATTGCAAAAAACCATGAAAATTTTGAATTTCGCGGACAGAGTCGTTGATTTCGCCTTAAGCTTAATACAAATATAACAATAGTCCTTTAGTAAGCTGACGTCCCTTAGGACGACGTATATGTTCTTCATAAATTTATAATAGGTCGTCGCTCCAACTAGATAGAGCCCTATACCTAACAACGACAGCTCCGTGAGTGCTGCAACTTTTTTTTTGTAGTGTGAGTGTGTCAATTTGAAATTTGTATAGTGCGTGGATGCTAGTGTAAAAAATTGTGTAGCGACATAGGTTTACAGTTTGAAAGATCCGCAACCACAATCAATAACACTACATCTATTTCATAATCATTATAGACAAAGGTGTGATTCTTGTAAATATAAAGTTACACATTGGCCCACCATTTTCATTTCATTCATGTTGTGAAGACGAAGAGAGCACCGCATCTGCGCTCTCCTGCATTCATGGTACCACAGGGTCGACTTGGAATTTGGATCTAATTTTAGTTTTAAAGTCGTCATTATTTTTATTTTAAAATACGTGTTCGTATTATTCAGAGGAGTTTTATTAAGAAAAAGAAAAGAAAAAAATAATTAGTTAATTTTAAATTATACATTATTTTAATTTTTCCAATCAGATTTTATTCTAATTGTTGCTAGATTTTTTTTGCAGAATCAAGGGACTGCTCACAGCAGTAATGAAATAGTAAGAAAATGTATGACATAAAATTTTACGGATGATTTTTCACATTTACGTCAGACTTGATTACGTCGTAAACTCATAAACCCAGTCCATAGCCTTATCTGGTTCATAAATCATTTTGTAGACGTGAATGTTAAAGCCTATTACGTCATAGTTACGCAAACTATCTTAATGACTGTTTTGCTGCGTGATTTTATAAAGAGCACCTATACTAGCTTTCTTTGCTTTTGCTTTATGTTCACCATAATGATCTCAAATGTATGTGATGATTCTCTGTATGTGATGAAGTCTCATCGTGCAGATTTCCTTATGATGTTTTCCTGTTTACTGCTAATCAAACTCACAAAAAAACAGATAATAATGGTTGTTTGTGATGTCACATAGCATTGGTATATTTTTAACTGGTGAAAATTTTTTGTTTCCATTACATAATAATCTAGAAATTTGTTTTAATCCCACAATTTGAAAAGATCCTGCATATTGTACCATACAGCATCTTTTCAAATTGTGGGATTAAAACAAAACAAAGAAACTGTCCTGCTAAGAAACTTCGTTCCGAGAGGTGTTAGTACAAAAAAATACCTGCAAAGCCAGTAGCGGGGCGATAGCTGCCGCGGCCCGCCTCTCCCCGTCCTTCCCCCGCCGCAGCGCCTTGGTGACGTGTTCGGCGAGCGTCACCCGCTGTCCGCTCAGCAGGTGCGGCAGGTAGCGCCGCTGCAGCATCTTCTTCAGCCCCTCCAGCGCGGCGGCCCGCGCAGCGTTGGCTCGCGCGCTCAACGCGTCTATGATCTCCAGAACTTTCTCTTCTAACTTGGTTTCACTATCTGGAATGATGGTGTAAAACCAATTTAATCATAGCATTAATATCCTGTAGATAGGCACAGGCCTCCTCTCTTGCTGGACATGGGGAATCAGAGCTTAGCTTATCTTCCTTTAGTAGTTTTATGCAGACTGTTTATATAAATAAAGGTAATTTAGTTACATAAACTTCAAAAATCAAGTTTAATAATAAGTAGGAAAGGTTTATAGCTTAACAAAATATAATATTTTATGCCAAAATTCTAAAAATCAGAATAATAAATAGTTACTTAATGCTGTCATCATACAAATAAATTTAGTTGCACAACATAATATAGCATAATATATTGTTTTTATCAAAGTACATACAAACCAAATGAATTTACCAATTCAGAGGTGTGATAAAGTAAATAAATAAATAAGGTACAACATAGTTTGAAGTTTTGAACCCCAATCAAATACCTTCATAATAATAGACTGCAAACAAGCATTTACAGATAGAAGCATTATACAAGACATTAATTAATATTATGTAGACATCACTGACACAAATTGACCAAATTATGTGGTGATATAAGACAGCTTACCAATAGCATATTGTGTTTTCCAACCGCGATATGGGTATTCTTGATCTACATAAACTTCATCTGGCCACCAAAGTGGGCTTCGCTTTTCAAATACACGCTTGTTCAACAATTTTTTGTTATATAACATTCCTTAAAAAGGCAATGTTTTAGTAAGCTAGGCATCTAATACTCGTTTCAAATAAGAATAGGACTGACATTCTATTCCTTTCCCGCTCACACACAACAGAGGCTGATTACGCACCGCGCCTGTGCACGATGAATCAGCGGGCAACTGCCGGGCCCATCAGAGCAGTCCAGCGGATTCCCACAGGCAGCGGCGGTGGCGGGTCGAAAAAGGCCCGCCAAAAAATTTTATAGGCGATTTGCACTGGGTTTTATCCCGCGGCACAGAGTGACTTACGACTAGGTACTTACCGGCGCAAGAGACAGCCAGCACGTGGAATCCGGGGAGTGTGTTCGTGTATGATGAATGTAGTGTGTGGTGTCTGCGGTGTTAAATGCAAAGGAACACACTCGCCCTCCTCTGAAGGGTCTTTCGCGGCGGCGGCACGAATTCGCGGGTAGCGAAGCGAGTCCGCGGCGGCGTGGTATCCAGATCGCGCGGGAGCACAAAAAACAGTGTTCAGGATCGTCAAATGGGCCCGCGGCGTTCGAACGAAGCGGCGGACAACACAACACACGAAGGAGCGCAATAAATAGGGCTCGTAAAAACTAAACGACACGGCGTGGCCGGCAAAACTTCACGCGGGCAACGCGGACCTTGGGTATTGACCGTTTCAGTGGGCTGCTAGAACCGGACTTTTCGGCGATCGCGGACGGCAAGTGGCGGCGTGGCCGGCAAACAACACGCGGGCGACGCGGCACAAATGGTACGCGATAAATAGCTCCTCATAAATAATAAGACGGCACGATGGCGGCGTGGCAGGCGACTTCACGCGGGCGACGCGGCACTGACAATCGACCGACTCCGTCGAGGTTTTACCAAGGACTACTAAACGGCGCGTCCGACCGCCGGGCGCCGCGGCGTGGGCGGCGGTTCGCTAAGCGCGCGAGTGGACCTTACGCTAATATACTTAAAGACGATCCGCGCAGCAAAAAATCTCCGCCGCACGGACCTGTTAACGAATGTACACTCGAACTGCGTACACGGGGGGCTACCGCGCTGCCCCCGGAGCCGCGCGCCCCATCTCCCTCTCCAGCCGCAGGCGGGAGCGAGAAAGGGGCGTTTGGCCAAAACAATCCCCCCGCCCGTGGGCCCAAGGATTTGGGGTCCACTAACCAATGGGCAAGCGGGATAAGGAAGAGACGGCTCGCTGCAAAACCGAATCTCCGACCATTACCTCGGCAACTCTGGGAACCCCATCGGATCCATATATCAATTTAAGAATGCGTCCACGACGCCAGCACAAAGGCAACAAATTAGGCTCCTTAACTAGGACAAGATCACCAACCTTAGGTGGGTCGGTCTTGTCTGACCACTTAACGCGCTGCTGCAAGAGATGCAAATATTCTAAATACCAACGATGCCAGAAATTTTGGGTCATCTGCTGTAGCAATTCGAAACGAGACAACCGTGAGACCTTCACGTCCCTGAAGGGGTACTCCGGCAGGGCGTTAAGGGGTTCACCAATTAGGAAATGACCGGGGGTTAAAATTTCCAGGTCATTGGGATCGGACGATAAGGGGCAGAGTGGCCGAGAATTGAGGACAGCCTCAATCTTACAAAACACGGTAGCGAGCTCTTCAAAAGTCAAAATGGTTTCACCTATCACGCGTCGGAGATGCGTCTTTGAGACCTTAACGACGGCTTCAAAGATCCCGCCCCAGTGGGGACAAGCTGGCGGGTCAAAGGTCCAAGTTATCCCCATCTTGGACATTGCCGTGCCGAGGCCTATCTTATTTTCATTCAAAAATTGGACGACTTCCTTCAAATATCTATCGGCACCCTTATAGTTGGTCCCACAATCCGATCGGATCAGGTGCGGATAACCTCGGCGTGAAACGAAGCGGCCTAGCGTGGCTACAAAGGCTTCGGTGCTGAGGGCACTCACCAGTTCTAGGTGTACGGCCTTGGTAGCCAGGCAAACAAAAACGCAAAGGTAGGCCTTGAGGGAACGAGCATTGCGGAGGCTGGAGCTCTTGACGAAGAACGGCCCCGCAAAATCCGTCCCGACCGCCGAAAAAGGGCGCGAGGCCACGACACGGTCGGTGGGGAGGTCCCCCATAATGGGCTGCATGGTGCTGGCCTTCAGGCGGTAGCACGGAATGCACTTAAAAATGACGCTTCGGATGGAGCGTCGTCCCGATAAAAGCCAAAATTCGCGCTGCAATATGGCCGAAAGGGCGTTGCAGCCAGCGTGGGCATTTTTGACGTGGTAATGCGTCACCAACAATTTTACAAAAGCGCTATTGTTCGGAAGCAGCAGGGGATGACGTGCCCCATAGGGTAAGTCAGAATTCCGGAGGCGTCCACCAACGCGTATCAATCCGGTGTCATCCAGGAAGAGGTTTAAGCGGGCGAGCGAGCCCTTCAAAGGTAAACCTCGCTTCAGTGTCTCAATAGCGGACTCAAAATGCTCCAGTTGAACCAAACGTATCCAAAAGGTCCGGGCCTCCTGTCTCTCCAGGGGCGACAAGACCGGGTTCGACATTTTGTCGCGTGGGTTCCGAGCGTTGTGGGTGAAGCGCTGAATCCAAGCCGTCACCCCAATCAATTTATCAAGGGAACTGTAGCGTTCCTGAAGATAGCTCAGCGAATTGGCTGGCTTATCCTCAACAACTCCGACTCGCAAGCCAGGTAACTCGTCGGGCTCGGCGAACCTACTCTGAGGCCAGGCGGACTCATTCCGAGTCAGCCAGTCAGGGCCCCACCAAAGAGAGTGGTTGACAAGGTCGGAAGCTTCACATCCGCGGGAAGCACAATCTGCAGGGTTCAGGTCCCCTGGCACATGTCTCCAGGTCAACGGGGTTTCCGAATTCTGGATTTGGGAAACCCGGTTGGCAACAAAGACTTCCAAGTTGTGGGGAGCGGCTCGCAACCAACAAAGGACAATTTCGCTGTCCGACCAGGCGTACACGTCCGTCAGGTCCACGATCGATAGGAGGGACGTACGCACATGGTTGAGAAGGCGCACCAAAAGAGCGGCTCCAGACAACTCCAATTTGGGTATCGTCAAGCGTGACCGAATTGGGGCCACTTTACTTTTCGCCAAGACAAGGTGGGTTGCGACCTCGCCGGTGGCACTGACAGTCCGCAAATAGACCACGGCTGCGTACCCCTTTTCGGACGCATCACAAAAGCCGTGGAGACTGGCGTGGCACCTTCCGGGCGGTAGGAAGCAACGAGGCATCGAAATCCGATTAACATTCGGAAGTGAGGCCACAAGGGAGAGCCACTCCTGTAGCCTGAGACCCTAACCTCCCTGAGGCAGTCGACAAAAGTATGGTCTGGCATACTGACTGCTGTAGATCCAAAGTCTCAGGGGAGGTGGCTAGGTGGCAGCTAGGGTGGCGGACACCTAGCGCGACGTGCCTTCACCAGCAGGAGCCCACTGACGGGGGTACTCCGGCTGGGGCGCTGCTAGAGAGGGGGAGGGTACCCAACGTGGGGACCATCCGGCATAACCAACCCGGGGTCGCACCATGCGGCTAGCATCCGGGGCGTGGTAGGGAGCGCCTCGACCTAGCACGGGTGGATGGCGCTCCAGTTGCGTCCACACATGGAGGGGAGGCAAAAACCTAGACGGTTCGACGCTCATTTGAGCGGCCGTCAGACCCCCGTCATAAAAATGCGAGGGGGGTGTGACCCTCCCCTGGGGGGGGTGTGACCCCCCCGGGGGGGTGAAGCCCCACCGCCCCTAGGGCGCTGGTAATCAGCAGGGGACCGTTCACCCATTTGGGGCCGCACTATGCGGCTAACGTCCGGCACCCGGTAGGGATCGCCTCGACCTATGGTGGGTGGATGGCGCTCCAGTCGCGGCCACTCGTGTAGTGGCGGCGAGAACCGACGCGGGACGACACCCAATGGGGCGGACGCGATATCCCCGTCGTGATGACGCGAGGGGTATGTGACCATGCCGCGGGGGGGTGAAGCCCTCCTCCGGGGGGTGGAACCCCTACCTCCACTAGGAGGTTGGTGGTCCACCGGAGAACGCCTAACGGGACTGGTCGGGTGGCCAGGACTAGCGCCCCCGCCCATGGGGGGGGTGCGCGATCGAGCGCCCCCGCCCATGGGGGGGGTGCGCGACCCAACGTCCTGGCGACCGGAACCACTCCGGTTAGCGCACAAAAGGGCCGAATGGGCACCGCCGCAATGTGGGCAGGGCCGCTGGCGCGGGCAGTCTCTTACGAGATGCTGGCCCAGGCACGAGAAGCACCACTGGCGTGTCGACACGTATTCTCTCCGGGCCGCAACCGGTTTGGCCAGGAAGTGCGGACACGAGGAGACCTGGTGGCCGGGGTGCCGACAATAGGCACAGGGGGGGAGCTTCGTTGCCACGGCCCCGCTGTACTGTGACACCCGGCGACCTTCTCTGGCGTCGGCTCCACGGCCTCGCCGGTTGGGGCCGGTCCCCGCCGAAGGGCCAGTCCTTGCCCCACCCCCTCGGACATGCTCGGACCTCCCAGGGGCCACTCGAGGGCCGGTAACTCCAGAGTTATCGGCCTGGAGGCACTCCTGCTCCAAAAACTTCAGGAGGTCGGAGAAAGGGGGCAGGTAGGTTGCACCGTCCCCTCCGAAGCGCTGCTCGAAGCGGAGCTTAAGCTCCGACGGCAGGCGGGAGAGCACTATGTGCAACAACAAGAAGGACCACTGGTCGACGGGGAGATCCAATCGACGGAGAGCATTGGTGGCCACAATGCAAGGGTTTAGCAAGGCCTCTCTGAGGCCGGCCACCCCGGTGACGGCGGGCAAGGCGAGTAGCTGGGCTACATGTGCGTCGGCCAACCGGCGCACATTTTCATAGCGCCTGGCCAGCAATTCCCGAGCCGTGTGGTAGCTCTCCTCCGAGAGGTCGAGGTGTCGCACCACGTCCAGGGCCTCGCCCTGTAGCGAGGACAGTAAGTATGTCAGCTTCTGGGTGGGGGACAGGTCCTTCCTGGCGTGGACCAGACTGTCGAATAACGCCAGGAAGCCCATCCACTCTTGAAGCTGCCCACCGAATTTGGGCAGCTCGATCGTGGGCAGTTTCCCGAGTAATGCCGGCTGTGTGGGCGGTCGGCTGGGGGAGTCTCTAAAAGCGCCACTTCGACGCCTTTCATCAGCGGCGGTCCGGATCCCATGGGCGGCCTCCACCACCGAGTCCATCAGTTCGAAGAACTGGTCGTAATCGGCCTGAGCCGTCCTCAGTACCTCCTGTTCGGGACCGAGGGTGAGCAGGTCTTGAAAGGCCTGCTCCACGGAGGCCTGCCGAGTCCGCACCTGGTCCGCTCGGTGTAATAGGGCGGCGGTTCTATCTTCGCGGCCTATCAAACCCGCGGCGGACGTCGCCCAGCGAAGCTCAGACTGTATCTGTACAGCTAGCTTTTTTATGTTCGCGGACATTCTAACAAATTAAATGTAAACAAAAGCAAAAATAAAGCAACAATAAATTGAAAAGGCGACCGGCAAGTCGGCGGGCGGCGCGAGTGCAAGCAATAATAAAATTAAAGCAATAGTAAACAAGTCGTATCGCGGTCGCGGTCGTACCGTAGTCGCAATGAACAAAGCGGCGCGACCGTAGTAGATACGCGTGTTAAATTACGGCGAGCGGGCGGTACCGGCACGCAAGCAAAACTTAAAATAAAAATTAAACTTATAATTATAATAAGCGGAACGCGGCCGAAACGCGGCGTTAACGCAGCGGAACTGGCGGCGATTGCGGAATTTCCGCTAACAGCGCGGCGAACGACACGGCGCGTGGCGGAAAGCGGGATTTATGCCAGCGGCGCAGAAAACGAACGGCGCGGCGGGCAAAACCAGCGCAAAACGCAAAGCGAGGTGTAGACAAACCGCGCTCACTGCTACCAATAATGATTACGCACCGCGCCTGTGCACGATGAATCAGCGGGCAACTGCCGGGCCCATCAGAGCAGTCCAGCGGATTCCCACAGGCAGCGGCGGTGGCGGGTCGAAAAAGGCCCGCCAAAAAATTTTATAGGCGATTTGCACTGGGTTTTATCCCGCGGCACAGAGTGACTTACGACTAGGTACTTACCGGCGCAAGAGACAGCCAGCACGTGGAATCCGGGGAGTGTGTTCGTGTATGATGAATGTAGTGTGTGGTGTCTGCGGTGTTAAATGCAAAGGAACACACTCGCCCTCCTCTGAAGGGTCTTTCGCGGCGGCGGCACGAATTCGCGGGTAGCGAAGCGAGTCCGCGGCGGCGTGGTATCCAGATCGCGCGGGAGCACAAAAACAGTGTTCAGGATCGTCAAATGGGCCCGCGGCGTTCGAACGAAGCGGCGGACAACACAACACACGAAGGAGCGCAATAAATAGGGCTCGTAAAAACTAAACGACACGGCGTGGCCGGCAAAACTTCACGCGGGCAACGCGGACCTTGGGTATTGACCGTTTCAGTGGGCTGCTAGAACCGGACTTTTCGGCGATCGCGGACGGCAAGTGGCGGCGTGGCCGGCAAACAACACGCGGGCGACGCGGCACAAATGGTACGCGATAAATAGCTCCTCATTAATATATATATAGCTGTTCGTGCTGATTGGCCACTGACTGACTCATTGATCACCTCTCCTGAACAATTTTGTATGAAAAAAAATTTTTTTAATGATCACTTCGTATATAAGAGAAAAATTCATTCGGAGGAAAAATACGGAGAGAGCTGATGATTGAGGATTTCGGAGACGGGTGAAGAGCACGGGAAGAGTATCGTAGATAGGTGGGGGGTGCTCGACCAAATGTCATTTGAAATGTCATCCAACTGCCAGTGAGCTGAAAAAAAATTCAAAATGGCGGATTCAAAATGGCCGCCATACGAATTTCGCCGATATCTCGGAAAGTATAAAAGATGGAAGAATGGTTTCTTGACAAGAAGTGATCAAGACCCGAAGGTCTATTTGATGGATAGAAAAAAAAATTCAAAATGGCGGAATATATTTTTCCATAGAAAATGTATGGGGAATGTTGGAGAGACTAACAGTTGGTAATTATGCAAGGTTGTGATGCGGTTTTTCAGAGATTTACTAGAGAAAAATATGGAGAGAGCTGATGATTGAAGATTTCGGAGACGGGTGAAGAGCACAGCCAGGGTATCGAAGATAGGTGGGGGGTGCTCGACCAAATGTAACTCGAAACGTCATCCAATTGGCAGTTAGCTGAAAAAAATTCTAAATGGCGGATTCAAGATGGCCGCCATAAAAATTTCCTGTTTGTCTATCTCGGAAAGTATAAAAGATAAGAGAGTGGTTTTTTTGCAAGATGTGATTAGAAACTCAAGGTCTACGGGATGAATGAAAAAAATTCAAAGTGGTTGAATTTATTTTTCCATGGAAAATGTGAATGCTACAATAAACAAGGCTATGAAAAACTATGAAAATTATGAGAAGTGATGATGGTCTACATTTGGATGATGATTGAGGAGCACGGTCATGGATTTAAAGATAGTTAAGGGCTGTTTCAATAAAAAATACACTGAACCTCATCGGATGAGGTTCAGTGTATTTTTTTATTCAAACAGCCCTTAACTATCTTTAAATCCATGACCGTGCTCCGAGGTAATTCTTTTAGCCCACTGCCAATCGGATTCCAATTGGCGATGGAGATGACGGCGATTCTTTTATAGGAGAGAAGACAGCCCGCGGGCCACATGTGGCCCGCGCTCCCACGCGCCCTACTAGTAAATAATAAGACGGCACGATGGCGGCGTGGCAGGCGACTTCACGCGGGCGACGCGGCACTGACAATCGACCGACTCCGTCGAGGTTTTACCAAGGACTACTAAACGGCGCGTCCGACCGCCGGGCGCCGCGGCGTGGGCGGCGGTTCGCTAAGCGCGCGAGTGGACCTTACGCTAATATACTTAAAGACGATCCGCGCAGCAAAAAATCTCCGCCGCACGGACCTGTTAACGAATGTACACTCGAACTGCGTACACGGGGGGCTACCGCGCTGCCCCCGGAGCCGCGCGCCCCATCTCCCTCTCCAGCCGCAGGCGGGAGCGAGAAAGGGGCGTTTGGCCAAAACAGAGGCTGATGGGTGTAAGAGAGATGAAAACACAATGACAGTCCTATTCTCATTTGAAACGCATTGTATTTAGGCAAAAGGGCTGTTTGTTAAGTATACTTTTTATGAAAGTATGTACTCTATAATTATACTCATTGACTGCACTTAGTAACTAATATTTGTAAATAAGTCCAATAAAAAGAACTTTTCTCGTCCAGAGAGGAAACCTGCGCTCCAGAGTGAGCTAGCAAGATATTTTAGGTTGATGATGAGTTTTTGTAAATATACTGATTTATTTCACCAAGTTTGTGCAAATACTGGTGTCTATGTTTAATTTATAGTTATTTGCATAAACTCTCTCACTGTTTAATTTATTCTTAGTAAAGACAAACTAACAATTTTTTTTACACATTACAAGTTAGTACTTGACTATGATCTCATCTGATGGTAAGTGACAATGCAGCCATAAATTGTACTTAGTTGGAAGTATTAAGTAGCTCTTAACAGTATCTCCACATCATCACAATGGTTTTGTGTGGTAACAGACCAGACTTGAATTAATTTAGTAAGTATATCATTTTGAAGAAGAATTCCCACTCACACCTGCAGTTAGAGAGGAAAATATGGATGTTGTAAAGTGTTCTCTTTATTGTTACTTCACATCACTCGCACAACTCACCAGATTTCACTTAATATATTGCAATCAGTTCCAAGACTATGATAAAATTTGTTTTTTGAAGCTGTATCTAGAGGTCAATCCTCAGTAAACTCTGCACTTGTTTAAATAATTCTAGGATTTATTACTCCAGGGCTGAGATATGTTTACACACTTTCAAGACACCTTGGATGGTTGAGTTTTGCATATAAGAGTACAATATCTATACAAACCATCTTCAGGGAGGTCTGAGCGCTCGGAAGTCTCTGAGCATGTCATGTCGATGCCAGCATCTTCGTCTGAGGAGTACGCCTGCTCTGTTCTTCTGTGCTCTACAAATAACATTTTGGCATTAGACTCTGGCTTAACTCATTCGAATCTAGCTTTAAGTCTGAGAAGTGCAACTAAGAAAACTGATTTAGGAATCACAGGTCTCTTAATGTATGATTTTTATTTTAACCCCCAGGATTAAAAGCGAGGGGTTTTATAACAAAAAATAGTTAATTGATATTAACTTTTTACAAGCTGAAAATAATAAAGTAGTATTAATAGACCAAAATAAAGTAAGCAATTTACTTTACTAGAAGTAGAGCTAGCTTCTGTATTAGTTTTATCTGAGACATGCATATAACTGGATCACCTTTATCAATGTGCATACAATATTACATGACAAAATATTATAGTTTAAGTGATTCATACATGTACCTACAAAAAAAAGACTATAAAGACTATATGTATTATGCCATAATTATCTTCTTTAGAGGTGAAAAAGTGAGTCACTAGTCAACTTAGGTACATACTTCAATTATCAAGTTCACATACATGAAATTATGAACAAAAAAAAGTGTATTTTACATGAGAAGTTTTCTTTTTATCTCAACCACAGTTAGTTATATAGAACCTGATGAGTAATAAGACTTAATTTTTACTTGGCAACAATAGTTACACAACAGTGGTACACAAGTAATTTGCGAGCAAGTTTTAATTTTTTTTTAATATTTAATAACAACTGCACCTTACAGATTGCATAACACGATGCAAAGATTTTATTAATTTTTATTGTTGCTTATTGCTTTCATGAAGTGCAACTTCGAGATAACAAAAATCATCATGTGTTGTAATATTATGTAAACTAATTAGCTGAGTATGTATAGCTGCTTCAAGGTCGCATTTGTTTAATATACAATAACTATAGGTATCGAAGAAAAACTGAGAGAATGTGTTAGTTGCCAAAGGTTATCTGCAATCTACTGTGGTAATCTAATATTGCGAAACTGGAAAAGTGAATGTAGAAATATCTACATGTCGCTGACCAGGAAGTGGTTGCAAGGTTGTAATTTCTTTTGTTTCGTGTCTCGCAACCATATGGTTTCGTGCTGAGAATCTATCGCGAATCCGACCCGTCAAAATTACGTGGTGTCATTATGTTGACTGCAACCACAAGGTCGCCGCGTGATCTCATTATTGGCATATTCCAACCACGAAAACCGACCAAAGCAATAGAAATTACACGAATACAGATCACAAACTCACCGAATTTTCCTTTTTTCTTTCCTTTAGGCATGGTGATAGTTGGTTCTGGAAGCTTACGATAAAAATAAAATATATTCACTAGTATTAACTACGTTTCTCACTTGATCAAGACGGAGAAAAGTACGATATATCAGTTCTTATAGTACGATTTGGGCACCGAATGTAACATAAAACTAAAATTTCAGAAAAACTTTTTAACATGTTTTTAACCGTGTAACATGCACACTCGACCCCACTTGTTTGCGCAATGGCGTCTGACAGCTTGTCAATGTCATTTTAAGCTGCGCGCGGAATCGTTATCCACCATTTTGATCGCCATTTTCTGTACAGTGTTGCAATAGTTAACAATAAAACTTACCAAAATATTGAAACTATTTAGCGTAAACTGTGTTTGAGTGATCTGAGAGCGTAAATAAATGATTTTAAAGGTTTAAGAGATAATATTAACGATAACTCACGAATTTTTGATTTATAGTAACAGGATATGCACTTTTTTCATGAGTATCTCTAAATGTTTTCAATTTTTAGGGAGTTAGCATTAGTTTTTTTCGCGGAAATTCGTGGTGCAATGAGCAATTTTCAATCTATGGCGAAAAAATTCGGAAATGTAGCACACTGATCACTGTGAAGGAAATAAGAAAATTTTGGCTGACTCACCAAAGGCAACGCCAATATTTACTAATCAGTAGGGAATCACTTGCGTAATGTTTGCTAACAATAGTGTTTATTTTATTATTTTAATTCTGTCAATATTATGCAATAGGTACATTTTTAGGATTTAGTACCCAAAGGGTAAAAACGGGATCTTATTACTAAGGCTACGATGTCTGTCCAAAGGTCTGTCCGTCATCCGTTTGTCACCGGCCGGTGTCTCTTGAACCGTGATAGCTATAGAGTGGCTATAGACTTGAAATTTTCATAGATGATGTAGGTAGGTATATCTGTTGCCAAGAAATAAAACAGAATGAATTAAATATTTAAGGCGGTTCCCATACAACAAACGTGAGTTTTTGCTTGATTTTGCTCAATGTTAATAACAGTAAAAGGTAGACGCTTCAAATATGTTCACAGAACATTTAATTATATCCTGTGAACATAATATTTACCTACTTTAAAAATAAATAGTTCAATTAAAATAAAATAGAAAATTAAGGGGGGGTTCCCATAAAACAAACGTTAATTTTTTGCTTGTTTATGATCGATATTGATTGCAGGTAGATATTGATAACAGGAAGGCGCTTCAAATATTGACGGACTATCTTGTTGAAAGCGTTCAGCAAGTTGGTTAGAACCTGGTTCAGAACCATAGCTAAGCCTTATACGAATTATATTTTAGCCTTTGCATTTCTATTATTTCGAAAATTTGGCCTGCTGGTAGAAACTAGCGATCGAACATTTGTAAGTTTATGAGAACTAGCCAAGTCAGACCTTAGGCTTCAATATATTATCCTAAGTTATAAGAAGATAATATGATATTTTACGATGTAGGTCAGTCTTTCCCAAAGTGGGCGATAACGCCCCCTTGTGGGCGCTGCAGGTCTCAAGGGGGGCGGTAAGAGACCCAGAAAGAAAATGGGGGCGTTGTGTCGAGGCGGGGGGGTGATTTGTAATTTTATTTAGCTAGTAGGCCTCTTAAACAACCTCTTAACTGCAAGAGCTCTCGACTCTCAACAACAACTTGTGAACATCAACTAATATGAATTAAAAGATTGCTCAAACTCGATTCTATATTTCTCTCCGCGTAGTTCATATATCTGTCATATTTTATTGAATATAGAAAAAATGAATCATCATGTCAATCGGTCGCTCCGTTTCGTAATGAAAGTAGACACAAATAAAAAGGCAACAGACACACTTTCGCATTTTAATAGTTATTAGTACTCGTAGATATCTATCATGTTTTAACAAGTTTTTGTTAAATAACCCGAATTGTGCATTCCTGTAGCAGTCGGATGATTCATTGAATACTTGTTCGGACTTGTTGAGTACGATTGAGCGTCGAATGAGATTAACGAGTTTATGCATGTTTGTTTTATTCCTGTCGGTGCGTGCTGCTTAAGCATTTCTATATAAACAATGTAATATTTATTTTATTTTCATTTGTGGTCTCGCGCGAGATGAGCACTACTTACACCTCCTCTACACTACTCGCGAAGTTGAACGTATTTCTCATTGCAAAACAATGTCGGAAGTAAAAAAGAAGAGACGGCAATACTGTGCGGAATATATTAAATTCGGATTTATTGAAAATCCCACAAACCCATCGTCGCCTTTGTGTCTTCTATGTCTAAAAACATTTTCGAATGAAGCAATGAAGCCTTCAAGGCTGCAAGATCATTTGAATAAAATGCATCCAGATAAGAAAGACAAGAATGTAGCATATTTTCAAGACCTAGAGAAGAAGCATAATACACAGCCAAGTGTAGCAAAACTATTTTCGGCGGCTGCTAAGCAAGATGACGACGGACTTCGAGCTTCGTACAATATCTCTTTGTTAATTGCTCAAAAAGGCAAACCACATAACATCGGAGAAGAGTTAATATTGCCAGCAATAAATGAAGTAATAACTACTGTGCTTCATAAACCGGCCGCAGATATTATCCGAAAAATTCCTTTGAGTAATAATTCTGTGCAAAGACGAATTGATGAAATGGCTGAAAACATTGAAGAATCATTGTGCGATCACCTGAGGACAAGTCAATTCTCAATTCTTACGTGAGGTTTATTAAAGATGAGAAAATATGTGAAGAACTATTATTTGCTAGAAATTTAGAGACCGATACAAAAGGTGAAACCATATTCAATACATTGGAAAAGTTTTGCGATGAGAAAGAGATTCCTTTGAAAAATATTATTTCAGTTGCTACGGATGGCGCTCCGGCTATGACAGGGTGCCATAAAGGCTTCATAGCGTACTTAAAAAAATAAAATTCCAGATGTCCTTGGTGTACATTGCGTTATTCATAGACAACATTTAGTTGCTAGAAACTTAAGTGAAAAACTATTTCAATCACTGCAATATGTCATCAAAGCAGTCAATAAAATCCGCAACAGCTCTTTGAATGATAGATTATTTCATCAGCTTTGTGTTACTAATGACGAGGATTTCAACCGTTTGTTGTATCATACTGAAGTTCGTTGGCTATCAAGAGGCAATTGTCTGACTCGATTTTACAACCTGTTTGACTCTGTTATAGAGTTCTTGGAAACTAAAGATACAGAATTGCACGACAAGCTCATAACATCAAAAAATGATATAGCTTACATGACAGACCTGTATAAATTATTCAACGACATGAATCTCCAAATGCAAGGCGATAAACTAAATTTAATTAAAACAAAAAACGTCGTTGCTGCTTTCGCAGCCAAACTGCTTCTACACAAAAAGAATCTGGGCAGACGTGAGTTTCACAATTTTCCAAATTTATCAGTATCATGCAGTAACGACGAATTGTTTGCCTACTGCCAACATTTGGAAAACCTCCACATTGACTTCACCGAACGATACCAGGACATTTTGAACTTGGAAATACCAGACTGGGTGTTGGATCCGTTTTCAAATGTCAACACAGCAATGTCACCTCAGCTGGAAGAAGAACTTATAGAATTGACAACAAACGAGGAAATAAAAATCAAGTTCAAAAATGGTTACCAAGAATTTTGGCTACAAAAACCGATCCCGCAATTGTACCCTGGATTGTGGTCAATCGTTCAACGATTCTTGATAGCATTCCCATCGTCATATTTGTGTGAACGTGGATTTAGTGCTGTGACAACATTGCTTACTAAAAAGCGAAATCGTTTGCTTGTTACCGAACGTGGCGACTTGCGACTGTTCTTGAGTAAATTGGAACCTGATATCAACAAACTTATTAAACAGCATCAGATTCATCCTTCACATTAGTTTTTATATAAGGATTGATTATTTTAGTTATATTTTTAATAAAAGATACTCTGTTTTAATACTATAAAGTTGCGTTTCAATAATCATTCTTATTGGCAGGTGGAGCCCGTAAGAGTTAACTTGAGACCTTAAGCGCCGTTGTATGTTACCTACTGCGCTCAGGTTTCAAGTTGCGGGTTATAGTAAAAGTTTCGTTTAGAATTCTCCGTTAATATACATATATAGGTCACAATAATTAATTAATTCAATTTGAAGTTATAGTGGTTTTTAAATAGGTGAAAAAATGGGGGCGCTAAAAAAATATTTATTCTCAAAGTGGGCAGTAGACAAAATAAGTTTGGGAACCACTGATGTAGGTATTACATCAATTGCAGGATTGACCATTGAGATCTCACTTCTTTTGTTGTTGAAGTCAACAATCAAGGAATATATCATAATATTGACTTGGCTCTCATTTCACATTTATGTTTTTGATGGGATCGTACAAACTTCGAAGGGGTAAGTAAACTCACCCCAACGGTTTCTTCAAAATTGGCGGTGTGTCTTTGCTGGTAGGGCGGTAACTAGCCACGGCCGAAAGCCTCCCACCAGACCAGACCTGAGCCAATTTAGAAATTATAAAATTCCAAAGTGGCCCGTGGCGGGAATCGAACCCGCGACCTCCCCCTCGAATCCAATCGCGTGCCACTGCGCCAGGGAGGATGTCAAATAAATGAATTTAAATGGTATTCAGTCTATTAAGGGTTTAAACTTGACTTTTGCACCATTTGCTGAATAAATAATTAGAAACAACAATAATTTATTGGTATTTTTTCCGTTAAATTAAATATATTTCATTTAATAACTCTACGAACAATAAAAAATTACATCCGTTACTTTACCAGGAACTTAATGCAAGGTAGGTAATCATTGGTTTTTCGTAATATTATCACAAAACATTTCACAACAACAAATACAGACTAAACATAGAAACTAATATGGAATGCACTTTGAATATATCGCCTGTATTCCTTTGTTCCTGCGGCCTCTCATCTTGACCGCCGTGGTCTCTCCACCGCGCCTTCTCTTGGTTCGAACCAAACAGTTTCCCGAACTTGTACTCAGCGCATTGGACGGTGACCATCGGCGGTATCCCCAGGTAAAGCAATCTCGAACTCTTCTTCTTCAAAACTGTTGAGCCTCGCAATTCTTCAAGTTCTCTCCCATTTATATACCAGCGTAACTCAGTATCGGGAGCCCCTCTGCAGTATGCCTTCATTACGTCACCTTCTCCGAACTCCCCAGCCAACCCTTCTAGGATAGGTTTCCTGTGCACATGCCCGTGAACTTCCATGTACGCTTTTCGAGTTGCGAATTTATACGGCGGTACGTCTCTTTCGATATCGCATCTGTACAACCCGGTGGCGTCTTCCGTTAAAGCTCCGAGCTTGAGACGGCACGCGGTCGGTCCACAAGCGACCAGTTCCACTTTCCCAACACCGAGGACGGGGAACGATCTCGTGCTGGGCGCGGATCCAGGTTTGTAGCGGAAGAATTCGTTGGAGCCTTTGAACCAGTTGAGAATGGTGAAGTTCGCGTCGTATCTGCACTCGATTTCGACTTCCTCGAGGCCGGGGGGTACGATCTCCGGGACTATCAGGTGGGTTATGTTAAAAGGACGAACCTCGGCGAATATAGTCGCGATGAAGACGAGCGCTATCACGAGCATGGCGACGGGCCGCGCGCGAGCGCAGCACTGTCCCCTGCCGATCTGACGCGTCCTTAATTAAACAGTTTATTAAACTCCAACACTTAACCGTTGAACGGCTCCCGGCAGGATCACGAGAGAGTTTGGGGGAATTTTTTTCTTCTGTAATTGATAGACAAACGTGTAATTAGGTTTTCGCTAGGGGCTGGCGTTTAATTTGGGCGGATATCTTTTGAACAATTAGCTACGGAGTGCTCCGGTCGTCATAATTGACAGGATTAAATTAACATTTATGAGAATTGAGTGGAATTTTGTTATGTCCCCATCGCTCTTGATCATTTTTGGAATGTGCGTAAAATATTGAAAAAATTATAATTTTTTGGCATCGGCATTTTACGGCAGAAGTCAGAACCAGAGAGTAATTAGCAGAGAAATGAGTCTGCAGAAGATTTCTTAGGCGAGTTGTTTCGATCATTTGTGTACACTGTACACCTTAATTAAATCTGTCAACCAAAATATTATGTTTGAGTTACTGTAGCAGCAATTTACTAAGGTATTTTTGAACCTAAATTGCTTCAATTTTGATCTGGTATTCCTATAGATTTTGAATAAGGATACGAAATAGTTATTTTTAAGTAATCAGGTACTCTAGGTTAATAAATTACTCCAGGAAATGAAAATAATAACAAAAAACAAACACGTATTTTTAAATCCAAAGTGAAATACAAAAATTATCAAAATATGTACATAATATTGTACTAAGCTGGTATAGCTTAGTCAGGATATCACGCAGAAAGTGGCTAATATTATGTTTGATATGATCGCACTACAGACGCCAGCAGTGACGGGTTGAAGGTGGCGGCTCCTTGTGAAATTAGTCGCGAAATGTGTCATCAATTTTGCGCGTTAGATTGATCTAATCCGTTGAACAACTCCTCAGTACTCGGGACCTGGCATTATATTTCTGTTCACTGATTTTGAAGATGTTTCTTTGATCGTCAACGTTTTAGAACATTTCTAGAGTCTAACCCTTTATACAGTTATTTCTAGGCATTTAGTACTTACCTACTTTAAAGTCCTAAATATTATCGTCGTCTACATCCAGAGTCCAGACCCTGATGTGCTTCATTAGCGCGCGGCCGGATTTAGTGTAAAGTCGCGGGTACAATACCTCGCATGGGGCAATTAGGGATTTTATGATTTCATTCATTTTCAACTTAGTGCAATTAGTTTAGTCTGGTGTGGCTTAGGCCTCGACTGGATTTTCTGGCTCTCTCTTTCATGACTCTACAAGTACATACACGGGTTTAATGGCCTCCCTGGGCGCAGTGGCGAGCGCACGGATTCGGGTAGGAGGTCGCGGGTTCCATTCTGGCGATAGGCTATTTAAGAACAGCCCCCTGATTGCGTAAGAAAAACGTATTCATCGATATCGTAAACGGTAGCGAATTCTGCCGGCTGATTGGGTTCCTGATTTGCGTCAGCCAATCGCGGCGCAGGATTCGCTAGCGTTTACGATAACGATGAATACGTTTTTCTTACGCAATCAGGGGGCTTGTCTGATGGGAAGCTTGGGCCGTGGCTATAGTTACCCCTTGCCACCATACTAGCAGACGAACAGCCAAGCGATATAGAGTTCCTGTGAGTTCCAGCGATCATTGTGCTGAGTAAAAACTTTTAGGGATGAGTTTACTTTCCCTTGCCAAGTTAGTACGATAAAATATTCGGCTGCATCATCACTTACTACCATCAGATGAGATCGTAGTCAAGTGTTAAATGTTTCCTCTCTCAAATGCAACCTAAATGTATATGGGAATGGAAGGTGGCAGGACTTTTTAGCGGGGATTGTCTGAACTGGTACCAACTACCACCACCATTCTGCTATGAAGTACTAAGCAGTGCTTGTATTGAAGCGTTGGGGTTTGCAAGGCACTGCACAGTAGGCTCTTGCCGGTGAAATCACAAGGCATACTGTCACAAAAAGGCCAAACGCAGTGCAGTGCGAGGTATAATATTATTGCAATGCAAAGTCATGGGGTACACTGTATTATGACATGGGCGAAGTATATCATGGGCGGTACCACTTCATGTCAAATGAAGGTCTTGTTCGCCTCTTGTAAATGCCTATTACAGTGTTTTTGTTTGCAAGGCACTGTAGGCTCTTGCCGGCGAAATCACAAGGCATGTTGTCCCAAAATATCGAGCGCAGAACAGTGCGTCGTATAATATTATTGCAATGCAAAGTCCGGGGATGCAATGAATCTGAAATGGGGATGCAAAGTATAACATGGACGGTATCACTTTACATCGGGTGAATGTCTTGCTCCTCTTTTCATTCGATTTCATATAAAAATGGTGGGTTAGCAACTTGCATTCGGCAGCCATCTTGGGTAACTATCTCTCTGGAGTGCGCCCACGCGTCTCGGAAGCAAGACATTACAATTGTATTAGCGTAATACCCTCGAGTGTTATCTGCCTAATTGAATAATGTATCGCTGTACTGAGCGCGGTTTATTATAATAATACTACAGCCTAGCGCGAGGGTTTGCTTGGCATGCAATTAAATTGCCTTGTCTTCAGTCGTTTCAGTCGATGGACGTCTACTAGGCCTTCTAAACCACTAAGTTTTTGTGCCGCTTGATGCTTGATGCTAGCGACATCTGGCGACTCACTCATGATCTGCACACGTACCTATTCTGTAACTCGGTGCCTATCAAGAAATGATAGCATATTTTTTTAATTCCACTGAAGGTTTACTCCTAACCCCTTAATTTTTATTATATAGCAAACCTTCAATGGATAAAAATAAATGCCAGTGGCTATCATTCACAGAATACGGGTGCTGGACGCTGGTCCATCGGTCTGCCAACACCAAGGGCGGACCACGGATGTGGGCACTATGAGCATTTTAACAACCCTGATAGACAATAAATACGTGGATCTCCGGGAATTCCGTCAGAAGTGAAAACTTAAAAAAAATTATATACAGAGGTGTCGATTACGGTAACAGTAAGTATAAGGTATCGGGTATATATTATGGTAACGAGTTCTCGTTGTTAACCCGTCTCAAAACTGCCAACGCGCTTAAAGAAGTTTTTACATTAATCAAAATAACACAAATTGTGTCTGATTTGGAACGCAGCGATCTCTGACTTCTGCTTAGCCGATTTTCGAGTGGCTGTGCCCATAACCTTTTACCCAAAATAAACGAGTGGATGTACAGACGGGCGAATGATTTTTGGTTTGATAGAGTGTGGAGTGAGTCAAAGGTAGATTTTAACAGTTGTTATTGCCGGATGCTTTGAGTGTCGTAGAATCATCCCTGAATTGACTTTAATGACGCTTTTTAATGGAGTTTAATGTTTATCAAATTACATTAGGTACATTATACCTTACACTATTACTACATGATGCACCTAACCTATTAGACTAACAGCATTATAGACCACAAAATTTCATTCAATTTGAGCAATCGATTAAATACTATCGTACCTACTTACCTATTATGCGAGACCACAAAAGTCGTCACTTCATTTTTCTAAAATTGCTTTTAATTTGCAAGAAGATTTTAAAAACTAATGGAGGCGCCACTGTGTCTATATAATACTAGTAGGGCGCGTGGGAGCGCGGGCCACATGTGGCCCGCGGGCTGTCTTCTCACCTATAAAAGAATCGCCGTCATCTCCATCGCCAATTGGTATCCGATTGGCAATGGGCTTAAAGAATTACCTCGGAGCACGGTCATGGATTTAAAGATAGTTAAGGGCTGTTTGAATAAAAAATACACTGAACCTCATCTGATGAGGTTCAGTGTATTTTTTATTCAAACAGCCCTTAACTATCTTTAAATCCATGACCGTGCTCCTCAATCATCATCCAAATCGTACTTCCATCTCTTCTCATACTTTTCATAGTTTTTCATAGGCCTTTGGGTTTATTGTAGCATTCACATTTTCCATGGAAAAATAAATTCAACCACTTTGATTTTTTTTCATTCATCCCGTAGACCTTGAGATTCTAATTACGTCTTGCAAAGAAATCACTCTTTTATCTTTTATACTTTCCGAGATATAAAAACACGAAAGTATGGCGGCCATCTTGAATCCGCCATTTTGATTTTTTTTTTCATCCAACTGCCAATTGGATGACGTTTCGAGTTACATTTGGTCGAGCACCCCCCACCTATCTTCGATACCCTGGCTGTGCTCTTCACCCGTCTCCGAAATCCTCAATCATCAGCTCTCTCCATATTTTTCTCTAGTAACTCTCCGAAAAACCGCAACACAACCTTGCATAATTGCCAACTGTTAGTCTCTTCAACATTCCCATACATTTTCTACTGAAAAATAAATTCCGCCATTTTGGATTTTTTTTCTATTCATCGCGTAGACCTTTAGGTCCTGATTACTTCTTGTCAAGAAATCATTTTTCCATCTTTTATACTTTCCGAGATATCGACGAATTTCGAATGGCGGCCATTTTGAATCCGCCATTTTGAACTTTTTTTCAGGTAACTGCCAATTGGATGACGTTTCGAATGACATTTGGTCGAGCACCCCCCACCTATCTCCAATACCCTGGCTGTGCTCTTCACCTGTCTTCTAAATCCTCAATCATCAGCTCTCTCCTTATTTTTCTTCAAATTGATTTTTTTTCTTCTATAAGACCCCATCCGTGAAAAAAAAAATTTTCATACAAAATTGTTCAGGAGAGGTGATAATCAGTCAGTCAGTGAATCAGCACAAGCAGCTATATATATATTAACTAGTAGGGTGCGTGGGTGCGCGGGCCACATGTGGCCCGCGTGCTGTCTTCCCGCCTATAAAAAATCCCTTCAAAATTCCACATACATTTTCTATGGGAAAATTTTTTCCGCCATATTTGATTTTTTTTTCTATCCACCGAATAGACCTTTGGGTCCTGATCAATTCTTGTCAAGAAACCGTTCTTCCATCTTTTATACTTTTCGAGATATCGACGAAATTCAAATGGCGGCCATTTTGAATCCGCCATTTTTAATTTTTTTTCAGATAACTGCCAATTGGATGACATATCAAATGACATTTGGTCGAGCACCCCCCACCTATCTTAGATACCCTTGGCTGTGCTCTTCACTTGTCTCCGAAATCCTCAATCATCAGCTCTCTCCATATTTTTGTTCTTAATGATTTTTTCCCCTCTATACGATACTATCCATGAAAAAAATTTTTTCATACAAAATTGTTCAGGAGAGGTGATCAATCAGTGAGTCAGTCAGCACAAACAGCTATATATATTGTAATAGGTACCCCGTACCCAGCAGTGCGAGAATGGGCAGGGGACTATTTTGTCCCTTTCCACGTTTTTGTTTATCGCCCTAGCATGAGCACAGCCCCCCTAGCATGGGCAGCACCCCTAGCATGGGCAGTGGAATATTTGGCTACAGATCCTAGAGCTCTCCCATCTGTGGTATCAAAAAACAAAAATATTGTACTGAGCTCGTATAACTGGTAAAAAGAACGACAGCGACATCTGTTAACAAGTTTGTAAATCTGTGTGAGAAAAACGCCTCCACTACGTAGTTCAAACTTTTCTGTGCAGATGATGCTGTTCATGAAAATTGAAAAGGTTTACCACTTTTTAAGGTTTCATGGTACGGAAATGGTAAAAATGGAATTATTGTCTGCAGAACAGATTACTTTAAGATTAAGACTGACACTGTAGGTTTCTGGGATTAAGTTCGGAGTTACTTAGTCATTTCAATTCAATGAGACTACGTTTAAAGGTGGACTAAAATGCAACTATGTTTAACGTCGAAACTGATGAAAATAGTTACTGACTCAGCTACGTTTGAATCAATGAGAATTCCTGAACAACAACGAGATAGAAATACTTGGTACTCAGTACCTCCTTCATGCTCCTAGATTATTTCCACGGATCCTTGAATTTCCATTCTAGATGACCCAATCAGGTAGGTGCCTTACAATTCAATCCGCGCAATAGATAAAATAGTCAAGATAGGCCCTTCCGAACGTTTTACGTAAACGTTCTTTATACAAGAAAATGTAGCGCCATCTGTCGAAACTCCTGCGAAATACATGTTTTTTTTTTATCTATGTGTCTGTGGTCACTTTGCCTGCAATATTATTATTAATTCAAAAAAAAAGAAATAGGTCTTTACCTATTCTACTGACGGGGGAGGGTGCAAAATAGTCATTCTTGCTCCCATAAACTGACGACATTTTTTCCCGCTGTTCGCCCTGTCTTTAGTACTTATACACGTCTGTAATCCGCGCAAGGTATTTATTGACGACCTCCCCGGCGCAGTGGTTCGCGCTGGGATTCGAGTAGAGGTTGCGGGTTCGATTCTGTGATTTTATGATTTTTTTGGCTCAGGGTATCTGGTAAGAGGCTTAGGTCGTGGGCTACGAGCCGCCAAGCGATTACGCGTTCCGCCGCGATGCTGTGTTGAAACCGTTGGGGTTATTTACTCATTATTCCAAGTTATTATACATCTTCGGTTGCATCGTCACTTATGCAATCAGGTGAGATCGCAGTCGAGTTCTAACTTGTGTGTACGAAAAAATGTCGTCAACGTGTTTGCAACGTTTGGATAAAATAAGTATGAATCATTAATATTTATTCATAGACTTAGGAATATAAATATAGCAGGTAGGATCATGTGGAGGCTCCAGATTTCATTATCACTTATGAATGGAAATTCGAGCGTTGTCTCTATTTTATTCTCGCGTGCGTCACGCTACCTCGCGTGCCGTCAGTCGGCGGGCTATTCTCTACACACAACCTAAGTATTATGGGTTTCTGTGACACAACCTCGGTCACAACGTTGATACATTGACGACATTATACTTTGATAGATTTCCAATTTTCCAATATCCAGTACCTAATCTCAGAATCAGAATTCAACAGGTACCTACTAATAGTAGTTGAAAAGAGAAAGTGCCAAGTTGTTGCCAGTTGTTCTCGATACAAGCCTGTTTTCTGTATCTGGCAGTAGAGTTTTGAATTCATATGAGTCTATTAGTAACTAGACTTATGTGAAAGAAAACGATTTCCATTTTAGTTTACTGTAATGATCCGTGGTGGCTACAGCGATGCTTTCGTCTCACAAATAACATAGCCTTTAGCTTTTGCCTGCAGGGCGCAAGACGCCACTTATCTACTTGGATTCCGGATTACAAGAAAAAATAGAACAGCTAGACCATTCGTGTAATTTGATACAATGAGTGTTACGATTCCCTCCACTTCATTACAGACTTCACTTCACCAAATGAAGCCGACGCGTTACGTGAATCGGTAGGCAGATAAGGTAATATAGCTACAGGTGAAAGAGGCATTCAAAATGGTTGTGACTGCAGTGAATAGTGATGTTTGGATATGAATTTTCGTGGGCGAACTCATCGATGCACGTCGACGTACAGAATACGTATCTTATCAGTGGAGTGGCGACACAAGCGTTCACACTCGGCCTAACCAACAATACCTGTAAAGACCGAGCATGTTGATATGAATTTGGAATGTTGGAACAAGTATATTGTTAGAGCCAATGTTTCTAGCAGTAAGTAGATACTTACTTAAATATGTAAGGAACGGAAAGCGGTCGATTTCACGACTATTTTGAGGGTGTATAATATCAATTATAATATCTAGCAGTTGCTCAAGATTTATGCTCCGGCACGCCCCCGCTCCCCGCTTGCAACTAACTTCTCGCGTCTCTTAAGTTACCAGTGAATTTGCAAGTATAAAAAAAAACTGCATTTATTATTTTCGTCTATTATTTCACTACTTCTTGTGGCTCGCGCTAACGAGTACAACACCAAATCTATATTGATGCATGCGTGCCCATTCTGTTGACTTTAGTATGCGAAATTTTCATTCTAAAAAATTATAAATGCCCGAAAAAATAACAGCAAACACTCACTTAGAACAACACTTTATCAGAAAAATGGCACTGACTAGACGTAGGTCAAAAATAAAACTACGATTTTCCTCGCAAGAAGAAAAGCTCCACACGCGAGCACAATCCGCGTAAGTGCGCGCTGAAAGTTGGTGCATTATATCCTCGTTATGCGTTGCGTTGTCAATTTGCGCGATTTATGCCCCGACACGCCCCCGCTCGGCTGCTCGCCCGCCGTGCCTCGCAGTCGCCGCTCGCGAGTCGCGACCAACTTTAGCTATCGTATTGCTTCCGTACGCGAAACTTTCATCGTTTATGGTTTCCGTATAAACAATGTCGTATATTATCTTGTACTTTGTTCTTTACAATCTAATCTATCCATTTGATAAAATTGTGTAACTACTGCTTAATATTTACGATTTTACAACTTATATTGTTAGATAGATAAGGCCCAGTTTCCACCAATGCAGAGCTGTGTTTGAGTATTGAGTAACCAATCAGATTTCGTCGGCTTTGGTGGAAGCCGGGCCTAAGCCGTGATAATCTATAGTTTGTCCGTTTTATTAATAAAAAAGGCGTGTGGCACTCGGAGACTGCCGCGGTAAAGCTATTGCATAGAATTTAAAGTTATTTTTAGTCTTTCCATCAATCGAAAACTAAAAAGTTGTGGAGTTGAGCTCCTTGCTTTCATGCTAGCCTAGTACCAAAAGCTCTACTTTAGGAGTGGCAGATTATTTTCGTTACGGTTTTTCTGGATTCGGTCCACCCGTCAAGGCCCGCGATAGAAGCTATGCAATACATGAGATGGATATACTTAGCAATAGCGAGGGACTAGAGAGGGAAACACACAGCGGTCTCTCTCTCTCTCTCTGGTGGCTATTGCTTTACCTATCTGTCTCATAATATAATTATGAGTAAAAAAATATTAATAAAATGGACAAACTATAATTTGCATCATACCTACTCTACCTTATTACCTTTCTACCTTATTAGAAAAAAGAAAATTAGCTTTAGAGTATAGAGCGAGCAAAATTAAATTTCGTTGTTATATGTATAGGAGTACCTATGCAGTTTTTTCTTCTGATTGGTCCATTTCGAAGACATTCATTTCGTCGATTCTTACATGATGATACAGAAATATACAAATGATACAAATTTCGAATAGGTAGGTAAGTAGGTACCTATTAGTTTATTTCTCATAGGTAGTGATGAAAAATACCTAGTGTTTGTAACTCGGGACCAAAATATAAGAAGAAGGTTTTTACGTTCATTGTGCATAAATTATTTTCATTACACGACAATAAGTAAGTTTTTGGAATGAGTTGGATATAGCATAGTTAACATGTAGATTGGAAGCTAGGTACACTTTATTAATTGTGGGATTATGTAGTAAGTTGAGAAATAAAATTCAAATAAAACAAGCGCCTTTTATTTTACGAACCCGACTAGTGTTTCAATTGTAAAGTTTAGTTACTTATCTATTCATTGTCAAGTTTGCTACTGAATTAGGGCGAGCACAACTTAGCGAGACTTAAATATGCAATGCCAAACTTAGTTTTACACAAAAAAATGTTTGACGGGATTGTTCTCCTATAAAAGTTCTTATAAAAAGTCACGATATAACATAGTCATACATCTTTTAAGATTAACTCATAATAACGGGATATGTTAAAATCGAAAATCAAAGGGGAAAAGTCGCGGGCGACAGCACATTATTTTAGAATTTGGCTGTTGACAACCATAAAAGTATCCTATCCACAGTAAAAGTAAAAATGCTCTCAGTATTTTTAATAAACACTAAAATAATGATAAGGATTACTTTATTCAATGAACGCTACCGCTGTTCTCTAGCGCTACACACGTTGGAGTGCTTGTAGCGCTTTAGAAGCATTTAACATGACGTACAGCCTACCGTAAACACATACACCTAAACCGTACAAGCAAAAACATACTTTAAGTAAAACGTAGCAAGGATGAAAATATTTTGAGACAAATATTTTGTTGTCATGTGTAAATTCAACATCATCAAAATATATACATTTTGGGTTAGCCTGAGAGCCTGCTAAGAAGTGAGAGGATATTAGGTACAGAGCTTGTCTAAGCTGAAATGACGCGCAAAATTACTATGCTCGAAAATGTCCTTTCACCTCATATCGGTAACAGAAAGATTATTTTTTGCAGTTTCCCAGATTTGTAGCTATCAGATTTTTGATCAAAGTTTTTATTAAAAACATGTACATAGGTATAAAAATCTATGGATGAGGGGTGTAATACAAAATTCACGAAAAAAGTGTCCCGAGAAAACCTATATAAGCGAGGGTACATGAGTATTTTTAGAAACTAACTAAAACATTGTAATTTAGGCCTAATTTTCAAACACGAGACTGAAGTGCGATTGTATGTCTTTTAGCGGTTTGTATGTCATTCACTTCGGACACTTTTTAGCGCTGACCCTAACTCCTTAGTTTATAACTCAATGACTTAGATGCATAAAATGGTCGCTAAACTCATTGCCTACGATGTATAATTAGTCCACTATTGGCGAAAAACTAAATAAAAGTAGAATTTTCGCGCCCGGATGGTAAGTACCTATCTCGCCTGAGTAAGAATATTGTAAAATTCAGGATAATAAGTGTCTACTCGTAACACAGTTCAGAGAATAAGTTTTAAAAATTAATAATAATTATTTGAAAACGCAACATGGTACAGATAACAGAACTGTGACATTAAAATTTAAATTCAAGTTTAGCTCGATAGAGAGTCGAGCATTGTTGAAGTACATAACACTGTAGATCAATAGACGAAAAGTTAATTTTTCAGTGTAATTTTTTAATTTTATTTAATGCTTCACTACACTTATGCCCGTTTTCACCAACACTTTAAGAAACGCCTAAGCCGATAGGTGACAGTTTTCACTTACAACAACTGTCACCTAAATACTTAGGTGTCTCTTAAAATGATAATGAAAACGAGCATTAGTGTATGAAAACGTTACCCAAATCGCTACCCAGCGTGACCGAATGTGTCAACAAATCCGCATTTAATCGTATTGCCAAATGCCAATTAAAATAATAATGAGATTCATTAAAATATATGAGTGTGCAAACAGTCGAAATCGCAACAAATCCCCATTCATTACACATGAGATTGTCTCGAAAAAGGATTTAATCCGGTAATGAATGCGCGCATGTGGATTCGGCGGCTACAATGAATTCAATTAGTAGTTCAAACAAGGGGCCTTGTACGTCCCCATAATGTAAGCTCTTTACTAACAGCAAATTTATTTACTAACAGCTTAAGGAGCACACCATGGGTGTGCCCGCGAAATTCAAAATTTTCGTGGTTTTGCGCGATTTTTAAGCTAATAAGACATAATTGGCTTATGGCCGTCAAATTGCGATAATCCCAATATATTCTTCACGTGTTTATATAAAAATCTCTGCTCGAAAGTGTCGAGTTAAAGAAATTAGTCCGAGATTTGCGAGTTACTCACATAAAACTCGATTCTCGGACTAATATCCTAGGATACACATTTTTATGCAAATATTTTGATATAATCATGTAAAGATGATACTGCCATTCTCGCAAATTGATTGCCATAAGCCTATCATGTGTAATTAGCGTACAAATTGCAAAAAACCACGAAAATTTTGAATTTCGCGGGCAGACCCGTTGATTTCACGTTAAAATCTTTCCCGTTAGAACCTGCGTACACTTAGTAGCTTCCTATAACCACCTAGAAAATCAATAAAATGTAAAACGTTCGATGCAGATAAGATTTTTTAGAACTTTCCCCTGGTACGTGGTTATTATGACCCAATAGTAAACTTATTTCGATGAAGAAGCCAACAGAAGAATACGGCTGGGCTGGGCAGCATTTGGCAAATTGAGTCAAGTCTTCTCCTCGTCAATTCCTCAATGCCTGAAAACAAAAGTTTTTAACCAGTGCGTCCTCCTCATCTATGGTGCTGAAACGTGGACACTCACACACGGCCTGATCCACAAATTTAAAGTCACGCAGCGGGCCATGGAGAGGGCTATGTTAGGGAGTTTCCCTGAGGGACATCAGAATCCGAAATGAGGAGATCCGCAGGAGAACCAAGGTTACTGACATAGCCCAAACCATAAGCAAGCTGAAGTGGCAGTGGGCAGGTCACGCGTGTCATAGGGGCGATGGCCGGTGTAGCCGAAAAGCCTTAGAGTGGAGACCGCGTACAAGTAAACGTAGTGTGGGGCGCCCTCCAGCTCGTTGGACCGACGACATTAAGCGGGTGGCGGGAAGCGGCTGGATGAGGAAGGCTGAGGACAGGGTGTGGTGGCGCTCGCTTGGGAAGGCCTATATTCAACAGTGGACGTCCGCAGGCTGATGTGATGATGATGATGTGATGAGTAAACTTACCTTTCGGTGCTTCTTGCAATATATTTGGGCTAAATATATTGCAAGACTTAATTGAAGAGTATTTTTTGGATCTGGTTACAAAAATAATCCTCGATGTACCTAGTTACCTACGGATCATAACTATACAGGATTAATAACAAAATTCATCCTAAACGGCTTGACCAACATTTTAAGGTGGGTCTATACGCTAGGTGAACCGAGCACGAACCAAAACACGAGCCGGAACACAATTCGTCTAGTGTGGACTCACTTACGAGCCTCGAACGACTTACAACGACGAAGCCGATCAATCAATCAATCAATCAATCAATCAATCAATTTATTAATTTGCTGGTATAAGTATTAAGTTGGTTGTTACAAATATATAAGGTCTAACTATACCACACCATATTGGCATGCAAATATAAGTCATTAGAAAGTCAATTAACATTTTTAGAAACACAAACAAAAAAATTATTAATTTACTATGAACATTGCACAATATAATATCTTGAAAAAAAAAATATAATAATATCCAATTACGAAACGGCTTCGCTCGTGCTCGGTTCGTGCTCGATTCGCCTAGCGTAGACAAACCCTTTATGTTTGTGTATATTCGATCTGTCTATGAGGTCTGAGAAATGAGAATTAGGATGACTATTTCATAATTCATACCCCTAAGTGAAAAACAGTTTGTAGGGCAAAATAACTAATGCCGGGTCAGATAGAAACAATATAGTATCTCATAGACGTTCTAAGGATCGATTTCATGAGCGATACTTACTTTGTAAGACAGATTTTCCGTTTAAACGTTGCACAGTCCGACACTTATGACAACTCTCAAACGAAATAATTAAACTGGCTGCGAGAAATTTATATCAATAAATCGCATTGGATTTTAAAATATACGATGACACGAAATTCCCATAAATTATCCTCCGCCAGCGGAGCCGGTTATAAATCTGCGGAAGTTGGAACATTCCGAAGTGTTCCATCCCGATCCGCGCCCGTGTTTGTGTTCCCGAAATTGCGCCGGGAACTTTACGCAGGCTCGCGTGTATTAAGAAATATTACGGATTTTACGGGAGATTTTTCCATTCATAAAATACTTAAAACATTAAAAACACTAAAAATAATATTTAAAATACTTTATGAGTATACCTACTCAAAAATCTAATAAAAGTGAGAGACGTTTGTAAGCATGATTTATTTGTAAGTATATTGCCATAAAACAGTAAAACATTAGATCAGCACCTAGATTGTCCAAGAAAAACGTATTCATCGTTATCGTAATCGTTTACTGATTCTGCCCGCTGATTGGGTTCCTGATTTGCGCCAGCCAATCGCGGGGCAGAATTCGATAACGATTACGATAACTATGAATACGTTTTTCTTACGCAATCGGACCCCTGTAAATGAATGAGGAATGCCATATTATGACATTGCGATTCGATAGATCTAATGGAAATTGAACGAAATGGAACGCAATTAGAGTTCCGCACTCATAGGGTAAAAACGAGACCATGTTACTGATAATAATAATCGGTCAAGACGTTTCGGATGAGTTTTGTGTGGGTGTTAATATGTGTTTCGGTAGGACACGAGATTTTTATTAATTTAATATTAGAGAAGATTATCAAACTTCCAACAACTTTTTTTATATACAACTTATAGAAAACGCTCAAAAATTAAGATCGAATTCAACAGGAATATCTAATCTATCCGTCTAATCCTCTTGTAATATCAATATCCCCGCATCTCCCCAGTGGCTGAAACTGATCACTTTCCCAATCTCGCCCGGTTGCCCCTCATTATTTTTTTTGGCTCGGTCTCCTACGAAAGTTTCCGCTCTTGGATTGAATGTCTGCAATCATACTGGATGATGGTAATTTACCTATAATATGCTCTGGAATCATTAATAATAATAAAAAAAGCATCTTGTATTTCTCCCTCTAGTACCTACTTTTAGGGCTCCGTAGCTAAAGGATTTTTCACAGCCCGTACCCAAAGGATTGCCGGTATATATTATACTAAAAACTACAATAAAGTAAATATTTAAGGGGGCTCCCATACAATAAACGCGATTTTTATGCTCGGTGGGCAGGGGTGTTTAGTTTATTTTAATACTATGTATGTCTCGATGGTACGGAACCCTCTGGCCTCTCTTATAGTCTGCATTTTGCAACATCGGATCAATCCATACGACACCTAACATGATTACAGAAAACTTTCATTTCGCCCTGACACTGGAGTATCACCTTATGCCTTGACAAAGTTTGTTTGTGTAAGATATAGTTGGTAATTCTTGAGGTACACACTGTCTTCTCAACACATCCTCCGAAAAGTGTCGTTCTTGCGAGGCTCAATACAATGGCTAACGGATTAAAAAGGATGAAAATAGTAGGAACAGTCCTTATCTTTCATTCAATTTACCAGAACTTTTAAAAAGGAACACAACACAGACGATCCAATTCCCAGTCCGACATGACCGATGGTAGTTGTCAGTGGGATCAAGCTGGCGCGGTGATACATGACTCGGAGCGGCGTTTCAAATCGGCTGCCGTGTCTCTTCCGACGCATGCCTCCGGCGATAGTTTTATCACATCACGACGTCTGTGCACGGCTTAACGCGCTATCTGAATTTACAACTCTGCATACTGTATGGCCATAGGAAATTCATTTACGAAAATGAAACAATTCACAAAAATGCTATCAAAGATTTCGAAGATTCACTTACCCGAAATATAATATACAGTATAACTTGCGTTAAAATCTTACTTATATGAAAAATAGTTGACTTCCTATTCTCAGACCAAAAACTTCATGAAATGTTTCGGCCGTTTCGGACAAGTTTTCTTACAAACACAGTGACACTACGAGTAGAATTTTGTTACAAACACAGTTACACTAGAATTTTGTTACAAACACAGTGACACTAGAATTTTGTTACAAACATAGTGACACTAGAATTTCGTTACAAACATAGTGACACTAGTATTTCGTTACAAACACAATGACACTAGAATTTTGTTACAAACACAGTGACACTAGAATTTTGTTACAAACACAGTGACACTAGAATTTTGTTACAAACACAGTGACACTAGAATTTTGTTACAAACACAGTGACACTAGAATTTTGTTACAAACACAGTGACACTAGAATTTTGTTACAAACATAGTGACACTAGAATTTTGTTACAAACACAGTGACACTAGAATTTTGTTACAAACACAGCGGCACTAGAATTTTGTTACAAACACAGTGACACTAGAATTTTGTTACAAACACAGTGACACTAGAATTTCGTTACAAACACAGTGGCACTAGAATTTTGTTACAAACCCAGTGACACTAGAATTTCAACTTAACTAGCGTAACTAGTTGGCCGAGCAAACGCTCTTTTGCTGTTTAGGGGTATCAAAAATAGCTTATGACCTACCGAATTCATCAAAATCAGTCAAGCTGTTTGGTTGCAAACACTGTGGCGAAAATTCCAAATATTGGAGTAAATGTTACAATAAACATTTCGCCAATACATCTGTCAAGTCTTACCGCGTAGAATACTTATGCAATACAGCCATAAGTAGACTAAGTATCCCCTTAACACCCTTAGCCTTTAGGCTAAAGTCTAAACTAAGATAAACTAGACTGTATCGTCTAAGTAATCTACCCGTTGTTGAAACATTGCGCCATAGTCCATAGTCGACTTCCACATCTGTGCACAAACAAACAGAATGTTCCATCCGGGCAATCTCATGAAGTTATCAACTTGCACGGAGTTGAAATCGTCAAGTTATTAACAAATTATTATTACTTAAGTATCTACGAAAGCTCGTAAATGCTTTAATTTACTCGCGCGGAAGCCTTGCCTTGATGTTGAAGTATGTATTTGATATCACGACAGTCGTGTTGGAAGTTGCTTATTTGTTTGTTACTTTGAAGATTTCTTCATAACTTTCCGCGAGTGAAACGGTTACCTGTAGTGGATATTTTATACGGAAGGTCTGAGAATAAGGCGCACACTATTTTTCATTACAAGTGAGAAATAATTTAGTTGGCAGAACGACTTTTGCCGGGTCAGATAGTTTGTACTAAATTTTTCTATTTTAATTTTTTTTACGCCTTGAGGGGGCGAATTTGTAAAATCCTTTACCTTCACCTACTAAACAAAAGCAAGGTAGGTATTATATAGGTAGTCAAAACCACAAACTACCTCGTCTGAAAACAATTTAGAGGCGGAAGATAGCTAAAAGATTAATTGTAAAATGGGGGAGCAATCCGGGAGCGGCCCGGGGCCGCTCCGGGAGGGACGGGCCGGACGTCCGGCCGCGCGGGATGTTTGCCGGGATGCGATCTTTAACTTTCGTTCTGTCTGTTTGTGTTGAAAGACTTTACTGCTGAATCATACAGCACTTTTGTTTTAGATCTAAT
Organism: Coenonympha glycerion; assembly: GCA_963855885.1. Taxonomy (NCBI): domain Eukaryota; kingdom Metazoa; phylum Arthropoda; class Insecta; order Lepidoptera; family Nymphalidae; genus Coenonympha; species Coenonympha glycerion. The sequence goes on from OY979633.1 coordinate 15,801,780, forward strand.
TTATTATGTTACTTTTTTCACTGCTCTATAGTTTCTCGATGACATGATGTGTACAATGTGCATCCATCATGTCACACACATGTGATTAGTTAATTAATATCTGGGTGACCGAGTTTCACTCGGTGGCCAATAGATGGCAGCAGTAGTCATATTTTTATTTTTTGGTAAATTCCACATTTTATAAAAATGAATCCTAGCTAGATCGATTTATCGCCCCCAAAACCCCCTGTATGCTAAATTTCATGAAAATCGTTAAAGCCGTTCCCGAGATCCAGATTATATCTTCTTAATATATATAAATCTCGTGTCACAATGTTTGTCCTCAATGGACTCCTAAACTACTGAACCGATTTAGTTCAAACTTCGTGAATATCTGTCATTTGGTCCAACTTAAAAGATAGAATAGTTTTTATCCCACGTGGACGAAGTCGCGGGCATCAGCTAGTAGAAATATATATACAAGAATTGCTCGTTTAAAGGTATAAGATTAGCTATTTGAGTGTTTGTTCGCTAGAAAAATAAAAACTCGCGACTCGTACATATGTGTATGGTTTCCTAATTAGTACTAATATTATATCGATTATCCCAGATTACCGATTTTGTGCCCGCGATTTACCTACATAAAATTACTGGTGAAGTTGTAAAACTTTGATAGACAGATGGACAGGTTTTTGCTAGGATTCCACTTGCTCGTGTATGATTTTCACGGCTTTCGAATCTGGCATTCGATCCAGGTCCGTCCATCTCAAGAGTCTTACAAAACCTAAAGATGGTTCACGTCCTATACAAGAGCATCAAGCTAGTCATTTATGCGCTGGCGGTATCTGCCATCAGATTTTCGAACTGGTCCAAACACAGACCAGAGAATAAGGGTCCAAATATTATGGATCCTGGAGGTTAAACATCAGAAACTCAAGCAATTGCACGTCCATTTAAAAATAAGAAACAGATGACGTCATAAGTCAATACCTTGCAGACTAGAGAAGATAAGGAGTTTAGAAGCAAGCACGTAGCCCGTGCTTCAGATGTACGGTCACGTAGCCCGGTATCAGAAATTTATTTCCGCGCCGCTTGTTCGAAGCACGGAGGCAACTGCCAATAACAACTCGCTACTACTGCTATTTCAGTTATACTAGTGTCAAGACCTTGCGACTTGCGTACTGGGAAAACTCTATGCGTCAGCCAAGTTGTGGCTACGGGTCACGATATTGTCATTTTGGAACTATACTCGTTAATAGGGAGGAATCAGTGACAGAAAATATGAGAAGTAAAAGGTAAGAGTTGTATAGGCATAATTACATGCCTATTACCGTATTAACGGAGGGATGGAAAATATTAGATTACCAGGAGAATGACGAGTTGAACTAAGTTGGGACTAAGAAGCAGCAGAAGATCAATACATAGGTAATACGTACGAGTAACATTCGCCACGTTAAACTGATATTCCCGTTTCTCTCAAATTAAAGGTGCGTATTCGATTTTCAAGACCAACGTAAGCAGCTTTTAACGTATTTAATATGTAAATGTCGTGTATGTGCGTTCAGTCAACATCAGCTTCCACATCTGTGCACATGATATAAGCAGTGAGCACACAGAGCGCGTCTCAGCCGGATAATCTCGCGCTGAAGTTGCGAACTTCTGTAATGGAACACGTTCGTACTTACGGGAGTTATTAAGAAATTATACTTGACAAACATTCGCAAGCGTTTGCGAATGTTTTAATTCCTTTTCAGATGTTGCTCTACGTTATAAAGACGTATGAAGAATTACGCTTCTTCTCACGAGTAAATTCTGTGCACTAGATTTAAGCATTTTTGTACTGTGCAACATTTTCCTGTTTGGATAAAAATAAATTGAAAAAAATAATGCTAAAATAAAGATGAACGATTTGTAAGTGTGTAGTTAATAAACTCAAAAGTTTTCTTTTATTTATAGAAAACTACGTTGTCAGCGAGTATAGGGGATGAGAATGAAGTTGCGAGCAACTTTGAAAGAAGCAAAAGGCATGTAGGATTTTTTTTATCAGATTTTGTGATATTGTGGGGTGCCATATCATAGAACTAGGAACTCTTCTCAGAAAGCGAAGAGTGTCCCTATACACCCTATCATGCTGGTTTCGTGCTAGCATTTTCAGAACAAGCAATAATTTAAAAATTAAAAACCACGACTGCGCTGTGGTAAAATGATTTTTTCCAAAAAAAAAATATAGCCTATGTTACTCGGAATGATGTAAGGATATTAACGATACCCCATATGTTCAAATCATTTCAGCCGTTCAGAAGTTATGGTGGAATAAAGAAACTCACATTCATACATACATACATGAACCCGAAAAAATTACACTCTTTTTTTTTGGGCAGTCGTGTAAAAAATACATATGCAATATAATACGAGTACATACATTGTAGTTTTAGATAAAGAAATTGAGATATTGGAGCAAGTTTTGGGAAACTTTCTATCGAGAAATATTGTTCCAATGTTTTTTCTGCTTCCCGAAATACATGACGTTTAAATTTGAAAGTTTTTGTAATTTACAACCGATTTCAAAAAAGTAGGACGTTCTCAATCCGACTTTATTTTTTTATGTTTGTTACCTCAGACAGCACACAACACAGATTTAACCTCATAACTTCTGACTGGGTGACCCGATTTTGATGATTCTTTTTTTATTAGAAAGCTGACGCTTTCCTTGCAGTCCCATTTCAATTTAGTCCAGTTTTGATAGTGGTATCAGTGATAAAACCGAGTGAATTAATGACAACCAACCAACCAAACCAAAGATGAAACCAACAGTGAATTGATGAGAATTGCAGTCGGTTTTTATTAATTAATTAACGTTTATGATTATCCTGCCACTAAAAATCGCTTAAGAAACCGTTTAGCCTGTTAAATACATTTTTAATCTGGACAGTTTACGGTCCACGGAGAAGTCTCACTGCCGTTGTTAAATACGTTTAAGAAGGACAAAGCCCCTTGTTTGCATTGCTAATTGAATTCATTGTCGCTGCTTAAATGATGTTTAGAGTGCTGCTCGTGCTTGCTTTTTTGACGAATTTTAAAAGAAGACGGATTTCTTTTGAAGTTGTAAAATGGCTTTTTTTTGGAAAAGCTTTTTGAACGTTAGCACAGTGGTTTTGAAATTGTCTGCTATTCCAGTTCCGGCGTTCGAATACATCCATTGTTAAGGGCGATGGGTACCATCCGGGCGCGAAAATTCAAATTTTATTTAGTTTTTCACTCATAGTAGGCTAATTAAACATCGAAGGCTAATGGCAATTTGTTTTGCAGGCACAACGTTTATGCATCTACATGTTTTTAACAAAAACTCTGCTCAACAATACTCATTTACTTCATATTGGTTCCCGGTAGCTCGAAATCTGGGAAACTGCAAAAAATTATCTTTCGGGAACCAATATGAGATGAGTGGGAACTTTCGAGCAAAGTTTCTATTAAAAACGTGTAGATGCATAAAAAGTAGGCCCGCAAAATGCATCGCCATAAATCTAAAATGTGTACTTAGTCTAATATTTGCAAAAAACTAAATAAAATTTGAATTTCGCGGGCTGGTAGGGCCGCAACACCTTAAGACGAAACTGATATTATTAAGACGAAACTTGTCTTATGTATGTGTATGGTATAGTATGTCTGTGTATGTAACTTCCTAACGCCGCAACGTATGAACTAATTTGGATGATAATTTGAAAAGAGAGATTATACACTGGATCAACACGTAAGCTACCTTTAATCACGGAAAAATGTATGGTTCCCACCGGATTATTGAATAAATCGGCCAAGTGCGAGTCGGACTCGTGCACGAAGGGTTCCGTACTACTATAGAAAAGTAAAATCCTTAATAGATAATACTTTTCTTACCCAACCGCAAACTTAAATTTGTTTTTATGAGATTAATTGTTAATACCCAAAAAACTACTTACTAGATCTTGTGCAAACCACCTTTCGGTGGAAGTGTGCATGATTCCTAATATACTCGTACATCATATTATAATATAAAAGTTTTTTATCTACGCTCATTGCTTAAAGTTCGAATTATGAAATCAAAATGTGTCACATATTGACCTACTTTATTCACAGACTTCTATAATTATTAAAAAGTTATTCATTATAACATAGCTGTACTATGGAAATATCTCTAGATTGTTGAATAATTTCTATTACGATACGCGGCTCTGGGTTCCTGTATTTTTGTGTGTCGTCATCACAGACCAGGGAATAACTTTCTTTTCTCTGTGGTCGTCATAGCCAAAAGAGAGTGTAGAGCCAATCCTCAATTTTGTTTTTTTTTTTTTTATATAAGGAGTCCACAGACAACATTTAGTTGGTAGTCATGATCGACCATAGACAACAATTAATTCACGGAAACAATAATTTTTCCCTGCCTTATATGACTGATTAAAAAGTGTGTTCATACAGAATATTGAAAAGAATTATGTATAATTTTTGATTATTTAATTATCCACTAAAAATATAGTTTATCTGACTTGTATAAATATTTTTCTACTCTTTTTTGTTTCATGACTTTTTTAACAGACTATACGCAGTTTGCAACTGAATTTTGGCGCCATACCTAACTTTTAACATTTCAATGTGTTATTTTTGTTACTTAGTCAAAACTTAGCGCGGAAAAATGTCTAGCAGTGAAACGTACCAAAGAAAATTTAACTCCACCTGACATTTTAGTAATTGCAACAAAAATGACCCACAATCTTTTACCAACAAAGTGAAGGATTTACGACAAACGTTAGCAAGATTTTATGGTTTGGATTTATGATAATTTGAGCGTAGATAAAGTAGTGTATGAAACTCTACATAATTAGGTATTAAAACACTCGTGTGATACTATTAAAAAACTCGCCTGCGGCTCGTTTTTTAAACTCACACTCATGTTTTAATACCCCCCATTATGCATCCGTTTCATAAACTACTATTATTTAATAAACGGTCATCGATCAAGCCCAAGTCAGTAACTCCAGCAATGCCTTATTTATAAAGCCCAATTTTCCAAACTCGTCGATATACAATCAAAAGTTTATAAGAATGGCTGCAAATCAAACACAACTGGGTCAACACGCGGCCCCTTTTCATTTTAAACTTGCGGAAAACGGTGGGAAACTCCAAGAAACAACTCAAGGTACGTAAAAAATAAAACTCGAGCCATGTTCAATCGAGGAGTTACTGTTTCTGTTTGTATACTCGATTCGAGAAGATTTTAGGGATTAGGGGAACTTTAAAGACCTCTTCGGCTATGTAAGCGGAGGTTACGCGTTCGATTCCTGACTTAATCTATTCAAGTAATATATAAGTAGAGTAATTACAAGTAAGGCAAGTACCGAGTTTATTGCCAGTTCTTCTCGGTGCAAACCTGCTTTTCGAACCTGGCGGTAGAGTCTCGACATTTCATGAGAGCTTATATCTAAGCCTATGTGAAATAAAGAATTTCATTTCATTTCATTTCATTTCATTTCATTTCATTTCATTTCATTTCATTTCATTTCATTTCATTTCATTTCATTTCATTTCATTTCATTTCATTTCATTTCATTTCATTTCATTTCATTTCATTTTATTTCAGTTCAATTGAAGTCAGCGCTTTTAACCATATTACTTATTAGCTATGATCGTCATAGAAACTTGGCGATCACTATATTCCACATATAAATGGTTAGAGGCTTTGGTCTCTTCTGAAGGGAGAGATTCTCTTCTTAGATCCTGGCTGACCATGGACTCTTGTGACTTACACGCTTGAGTTAAGCAGTGCAAGCGGTGATAGCGTAGTGGGTCGTACGTCTATCTTCAATCGAATCTCAGGAACGCCTTTAAATTTTTAGGCTAATTACTTGTGATTTATAATATATTCGCACTGAAGGTATACCCAGCGCTGAAGGAACACATCATGATAAATAAGTATGCCCTTCAATTGGTAGGTTGGAATCTTAGTGTGTGAAACCTACCAACCCGTACATGACTCATATATATAGCTATGTATTGTTTTTGTAATAATTAAGAGTAAAAATACCTCTTTATTTGGTACTAGGACACGCTACTAGTTACGTTTCGGTTTTCCACAAATCCCACTAGGACCATGGAATTTTCTGGGATAAAAAGCCAATGTGTTAATGGAGGTTAAAATCTATCTCAATAATATAGAAACATTTATTTGACAAAATACGACAGCATTGGTAAAGCAGTCGTTCCCAACATATTTCGAGTCTCATTTAAGGCGCCTCCAAAGATGTCTTGTTCGGAGCCTCTCCCTATACATATTCAAAGGGCCTATTCCGTCGCTGTCCTCTCCGACTAACCCGAAATGTATATTTGACGATGTTGAATTTACACATGACCACGAAACATTGAACTGTTGAAAATCCAACCCTAACTATAAGTTTTAAAGTTTATTTTTCAGTGATGTCGCTGAGTTTGTCTGGTGGATTAAGGTCGGGTGTACATGATGTAAAAGGCTTCTAAGGAGCTGTTTAAGGACGTTTATATGCGACCGGTCGGGCAAGATGGACGGAGTAATTCGTGGGGACGCTTTGTCTTTGTTCCCGTTTTGTAAGGAGACGCAATTTACTGATGTAGTACCCATAATATGTATGTCCTATTGAAGTAAAGATGGCTGTGGTTACAACACATATAATAATTTTACACACATAAGTGATTAGGAACATCAAACTAGACTAAAAAAACTAGACTAAACTTTAATCTAGTTTGAGATTTCTGCTGCGGTTAGTTACGTACTACTCTATCAAAAAATTAGAAATACTGCCCAACTATTAAGCGTTATGGGAGGTTATGGGGAAAAACGACAGGATCGTAAACAAATTCCCACTTATTTAAAAAAACTATGAAAATCGGACTACATTTGAGGGTAGGAAAATGTTTACGCTTTTTGTAAGAAAGCTTACAGCTAGACGATCCTTTTAACAATGGCTTTTAAAGAATAAATAGGTATTTTGTGAACATTATGAAGAAAAACGGAAGGTACCTACATAGAAATTGGATACATGCCTATGTAAGTACATTGTACAATCGTGAGATGAATTCCCTCGGTAATCGAGAAAGTTTTCAACTCTAAATTCAAATTGTATCGATATCTCGATATCCGCGCGGTAATCGAACTTGCCAAACGATTATTGTAACTCGACGACGAGTTGAAAAGTTTGCAATTGAATATTTTAAAGCGATGATTGCTTATTAATTTCTCATCTTTTGATGCATTATATTTTTAGGGTTCCACACCATTGTGGTAAAAATGGAACCCTTATGGAGACTTTCTCCGTCCACCATCTGTCTGTCTGTCCGTCTGTCACACTCGATTATTTTTGTAACTATTAAAGTTATCAACCTGCAAATTGAAACAGTTATAGGTGATGGTGACCCAACGTCATTGCAATCATAAAAAATTGAAAATCGTTTTTATTTCTATTTAGAAAGGGGGAGAAAACTAGGGTATTGAAGGGACGCTCTCAATGTCGTCAGTCCATCTGAGGGGTCGCCATAGCTTTAACTTTTGCAGGTGTTTTGTTGTATGTAATGAATTAATATTTAAAGAAGTAGTTAATCGAGTAATAAGTATTAGTTTAAGCGCTCCAATGCGGCGCACGCCACGCACGGTAAATCGAACCGACGCTCTTCACCATTTAAATGGAAGTTTGTAAAGCATTTTGTTACTAAAGCGGCGATAAATACACCATCAAGTAATAAATCGGGCGTATAAATAGCTCTAGCGCGGCGCACGCCCTGCACGATGCAGTGTAACGTCACCCTTGACAATTTACAATGAAGTCCGTAACGCATTTTATTATTTTCGCGACGGATATTTTACACGCGTAAATGATTTTGTGCTAAAGCTTGTGCTGCACTGAGCTAATATCTCTTCTATTCGTTGTATTCAGATTGATATTTAATTTTGGCTTGCGTATGACTACAATCATGTCTGATGGACAGAAATGATGAGGTCTAGGATGGTTGCCTAGAAAATACCTATTCTTTTTTCTCTGGAAGGCACCTAGGTTGTATTCGGCTGGGAACACACACTCAAAAGCTGGAAGGGTGTTCCACACCTTAGCGGTACGTATCAGAAACGTGGAATAGGATAAAGTCCCATCCCATCCTACCCGCTTGTGACAGTGACTGTTAGGATGTATCACATTGCTATAGAACGCCGTGACAATAGTCCGTGTCCCCAATACTGTTTACATACCTTTGACATAGCGACGGTGTCATGTCTAATAAACTTAAAAACATCGGCCTCGGTGTATCCGAGACCTATAGGAGTTATCCCAACGGGGTAGCGAATAAATACAGATAAAATATAATAGTGGAGTAATTGGAATATTAATGCCCTGTTACAAACGAGCGAGTGATTTAAGTTTGTTTTTGTGTCGTAATGGAGTTGTGAATTATTTGTTACCATTACTAATATTGGTAATAAAATGTATTGGTTATAATTGATTGGGGACCTATCCGTATCATCTATGTTTGTTTTGATGCTATTGTTGTTTTACATGATTTTTTTTTAAAGAAAATAAATATATATATATATATTATAGTGGTCAACATCACATACATTGCTCCAATCCCTTAGTAAGTAGCTTATGCACTTGTGTTAAGGAAATCAGAAACAACGAAGGTACCACAACACCCAGACCCGAGACAATGTAGAAAACTTATTTTTCTACATTGCCCCGACCGGGGATCGAACCCGGAACCTCAGAGATGGCGGCGCCTTGAAAACCGGCACGCTAACCACTCAACCACGGAGGTCGTCAAAGTTAGTTAGTTATTGTTGACGCAATACCTGAATTAGTTGGTTCAGAATGAATAATTTATTGGACATAGCCTATCTACTGCTCAGTTTGCTTACTGCTATCACGGAATAAGTACATAATAGTACTACAATACAGAAGGCTCACTCAGCAAGATAATTAAAAAAATAACCACCTTAGCGCTGACACGAAAATGTGCAATTCAGTTCGCAATAGCGCCTGGCCACGCCTCCAAAAAGAACTTTTCTTTCTATCACGTAACTTTATCGCATTTGACGTACTAGGGCTACCTCGTCATCGGGTGCACGCAGCGCGTGAAATAGACCGTACCCGAACAAACTCGAGCAAAGTATTCGGCGCGTGGCGGCCATCTGAAATTAGTACGCCGAGACGCCTACCTGTATTTTCTCGATCGCGTGATAAGTGGACCTGGCCTGCTGCTATATATTATGTAATAAAGCAAAAAGCAAAACAAGTGTCACGACTCCCTGTGACGTCATTACGGCCGTGCTAAATACGCTTTTATACGTTTTATCCGTATTCTTCTCAGCACCAGACATGGTTATCATCTAACACTAAAAAATTACCTGTCTAGACAGATCAAACGAGTCCAAACTCGAGTTGTGTCATTTAACTACCGAGTTTCTATCATCAGACCAGCCTCATGTCATTAATAAATTTGCATTGTCCTCAGGTTTACACACGCATGCAAAATTTCAGCTTAAACGGTAAACGGGAAATGGGTAAAAAAAATTTAACTTGCAAGATTTGTTTACAGACAAACTAACAGGCATCGGGATAGGTGAAAGATAATAAAAAGCTGGTAAAAAGCAACTAAACTATTATTCACTCTATGTAGATAGACTACTTTAGCTACTTGAACTAAACTCCGCTATATCAAGCTCCGTAGCACATCGCAGCGCATACGTCACTGTCCGGCGCGCCACATGTCACGCCGCCATCACGTCACTGTGACGTCATTACTCCACGCCGCGACGACACGCACGCTCCATATTTTACGGGAACGAGGAAAAAGAAGCGGACTTTTGTAAGACTCAATATTATTTTTCTCCTTACACTTTTTTCAGGTTGACAACGTTGTAATTTTTTCCCTTGACGCAAAAAGAGGGGTATTATATTATTTTGTTTGAGGTCAATTTTTGTTTGTAAGTGTGTCTGTCTGTGACATCGTAGGTCTTAAATGGGTGGACCGATTTCAATGCGATTTTTTCATTTGAAAGCTTGTTTCATTGCGGTGGTTCTTTGCTATGTTTGGTTAACATATTATTCTGTTCAGCAGTTAAGGGTATTAGTCTTTTCCAAAATGATGTAAGGCATTTTTACTTTTGTTTATTGTTGTTTTGTTTGTTGTATATGTTTTTAAATTGTTTAATGAAATGTTTATAATTTGTCAGGATTAATTAATTTTCAGGATTATTTACGTTAAATTTCTTAATTAATTTTTATACAATGAAACTAATCGCTCACTTTTTCCATTCGCCATTGTTTTAGCCGGTAGGGAAAATAATTTTATCTCATGTCAGTGGATAAAATCGGGGGATAAGTTTTTTATCCTTTGCCCATGCTACGTACTCGTAGTTGTAGAGCTACGCGAATCCGTAGCGGGAGGTGACGAAGTGCGAGCGTTTCTCTAATGTCTACAATTTGGTGCGAAAATGGCGTGCCACCATTGGAGTGAACGCGTTCACTTTGTACAGAGACCGTATCACATTGACAGGCGATTATGACTGTTATAGACTTGTTGGACACTGGCGACTGGCAGTTAATTTAAAATATTGACGCCATTTTACAGCACTGTATCTGGGGACACGGTAGTGTCCCCGCCAAGACGAGCCAAGCGAAGCGCGAGGGCACTACCTATCTTTTCTCGAAGTGTTTCGCCGTATTTTTAAACCCTTATAACTTAGGCCTGAATTATTTCAGATAGTCAAAATTCTTGGAAAATGATGTCGCCAGTGAACTTATTAAACCTATAAAGTTTCAATTTTATAGGTCTTATACTTTAGATTTTATTGACGTCCAAAAAACCCAAATTTCGTCACTGACTGACTGACTGACTGACTCACTGATGATCATCAAAATTCCTAGGTACTTCCTGAAGACCTAGAAAGCTGAAATTTGGTATATAAGCTAGTATTAGCACACAACCAACAAAAAAATTCCAAAAGTTGGAAATTTAACCCCCCAACCCCTTAAAATAGGGGATGGAAGTTTGTATGAAATTACCGCAAATATTGATGCTAGAGGTCTCAAAATTGATATAGGGACTCTTTGCAATAAACAATTAAATACGTGTTTCAGGATTTTTAGTTAATCACCCCACATCCATAAAATTAGGGGGTTGGAAGTTCGTATGGGGTTTCCCATAAGTATATAGGTATAATAAAAACTTAATTTCTGAAATTTGGTATATAAGCTAGTATTAGCACACAACCAACAAAAAAATTCCAAAAGTTGGAAATTTAACCCCCCAACCCCTTAAAATAGGGGATGGAAGTTTGTATGAAATTACCGCAAATATTGATGCTAGAGGTCTCAAAATTGATACAGGGACTCTTTGTAATAAACTACAAATAAGGAAAAAAATAAACTAGGTGAACCAAGGAGGGTTCCCTCATTTAAATGATAGAGGGGGGGGGATACTTGATTTGGACAAATATCCACCTTGCAATGATATTCATGAAATACACCAAAGAAAAGGAAATTAACCAAATAAAAAATATAGTCGTAAACAACTTACAAAAAGAAGTGAAATCCCAGCAAAAACATTTTCATGTAAAATGTTGCCAAGACGAGAACATGTGGCTCACACTATCAAAAAGTTATCAAATCTCATGTAGAGCAAGACTTCTAACTCTACACGCCCTAACTCTATAAATCCTAACTTTATAAACTCTACACTTTAGTCAAAATATATTATGTCTTGGCTGTTTCGTTACTGAAACATGGGTGTAAAGTAAAAATATTATTCACTGACTTTGTACTTTTCTGATATACAATACCTAGTTTCTGTAGTAACGATTATTTATTAGATAGGTATTGAGTCTCCTCAGAAACTGCACTTAGGTTTTACTAACTGCATTGGTTTCAAATACTTCATCACACTTTGCAAAAGTGTGTTCCTTTGCTTTAGAGGATATTTTTAATAAATGGAAGTTTTTTCCCATAACAATGGTGATACCATTTAATTTTAATGTGAAATTTTTTGAATTTTGCATGGTCCATTATGCCACTTGCAAAACTCTATAAGAAAAGTACTGAACAGTGAATAAATTCTTCACTTTACGCCCATGTGACGGTACCAAAACAGCCAAGACATAATATATTTTGACTAAAGTGTAGAGTTTATAAAGTTAGGATTTATAGAGTTAGGGCGTGTAGAGTTAGAAGTCTTGCTCTACATGAGATTTGATAACTTTTTGATAGTGTGAGCCACATGTTCTCGTCTTGGCAACATTTTACATGAAAATGTTTTTGCTGGGTAGTGTATACTCGTGATTAAAAGGCTTTGTACGAAATTTTCCATTAACGAATAGGTCCTCTGTTTGAGTCCCTGTTTTCTATTAGCTCATCTTTTACAAATTGTTTTATTTCGGTTTTGATCTCAGACAAACTCGTAGTCTATCACCCTATTTCTCTCTACAGCCCGTTGAGTTAGGTACTGTCAGTCATTTAATGAGGATCCCATACCTATATAGCCCAAAACAAAGTCAATAGCAAACTCGTATGTATATTAAATACTTAATGTTTTCGTATTAATACGCAATAAGTACTTATCCAATCTAACAACATCAATTTAATGTACTTGTGTTGTGTAATATACTATCGTGAATATCAGTTTTTCACACATCTTGCGGAAAGCGGATCAAAAGTTGCCTATGTGTAATACTAATCTATCTCGACTCTAAATTTAGTCTAATCGGTTAGACTAAATTTGGAGTCGAGTAGTACCTTATTTCTCCATTCAAACTTCTGACGTCTTCTTCTTTTATACACGTAGATAATTGTTAACAATTAATTTATAATAATATCAAATATATTGTCTTAGGGTCGTCGTTCAACGTTGTTTTCTTTGAGAATGATAAATTGTTATTGCCAATAGTTTTCCTATCCTGCCCGATACACAATCATTCACGAAATCTAATCCACTATATCATATTTGCTCTATGATCTATATTGTAGATGTATTATAGTGTGAAACCCAATTTCTTATGGCGCGTCCGTACGCTTGGCATTTGCCGCAAACTCCAAACCTCTACAGACGTTTGGCTTCATTTTGGAAAACAAACTCCGCCATCCACACATTTGAAAGCGCGTTATTATGTTCTAAACAGGCAAGCATGACGGGCGACAATAGTGTTTGGCTATAAAATTCGGCTTACCTAAGTTAATTTTACATTAAAACAAGAAAGTAAGAGAAATAAACGAAAAATACAGCAAAGATGATGGTGGATGATAAAACTTAAAAAATCATGAAAATCATTCATCACCATTAAACAAACAAGACTGAGTTGGGCGCAAACATGTAGATTTGTCGCCAGTCAGCCTTGTGGAAAACTCCTTTCGGCTTGTGACAAAAACCGACACTCGACTGATTGCCCGCAAGCGTTTGCAAATCAACACAAACATTATTTGAATTTGTGATGGTTTGTTGAGGTTTGGCAAGCGTGCGGGCGCACCTTTAGAAAAATGATTAATATTTGGTTGTACGAGTATGTACTGTAATTAATATTATTTGTAAGGTTGGGAACTTACAAACCATATTATTGTGTAAGAGTAGGCGTACGTAATAAACTAATAGGTATACCAGGACTAGCTCGTGATTGCATCCATCGTACCTACTCGAATATTAAATTTTGGGTCATTATATAATATTGTGTTAAATGTGGATTTACAATAATAGTGTTTCTTGAAATCTCCACAATTTTGAGAACCAAAGAAAACCATTTTTTTGGTGCGAAATTTCTTTAGGCGCATTGGCCATGTTTTTAGATGGGAAAAAACATTGAAGACATAACAAATGCATTTTAATTGTTCATGTTTTTTACCCGATAAGGAAGACTGGATTGACAAGGAAGATAATGTTTTTCGTGAGATTATATGTTTTTTTTTTAGAAAAAGACATTGCGTATGTAAAGAAATCACAAAAATGTCGCAGACCTACATGTATACAAAATTTGTGTGTGTTTTAAACTTGTTTTAAAATCATCAGTGTTATTTATTAAAAGACTTTGTATTTTTCGGCGTTCACAAAATAACCATAGATACGAGTAGCTATATTTATAGTAACACGCATAAGCTTATGCATGATCTACCAAGCATGTGCGCAAAACTGGACTTGATTGATTAAGCCGAAGAATGTCGGCTCCATCCTTAATTGTCTGAGAATTCCCTTTGTTTTGCGGGCAGCGATATTCGCTACAAAAGGATCACGAGCAACTTTAGGTGCGTAATGAGGAAATTCGAGGAAAATGTGTGGGGAAATAATATAAAAGTTAATGTCTATTCCCTTACTCTATCTCTGGTAATCGTCTTTGTTTTTAATACTGTTTTGTTTTGGGTTGAGGATCCATGCAGTTTCGAATATAATGAATACTAGATGTTTCATAATACTAGAAGTTTCGAAATAAAATAGGCTGTGTCACTCCTACTCTACACTTTCAAGTTTACCTGTGCAAAGAATCCGTTGCTCTGCTGAGGTGTGATTGAAGGACAAATAAACAAACAAATCAACAAACCCAATTTGTATATTAGTAGTATAGATTATGAAATTTGAAGATTATGTGTATGAAATTAAAGTTAGCTCAAGATTGAGACATGCTTTTAATTAAATTCATTGTGTATTAGATCACTGGCATTGTCAATTATTATCTATCGTCTGAAAACTCCTAAAACATATGAAAATAAAATAAATCTATGTTTTAGTGCCTCAAAAACACAGCTCAAAAATAAAGAGAAAAAATAATTCTTAGTAGTAATACCACAAATTCGCGATTCATTGTGAGTTTATGACTATGGAACACTTGTATATGAAGTATGTATTCAATGAAAAGGGTTATTTATCCTAGTGATACCTTTTCGTAGCAGATGCTTTCAATTTTCAGACACCCATCCAGTTAATCAAAACTCAGTCCAAACTCGAAGTGATAGAGCAGATTTTCGTTTGGTATAAAGTGGTTTGCGAAAATGAAAATATTAAAGTTTCGCGTGTGAAAAGGTGATAGCTAGTGGAAATGAGGCGAGCGTGATACAGTGAGGCTCTTCGTAAGCTTTGTGTGAAAGTGTTGGTATTTTCCCTTTTTTCTTTTGCGTTATGTAAGGGCCAGGGTCCGTATTCTGTATCTCGGTGCTTATCAAAAAATGATAGCCACTGCCTCAGGTTTTTCGTCCATTGAAGGTTTGCTTCAAAAACGTTATTTTTATTTCACAGCGAACCTTCAATGGACAAGAAACAAATGCCAGTGGCTATAATTTTTTGATAGGCACCGAGATACAGAATACGGGTGCTGATCACACAAGCGGTAATGGTGAATCATGTTCTGGACATTGGACAATGGATAGGTACTTTTAAGTAACCAAATTACACGCAATAATAATATGTCATATGGCCAAGGCCCCAGGTTTAATTTAGTAAAACCTTTAGCCGCGGCTGTTTTCAGACCGTCTTTGCCAGTAACACTACTATATTCTACTGGAAAAGACATACCGTGAAACGATAAAGCATTCCGATGCGATGCAAGTATCTACTAAAGTTTTACCTGCAAAAATAAAAAAGAAGTCGCTGCGGAAATTGATATAAACGGAAAAGGTATATATTTTTTTAAAGTCGGTACACGGGCTTGACTTGATGACAATCATGCCTGATAGAAAGCACAGATGAGGCTAGGTGTTTGTGGTTGTAAATGCCTATTCACTCTTCTCTTGAAGGCACCTAGATTGTACTTGGCTGGGAACACGGAGGCTGGAAGGGTGTTCCGTTTAGCGTTTCGGAAAATAAATAGTACTGTGAAAGAAATTCTGTGCTGTCGAAGTCTGCAGGCAGCAACGGTGTAGTAGTAGCTAGCCATTTTCGGTTTGGAGAAAAAATGTTTTCATGCAATTAGCGCTTTCATTACTGCAGTGGGGAAGTAAGCCAAGAGCCTCGACCCAAGAGGTTGGAGGTTTCAACAAGTAGAGCGAGTGAGCCAATTTGCCTCAACCACCCTCAACGTACGAAAATAACTGTTTGCAAACAGCGTGTTTTGACTCTGGACTAAAATAAGATAAGCTAGATACTTTCGATGTTTATAATTAGTAAGATCAGAACCTAAATATACGTGTAGATTATTTGCCCTAATTAGCCGAAACGATGTATAGATGCATGAAAAATATCGCAAGAAGTGTACCTAACTCATATCCTGAGGGAACTGTAAGAGAGTTCAAAAAAATACCATTAATTTTAGGTGACATCCCTAAAAACAGCTGGTTCAATATCAATGAACTGGGAATAATGTTCCTAAATGAAATGAAGTTTGTCGATATCACATTAAGGGTTGCTTAATTTTATTTTTCCAAATGGAATATTTTTTTTTGTATAGAAAATGAAATAAAATAATTGGAATTTCTTATCCCGTTAATGTGTTGATAGGATCAAGTTAAAAGGTTAGCTGCGGGCACACTATACGAATAAACCAACACCTTGTATACCTACTTGTGGTTTAGTATGTAGCCGGCAAAAGGGTACTGGGCAGAAATGATGTCTTAGTATGATAAGTGCATTGCAGTGTATGGTATAGCATTGCAATGCAAAGTTTTGGGACTCATTGATTTCATCAGGAGGATGTTTTGCTCGTTATTGGTATATTAAGAACCAAACCGATCAACGTTGTATCCACTCTGAGTCGCGAACCAATTAGCAAAAGAACGGTCGGTGAATTAGGCCGAGTGGCCACTCGAGTTGGTTCTCGCCGAGCCAATCCCGCTCCGCGTTGCAACGGATGCATAAACATTGGGAACATCTTGAGTTACTCTACTCCTGCCTAATTTGATTTACTGCGAGATACAGTCTGTTAAAGATATTTTAAGAAGTTACCACACTAATATAATATTTCATGCTGATGTTATAAAAGAAAGTTTATCAGTATGGCACATGTATGTACACGTTTGTTTGTCTTTCACGCGACAAATGTAGAGTTGATTGGGTTGAAAGTTGGAATGTAGATAAATTGCCTATACCGGACATTATTTTTTTCTCTTGCCTAATGCATACCTTTCCGTCAGGAGAAATGGAAGGTTAATGTGGGGCTTCCACCACTAAAATATGGCGCTTACCAGCCCCTTGGTTCTGCAATAATACTAATAGTAGCGACGAGCTGACATCTATGCGCTGAGTGGTTAATTCTTGCGTCAGTTATGCAGCCAAGGCGACAATTAGCTGCTGATGCCTGTGATGCTATGGTTACCGTCGATGGTTGGCCGATGTACAATTTTATATTTTTGAGAATCACATCCCAGGATTGGTAGAGTTGGGACAACGGACGCTGAAACGCATTACGAACCTCTGCTGCATTCTGGCGCTC
Organism: Coenonympha glycerion; assembly: GCA_963855885.1. NCBI lineage: Eukaryota > Metazoa > Arthropoda > Insecta > Lepidoptera > Nymphalidae > Coenonympha > Coenonympha glycerion. The sequence goes on from OY979633.1 coordinate 15,819,145, forward strand.
ATGGAAGCCGAATGAAGATTTGCCCTTCGGTACTAATCGGGGCGACTCCTGCGAAAGGGGTAAGCCGCCAAATACCGGATAAAACTACTAAAGCGGGCCAAAGCTAGTTAGTTATTAGATAGTTATACTAGTTATCATCTACATCCGCGCTTATTTAGTTTTTTAGAAAAACCGAAAAATTTTATCGCATATCCTACACTCAGCCTTAAAACACGTCATAAATAAGTAAATCGGAAAAGAAGCCATTATCTCGAAATTAATCTCGTCAAAACAGTCTACGGGCGCGGGTGGAGAGAAAATAATTTAATTTCCCCATTTTAACTCCGAAAACTGGATGGCCCTTGAAAGAGTAAACCGTTTGAGTTCCCTATGAAAAGCAATTAGAATAATGAATCTAAAGCGCCTTCAGGAAGGCGCTTTATATAGGCGGCGAGATGAGGGACCAGTGTAAAATGGTATCAGATCAAAAAGTATATTGATGGTTACGAGGTTCCATTTATATCGGTCAGCCTGAAGAATGGCCTGCCTATCCCATTGTGCCCCTACACTCGAGGCGCTAAGATTTTCGCGTCCGAAATCTCTTTAATACGTTGAAGTGGCTCAGTGCGTGTCGAGATCTTTCTCGCTCGTTTTTCCGACAGGTGTTCTATAAAAGCCACCTTTGTTGAGGACGGAAATCTAATTTTGCGGTGAACGTAATGCCAATTCGTTGGAAAATTACCTAAGTGATTACGTCAGAGCCAATGCGAATGGTTGAATGGATTTATAATTGATTTCAAGTCTGTTAAAGCGAGTGCGAATTTCATGGACCGACTTTTACACCAGCATATGTATACTCAAAGAATCATTATCAAGTTTTTCGGATTCTGACGTCTTCAGGCGACGAAAAAAATCCATAGAACGACTTTTCGTGCCGGGCAAAGTAACCCATAAGACGGAAGGTCAGCCATGCGATGAACTGACCAAGTCAAGTCTGCTGTTAGTGATCCCCACAAGAATTTATCATATTTTTACTCTGCGATACAGGCATTCTAGTGATAACGCTAGAAAATAATAGGCTATCATTGCTTAAAACTACAGACTTTCTTTAGTACACGGCCAGCTTCTGGGGTATAGATGACCTTGATTGCGCACAAGCGAATTTAAGATCTTTTTGGTAGTAGGTAACTGCGGGGTGCGTCGGAGGAGAGTCGTGTTCGCCGACTTGCCCCCACTACATCATTCCATGCTCTAGAAGTTTTCTGGCACCTGAAGTCTGTATCTACAAATATCCCCCCCCTCCACAGTCGGCGTTCTATACCGTAATTTTACTTAAGAGGACCCGGATATGCATCACGAGCTGAATTGAGGTTATATTATGATGTCAGACCTAGCCTGACTAATGCAGAGCTACTAAAATCACTAGGTGTGACATAGGAATCATTAGGTATACCAGCGGAACTTACGACCTATCAGATTTCAGATCACCTTTTAACTGCTAAGCTATAGTGTGTTCATACTGTGTGTTCGCAATAAAACTGCAGTGCAAGTAACGAGTCGATGATTTGTTGTGATCGCCCGCACTAGACTCAGCAGGGGTGCAGCTTGCACCAATATTGGCGTTACCTACTACAAACGATATTAAACTCTATCTTCAAGGAATAACGTGTAAAATGGCTTAATGATTTGTTATCATAATTGCAAAACAAATGAAACTAAACGTTACCGCTCTAATATAATTAAGGAAACAACTGCACGTAAATTATGCAGCCATAATAATTATAAAAGAGTTAGGAACATTAATTAATTTATGAATGAGGTAGATTTACGTACGAGTATCTTGTTTACAGAGGGCTATTCCGAAAATTTTCACTTGGTATCGAAATATTCATGTGAAGTGAGGTAGAGTCTAACAAGTTCGAAGGTAAGTCTTTATACTAGGGCAGTTTAGTCAGTAATTAATAATCTAATCTGTGGTTCACGGCAGGACCATTGTGATCCATAATCGTCATTATTAGTCACAATGATTAATCATTAATTACATGCTATTTCCTAAACATTTTATTAGAAATTGATAAGTTACTCATGATTAAAAAATCATAATCAAAATGATGATATTACTTTCACATAGGCCTAAATTACAGGCACTTATTAAATGTCCGACATTTCGTTGGGAAACAATTTTTCGCCGTGAAGAATTAATGATGATAATATTTACATTTTATCATCAGTGCCAAAAACATGCGATTGCGAATACAGGAGTCTAGTTTCTAGACTTTTAAGGGGCCTGTGAACTACAATGTCTCCATTCATTCAAAATAACAAATCATTAGTAATTCGTGCATATTTGGATCATGTTGTGGTGTTATTCGGATTCATATAGTAATTATCTATGCTCCTGGCCATATTTGGTTCGGAAATACTTCTTTAAAACGAAATAATAATCAATTTTGATCAAATTTTTTATAACTTTGGTCGAGTTCCGCAATACCAAAAATTATGAATGAAAACTTGTAACTTTCTTTATTAACTGGTGTTTTTCGTTAGCTGGACAGTAAAACTGTGCTCTTGAACTAATGCGACGTGAGATAGTGTTGTTTTTATTACAAAACAAATAAGTAGAAAACATAGGACTCTTTGACATAAAAATAAGCAAAACTAAATTCGTTTACATTTTCGTTTAACAAAAGTATTTCGGAACGAAATATGAACCCGAATAACACCACAACATGATCGAAAATTTTACGAATTACAAATGATTTTGGTATTACGTTTGTATGGGAGACACCGTGGGTCAGCAGAATCTTAAAACAAATAACATCTACGGGTATCTCTCTACCGCCTGAACGAATAAATAAAACAGAAACACGAAAAAAGGTAAAGAATTATGACACCACACGCTACGAGTACGTTCTCGCAAAGGCTACACTCACAGTCCAACAATCCACCTTTGGGGATTTAAATTTTACGAGCATTTTAACAATAAGCTTTTATCCGACGGCTTTAATGAAAATGTACGCTGTAAATTTTATGCCGCCGCTAAAAGCCGGTATTAGTATGAAGTGCGAAATATTTGTGGATGCACCATTGATATCTTTCAACTGCATACCTTACCCACACGTATACGGAGTGAAATAAAATTATGAAATACTTTTAAAATCAAGCTTTCAAACTTTTTATTCGTATTTTTCTCAGCACCACACCCTGGTTACCATCTAGCACCAAAGTACTTGTCAAGATGAATCAGATGAGCCCAAGTACAATGGAGTTCTAACGTTTAGTTACTGAGTTCCTGTTGTAGCCACCTTCAAGCTCCATCAATAGACCCTGGTTACCATCTAGCACCAAAGTACTTGTCAAGATGAATCAGATGAGCCCAAATACAATGGAGTTCTAACGTTTAGTTACTGAGTTCCTGTTGTAGCGACCTTCAAGCTCCATCATCAGACCCTGGTTACCATCTAGCACTAGCACCAAAGTGCTCGTCAAGATGGATGAACAAGTCCAAACTTAATGGGTTTGGTCGTTTAACTACCGAGTTCGTATGGCAACCTTCCGGTTTCATCATCAGATCAGCGCCATATTATAATACAATTTTACATTGTAATCCGATTTAATCATGCATGCACAGCCCAGTCGGTAACCATGATTTGATTTCAGACAAACAAAATATTATCCGGACAGGTAAATAAAAGCTAATTTAGTTCCTAGATTTTAAAAATTTTGTATTATGTTCATTCATACAAAATAATTGGATGTCTCTAATGTGCTATTATCCTGTGTAACAGAATACGTGCAAGCGCAGGGTCAATGACCTTTCACCGGTACATAGGGTGGCAAGTATTACAGGGTAATAAATAGCGCGTACATTTATGATAAGTATTGATTTTATGTTTTTAAATATATTAAACATACCTACAAAAAATAACAAAAATTCATTATTTATTTATATTTGTTTAATTTCAATACCTCTCTATATGAATACACCTGAGTAAGGTCTTCATTTTCATCTTTAGTATATCGATGGTGTGGGACATAAAGTGCCTAATCGGAATCGTTAACACCCAAATTGGCTGTAATATGGGAATTAGTTTATGGTGAGCATTGATTTCATTCGACGGAACACTTTATTGTTTATTGGTACCGTATTCATAAAAAAGGCTTTAATGCTTTAGTGTCTGCTTAGGCGGTGACAGAAAATTGTATTTAGTTTTATTTTATTGTATTGAATAAGTTAATTGTAGGGACTAAATAAATGTTATCTAATGTAATGATGCATCCGAAGATTTTATCGTATGTACTAACTTGGAAGGAGTACCTAAGTCAACTCAGCTAGAGGAGTTTATACCCAGCATCGCAACGGAATGCTACATCGCGTCTTTGCTAGTAGGATTTTAACTAGCCACGGCAAAACTATTCTTCAGACCTGACCTGAACCGCTTTCGAATTTATAAATTGTAATTAAAAATTCTGTATTTATAAAGCTCGTGGCGGGAATTGAACCCGCGACCTCCCACTAGAACCCTGACGCGGGAAGGTCGTCAGGGATGTGATTAAATTATTAGCTAAGAAAGAATAAGCTTCGCTAAATAAAAGAATGTTTGAAAACGCAACCCCAAAAGGGATATATAAATAGGGTCACGTGAGCGAAGTTCCGTGCATCAAAGTACACTTTTCAAATTTTTTTCAGTAGGTACGTTCATCAGAAAATGTTGACTGAACAAAGTGCATTTGTAAAGAACCTAGACATTACTAATACAGCCATTGAAATACTCCACAGAGTTATATTTAACCGCAATTTAACCACACGCGGTAAACCACTAACAATTCTAATAAGGCTTCGCGGCACCCCGCAACGGCGGCGATGCCGGCAATGGCGGCAATGGCGGCGACGGTGGCAACCCCATGGCAATTTTATGTCACCGTAAAAGCGGTGCGTTATCTACGTATCTGCCATATTGTGCGTTTCAGCGGGCTTGTAACGATTACTGTGGAGCACTCAGGTGAAAACACACGCGTGTGTTTTCTCTGCGGAAACGCTGCGTTACATTTTTAACTGCTGCGTTATAATTTATAGTCCGTCACCCCAAAGCAGAATTTGGAAGAATTATTGTCTATCTGTACGCCTGTACAATAATTTTTTCTCAAAATCGGTAAAAAACTATCAAATATTTTTGGTCCATTGACACCCACAGAGTTCAATACCAACATTAGGTAAGTAGACGCAACTAAAAGTTGTCAGTTTAATAACTGCTCGCAGTAACATAAAGGGAGGAAAATCCTTTGCAGTGTGAGATTTTCTGCCGGAAAGCGCTGCAGTGTAGTTAGTCGGCGCAGTGTACTTTTACAGTAGTTAGTCGGCGAAATTATGTTGGGCATAACTGGACTTAAGAACACATGCCTCAGGATTAAGATTGAAGACTGCAGAGCAGCCCATCGTCACTGTGCCTCCTACGACATTGCAATGTAAAGCCTGAGATGCACAGCGCATATTGGCAGGCGTATCACTTAACATCAAACGAACAACTTGCTCGTCTCGTTATTTTTTTCGATAAAACAATCCACTGTCAAGTATGGTGTCAATCTACCGTTTACTACCTGTTATAGCCCAAATACAGCCCTGCGGTAGAAAGTCCGAACTTGACTAATTTTTTGCTGTATGTCTGATGTCGCTAACATCGATTTTCGATCATCGAATAGATTAAGTTTTTCAGAAGCAAATTTTTTAATATATAGAATAAGCTAATAATAAGTTTTATTGTAACATTTTAATACTTTTAATATACATCAATTCGTGAAAAAAAAAGTTTTTCCTATATATATACAAAATGTTTTCATCTAAAACCAGATAGCATTTTCAAGACATTTCCACCTCGAAATGCTGCTTCGGCTCCATAGAAACCACTGGGATCTGTAGCGGAGTAAAATCTAAGTGTGTTTACCTGTCGCCGAAAACTCAATAAAACCCAATGTTAATCTTGGTGTTTTCCTGCCACTGGCGATCTGCACTTAACATAACGTTTTTATCACGTCACATCCAAACGCCGAGAAAACCGTCCCGTGTATTCCGCGTGAGGCTTTACCAGCGATAAAATTTGCATAACTACGCTCCTTGGCGCGGCTGCAGTCTCTTATTAAATTTCCACCCTCCCAAACTCATTAATGGTTCGTGCTTAACCACCTCGCGGCATTCTGTGATAAATCATAAGGTATCAAACGCGGCCGTCTTACATGCCCTCGCTGACTTTTATTACCCTCTCAAGATGGGAGTAAGCCATGGGATCGAGGCCAGCGTGCTCAGGGATTACGGATAATCTTTTGTTTATACACATTTCCACGGATATTATGAGATATGTCACTATAAATTGTTATTTGTTGCGTTTATCGCACGATTTAGGTCAGGAACTTGGCAGTTTTGGGTTATTGGATATCGTTTGCACAAATAATAACTTAGAAACGACTCAAGTAGCAGTATATAAGTGTACCTATGAATATTTTTCTTTTTCATAAGATGTAATATGTAATGCCTTTCCAGCTTTTAGCGGATATGTAAACTCAAACGGATATGCCAGTCAAGGAGTCTTGTTTGCAAATTCTTTATCGAATTTTGACGGTAACTGTTCTTTGTAGTAGTTACCTGTATGCTAATAAGCCTAATATCCATCCACTGTGTTTGGATAGGTCAGTCAGTTAGTCAGTGAAAGTTACAAAAAGAAAATCAGTGTATCCTCCTAACTGTAATAAAAAAACTGCCTAGCGCGGTAGGTTTTGACTTATGAGCCAATCCCTCCCATTTTAAAAGGAGACGCATGCCCAGAAGTGGGACAAAAAGAATTTGAGACGCCGATTGATTATTGGGACTTCGAAACTTCAGGTTTCCTTTTCTCCGTTGACATTTATTTGTCAGTGTTGAATTTGCGAAGTTTTCCACTGTTCGCGGCGCCAACTTCGGCGCGTTGGTTTGTTCTAAATTGTTTATCTCGCAAACTGGCACCAGGCCCGTGACACTCAGTACAAATTACATGACTTAACTACCTACACTACTACTAAAATGCCGACCCTATAAGCATTCATTTCTATGTGTGAGTAAATGTCATCGTAGCCCGTTAGGGCTGGCAAAATTCGACGTGTATGTGGCGAGTTGGCGACGACGCGACCGATGCACAGTGATTATAGAATTGCGGTACAAATGCAATATTTTGTTTAGTTATTTCATTGTGTTTATCTATAATTTTATTAATTTCTAACCTGGATAAAATTAAAACAGAAATATATATTTATTTTCATAAGTACATAGCTTTTTTTCGCGGCTTCACTGACCTGAATTTTGGAGTTTCACAAATTCCGTATGGAGTTATGGACTATGGATTTTTAGGGATAAAAAGATAGTAATGTGTTAATGAAAGTTAATATATCTTCAATCCAATTTGCAGCCAAATCGGTACAGTACGTACCTAGTTGCGGCATGAAAGAGTTACAAACATGCAAACCCACAAGCTTTCATATAATTCATATTCATTAAACAATAGGATATTATAATCGGATACCTATAAAAATCACTGCAAAAATAATTAATTACAGTTCCTTGCCCATATGATTTTTTCATTTGTCAAGCACAATGTGAGAAAACTTTATTAATCCTCCGGTTTTTTCATAAATTTTACTAGTAAAAAAGTTGACATCTAAGAAGGTATGCTTTTATTTACAATCAGTAGCCCTATGATGATAAAGTTATGAATTTGTGGCAAACCTATTGAAATACAAGACAGCGCCCACGAGTACCACCCGACGCGTCGCGCTCGGCGCTCTGGGGTAATACATTGACGGGAGGGTGTGACTGTCACTTCTTTACGTTAGTAATATTATATATTCGTTGCTGGCACCGAGGGATCTGCTTTCCATAACCATGACTGACTGTTATACCAATAAGCCTGTGTAAACTTAACAAACAAAGAAGAGGGAAAGTTATTTAATGTATTTTCTATGTGCCTATAGATTTTTTAAATAAAGCAATCAATCAGCATTTATAGATTTTAAATCCGAACAAAGTTATGCAATTTATTATTTCTTTCACCCCGACGTCGACATTGGAGCATCTTAGATGTCTCGACAAAGTGTATTTATAAGGATAATTTGTGTGGAGGTAAGTAATGTGAGAAATGTCATACAAATTCATCTGACATGGCAAGGTAATTTTGCAGTTAATAGATTATTATCATCGACTACAGGAAATAAACAACTACACCCTATCACTTTGGAATTTTATAATTTCTAATTGGTTCAGGTCTGGTCTGATGGGAAACTAGTAGCTAGTTATCACTGTACCAGCAAAGATGCACCGCCAAGCGATTTTCCTTTAGAGCGCGATTTTGTGTTGTATCCATTAGGAGTTTTACTCTTTCCAAATTAGTACAATAAGGCCCGGTTTCACCCAAACTCAGGGGGTGGAGATATCGAAATGACGAAATCTGATTGGTTACTCAAATACAGCTCCGCTTTGGTGGAAACCGGGCCATATACTTTCGGCTGCATCATCTTTTATACTAAGTGCAGAGATCACAGTCAAGTACTTATAGTATGTTTAAAAATCTTCGATCTAGAAATGGGATGTACGCCAAGCATAGATAACTCATATGGCTAGGCTGCTGGTCAGTATATTGCCGTGGTACCTACGAACCCTTGGTGCTTGAGTGTACATCTCACTTGTCCGCGTACTTTTCCTTTAATCTGCACATTAAAGATATCCCTTTGTCTCGTGCCCTCCTCTCGCTGTAAAGGCAAGCTCAATCAATAGTATTGGGTTTCTTCGCGACTGCTCAAAAGACGACTCTGCCATGACACTCGTTAATCATTTCTCTTTGAAGCCCGTTCCACTGACTACAGTGCGTAAAGCCTCGTTCATCGTTGCAATAATAAAAAATTTCAGTCGTGAAGCAAGGAACCCTCGTAAACTCTAAAACGTAAATTAAAGTAAAGGTGTATTACAACCTAGATCTATTTCACCTAACCAAAACGCAACTAAAAAGAGATATTCAAAAATTACAAAAGTAGTAAAGTAGTATAAACCCCAGACTTGAAAACACACAACAACACACACATACACACACACATACACACACACACACACACACACACACACACACACACACACACACACACACACACACACACACACACATAGACACACACACGCACGCACACACACACACAAACATCCTTTGTTACGTTGTTATTTTGTAAAATCTTTTTGTAATTCAAGTAGTATTTTAGTACTTAGTTATTGGCTTGTCAAATGTTACTAACCAAATGTTACCTTTTTCATTCTGTTATTCTTATAATTATGTTTGTGTAATCTTTTTGGCCTTATTATTTAACTAACTTATAATTGTAAACAATTTTACTGTAACGCTGTTGATTACTTTTCAAATAAATAAATAAATAAATAAATAAATTTTGCAGGGATGTACGTTATTTGACAGAGGCATTTCATCCCGAATTTTAAACTCACTATTTCAAGCTAGAAGTTATACGTCCCTACAGAATAAAAATGTAGCATTGGGACAATACATTATAACTTTTTTATTACGTTCAATATCTATTGTGTTAAAAAGTTTCAATACCAGTGTAAGGCTGTCGTCCAATTTTACAGACTGTACATAAAACCATCAATATTATGCTTCTGTACGTCTTTCGGTTGGGGAGAAGTGAGGCAGTATGGATATCATATATTTACGCATACACTTGTGCCCTGAAGTCTTGCTTATTTGTCTAGTCCCTTTTGAGATTAACCTCCATAACGAAATTGGTATCTGGTATGATTGTAGAAACAATTATAGTGACTAGTGCATAAGCATACTTATTAAAGAAACCTAGGCCAAGAGTAATATCTTCAAAGTCTCAAACAAGTTTTGATTTTGTTCAACAATTTGGTGATTGTCTTTGCGCAAACTATTAAGGGGAATGTACAATTTATCTTCGCTTTGTGAACAAAGCCCGTACTCACGATCTGGCATTGTCGCCTCCACGGAACAGGTCGCCTCGCTATTGTTTTTGTCGGCGGCTGATTTATGTCTGTCTGTCTATTTGTATGTCTGTCTTCCACCGCGTTACGCGGCGTCATAGCGTGTCAATATACTGTCAATGCGAAGATTCATGTTCTTTGTTACTCCTAGTCCTTTTGCTCTGTGATGACTGGTTTCAAGGCACATCTTCGTTAGAATGGAAAATATGAGTAGTTTTCGTAGATTGTTTACTTTCACGTACATAATATAATAATTATTCTGATGATTTTCTAAGGATTAGTTAAAAAAAAATTCATTGGTTGTAAATAAAAACCTTTTAAGTGTGTACCGATACTGAATAAGACTCATATGCCAACTTTTTATATCAGTTATGCGTTCCATTGGAATTTCATCATTCATTTCATTTGGAAAAAGCTATACTTACATTATTATGTGAGTGGGAAGGAAAAGCTTATAAAATAGGAACATGAGCAAATGTCACAGGAGCCCGCTCCATCAGTTATGGCGTCATAAAGCGCAAGGCGACGCTCTAGACGCGTAGCGCGCTCCGTGACAAATGTCCTACACTAAACCGGTGCCTATAGTTCTAGCGGCAGTTCTCACAAACTCTATAGACATACCATAAGATTATGACATTATTATGAGAGTAGAAAAAAAAATTATTATAAACATACATTATTATGAGAGTAGAAATAAAAAACTAATGAAATAGGAGCATGAGCAAATGTCACAGGAGCCCACTCCATCACTTATGGCGTCGCGTCGTAAAGCGCAAGGAAACGCTCTAGACGCATAGCGCGCTCCGTGACAAATGTCCTACACTAAACCGGTGCCTATAGTTCTAGCGGCAGTTCTCGCAAACCCTCCTCTATGTATACATACCATTATACAACGCAATAACTTCCTCCTTGATGCAGTTGGCGCACGTTCGGGTCGGATTGAATTGAAGGATTGATTCAATTACTGCTACGGGCTGCCTTGGAATTTTATAATTTCTAAACTGGTCCAAGATCTAATAGAAGTAGGAGACTTCAGCTGCAGCTACTTACCACACTACTGGCAGCGCCAAGAGAATACGTAATACACCGTTACGAGTTGCTTAAACTTCCAATCTAGTACGATAAAACCTTCGGATGCATCGCCAACGTGTTTGATAGGGATCTATTACTCACTTGTAGTGAAGTTGACCGAAATTGAATCTTTAGGTATATTCAACATTCAAAACCGTCTTGTCCGCTTATAGTGGCACCAAGCCTTGCAATTTATAATGCCCTGTTCCAGGCATCCCTGCGCCTGACTGGCTGTTTATGATATATTTCAAGGGCTCGACACTTGAAATATTTTTATGGCGCATATTTTATGGCTTCCAACATTTAGTGGACGGTAATGAAGCGAGCAGTGTGCTCGCTGGATTGATGGCTATTTGTGGCATTGCGTATATCTTATCTTATCTTATACCTTTAAACGAGCAATTCTTGTATATATATTTCTATATAATCTGCATCTCGGGAACGGCTATAACGATTTTCATGAAATTTAGCATACAGGGGGTTTTGGGGGCGATAAATCGATCTAGCTAGGATTCATTTTTATAAAATGTCGAATTTACCAAAAAAATAAAAATATGACTACTGCTGCCATCTATTGGCCACCGAGTGAAACTCGGTCACCCAGATATTTTATAACTTATGCATGACCTTCTTTGTGTAGCGCGCATAAAAGCTGATATTCAAATACCCCTCGTTTCCTGAGCTTAATGCCCATATTAGAACTGGCTACCAACTTATCAGCAAGGAGTTGGTACTGCCAAGCTAATGAGAGTTTCGGAAAACATAGCGAGACAATTTGAGAGCGCTTCTCAAAGGAGGCTCAAAACTATCGTGGTACGATATGACCAAACGCTTTTATTTTAATTCTAAGAAGATGCGACTGTGCTTAAGATTAGATTGACGATTTTCTTATATTGTGTTTTATATGAAAGCATAATAGGGTATTTGACTCCAATTTTTTTATTACTTTATTATAAAGTAGAATTAAAATAATGAGGTGCACTGAAAGAACTAATTAAATCGATCAAATAACAAAAAAGTTATAAGCATTTAAAGATTTGTGATTAGACAGAGATAGCAACAAGACATTGTGACGTCATAAAGTACCAATGCCATAGTAGCTTCGTGCGGCTTCATACAAATTTTCGTTTTGCGAGAAAGGGATAGAAGATCCCCCCACTCCAAAGTTTAAACGCCTGTAACTTTGTAAATCTTCGTTGGATTTTAATATTTCTTTCACTGCACGTTATTATTTTTATCCTAGTTTATAATAAAGTAATATTTTTTATCAAATTCAAAAGTAGTGTAAGACCCCATTGTAAATAATTATTTCTTATTCACTCGTACTGAACATGGCTGGCGGTATGTGTAAGAAAAACGTATTAATGGTAATCGCAATTGGCAGTAAATTCTACCTCTTGACGTTTACAATTATTTATTTATCGTAATTGTAAACGTCAAGAGGTAGAATTTACTGCCAATTGCGATATGTTTTTATCAGATTCGTGGTTCATTTGTTCTTTAGAATTATTAGAAAAAAAAATAAGTCTATTTTAAGATCTAATTCAAGATAAAATAATACGTCATGTTCCATAGAACGAATGGGAACTATCCCGACAAGAAGGCTGTGTAGCGTCTGCTTCTTTTAGAATCAAAGTCTCGTCTTCACCAAATCACATCAGTATCCCGACACCAATCTATTTAGCGTCGCCCACAATCTCTGCGTTTCAAAACTATTTACCCGAGGGCTGTAATTCGATTACGACTCACTCCGTGATTCGAGAATAATTCGAGAACCCATTCGGCTTTATCGAACAATGGAATAGGGACGCGAATCAAGATGAATAGTGCTAGGGTGATTTTTCTTGTTTGGAAAATTAAAGTGATTTCTGATGTCGATGTCTTTATCTTGGGGATGGAGGGATCGTTATTAATGAATTTTAGCTGACTTTTTTCTTTTAAAATGTTTGAGATTTAAATAAAAATATAAAATCGAAAAATATTTTTTTTTTTTTTTTTTTTAGATTAGAAAAATTCTTAAAAAAAAAAAAAAACTTGTTTGTAACTAAATCAAGAAATACAATGTTATTGCGATATCAAATTGCGGAGTATTGCGCTCATTTCCGTTTGTAAAATCCTGAGAAATCAGCAGCCGTAGCTAGACTAACAGAAAGAGATAACAGAAAGCTATTAATCGTTCTAATGGATCGCCTTAAAAAATGTATGAGAATCAAAATTTTTTTTCGCGGAAGTCATGTGATATAGCTATCGATCGAACTATGAGTCATTTTTAAGAAAAATCCATTAGAGATGACAGTTTTCTGTTACGATTTCAAATATAAGTAGGTATCATTTGATATAGTTGCTGATCTATTCAGAAGCTCAGCTCTTCGCTATTAATGCTTGCGGAATACTAAAATGGCATTTTTTCGGGCAGACTGTGGAATAGTCCTAACACCTGTATGAAGCCTCTTTCTGGTAGGACCAAATAAAAAGGCTTGTCAATCAAACAGTGGGAAATTGATTGTTGAACTAAATGATGATAGGTGTAATGAACTCTGTGTAGTACTTTATCTACGAACAAAATTTACCATTACCAGTCCTCAAAACAATGAAGAAGTCATTAGAGCACTCAATTAAAGCTAGCATTACCCCCGCGCGGGTAAAAGTAACCTGAGCTAATGGCTTGTTACCCCCGACCGGCGAGACGGGAATCATTAAACAAATTATACGCGGTTTATTTAACAAACCTGTCCTTTGTGCTCATTTTACCCACGGGTAAAGTTAATTCGTATGTATCAGATGTATTTTTTGTGAAGCAGTGAGTTTTAGACAAAAATATTGTCTTCTTCGCTTTTACGAATACGTTGGTGAGTGTGATAGCGTTGCGGGAGAATATGACAGAAAAACGACATTTTACCTATTTACTAAGCTACCTATATAGATGAAAAAAATTATCTGTGCGTTTTTGAAACTTATTGATTAATTAATTAACTTATTAATTATTTATTAACTAATTAATTCATTGGCACAGGTCTAGTCTGGTGGGAGGCATCGGCCGTGGCTAGTTGCCAGCCTACCAGCAATAAAGTACCGCCAAGCGATTTAGCGTTCCTGTGCGATGCTATGTAGAAACCGTTGGGGGTGACTATACTTACCCCTTCCAAGTTAGCACGTTAACATCTTCGGCTGCATCATCATTTCATATCAGGTGAGATCGCAGTCAAGGTACTAACTTGTATAGTGTAAAAAAAATTGATAGCCAATTTATTAGTATCAAAATATTACAAGTCATTTGCACTGTGCTCACTACAAAGACAACTTACTTCGAAAGTAAGTAAATAATTTGCCAATTATTGTATTCATTAAGTTAGGCATAATAAGTCATCCAAATGAATTGACACTAAGAGAAAACATTATACCCCTAAGGCCTTAACACATTGCTAACTTGGGAATGTGAGTTGTAGCCAATGACGAAATACGCTACGCTAAGAGGACGTAAAAGATGTAACGTATCTTACAGCCAAAATTTTCTCAAATATGGCGTCGCGCGCCGTACATTTCGGTACCGCTGACAGCACATACCGCTGTCGGTCTCATAGGTACAATAACGCCATTTTACAGTTTTGACGAATTAAAAGTCAAGATTCAGGGCGGAGCTTAAAAATGTATTTGTGACATCATTAAGATGATCCTTTATATTTCAAAAAAGATTCCGACGAATTGAGAACCTCCTCCTTTTTTTGAAGTCGGTTAATAAAATACTTAAAAGCATTAAAATATATACAAAAAATATAAAAACCTGGAAGGATTCTGTGGCAAGAAACTTGGCCAAAATGTTAATTTTCGCACTGGCCTAACTGAAAAGCATAGGTACAGATTGTTAGCACTAAAAGCCTTATTTATAGTTACCGTCACAAAGGTCGGACCGGCCGGGATAAATTCAGGGAAGACAGGAAGGAAGGAATGCACGTAAGGCAATAAACACGCGTTCTTTGGTAAGCAATAAAAATAAATTAGTGAGAACCGGGAAGGCTAAGATTGCTCAGAAATAAATAAGAGCTATTACTTTAGTATAACTACTCTTGTGACAGTCTTGATTACATATTGGTCGTATATCGATGGCTGTAGTTGCTTAAATGGGTGATTGGGGTTTTTAATTTGTGAAAACTTCTTTAGGCGCGTCGGGCATTTTTGAGATGGGAAAAAATCATTGAACTCACAACATTGTTACCGACACCTCTGTTCATAATTATGAGTAGTGTATTCTGTTTTTTTTTTTTCACTTTAGTTGGCATTCCCCCAGTGCTGCTGTTTTTAATTTAGTTTTCTTCCTAACATTTGCATTGGATACTTATATTAAGGCGCTAATAAATGTGTGGATTTTTTTGTGTATGTTTGTTACTCCTTTATAGCTGCAACTACTCCGATTTTGCTGGAACAAATTGATACCGTGAATTAAGTTGACGATACTGAAAAGCCGAACAACATCAAAAGTTAATTTAGATATGTGCATAAAACTATTTCCCAATACATTTACGGTTCGCAACTAAAACGTACTCGTATCAATAAATAATTGCAAAGTCTCCTTCATAACTGTTCTATAATGGTTTTATAAGAGTTCTACAAGAGTCGTGTAAGAGTCACTTCAAAGTTCACCGCGCCGCAAAAATACTTAATACTCGACAAAGGAAAGCGGGGTTTTCACGGCACGCTTAAACTTAAGCTTCGCGACAGATGTTCGAGTGTGCTCGTGTGTAGGGCCCTTAACGCGGTCGCACTTGACGCTTCGACACTGTTGCGTCGCGATTGCGAACGACCGATCGGGATCGAGATAATTAGTTCTAATTAATATAAAGTTAGTTTAAGCCGATGGACGTTTTACGCTGGTCAGAGGTCTCTCTTGAAGGTAAATCCAAACTGTACGGTTTTGCATTATTTGGATCCGGCTCCCTACGAGTGTTTTAAGATAGATTTATGTATTTGCATTACAACTAACAAGTTAATACAATTTCTGGAATTTTGCAAAACTAAACAAACAAAAACATTTGGTAACCATGCGTGAACAAAAAAAGTACCTGATTGTAACAGTATCTTTTGTGTGTAAGAGACGAGCCATTCCTTAAAAGCAGGCTTAAACCGTTTAATTGGCATACATTTAATAAGTATCGGCAGGCAAAGAATTAAATTAATCGAAGCGGGAATCGAACCCACGGCCTCCGACGCAGACGGAAGGTCGTCATTATGCATCTCATTATTCAATGATCGATCCCGATCGCGATCCCTAAATCGCAAATCGCAATCGAGTCGCAGATTAAGAGCATTGTGCGATTGTGAAGCGGCGGCGGCGCTGTGAAGTAACGTGTGACTGGAGTGTACTACAGCTACTGCTGTTATTTGTACTACTGCTGTAGTAAACTAAAGTAACTGCAGGCTATTACATTAATTTGGGGGTACGACTGAGCTCCTGCAAAGACGAACTATAAAAGAATAATTAACCTCTGACTTGTAATTCAATGAAGTAAAATAAAGTTTGGTAAAAAAAAACTATTTCACGTAAATATTATTTTGCTTTAAAAGTTACTTCTCTTATTTTATAATATTTTGAGTAACGAGTATGTTTGCGCTTTACGCTAGCCCTCCGGTTTACGCTAGACCGTGTCGCGACGGCCTGCGGCCTGCCCCCGCGCATCGCGCCTCCCCGTTTCGTCGACGCGCTTGAGCAGTTCTTCGTAAAACCCCGACGGAGTCGGTCGACTGTAAGTTGCCGCGTCGCCCGCGTGAAATCGCCTGCCACGCCGCCTCGTGCCGTCTTATTATTTATGAGGATTTTTATCGCGTACCATTTTGTGCCGCGTAGCCCGCGTGCTGTTTGCCGGCCACGTCGTCACTTGCTGTAAGCGGTCGCCGAAGAGTCCTGTTCAGCCGAGAATTTCGGAATCCGCGTGGCCCGCTTGAAGTGTGCCGGTCAACGCCGTGTCGTATTAGTTTAGGAGCCCTAATTTTGCGCTCCTTGGCTCGCCGCGTCCTTCTAAGGCTGCGGGCCCATTTGACTGTCCGGAACACTGTGCCTTGTGTTCCCGCGCCTTCTCGCCGCCGCCGGACTCGCTACCCGCGAATTAGTGCCGCCGCCGCGAAAGACCCCTCAAAGAAGGGCGAGTGTGTTCCTTTGCATTTAACACAGCAGGCACCACACACCACATTCCACATACACGAACTCACTCCCCGGATACCACGAGCTTGCTGTCTCCTGCGCCGGTAAGTACCTAGTAGTAAGTCGTTCTGTACCGCGGGATAAAACCCAGTGCAATTCGCCATCTTTCTTTTTTTGGTGGGTCCTTTTGACCCACCCCACCGCTGCCTGTGGGAATCCGCTGGCCTGCTCTGATGGGCCCGGCAGTTGCCCGCTGATTCATTGGCACAGGCGCGGTGCGTATTCATTTGGTAGCAGTGAGCGTGGTTTGTCTACACCTCACTTTGCGTTTTGCGCTGGTTTTGCCCGCCGCGCCGTTCATTTTCCGCGCCGCTGGCATAAATCCCGCTTTCCGCCACGCGCCGTGTCGCCCGCCGCGCTGTTAGCGGAAATTCCGCAATCGCCGCCAGTTCCGCTGCGTCAACGCCGCGTTTCGGCCGCGTTCCGCTTATTATAATTATAAGTTTAATTACATCATAATTTGTTTGTTACATTTGTTATTGTTTTGCTTGCGTGCCGGTACCGCCCGCTCGCCACGTAATTTAGCACGCGTATCTACTACGGTCGCGCCGTTTTGTTCATTGCGACTACGGTACGACCGCGACCGCGATACGACTTGTTTACTATTGCTTTAATTTTATTATTGCTTGCACTCGCGCCGCCCGCCGACTTGCCGGCCGCCTTTTCAATTTATTGTTGCTTTATTTTTGCCATTTGTTTACATTTAATTTGTTAGAATGTCCGCGAACATTAAAAAGCTAGCTGTACAGATACAGTCTGAGCTTCGCTGGGCGACGTCCGCCGCGGGTTTGATAGGCCGCGAAGATAGATCCGCCGCCCTATTACACCGAGCGGACCAGGTGCGGACTCGGCAGGCCTCTGTGGAGCAGGCCTTCCAAGACCTGCTCACCCTCGGTCCCGAACAGGAGGTACTGAGGACGGCTCAGGCCGATTACGACCCGTTCTTCGAACTGATGGACTCGGTGGTGGAGGCCGCCCATGGGATCCGGACCGCCGCTGACGAAAGGCGTCGAAGTGGCGCTTTTAGAGACTCCCCCAGCCGACCGCCCACACAGCCGGCATTACTAGGGAAACTGCCCACGATCGAGCTGCCCAAATTCGGTGGGCAGCTTCAAGAGTGGATGGGCTTCCTGGCGTTGTTCGACAGTCTGGTCCACGCCAGGAAGGACCTGTCCCCCACCCAGAAGCTGACATACTTACTGTCCTCGCTACAGGGCGAGGCCCTGGACGTGGTGCGGCACCTCGACCTCGCGGAGGAGAGCTACACCACGGCCCGGGAATTGCTGGCCAGGCGCTACGAAAATGTGCGCCGGTTGGCCGACGCACATGTAGCCCAGCTACTCGCCTTGCCCGCCGTCACCGGGGTGGCCGGCCTCAGAGAGGCCTTGCTAAACCCTTGCATTGTGGCCACCAATGCTCTCCGTCGATTGGATCTCCCCGTCGACCAGTGGTCCTTCTTGTTGTTGCACATAGTGCTCTCCCGCCTGCCGTCGGAGCTTAAGCTCCGCTTCGAGCAGCGCTTCGGAGGGGACGGTGCAACCTATCTGCCCCCTTTCTCCGACCTCCTGAAGTTTTTGGAGCAGGAGTGCCTCCAGGCCGATAACTCCGGAGTTACCGGCCCTCGAGTGGCCCCTGGGAGGTCCGAGCATGTCCGAGGGGGTGGGGCAAGGACTGGCCCTTCGGCGGGGACCGGCCCCAACCGGCGAGGCCGTGGAGCCGACGCCAGAGAGGGTCGCCGGGTGTCACAGTACAGCGGGGCCGTGGCCACGAAGCTCCCCCCCTGTGCCTATTGTCGGCACCCCGGCCACCAGGTCTCCTCGTGTTCGCACTTCCTGGCCAAACCGGTTGCGGCCCGGAGAGAATATGTGTCGGCACGCCACTGGTGCTTCTCTTGCCTGGGCCAGCATCTCGTAAGAGACTGCCCGCGCCAGCGGCCCTGCCCACACTGCGGCGGTGCCCATTCGGCCCTTTTGTGCGCTAACCGGAGTGGTTCCGGTCGCCAGGACGTTGGGTCGCGCACCCCCCCCATGGGCGGGGGCGCTCGATCGCGCACCCCCCCATGGGCGGGGGCGCTAGTCCTGGCCACCCGACCAGTCCCGTTAGGCGTTCTCCGGTGGACCACCAACCTCCTAGTGGAGGTAGGGGTTCCACCCCCCGGAGGAGGGCTTCACCCCCCCACGGCATGGTCTCATACCCCTCGCGTCATTACGACGGGGATATCGCGGCTGCCCCATTGAGCGTCGTCCCGCGTCGGTTCTCGCCGCCACTACACGAGTGGCCGCGACTGGAGCGCCATCCACCCACCATAGGTCGAGGCAATCCCTACCGGGTGCCGGACGCTAGCCGCATGGTGCGGCCCCAAATGGGTGAACGGTCCCCTGCTGATTACCAGCGCCCTAGGGGCGGTGGAGCTTCACCCCCCCAGGGGGGGGTCACACCCCCCCAGGGGAGGGTCACACCCCCCTCGCATTTTTATGACGGGTGTCTGACGGCCGCTCAAATGGGCGTCGAACCGTCTAGGTTTTTGCCTCCCCTCCATGTGTGGACGCAACTGGAGCGCCATCCACCCGTGCTAGGTCGAGGCGCTCCCTACCACGCCCCGGATGCTAGCCGCATGGTGCGACCCCGGGTTGGTTATGCCGGATGGTCCCCACGTTGGGTACCCTCCCCCTCTCTAGCAGCGCCCCAGCCGGAGTACCCCCGGCAGTGGGCTCCCGCTGGTGAAGGCACGTCGCGCTAGGTGTCCGCCACCCTAGCTGCCACCTAGCCACCTCCCCTGAGACTTTGGATCTACAGCAGTCAGTATGCCAGACCATACTTTTGTCGACTGCCTCAGGGAGGTTAGGGTCTCAGGCTACAGGAGTGGCTCTCCATTGTGGCCTCACTTCCGAATGTTAATCGGATTTCGATGTCTCGTTGCTTCCTACCGCCCGGAAGGTGCCACGCCAGCCTCCACGGCTTTTGTGATGCGTCCGAAAAGGGGTACGCAGCCGTGGTCTATTTGCGGACTGTCAGTGACACCGGCGAGGTCGCAACCCACCTTGTCTTGGCGAAAAGTAAAGTGGCCCCAATTCGGTCACGCTTGACGATACCCAAATTGGAGTTGTCTGGAGCCGCTCTTTTGGTGCGCCTTCTCAACCATGTGCGTACGTCCCTCCTATCGATCGTGGACCTGACGGACGTGTACGCCTGGTCGGACAGCGAAATTGTCCTTTGTTGGTTGCGAGCCGCTCCCCACAACTTGGAAGTCTTTGTTGCCAACCGGGTTTCCCAAATCCAGAATTCGGAAACCCCGTTGACCTGGAGACATGTGCCAGGGGACCTGAACCCTGCAGATTGTGCTTCCCGCGGATGTGAAGCTTCCGACCTTGTCAACCACTCTCTTTGGTGGGGCCCTGACTGGCTGACTCGGAATGAGTCCGCCTGGCCTCAGAGTAGGTTCGCCGAGCCCGACGAGTTACCTGGCTTGCGAGTCGGAGTTGTCGAAGATAAGCCAGCCAATCCGCTGAGCTATCTTCAGGAACGCTACAGTTCCCTTGATAAATTGATTGGGGTGACGGCTTGGATTCAGCGCTTCACCCACAACGCTCGGAACCCACGCGACAAAATGTCGAACCCGGTCTTGTCGCCCCTGGAGAGACAGGAGGCCCGGACCTTTTGGATACGTTTGGTTCAACTGGAGCATTTTGAGTCCGCTATTGAGACACTGAAGCGAGGTTTACCTTTGAAAGGCTCGCTCGCCCGCTTAAACCTCTTCCTGGATGACACCGGATTGATACGCGTTGGTGGACGCCTCCGGAATTCTGACTTACCCTATGGGGCACGTCATCCCTTGTTGCTTCCGAACAATAGCGCTTTTGTAAAATTGTTGGTGACGCTGGCTGCAACGCCCTTTCGGCCATATTGCAGCGCGAATTTTGGATTTTATCGGGACGACGCTCCATCCGAAGCGTCATTTTTAAGTGCATTCCGTGCTACCGCCTGAAGGCCAGCACCATGCAGCCCATTATGGGGGACCTCCCCACCGACCGTGTCGTGGCCTCGCGCCCTTTCTCGGCGGTCGGGACGGATTTTGCGGGGCCGTTCTTCGTCAAGAGCTCCAGCCTCCGCAATGCTCGTTCCCTCAAGGCCTACCTTTGCGTTTTTGTTTGCCTGGCTACCAAGGCCGTACACTTAGAACTGGTGAGTGCCCTCAGCACTGAAGCCTTTGTAGCCACGCTAGGCCGCTTCGTTTCACGCCGAGGTTATCCGCACCTGATCCGATCGGATTGTGGGACCAGCTATAAGGGTGCCGATAGGTATTTGAAGGAAGTCGTCCAATTTTTGAATGAAAATAAGATAGGCATCGGCACGGCAATGTCCAAGATGGGGATAACTTGGACCTTTGACCCGCCAGCTTGTCCCCACTGGGGCGGGATCTTTGAAGCCGTCGTTAAGGTCTCAAAGACGCATCTCCGACGCGTGATAGGTGAAACCATTTTGACTTTTGAAGAGCTCGCTACCGTGTTTTGTAAGATTGAGGCTGTCCTCAATTCTCGGCCACTCTGCCCCTTATCGTCCGATCCCAATGACCTGGAAGTTTTAACCCCCGGTCATTTCCTAATTGGTGAACCCCTTAACGCCCTGCCCGAGTACCCCTTCAGGGACGTGAAGGTCTCACGGTTGTCTCGTTTCGAATTGCTACAGCAGATGACCCAAAATTTCTGGCATCGTTGGTATTTAGAATATTTGCATCTCTTGCAGCAGCGCGTTAAGTGGTCAGACAAGACCGACCCACCTAAGGTTGGTGATCTTGTCCTAGTTAAGGAGTCTAATTTGTTGCCTTTATGCTGGCGTCGTGGACGCATTCTTAAATTGATATATGGATCCGATGGGGTTCCCAGAGTTGCCGAGGTAATGGTCGGAGATTCGGTCTTGCAGCGAGCCGTCTCTTCCTTGTCCCGGTTGCCCAATTGTTAGTGGACTCCAAATCCATGGGTCCACTGGCGGGGGTGTTTGCGCTTTACGCTAGCCCTCCGGTTTACGCTAGACCGTGTCGCGACGGCCTGCGGCCTGCCCCCGCGCATCGCGCCTCCCCGTTTCGTCGACGCGCTTGAGCAGTTCTTCGTAAAACCCCGACGGAGTCGGTCGACTGTAAGTTGCCGCGTCGCCCGCGTGAAATCGCCTGCCACGCCGCCTCGTGCCGTCTTATTATTTATGAGGATTTTTATCGCGTACCATTTTGTGCCGCGTAGCCCGCGTGCTGTTTGCCGGCCACGTCGTCACTTGCTGTAAGCGGTCGCCGAAGAGTCCTGTTCAGCCGAGAATTTCGGAATCCGCGTGGCCCGCTTGAAGTGTGCCGGTCAACGCCGTGTCGTATTAGTTTAGGAGCCCTAATTTTGCGCTCCTTGGCTCGCCGCGTCCTTCTAAGGCTGCGGGCCCATTTGACTGTCCGGAACACTGTGCCTTGTGTTCCCGCGCCTTCTCGCCGCCGCCGGACTCGCTACCCGCGAATTAGTGCCGCCGCCGCGAAAGACCCCTCAAAGAAGGGCGAGTGTGTTCCTTTGCATTTAACACAGCAGGCACCACACACCACATTCCACATACACGAACTCACTCCCCGGATACCACGAGCTTGCTGTCTCCTGCGCCGGTAAGTACCTAGTAGTAAGTCGTTCTGTACCGCGGGATAAAACCCAGTGCAATTCGCCATCTTTCTTTTTTTGGTGGGTCCTTTTGACCCACCCCACCGCTGCCTGTGGGAATCCGCTGGCCTGCTCTGATGGGCCCGGCAGTTGCCCGCTGATTCATTGGCACAGGCGCGGTGCGTATTCAGAGTATTTTGGTGAAATACGTCATTTTACTGCATCAAAGTAAAAGTCAATGGTCATAAAGTATACTTCCTGCATTTCTAGCCATGTTACATATTAATTCTTTTTCGATATAAATCCATAATAATATTAGTAAATAAATAAAATGATAATTAAGAACTAATAAAGAATTTAATTTTAATTAGAAATGCAGCTAGTATTCTTGGCACTATTCCTGAAAGACTTAGTAATTAGAATAACTTGGCGATAACTTTTACTGTAACACAAAAAATAATATTAACAAATTACCTCATGCACCTACTCTAGTAAGTGTCAGCAGATAAAGTGTGAGTTTTAAGTGTCAGGACACACCTGCGTAACTTACGGTTGTAGTCGGAGAGTAGGAGAGTGGTTGGCATCAGGCATGCTAAGCACACTGACTAAACATATTTATTTTTATGCTCCGCCATGAAGAATCATATTTAATTTGTCAAAACAGTAATATAGCGCTAAGCGACCGATGGCGGTACCTATGTGCCGTCAGCGGTGCCGAAATGTACGACGCGCGACGCCATATTTGAGAAATTTTTGGCTTCAACATACGTCACATCTTTCCTGTCATTTAGCGTAGCGTATTTTGTCATTAGCTAAGACAGATCATTCAGATGGCAAACATTTACACATTTACACCGACATTATAAGAATGCGTTTTGCGGTTCCTGAATAGACATTAAAGTCCTATTGTGCCGCGTTTAATAAGGCGAGT
Source organism: Coenonympha glycerion (assembly GCA_963855885.1). Lineage (NCBI taxonomy): Eukaryota > Metazoa > Arthropoda > Insecta > Lepidoptera > Nymphalidae > Coenonympha > Coenonympha glycerion. Next base: position 15,842,964 of record OY979633.1, read on the forward strand.
GCGCTTTCCTCGCGCCTTGTAAGGAGCCGCTCGCTCTACAAATGAGGATAATTTACACGCTCTATCGCATAGATAATCTTTTGTTTTGAAAGTGGCAAGTTACTTGTATTTAGTGACATTAACCTTAATGTCACTAAATACAAGTAACTTGCCACAATAATAATTCCTGCATGATAATGCGATAATTCTGGCATGATTCTGTTAAATGGTTCAAAGATTTTTTAGTTAAACTTATTTATTACTTTCATTCTCATATTATAAAGGCGTATTTGATATGGCCAGAGCCGTGAGCAAAAGCAAGTTTAATTATTTAATTTTACAATAGGTACTTTACTTTAAATTATGATGTTTTAATATATTATTGAGTTGTGTTCTATCGCAAACCACATTTAAATACTTAAAACTCAACAGTTCTATGTTGTGACCAAATTCGTAAAACAATAAACTACAGTTTCCTTTATAATAGACCTCAATACTATCTCAATAAACAAGCGTGAACCTATAGACATATTGTAGTTTTGTTTACCTAAAATGTCCCACCACTTTGTTACTTCCGCCATTATAACAATTAAATGTTTAGCGCATTTAGCGGCGCTACCTACACGCGCGAGTAAATTGATTGAATGCAAACACGTAAAATGGCACCTTTCGATTTGAATTTTCTTTATCCAATGACTTCTTACTTTAAAGTTGTTTTAATGATGAGTATGTTAAGTTATATGTAGTATACTAGCTTTTGCCCGTGGCTCTACTCGGGTGAAATTCGGTTTTCACAAATCCTGACGGAAATGTGAATTTCCCGTTCCCGTTCCCATTCCCATTCCCTATTCCAACTTAATGGCTATTTGCAAGGAAGTTTGCCAAAGCAATCTACATAGAGCTATCGCTCATTTCAGTAGGAAATTCGGGGTTTTTAAATAACGAAATTTCCACGAAAAGTATGCGTAAAAGATTTCTCCGGGATACAAAGTAGCCAATGTGCTTTCCCAAGATACAGTCTCTCTGTGCCAAATGTTATCAAAATTGGTTTAGTGTTTTAGGTGTCATGCATCAAACAAAACATAAAACATTAACTTTTCTGACTTGTGCAATTAGTGGCGAAGCGACAAGCCCTAAAAGTACAGATAGACAAACGGATGAATTTAACAATAAGGTTTCCCTTTTTACCATTTTGGTACGGAACCCTAAAAAGACATTTTTGTGGGCGACTTCGGAGGGCCTCGGATAGTTCAGGTGGCGGCGGTCGACGGATATAAAATTCCCACATCGCGGTATGCCCGGGGCGCATATTTTGGATATTGCGCCGTGAAAATTAAACTCTTTCACGTTACGGTTTACGGCGACATTTTTCATAATATTGGTCCTGTAGGCACTTTTTGGACTCTGAAAATATATTTTTGGTTACTCAAAACACAACAAAGCTTCATTATAAAGTTTATCATTCAGATTTTTTTTTGAGAGTAAGCTTTTATATGCCAATTTATCCGAATTTTCTCAGGGATCATTCTAGGAGTACATTAAAAATAACAAGTCCGCTATGTTGGATTTAGAGTGATATCAGTCGGGAATCTGCTTCAAAATTATGTTTTAAGATTTCTCCTGAACAAACATACATCGAAAGCTAAATAAAAGCTTGCATAATTAGTAAAAATGCAAGCCCTCTCGTCTCGTTCAAAGCTAGCTCGTTCTAGCTCCATTGAAGTGATTCTTTGAAAATGAAAATCTTTTTTTTCACATAGGCCCAAATAATAGGCTCTTATGAAAAGTAAAAAGTAGAATAAACCTAATGACTAAATATGATACGTATGGAAATTATCGTCTCGATCAGTATGATAATATGATACGTATGGAAATTATCATCTCGATCAGTATGATAATATGATACGTATGGAAATTATCGTCTCGATCACTATGATAATATGATACGTAAAGAAATTATCGTCTCGATCACTATGATAATATGATACGTATGGAAATTATCGCCTCGATCACTATTATAATATGATACGTATGGAAATTATCGTCTCGATCAGTATGAAAATATGATACGTATGGAAATTATCGTCTCGATCACTATGATAATATGATACGTATGGAAATTATCGCCTCGATCACTATTATAATATGATACGTATGGAAATTATCGTCTCGATCAGTATGAAAATATGATACGTATGGAAATTATCGTCTCGATCACTATGATATTATGATACGCATGGAAATTATTGTCTCGATCAGTATGATAATATGATACGTATGGAAATTATCGTCTCGATCAGTATGAAAATATGATACGTATGGAAATTATCGTCTCGATCAGTATGATATTATGATAAGTGTGGAAATTATCGTCTCGATCAGTATGATATTATGATAAGTGTGGAAATTATCGTCTCGATCAGTATGATATTATGATAAGTGTGGAAATTATCGTCTCGATCAGTATGATAATATGATAAGTGTGGAAATTATCGTCTCGATCAGTATGATAATATGATAAGTGTGTAAATTATCGTCTCGATCAGTATGATAATATGATAAGTGTGGAAATTATCGTCTCGATCAGTATGATAATATGATACGTATGGAAATTATCGTCTCGATCAGTGGCAGAGCCAATAACGAAATACGCTTCGCTAAGAGGACGGGAAAGACATTGTGACGTATGTTGAAGCCCAAAATTTCCCAAATATGGCGCCGCGCGTGTCGTACATTTCGGTGCCGCTGACAGCACATACCGCTGTCGGTCGCATACATTAGCGCCATTTTACAGTTTTGACAAATTGAAAATCCGGCTTCAGGGCGGAGCCTAAAATTGTATGCGTGACATCAGTAAGTGCTTATCTGCCTTTATTATTTGTGCCTTTAATATGTTTTATCAATGGGAAGAGTACACAGATTCGATTATATTTTCGGAATATTCAGTGGCAGTTATAATGTTAAACCACTCTTAAGTAAAAAAAAAACAATCGAAGCCTCAAGCCATCACATTATCTAGAAGCTTCGTCATTTCCTGTCCACAGTATTAAAAATTATAATAATGCAATGAGAAGCAGGCACTGACTATTTTAGGTTGGGTCTGAATCAAGACATGTCTACATTAAGCCACGAGTTTGAAAAGTAGTCATTAAATACATTCGTGGTATTACGAATCAATCTAAATCTATGAGTTGATTGGGCACACCGTACTTGGATGAGGAATGTATGCTGTAGTCTGTTGGGATAGTGCGGCATTCTCGATAGTTCCCATGTTATTTAAGGTCAAACGTCTAATATAGAAAAATTTTCACTCTTCATGCACTTTACTGCGCATTCATCTAATGGTTAGTGACGATGCAGCGGAAGATGTTATCGTACTAACTTATAAGGGGTAAGCAATCCTTAACGGTTTCTACACAGCGTCGCACCGGAACGCTATATCGCTTGGCGGCTCGTCTATTCTATCAAAGTTGTAATTAACCACGCCCGTAGCCTACCACTAGATCTGCCCCCTGATTGCGTAACAAAAACTTATTCGTCGTTATCGTAAACGCTAGCGAATTCTGCGCCGCGATTGGCTGTCGCAAATCAGGAACCCAATCAGCGGGCAGAATTCGCTAGCGTTTACGATAACGATGAATACGTTTTTCTTACGCAATCAGGTTGCTGGGTCAATTCCGAAATTATAAAATCCTAAAGTAGCCCTCGGCCGAAATCGAACCTGCGACCTCCCACTCGAATCGAGTGCACGCCATTGCGCCAGGGAGGTTGGAGGAATATGATTTGTGAGCTGTTATCTATGGCTGTTATGCTTATGACTTAAAAGTATTATGGCCTCTAACCAGAAAAACATACTAGTTAAGTAGTAACCTACTTTGTGCTTTTCTGGGACACAGTATTGCGAAATCTACAACCATAGGCGGTTATGAAGTTTGTTATTTTTAACCGACTTCAAAAAAAGGAGGAGGTTCTCAATTCGTCGGAATTCGTCGGTTTTTTTTTTTTTATCTATGTATGTTCACCGATTACTCGAAGACGCGTGGACCGATTCGAAAAATTTTTTTTTTGTTTAAGAGGGTTTTGTTGCCAGATGGTCTCATTTTAATCAGGTCAGGATTTGATGATGGGATCCTGGAGAAATCGAGGGAACTCTCCAAATTTTATATGGACACATGAAACTATTTGAGTATTATTAGAAAGAATAATATTTTCCAAGTTGTCCTATGGTCATCAGGTCAGGATGTGATCATGGGATCTTGGTGAAATCGAGGGAACTCTTCATATTTTGCTAGTATACTTAAAGCGAGTTGGGTATTTTTTATAGTTACTGGTGCATATGCTAGCAGATACTGGTTTGATGACTAAAGTCATTAAGTCAGGGTCTGATGATGGGATCTTGGTGAATATGAGGTATCTCTTCAGATTTTATGAACACACCTCAAGCGATTTGGGTATTTTTACAACGCCTTGTGCATTTTATTGTTTTTCACTAAAAGTATAAAATAAAAATGGGAAATGCTTTCCAAAAAACCAACTTCAAATGCCACTACAAAGAGTGAAATAATTTTTATTTAAATTTTAGGTACCTACACCAATTCGAAGTCGGGCGATTGTCTATGACTTCGTCATTTCTTCGCACATCAAGTAAGTAAGAAGGACTATTGGGGATTGTATGAAACATTGCCCGACTTCGAATTGGTGTAGGTACCTAAAATTTAAATAAAAATTATTTCACTCTTTGTAGTGGCATTTGAAGTTGGTTTTTTGGAAAGCATTTCCCATTTTTTTAGTGCTAATATTATGCATTTCATTAACTAGGGCTGATTTTTCAATCGCCAGATAATCGTTTAGTAGGGAATAAATATAAGGTTTTGACAGATTTTGTATGGCATATGTTTAAAATATATTCCTCAGATAGTTTATCTGGCTATCGAAAAATCGGCCCTTAAACATTTTTTTTGCTTTTTCCTTGGCTCTATCAGAGTGACTTTTGATATTTCACTACTCACGCGATATAAGGTAGCTTAATGTATTAACATTTATCCAAGGTAAAGTCTATATCAGCCAATTTGGTTCAGTAGTTTTCGTGTGACGTCGTAACAAATTTTCTAATAAATAATTTTTTTGTGTCTCGTCTTTATTACCAAACTCCTCTGAAACGGCTCAACCGATTTTCGTGCAATTTTGTGTATATATTTTGTAGTTTTAAGAGTAGGTAGTAAGCTATTTTTCATATCCTTAAGGCATTACAACATTTGCAGGGTCAGCTAGTAAACATTTACAAAAAACGTTTGCTAAAATAAATTAGTGTGATATCCAGCCACAATGAAGTTGACCGCATATTCATTAAGTGCAACAACTCGAAACGTACTCGTAGTATAATCACCATCGATGTTATCCAGAGAAAGCTCTCCTTTTTCGGCGTACTAGCTTTCACCGTAATTCTCCCATAATGGAGCCCGCTCGAATTATTATCAATACCGGCGTGATTGGGACACATACCACATACCCATTAGACACCTGCTATGTTTAGGAAAACATTCTCCACGATGGACCATATTCAAGTAGTGACGCAACTGATAGAGAAGGCGAATGAATATGACATAAAAATGTACATGTGTTTTATTGACTACAAAAAAGCGTTCGACTCTATCGGTAGAGATAAAATATGGTCGTCATTACTAGAGCAAGGTGTCTCGCAAAAGTACATAAATATAATCAGAAGTATATACTCTAGATGCAGAGCGAAAGTTAAACTCGAAAGAGAAGGTGCTGAATTTCCTATCAACAGAGGTACAAGACAAGGAGACCCATTGTCACCAAAGATATTTACTGCTGTCCTAGAAACTATTTTTAGAAACCTTAAATGGGAAGACAAGGGCCTTAAGATCGACGGTGAGTTTCTTAGTCACCTACGTTTTGCAGACGACATTGTCGTATTTGCAGAGAGCGCATCGGATCTCAAACTAATGGTAGAGCAACTAACAAAGGAGAGCAAGGAAGCTGGCCTAGTTTTAAATAGCTCTAAAACAAAAATTCTTACCAACGCAAAATGGGAGGACATTTACATAGAAGGGGAAAAGATAGATTATGTTAAAGATTATGTCTACCTAGGGCAGTCGGTCTCCTTCGAAAACTGTACCGAAAAAGAGATACACAGACGAATATCCATTGCTTGGAGGAAGTTTTGGAGCTATAAAGAAATTATGAAAAACAAGGAAATAAAAATCCATATAAAAAAGAAACTTTTCGAGGTCGCGATTTTGCCGTGTTTGACTTACGGGTGTCAAACGTGGGCTCTACGTAAGGCAGATGAAGAGAAATTAGCAATTTGTCAAAGAAAGATGGAGAGGAGCATGTTGGGACTGAAGGTTAAGGATAGAGTAAGCAACAAAACTATTAGGATGAAGACCAAACTGACAGATATAATAAAAATTATTAAAAAATTAAAATTTAAATGGGCTGGACATGTTTGTAGGCTAGAAAAGAGAAGATGGACGAAAAAAGTGACTGAATGGGTTCCAAGAGATAGAAAAAGGAAAAGAGGACGGCAAAGGAAAAGATGGCGAGACGTTTTCACCCAGAATGTGGGACCGGACTGGATGCGTAGAGCTCGAGACAGAGGGCTCTGGAAAAAGTTGGGGGAGGCCTACGCCGCTGAGGCGACTAATGCGACGAACTATTGAAAACGACAATGCTATTAATTTATGACATTGGAAAAATATTTTGTAGTTGGACTAATATAAATGTATTGACAATCGGACAAAAGAAGAGCATTTTAGAGTTATATAAATAAAAATTAAATGACTATAAAATCTATAATCAAATGTAATTATTGTAACAGCAAACAATGTATCTGAAACATAAGCGCATTAGATAAATAAAGGCTTTTTTATTTTATTTATTATTTTATTATGTATAGAGTATAATTTAATAATGCTTTATGCACTATTATCTATACTTGATACATTTTCATCGAAAGCTACTTTGAATTATATAATATATAATTCAAAACGAAGTATAAAACTCAAATACTTACCTATATAGCGGGAGGTAAAGTTATGGACATCAATTTATTGTTAACCTCCAGCCGTAGCCACTATACGATTCACTGGATTGAAAAACAATTAAAAATTGGATTGCAATGACAATCTAGACTACTGTCGTTATCTCATACATATTTGTTATAATGTGAAATACGAGGCACGATTTGTTTTATTTTTAATATTGCATTCAGGTCACAGGAAACACTTAAAGATAAAGCAAGTCAAATTCGCGTCTGTTTTGTCCGAAATTGCGATTTTTCTAATTTTCTACTCACTATAACAAGACAACTGTAGGTACAAATAACCCTGCATGTATTCACACGGTGTATTTTTTGTAATTTTTTGTTGCGCCGCTCGCTATTATCATTGGAGTTCTAGTGGATATGTGGTCATTGGCATAACATTTCGATACCAATCCATGTGTGACATCCAATAATATTGTATTTATTTGGTTCTCCCACGGGATGAAATTTCATCATACAAATAATATTTGTTTGTAGATAATATGATATGTAAGCAATATGCATACATATGTTGTAAAACTACCAGCTTCTGTGGTCCTATATACTTTGATGATCTCTCTGTTTTAATTGTCCGGAGTATCTCTATAACCGTAGAGTCTCTCTATGATGTTGATTTCGCATTGTGAAGTCAAACATCTTCTGAGGGTGTCCCGGTGTCGGGATGAAACGAGCGTCGAAGAAAGTGTTCATGTTCATGTGGGCAGTGTTCCTGCATATTGGACCATACAGATTGTTTTTAAGTAGCGGATTATAGCAAAACAATTTAATCTGTCCTTCTAATTATGGTTTTCGTCAGAATAACACCTGTTTCCATTCAATATTTGAATAAAAAATATATCACCATAATATTAAGACTTGAGTTTGATTAATTGAGTTGAAAATACTTTTGAGGGATTGTTTGTACAGATATGCAACAAAATTGATGAGAAAAATTGATTGCTATTAAATCGTAGAATCTTCTATAAGGTCTATACCGACTTGAAGTAAATAAGAGTTTGTAGTTTAAAAGCCAGGGCAAAGCTGCATATTCAGCATCGAGCGGAAACCGATACTTAGCGATTACGAACAACTTCGATGGCTGGGAGTTTCACGACCGTCGGGAACAGGATCCAAAATTTAACTAATGCCTAAAGCTCAGTCTAGGGTTACCGTGGCGAATAACATTTTTTTAGCTCTGGTTAAGCTAATATTAATTTGAAGTGTTAATTTCTTTAGTAGTTTTAAGCCTTTTTGAGCATTTTTAAGCTATTGCATAGCTTTCATCGCGTGCTTTGACGGTGCAGACCTAATCCAGAAATTCCGTAACGAAAATAACCTGGCACTCCTAAAGTAGAGTTTTTGGTACTAGGCTAGCATGAAAGCAGAGAGCGCAACTCCACAACTTTTTAGTTTTTAGTTTGCCATCTATCGAAAAATAGCAGAACTTTTTAATGCTAGCATGCTAGCCTGGTACCAGAAGTTCTACTTTTCTATTGATGGCAAAACTAAAAATAACTTTAAATTCTATGCAATAGCTTTACCGCGGCAGTCTTCGAGTGCCACACGCCTTTTTTTTCTCATCTCAAACAGAAGTTACGTTAATTAACCCACAGTTCTGTTTGAGATGGGAAAAACAAATGAACTCCCGACACTGAAACCGTAAATAACACCTGTATTTGTATTTTCACTTCCGTCGACACTCCCGAAGTGTATTTTGTATTTTTATATTATCCGTTTTTTTGTACGTTGTTTGTTGGCGACGACTACAGACGTCGACGGAACTTAAGTAATAGGGTCCAGTTTTATCCTTTTGGTACGGAACCCTAAAAGTTTGCAGTACAATTACATACTCGAAAATATACCGAGTCCTGCCGTGTCTAATAGTAATTGGCTTAGAAAATTTTACCTACATATTAATAAAATTAAATTTGATATTCCTAATTGACGAAAGTTGTATTGATAAAATTTATTTTTATTATAAAAATTGCTAACCCTAAAGCCGAGTCGGCTTATTACATCGGAAGAATTTTAACGAGACGCTAACTTGTTTATAAATTGAATTTCTGAGGAACAGCCGGGCGCCGGCATAGATTAACTTTAAAACTTCGATCATTTCTTCAAAAATTGAAACAAGGCCTCTTTTGTGGTAGGGGAGAAGATTTAATCAATGTTTTCTCTATAAAAGTACCAGACAACTAGGTCTCGTGAAATACAGAAGTTTGTATGCCGCAAATCTGCAATGGGGTAGCATTATATAGGTTGTGAACTCTACATTTATAACTATTTGTACTTATGGCAGGCTTAGTTTGCTGAGTAAAATGATTAATTTAATGATTATTTCTTACGTTTTCGCGTCTGCTGGAGTTTAGAGATATCCTGCGCATGAAAAGATGGATTCATCTCAACCCCTTTTTACGTCCCACTGCTGGGCACGGGTCTCCTCTCAGACTACGAGGGGCTTGGCCATAGCCCACCACGCTGGCCAAGTGCGGGTTGGCGGGCTTCACACACCTTCGAGAACATTTTTTGTTAACTCTCAGGCATGCAGGTTTCCTCACGATGTTTTCCTTCACCGTTAAGCAAGTGATATTTAGTTTCCTAAAACGAAAAGATGGATTATTTGTAAAATATTGTGTCTTCTCTTTAGAGTGTAGCTTAGAATAAAACTTTGATCGTTTCTTCACGAAATTGATGTTATATTTTTTTCAGGGCAACATAATTGGCTCGTGTCGGTTATTGGCATTTTCTTCGTAGGGCGGGCGGGAAAAATAAAAATTAATAAAACTCAATTTGGGCCCATTATAACTTGTATGAGGACATTATTATGGAAGTGGGAAAATAAATTAGACTATTGGAGTTTTGTTGATTTCTTTTTTTATTTTCACAATGGGACTGAGTTCCAATTTATGAGTTGTTTATTGTTGAATCTAGTTAACTTTAATTTAATAATAAAATAATAACTGAATTAATGTTAGAAAAGGAACGCCTCATTGCAAGATTTTGCCATAACTGCCTACTAAAATACGTTACCAAACTGATTTTTTTCATTATGTTGATGGGAATATAATTCAGAACTTCCCGTGTTAATACGATAGTTTTGCAAGTGGACCAGTAGGTACACAAAAATGGGTCGTCAAATAAGTAAATAAATATCCTGATATATTTATTTACTTACTAGCTGACCTGGCAAACGTTGTTTTGCCCTTGGGGATTTAAAAAATAGTTGAATTGAGATTTAAACTATCCTATCTCTCAAGTTGGATCGAACTGCACATGGTGTGCGAATTTTATTATAATCGGTTAAGTGGTTTAGGAGTCCATTGAGGACAAACATTGTGACACGAGATTTATATATATTAAGATTTGACGACACATTTCATAAGGCGCAATCTAATAAATTTCACCAAGCGAAAGCTTGTGTTATGGGTATTAGATAACTGATATTTATATACATAAATACAGTACACTGAAAAACTCCAAGGCACTTGAAAACATTCATGCTCACACACAAACATTTTCCGGTAGTGGGAATCAAACCCCACGACCTCCGTCGCAGATGGCAGGATTGCCAGCACTACGCCATTCGGTCGTCGAAATGTGGGCACCTACATTCGAAATTCAAAGAATCATGTCATTGCCAAATTAAAAATGATTCACGCCGCTTTTTGGAAACCGAAGCACTTAATTTAATTAAAAGGGAATGTTTTAAAAAGTCCCTCGACAAAAACCGTAAGATATATCTCGGGGAACACGGAAGGGGTTGGTCAGTGACTAAACTGTCGTTAGTGAATACAGCTGCGAATAATGTTTTTTGTTTCGGTTAAAAATGGGGTAGTTAGTTGATTTTTGCCAGGCGGCTGAGCAGAAATACGGTATCTTGATTATCTTTCACAGGGTTGTAGGGGTTGGCAACATTGATTATTTATTTTTGTACTCTAACCATTAAGGGCGATGGGTACCTTCCGGGCGCGAAAATTCAAATTTTATTTAGTTTTTCGCTCATAGTGGGCTAATTATACATCGAAGGCTAATGACAATTAGTTTTGCGGGCACAAAATTTATGCATCTACATGTTTTTAGTAAAAACTCTGCTCAAAAATACTCATTTACTTCATATTGGTTCCCGATAGCTCGAAATCTGGGAAACTGCCGAAATAATCTTTCGGGAACCAATATGAGATGAGTGGGAACTTTCGAGCAAAGTTTCTATTAAAAACATGTAGATGCATAAAATGTAGGCCCGCAAAATACATTGCCATAAATCTACAATGTGAAGTTATTCTAAAGGTCTAATATTTGCGAAAAACTAAATAAAATTTGAATTTCGCGGGCTGGTAGGGCCGCAACACCTTAATATAAATGTATTTAACTCAAGACTCTAACTCAAAACCTTTCTCAGTAGCTACCAGTATTTTTCACCTCTATACAAATTAGTCTGGAGATGCGAAGTGAAGTGATGATGAATTGGCGTCTTTGCTGGTAGGGTGGTAACTTTCCACGATGGAAGCCTCCACCAGACTAGACTTAAGTTAATTTGTAAATTATTAAGTAAGTACTAAAGTGGCCAGTGGGTATCGAATCTGTGACTTTCCAAGTCTGAGAGACTGAGCCAGAGAGGTGGTCAAATAGACAAAAGATAGGAGAAAGAGTAAATAGGTAAAAGAGTAATATCAGGATGAGGTACGAGGTTCGTCGGGATTTTAGCTTCTACCATGGAATCACTTCAGACTCGAATTTCGGGAATTTGGGACAGGAATTTTGTGAACAATTTTTGACCAACAATTTTAATTTTATTTCGACAGTAGAATATTAATTGCACCAAATAAAAAGTTAGATATTTTTAAAAATATCAAAAACAGAAGTTTTTCAATTTATTAATTGCATATACTTTTTCGAATTCCATTTCAAACGATTTTGAATGTAAACAATAATTTCCTATAAACACCTTTTAGTATTAAATGTAGTGATATTAAATGTAGATTTTCTGGAGGCATCTTTCGTCAACAAGTTACGAGCTTGCTAAGACACGCGGATTTAATGACAATCGCGTTTTATTGATGATTAAACGAACTTACCTGTAAGTGAAGTTCTATCACAATTATGTGAATACATTTTATTCGAAAATAATAATAAACACAATCAGGTATACTTTCATTGTACTGGCAATTTCGCACTTTTATTTATTTTGTTTTTTAAAACTGACCACCCTGATGGACACGCTGTCCCAGCCTACGTCCGCGCCATGCTTCATTCTTTAGAGAATATTTAACAAAATTTTCGTATTATACTCATGGGTTTTGGGTATGGGAGGGACCTTATATTATTATTTTCGAATAAAATGTATTCACATAATTGTGATAGAACTTCACTTACAGGTAAGTTCGTTTAATCATCAATTATTATTTCATACATTTTATTCTTCATATAATAAACACAATCAGGTAGATGTTTAGAGATGAAAATTTTTGTTAAATTATGGACATTAACAGATAGTAAATTGTTTCCTATTATAATAGGAAATAGGTCCTCTTTATACCACAGAAGTATTTAATTAACACAATCTTTTCGTTCAATTCCTGGATCAATAAACCAGTCACATTATAAATAGGTTTAAATAATTTATATTTAGATAGATTATAATGATTAATGATTAGAGAGCAAAAGAGCTATTGCGACAGAAGCATCATCGCTCAATAAGAGGTTATAAAACTTAGGTAACGTCCGTAATGGTTGTTACCAGCAGACTGCTTTTCTGATGAGGTCAAGCAACAAACTACGTATTCGCCGAGGAAGTGTTGCGTACTTGGTGCTGAGTGCACTGAAACGCAGACCTCTCTCGTGAGAGATTATATTCCTCGGCAGACACGTTCTCACGGTGGTCTGCCTGCAGGCGACCTTATGAGGTCGCTTCAACATTATCAGGAGGTTGTCTATTATATACCTTGGTCTAAGATTTTGTAAACGACATATCGATTTGTTTTTCAAAGCTGTGGCAAATTTTTATACTTTCTCTTCAGTTTTAATTATGGTATAATTAAAACTGGTTCGCCCTGAGTAGTAGCTGGCGTTGTATAAACTCAATAATTCCCTTGAATTATATAAAAACAATAATACTAACTTTAACTAATGCTAATGTTTTCATTCTGTGCTCTGTCTACTGCCTAAAGCTAAAAAAGTTACAAGATCAGCAAAGCAAAGTTACGGAATGAATGAACTCTTATTAAGGCCCATTGAGCAATGTGTTAGCATACTATATTGTGTGCTACTATGTGGTGTTTGATGTTAATTTATCTATTCATTTTTTCAATATAATATATATATATATATATATATATTTTATTTTTTTATTTTTTTTTATTTGACCCAAAATCATCAGCAGAAATTAAACTCAATGCCGAATGATAACAAGTAATCGTACCATATGCTACGTCGTTAACAAGTTGTTCTGTTGGAAATTACGAGGTTGACTTATAATGTACGGATTGTACGGATCTCAGTCGTTATTAAAGCAGTATTGCCACAAAACTTTGTAAATAACACAAAAGTTTTGAAACATATAGATTATTAAAAATTCCGACAAAATGTCCTTTTTTTTTTTTTTTTTTTTTTTAATGCCTTCAGAGAACTTCCTCCAGTAATTCCTATGAATTGTGGTTCTCTAGGGAAAGACCATATTTATTTATTTATCATCAATAAATGTACTATAAGAAGTAAGTCTTTTGACACCTTATGTAAAAGAAGGAAATCCAAAGTTGTAGAGGTCCTTAGACGATGTATGTCTAAAGCATTGTCTATAATAGTATTTTTAAGCATTCTACCTCTAGAAGAATGTATAGAAGAGCAAAGGTAAACTTGGTGTTCCAAAATGTTCAGAATGCGTCTGTTTCTAAGACGTCTGGGTTCATATTGATTACATTTCGCATTATTGCAAGAAGCGATAAATTCAATAACTGGATTGAACTCTTTGAATAACTTTGAAGTATATAATTTTACAGCGATAGCTTAATCCCATTAACTGGATGTAACTCTTGGTCAGCTTTTGATTATCTTTAATTTCCATATAAGAAACAATTAACCCAATCGTTTAAATGAGGATATTTGATATCCTCTATGCAACTGATGTAAATCATGTGTATCGAAATAGATGTATCGAAAAATATGGCCATCAACTCTGTAAAGAGGTATTTCGATTCATCTTAACGTTAATTATTACAAAAACAAAAATCCCTCTAATGAAAAGAATTAGTCTTCATCTAGACCGGGAAATCGTGTGAATCACTAGTTCAACCTTTTAGGTTTAAGGGAGTTAGATGACTTAAAAAATGTTTTGTAACCACTGGCCATCTGATAGGATAACCGATGATGGACGAACAGCTGCGTCTAAAGTCTAATTTTTCTTACGGGCTACATTTTTTGTTTCTACAGACGTTCTGTGTAACCCCATCCATACCTAATAGCTGGAGAAGTGGACTTTAGGACTTTTAATCGGAATTAAGCTTAACTCTCAGATGATACAACGAGTTAAGCGTATAATTTTTTTTTTTTACAGAATTTGAATTGTTACATAATTCACGTCATAGTTTGCGGTTGGGTAACGATACTGCCATATCGTCAGAAATTAAAATAAAACCAGGAAACTGAGTATGTTTTGAGGGTAGTAAATAACTTTAACACTCTAACACCTAACAAATCTTCATGAAAAAACCGCGGTAAGTATCTGAGATGAGTCACAACTTCTTTATGTATTTTACCAAGGATGAATCGGTACTTTAAAATAAGATTCTTCAGTTCATAGGCATAAAACCCTTTTTAAGTATTCGCTTGTAAGCTGTTCTATGAACTATCAATTTCAAAGGATTTTGAACTACAAATTCATTCAACGCCTTTAAATTTAGAATGTATCTTTTACCACGTAAGATTTTGAGGTTAGACACATCTTAACTATAATCGAACATAGTTGACTCACTCCCACATTATTTCACCCAAAAAAGAAATGTCGATTGTCAAAGACATTTGTCGCTTTTTCTTTGTTGTGAACGTGTAAGGCGGTACACTGTGTTAGTGTACGATTTTTAAAATGGTATTATGTAATAATAATTTTTTGGAGCTAGTTCCTTAATTTGTTCAATTCATTAAAATATTTTATTGAATGTACGTACATTTGTACACCTAGTGAAAGTCAAAAAATAGTCTTCACTTATTATAACTCCCGAAATTCTAGATCATGTTATAGATCGTGACGGATTCCTTGTCAGTGATATGTAACCAATAAACTTCAAAATGTTGAAGACAACTGGCATATAGGTACCTTAATGTCTAGCGTCGTCGATGAACCTCGTCCTTGTTGTGGCTGATGCTGGAGACTCGCTGCCACGTCGCATCTTCCTCGCGGCTGATCGCCAATACTCAAGTGTGTCACGCCCCCCCCTGCTGGCCGAGCCGTAACGAGAGGGGGCCAGCTAGTTTCTCGAGAAACGAGATTGCGCTGTCCCAGCGGTGGGTGTCGATAGCAAAGTCGCCCGCCGCGCCCTGCTGGTTTCTTTATTTACAACACCTGACGATCAGTAACCATTGAAACTAGTATAATGCCCGAAACTATTTCTCCGAAAAAACATCTGGTCCCGTTCGTGAACTTTAATTACTTGTCATTTGTCGAAACAAAATGTCATTTGTCAATACTTAAGCTTCTTCTCAGTTCAGGACGCGTTGTGGTTTAAGATTTTTATTAGTTTCAGAAAGAATTTAACAATTCACTTCAATGAAACTTTCAGACTAATGGTACATTGTACATAATATTGTTAACTTATTGAGTTTTGAGCTAATAGTTAAATTATCATCCCATTACACAATCTGAACATTAATTTTCTAAAGTAAGTCAAATTATTTTCCACCACAAAATCTAAACATTATTGTTGTAGGTACATAGTTAGAAAAGTTCGACGCGTTGGTACCCTCGTGGAATTAGTTTTTAAGTCGTGAAATAGTTATCACTGATAAAAGGCTATAACGTTTAACTGGCTATTCATAAGCCAGGCAAGTATATCAAATAAACTATTTGATTCTTTGCAATGAAGGTCGGCTAGAATTTTACAACTGTCGGGACTAACCATTAATATAGTTCTTGTGACTGAGCGCCGATAGCAATTCGGGATCAAAGTCCGGGAGGTCATGCGGAGCCACTTGTAGTGAAGCCGAGAACAGCGCCACACCGACATCGTCCCCCGTTGGTATCCGCAAAGTCCTTTGAGGTTTTTTAAAATCCTTCGTGTTGACCCGCAGTCAACCTCCAGGAGCATTGACGCATCATGCTATGCTTTCGTGGTATCCTCAACGTGATACCCTCCAAGCTAGCTTAGAGATGCCTGGACTATTTCGCGCATCATGCTATACTTTCGTGATAACCTCAATGTGATACCCTCCAAGTTAGCTTAGAGATGCCTTAGGATTTCAATTTTTGGACACACTTTCGTCAGCATTGATATTTGAGTTGATGTGATATCTGGGAAAAAAGGTTAATTTTCACTTACCCTCTTTCCTCGGAGTCTGACGAAGATGAATGCACAATTATATGATTTGATTTGATTTTATTTTTGTTATAATAATAAATTTTACTAGCGTCTAAGCATTATCAGTATAGAAAATTAAGCAATTTTTTAACACTGAACACTTAATTTTTTTTACTTTGAACTTAAATTAACAAAAACGAGACGTGTTTTTGTAGTCGAGTGCTCATTGCCGCGCACAATAAAAGAATGAAGCATGGCGCGGACGTAGGCTGGGACAGCGTGTCCATCAGGGTGGTCAGTTTTAAAAAACAAAATAAATAAAAGTGCGAAATTGCCAGTACAATGAAAGTATACCTGATTGTGTTTATTATTATTGAAGAATAAAATGTATGAAATATAATTTATTTTGAGCTCTGATTTAACTCTGCAGTGACAATGCAGCATGTTTATGATCATTTTATGACAGCTTTATGACAAACACGTGCAAGTGGGATCACGACATATTCTTGATTCGTCATTCCCCACTAGCTACTTCAACCGGAATCCTCGGCTTACGTGTGGTCCAAGTAACAGACTTCTTAATCTACTTAATATATGTCTTAGGAAATGTATGAAAGCAGGAAATCTATAGAAATCCAAAAATCGGTCGGAAATGTATGAAAGCAAATTGTATTTTATACATTTCCTAGGAAATTTATTCAAAACGGCAATAGGAAACGAAAATCAATAGATTTTTGATGAAAATTAGAATAACTTAGGTTGAAATAGTCCCGTATAAGTTACAAAATCGAATTGGATTGACTCAGGTCGAGGTCATAGAAGCGAGCTGCTTAACCGACACCATGCAGTCTTGTTTGTCCTACCCCTATTTCTATATTACAAGATTTATTTAACATCATAGTAGTTGCGCATAATTGGGAGGAAAAACTAGGTTTGATTTGGAAATCCCCTTTTAGCTTGGACCAACTGCACGAGAACAAAATATCGTAAACTCGACTCTCATAAAAAGTCAGTGTGAATATTCCTACAGTTCGTAAATTTTACGACATTTAGCGTCCCAACGTTTACAAGTATTCTTTGCGCGCGGGTGTACTAGTAGTACAACTGCAGGGAACGAAGTTTATGATGACGACTGTCGAATAACCCACCGACCCCGCCCAGGCGATGAGTTTTACGGTTTGAGCTGACATTTGCAGCAGAAATGGCGACGGAAGGCTTTTTTCATCGTTTTTTTTTTACTCCACTGCGCGAGAGGGAAGACAAGATTATATGGTTTTCCCGTTTGCCTTCGAATAAAGATAATAATACTGACAATGCATATTTTTTTATTCAATGCAGGCCACCGAAAAAGCTTATGGTTTCACATCCAGGTGGAAAAGTGTTTGTCGGCCGAGGCTTCGTCCGTTGGACGTCCTAGGTAGGTTTGACCTACCAGGTAGAATGGTAGGTTTTAAAACAGATTACCTAATAAAATAGTTACTTGGTTTAAATCTCGGAATACGTTGACTATCCAGAACTATTCATTCCGAAACTTTTCGTTAAAATGAAATTTACGCTTAATTTTTGAGACTACGGAATCCATCCAGATGAAGTTGCAGACAACAACTACCTGGAAACATAGATTTTACCTGGAAATGTTGAAGTTGAAATAATTCGTGCAAAAAGGTTAATAAAAATAAGGAGATAGCGAAATCATAGTGTCATATATAGGTACATTCTGATTTTCAAATTATGCGCGTCCTCCTGTGGGACCTTAATTAATTCTTTTCATAATATTGTAACTAGTTCGTAGGTGATAATCAAAATACGTAGATTACATAAAAAAAATTCATGAAAGGAAAACAGAAAGTTCGAAAACCTTCATTCAGTAGTAACAAACACCAACAAAAAAAAACAAAACCAGCATCCCAACAATAGCGTCCCCTACGATAAACACACTAAGCGACAAACGAGTAATATAAAAATGGCCGCTTTCAACGAATAAGCGTTACCATAAAAAAGGTTTTCAGTGAGCAAGTGAATCATAATTTATGAATTCCGGTGTCCACCGGAGGGACGGAGGAGATTTACGCAGGGTCGCTCCTCGGATCCCGGACTACGGCCCCACAGAGTTTACAAAGTACGGACAGGACAGTTGCAATGGGAAAAGATGTATGAGTAGGTATCAATGACGACATACGCTACGCTAAATAAGAGGACGTGAAAGAAGAGATGTATGTTGAAGCCAAAAATTTCTCAAATATGGCGTCGCGCGTCGTACATTTCGGTACCACTGACAGCACATACTGCTGTCAGTTGCTTACATTAGCGCTACTTTACAGTTTTGACAAATTACAAATCCGGCTTCAGGGCGGAGCCTAAAAATATGCGTGACGTCACAGTGCTGCTCTTTTATATGTTTAATCAATGATGAGTTTCACTGTCTATGTTTTATGAATAAAAGTCTTATCATCATGATCAGCTTGCATCTCAGCACTGTTTTATAGTCCACAACTAGGCACGGGTCTCCTCTGGAATGACAAGGATTAAGGAATAGGTATACTACGTCGGCTAAGTGTTGGCGACATGTTTCACCCATCTATGAGAATGTTAAAGAGAATTGCAATGTTAGGCATGTTGATTTGTAATATGTTTTCTATAATAAAAACGTTACATTTTGACGACGCACGGATAGAGAAATTAAAGCCTGCATTACTGGTGCTGGTTTCACTGTAAAAGGCAAAATACTTCATATTTTGGTCCCACAAACGCACTTGATAAGTTAGGAGCTAAGTAGTAAGAGTAACTTTGATAAGTTAGGAGTGCATTTGTTAAGTCTAGCTGCGAAGTTAGGGGTTCAAATATTTCGATTTTTCTTTGCACTGATTCCGAAATGAAAAATATACGAAGAATTTTTTAAGAACGTGGATACTGGTGAGATGTTAACAGCGAAGTGCTTTTCTATCTTCGGCTTCCAGAAAGTACCTAATAAAGTAACACCTCTTCATTCCAAGTCTAACGTATCCCAAGTCTATGCTGGATGCTCGTTAATGAAACATAAGGGGTGTGCTGCATCCCTCGGCTAGTCGTGTCCCTTGTAGATCCTCCCGACACTCCCGGGTCGAGGCGAGGCCGAGGCAGCGAATACAGATATACTCACTAATCGCTGCCGAACCTCCGCTCTTTGCATTACAGAACTAGTGGGCAAGATAATGAGTATATTAATCAAGATCCTGGTAGGTTTTTTTTAAATACTTTTTTACACTAGACATGTTAGTAATTGACTGCGATCTCATTTGATGGTAAGTGATTATGCAGCCGAAGTTGTTAACGTACTAACTTGGAAGTAAAGTCACCCCAACGGTTTCTACACAGCATTGCACCGGAACGCTAAATCGATTTGCGGTACGTCTTTGAAAGTCAAACGTCAAAGATTGATATGACCAGCAAGACGTTTTTCTGATGTTAAGTGCTCATGTCAGATGCAGTTAGTCCCATAATTTTGCATTGCAATATCTTACGGCACACTGCACTATGCTCATCATCCGGAGACAACAGTTTTTATATATGTATCAGCTCAACCAGTTCCAATTACTTTCAGTAACTGGCTCACCCTGGGTTTCACATACGATTGAAACCCTGCTATTAAACACCGCGACACATGCTTCTTTGTGACTCTTAAATAAAACATTTCTACACGTGCTGTTTCTGCAAGAACATATATCTCGCCTTCCAGCATGAGTTCCATGCTCAAAGAACTGAATGCATACAGCAGCATTACAGGTAGCATTCGAAGCAGTACAAAAGAGCGCTTTTCATGTTAACATGGTAAAGATGCCTCAGTTTTCAGGCAAAGCAACCGGCTCCCGAATTTTTTTTTAAAAACTTCTTCAGAAATATTGGCCATTTCTTGAGATGAAAAAAAACCATTTAACTCGTTATCGTTCCCTTTACCCATAGGCTCATACGACGGGCGAAGTCGCGGGTAACACCTACTTTCAAACAATTAACTTTCATATCCATACTGATCTGTTCACGACACACGACTTATTTGAATGACGTGTTCATTATGAGAGTCTCTATCGAGGTCTCACCCCATTACACAGGTGTAATACACACTATCATTTATCAACCAATCATTAATCTTCTCTGACTCGCTGCTGAGACTTCAACTAACGTCTTAACGCTTTGGAATTATTATAATTTTGCTTTACTTGTACTATAAATTGTTCTTATCAATACAAAGACCTTATATCACAATATCACACCGATATCACATATAATAAAAGTGAAAGTTTCTAATGTGTGTGAAGTGAATGTATGTTTGTTACTACTTCCCGCCGAAATTACTGATCTGATTTGGCTGAAATTTGGATTGAAGATAGATTATTACCTGGATTGTTACATACGTAGGCTCCTTTTTTTGGCATGTTAATATATGAGTTAGTGATAAATTGACACTTTATTTTATGACGAAGAGTGATGTCAAACAAGACTTACACACATGATGTTAAGCGATACGCATGCCCATGACAGATGCAGTGAGTCCCACAATTTTGCAATCCATATTCATACGTCACACTATAATGCGCCTATTTCGCCCAGTAATTATACGTCGGCGTTCAATTTGTCAGCCCTTCAAAATAGATTACTGCTTCCCGGTGGAATAATTATTATAAAATAATATTAATATAAAAAAAAACCAAGACCAAGTGTGAGTCGGACTCGCGCACCGAGGGTTCCATATCATAAAAGAAGTAAAACATTGGAAGAATCACTTTTGTTCATGAATTTACGAGTATAATTTACATGTAGGTACTTTTGTTGGCGAATCGCAAACCTAACTTGGATTTTGGCGGTTTATTGCTATTATCAAAAAAAACTCCTATTGACCATAATTATTTCAGATTTTTCAAACGATAAACTTCGGAGATAAGGGGGGGAACGGTATTTTTTTCGACAGTTTGCCCAATAAATCAAAAACTATCGGGCACAAACATAAATAAAAATCGGTTTTAGAATACACAAGTACCGCCCTTTTATATGATACCCCACACAATATTGTTATCTCATTTTGAAATTTCAACAACCCGGTTTACCCCCCCTTTTAAATAAAAATAAAAATGTTTTTCAAAATTTTATGATTGCAATGACGTTGGGTCACTATTACCTAAAACTATTCCAAATTTCAAGTCGAT
This sequence comes from Coenonympha glycerion, assembly GCA_963855885.1. NCBI lineage: Eukaryota > Metazoa > Arthropoda > Insecta > Lepidoptera > Nymphalidae > Coenonympha > Coenonympha glycerion. Next base: position 15,864,674 of record OY979633.1, read on the forward strand.
AGCTCTGATAGTTACTGAAATAATCTAGTGTGACAGACGGACGGACGGACGGACGGGCGGAGAAAGTCTCACCATAAGGGTTCCATTTTTACAAAATTGGTATGGAACCCTGAAAAGGAAGCGAGCAACCGACTTCAAGCATTTGAAAGGTGGGTTTACCGAAAAATGCTTAAAATCAAGTGGAACAGTTTCACATCGAATAAGAAAGTACTAGAACTAGTAGGAAACGACCGAGAAATAATGTCCACCATATTATGCGCAGAAAAGTTGCTTTCTTTGGCCACCTGCAAAGAGGAGACCAGTTCTCCTTCCCGAGACTTGTGTTAGAGGGAAAAATTGTTGGGAAGAGGTCTCCAGGGCGCCAGAGACGTAAATGGTTGGACGATATAAAGGGGTGGACCGGACTTACCTACCCAGATTTAAAGAAATCGGCACTTAATAGGAAGGCTTTTCGATTGTTGATCGCCAAACTTCAATTTAAGGAAGAGGGCTCGTGATGATGATGGTGGAAAAATTGACACTGTGGTGGTACCTACTTGGAAGAACTCCGCAAGAATTCTACCACCAGTACATATAAGAAAAACTTAGGGAATAGGAATCCGAGCATTATTGAGCGTCAAAGTTTACCAGAAAAGGACATTAACAGATTTCAAATTTTATTACACAGCTCTTTTAACATCGGTGGCTGAAAATGTAGTAGCGAAATCCCTCTCGGTTAAAGAAGCAAGTACCGTGAACAAAGTGATTGATAGTTCGTCTGAACGCTCTGAAAAGCTTCGGCCTTCAGGCTTCAAGTGCTCCCCGAAGGCGAAGACTTTAACTGATGGATTGTGGAAATTTTTATCCAATCCACCAATATTTTTGTAACATTTTCGTTACGCGATCTTTTATGTCGTCATTTCAGTACTTTCATGCCCCAAATGCTACTTTTGTGGTATATATGCGCCATTTATTGACAGCCGCATGTCAGTGACTGGTACCTTCGTTGTTTCTGATTTCCATAACACAAGTGCATATAAGCTACTTACTAATGGATCGGAGCAATGTATGTGATGTTGTCCACTAAAATGACCATTTATTTATATTTTATAGTGACTGTCCATAGATATCGTTGGCTATAAATGTATGGAGGATTTCGACTCGCGTGTGCGATGCGAATTGACTCGAAGTTCGTACAAAAACCTGTACTAACCCCACTGTAGCGTCTGCCTAGATTAGTAAAAGTAGAAGAGTACTGCGTTCAGCTAAATTACTGGGCATAATGGCACTTAAGCACTGATGTATAGAGCCTTAACCTGTTAAGACCTTGGACGCAATTGGGCCTGGCCAATTCAACGCTTTATTTCTTGCAGGTGTTGAATTGAAGCAGGCGTTATTTTGCGGAAATCCATCATTAGTAGGACAGATCAATTTGTTTTGCTATAATCCATATTGTATCATACAGATTAATCTTTTGAAGTAGCGGATATACTCCGCTACTTGAAAAGATTTTGCAGATTGTCAAGATTGGATGTATACCTAGTTGGTATCTATCTACTAAGATATAATTTTAGGCTATTTAGTAATGGTTTGTAATTACGGTATGGATGCATTAGGTGCAGAGCCGCAGGGCGTCGTGGTCCTAGACAATAATTGCAATAACTAACGGAGGCGAGTTACGGTAATGACAAGGTTATGCAAATGGCGGGCAGTGGGCCAATTATCATAAATTGTGTGTATCTAATGCGGCGGAATTAACGGGAATTCTGCACTGTTCTTACAAGCTCATAAAGCAATATATAGGTGTTAGGTAAATACATTCGTCAGTCCATCTGGTCGGAGGCCTGCCAACACAGCGAATTCCTTTGCGGGGTCGCCATTCCAGCACTTTGGGTCCCCAACGTCCGTCGGTTCTACGAAATATGTGCCCCCGCCTATTGCCACTTCAACTTCTCGATACGTTGAGGTACCTATATCGGTGACTCTGGTTGGTCTACGGATCAAAAACGGTCATTAAAAGAGCCGCGGAAAGGCGCTGGGTAGCGCCAGGACCGTGCGGGCTGAAAATACTTTCAAGGTATTAACGTCCTTCGGGGAATATTTATCTTGGCGTCTAGTGAAAGGAGGGTACTGGACACTAGTGTAATAAACAGCATGTAGTATAAATTATGTATTGCAAATAGTACTGCAGTGATACAAAGTGCAATTTGTTAGAAGGCGTTGTGATGACTTGAAGGTTTCTTCTAACTGTCTAAAACTCCATCGTGGGCCTCGAAGATAATGTAAAGTTTTTATACCCACGTTTAATTTTCTTCGTGCTGTGAGGGTAAATAGCTTCCGTAACAACAAAGAGCTGTGTACTTTGACAAATATTACCTAATACATTTCTATGATCTATGCCAGCAGCTTTAACCATTAATATAGCAGTAAAGTAAATAAGCAATAAAGCCATGAATATGAAGTGTATCTGATCGATTTACGTCTTTCTTGACGCCCGTCGCTCTCTCGGGAGAGTCGCTAGCAATGTTTTATTACGCGTAAACAGTAAAAGAGGAGTAGTTCGGTTATAGCGTCGATTGTTACTGGGTATTAGGGCGACCAGGATTTCTACTGCCTTCTAAGTAGACCTTTCAGTCAGACCTTAGTCCATGCAGTGCTTCGTATCGATAGGTGTAAATTAAGTTTTTTTCTAAACACTAATGCATAGTAGGTATTTGACTGCGATCTCCACCTTACGTTTTATACACAGCATCGCGCCGGAATGCTAATTTGTGGTGGCGCGTCTTTGCTGGTTGGCTGGTAACTTGCGAAGGCTCACACCAGACCAGCCCCTAGATTGTCTAAGAATAACGTATTCATGGTGATCGTAATCGTTTACTAATTCTGCCCGCTGATTGGGTTACTGATTTGCGTCAGCCATGAGTCGTGGGCCGAATTCGCTAGCAATTAGGATAACGATGAATACGTTTTTCTTACGCAATCAGACCCCAGACCTGATTTGAATTTTCTAAAGTTAACAAAGTAGAACATTGGAAGTGTAGGTTTATTAACTTCGATAGCTTGTTTATTGAGTTTTGCCGACTGCTTCGGGAACACGTCATTCAGGCGATTGTTGCAATGAAACCTTCTTCGTCAGAGTTCAATTTGACCATGGGCAACAAGTGGCTGTCGCGTACTTCAGCTACCTTTGTGGCCGCTTTTAGTTTCTAGTGGCAGCGTTTGTGGCTATGGCGTTTGGCCAGCTGCGACGCTAATATAGTCTTCAAAAACACACAAAATAGTGGCTATTATAGCGTGTGGCCCCGTGTGCTGCAACGCTAATATAGCTGTAAAAACACACAAAAGAGGCTTTGCTTGGCTCTGTGTAATGCTAATCATCATATAATTGACGACCTCCGTGGCGCAGGGGACGCGGGCTCGGATTCGAGTGGGAAGTCACGGGTTTGATTCCCGCCACGGGCCACTTTGGAATTTTATAATTTCTAAATTGGCTCAGGTCTGGTCTGGTGGGAGGCTTCCGCCGTGGCTGGTTACCACCCTACCAGCAAAGACGTACCGCCAAGCGATTTAGCGTTCCGGTACGATGCTGTGTAGAAACCGTTGGGGTGACATAACTTACCCCTTCCAAGTTAGTACGCTAACATCTTCGACTGCATCATCACTTACCATCAGGTGAGATCGCAGTCAAGTACTAACTTGTATAGCGTAAAAAAAAAAATTAGGTGAAAGTTCAGACCAACAACAATACAGAATTTTTACATGAATCATGGTCACTCTAACCAATAATGCATAAATTGATTCTATTGCGTCACATTTAATACCGAACTTCGTAAACTTGAGTATTGACTGCTATGAATGTTTAGTGTTATTTTATTTCTATGTTATGTTTTGTTACGTAATGTAAAACCATTGAAGCGCTTTCTGTAGATATATATTGTTGTGAATAATGTTACATTTGACTTGAGTATTGAAATCAGTTCTAGGTATAACCACGGAATACATTTCTTCTCAAGTTAATCGGATATGACGATGTAGCTATGACCATAGTTTAGAAAAGTTTACAAAGACGCACCGCCAAGCGATTTAGCGTTCCGGTACGATGCTGTGTAGAAACCGTTAGGGTGACATAACTTACCCCTTCCAAGTTAGTACGCTACTAACATCTTCGGCTGCATCATCACTTACCATCAGGTGAGATCGCAGTCAAGTACTAACTTGTATAGCGTAAAAAAAAGAAATAAAAAGTTTTTCATTACTGAGAGTACTTATAAGTACTTACCTATGAATGAGAATATATTTAATATTATTATATTAGACCTAAATAAGGCTTTTGATAGATGTATTGCCTGAGATAAAAACAGCTTTACAGTATCTATATCTCCACAGCTCTTATACCTAAAGTAGGTACCTAAACATGAAAATCTCAAAAGTTCATTAGAAGCGCGTTTAAAAGGGTAAAACCAAGTAAACCAACCAACCAGTTTTTCATTATTTTATGCTCAAGTGGTTTAATTTTCTACTGCGAAATGCTGTATTCAAAAATAATTCTTACATCAGCGCCTAATATTTTTTTTCATCACACAGTTCAAAGTCGAATAATATAAAAGCTAAATAAGAAGATTCTTTTAAACAATGTCTTTGAAGATTCTCATATAATTTGTCTGCAAGTACGTATGCAGTTGTAAGTATTATTTAGGAGCTACGGAAGCACAGTCGGAGTGACACACGGCAGTACAATGGGCTGCTTGAAATGACAGGCCATTTTGTTGCGCGACGAGTCCTAGACGTTTCCATGACATGCTGGTACAAACTACGATACTTTTTCTTTTTTATTTAATTTATATACTATGAAAAATTTGTCAAATATAAGAATTGAAGTAGTGATAGCCCATTGGACCTATTACATAACTTCTGTCTATTATAAATACCTAAATATCGTAATAAATCCCGGACCTTTGATTTTTCGGAGTTATGTGCGTTTTAGGAAACTAAATATAATTTGCAAAGCAGTGAACGAAAACATAATGAGAAACTTTGCATACATGAGTTCATTACAATGGTCTTTTAGTTGTGCGAAGCTCTTCAACCCGCTTTTGGTCACTACGATGAAATTCAGATGCTTTTTTTGATCTTAGGCAGAACTATTGTTGTTTTTTTTCGAATTTACTATACACTTTATACAAATTCATTGAATTAGTGATCTAGTGACGTAAAATCATTAGAGATAGGTAAATTATAATTGTCTATTTTAAACGCAAGTATTACAAATATGAACGCGGTCTTTCTTCAAAGGTAAAAGCACTTGTCGCTCCACAATGGAGGGGGCTGCATACCACAAAAGAAATCCCTCGTTTCCGATACGGGCCCGCGTCGTACGGTGGTCAACTCGGTATATGGACCTTAAGTTCTGTGCATTAGGAGTCATAATGGGAAATACGTTGAGTGATTTGTGTTGTCTAGTGTACAGACGAGTATGTTATGTATATAGGAAGAGCGTGCCGATGTTGGACTGTTATTATCTGTTCTCCTGTTGGTAAGTATCCTGGTAGCCAGAAAGTTGCAAAATAATTCAAAATTTCAGCGTCATGCAATTTATTTTCTTCTTTTTTATAAAGAAAAATCTATTGCCAAATATAAGTATGACTGTTTAGTGTATGTACAATGTACATCACTTCTAAACGGATGAAACTATTTTGTTATCTAATGTGTATACCCACAAAATATTAAAATGATTATTAAACTATCGCCAATTTTGAACAACTGTTAGACCTATGTAAGTATTTCTTTATGGATGTAAGTAATTATGTAGATGATGCTTATTACATTATGTAAACATGATGTAATAAGCATCCAAAACAAAATTATGTATTTAAATAAATTAGACAAAATTAATTAATTACATAAATAAAAACCCAAGAAAAGCGGGATCTCTACCACAGTCTCTATACTAAGTTTTTATTCAAATCATAATTAGGTACTATTCCCGTCGGGTATTTTGGTATTCAGGAATTTCGTATTCCGTTGAGTTCATTTACTTACACAAATGTTGGCCTACGTAAAGCTTGCGAAAATAAAAATCGTACGTGACAAAAACACTTGTTTTATAAAGTGTCAAGAAATACACACAATGGAAGGTGGGAATAGGTGTGCCAGCGAGAATGTAAAAGATTATAATATCAATGTTATGTTTTCGAGGCTTAGGTTCAAATTCACAGGATCCACTTCCGATTTTGATGTACGTACCTACATTGCTCATTAGACACTAACTTTGATGGTCTTTAAAACCATCGTGATCATACCTGCATACCTGTTCTTCAAGATGTGAGAATCTATGCCTGCAGCGCCATCATGGCTTATGGCCAAATTCGATAATTCTAAGACAGGAGATTCATTTCCGTGCTGGTTGGTAATGGGTTGGCTTGAAGATTTTTTGAACAAATGAACGATGAGACAAGAAAGATGTTTACCTGATGTTAAGTGATACGCAAGCTCAAGTCAGATGCCGTGCGTGAAACAGCTTTGCAATATCTTACGAGGCTTTACACTGCGTTTATCTTCCGAGACGTTTGTTCTTAACTGTCATCTTGACCAGTAACTTTGTCGGCTACAAACCGAAACACATACTTACTGCTTCACAGTAGAGACCCTGCGGTGGTACATACCTGGAAAGACTTCGCAAGAAGAGTTCTACGACTTCTGTTGTGTATTGTAAGAAGGGCAGAGATTATTTAGTTATAATGATAATAAGTCAAATACCTCTGCTTGTCAATGCTTTAATTAGGTTTTAATAAGTCAAATACCTCTGCTTGTCAATGCTTTAATCAAGTTTTTAGAATGCTATAAAGAACTTTAATTAGAATAAAATGTCGTTGGTGCCAGTTCTGTTCTAAAAATCTCTAAACGAAATTCATTTGACACTAAACATAGTGCTATGCTTTTCCATAGGAAGCATTTTAAAAGTCAGTTTTCGGTATCGCACTATTTTTAGTGCGTTTAAAAATTTCTTAGTTACAAATTAGTTTAGTTTAAGAGATTGTGTCCAACAGATGTACATAACAGAATTGGCACCAGTGTAAAAAACTCAAAAACTTTTGCCAACTCGATTGTAAATGCTCTTCCAAAAATCCATCATAGAAGCGTTTGGTTTTGCATCAATTACCAATTTTTCTCCAATATCCAAGTATATTTGTGACTCCGCATTGTACTTAGGCCATTTCACACCGAGTTTATTATCAGGTGTTGGATTCCTTTAACAATAAAATAAATTAGTTTAATTTTTATTGAAATATTAAAAATATATCTCTTGAAAAATATAAGATTGAGAGTCCATAGTAGTCCAGTTATTATTTATGGAATGAAGGATAATAATAATCTATACATATAATAATACTGTAATGAGTCGAATTCTGCACATTGAAGATATTATTTTGCTTTATTGGAGGGAAATCTTTGGTCGCTAATGATGCCAAAACAGTTTTACTATTGTCTATCTATCAAGAGATGTTTTATATTTCGTATATTCCGTGGTAATAGTAAATTACGATGATTTTATTATTATTGACAGCTTATAATCGTTAGTCGGGTCGAGTAAATGCAACTAGTCAAAGATCATAAAACCATATTGTGATTGGACTTTCTTCCATAAATTTTATTGAAGATTATCATGATGAAGTCAGTTGAGTACAATATCTTCTTGACAAAAATTATAAATTCATCGAATTTCAAAAACTTGGGATACTTACCCTAACTTTGCAAAATTGGTCAACAATTTGCATGTATTCCGTATCATTTTAAAAGAAGTAAAATTCTTGTTGAGAGTCAAATTGTATTTATTTGCATTGAATACATAATTTTGATCATCCAAGTGTGCAACTCCATGTATTCCGTATTTGAAACCCTGTTGACTCAAAACATTCCTCTCAGACATGCATGTAAATTGATAAAAGTATATGTTCTTATTAAATTTTGATAAATGATTTGCAAATCTTTGGACTTGATAGTTATAAACATCAGTATTATAATTCACGAACTGAGGAATTGTGTTGACAGACAAAGGTCGTGATCCAGAGTAGCGTCTTCTTATTATATCTCCTGATTTTAAAGCGATATTTGGTGTGATATGGTAAAGAATACTTCTAGGCACCAAAGCTTCTCTGTATCTCTCAAAATTTTCGACCGTTGGCGGTTGTTCCATCAAAAAAATACCGATAACTGCTTCAGCGTTTGTGTATCCTAATAAAATGTCCATATTATTGATTTTGCCCTTTCGAAGTGCAATTTCAGGGGCCTCGATTAAAAATCTCTCTTGACCGAAATCTTTCTCGACTATTGGCACATAATACGCCTTCGAGAGGACTGTTAAATAATCTTCAACAGCGATGACAGATGAGCTGGTGTTCAATAATTGTCTTACGGGTACATTTTGGAGTAATTCTAAGAGTTCAGTAGTATTTTCAGTCTCGAAGCCAAGACTTTTACTAAGTACCAACGCTCTACGTTTTGGTTCAAATTCAGTAGAGAATTCGCTAATAGGTACTCCACTCATGGCTATAACTCTATTAAAGAGTCCTTTAGACATCGGTGATAGTGCATGCAAAAAGCAGGAAGCGCCACCCGCACTTTGACCAAAAATAGTTACTTGGTGCGGATCACCACCAAATTTTCCTATATTACGTTGCACCCACCTTAATGCTGCTACTTGGTCTTTCATGCCTGCATTCCCTGGGACTTTTTTGGAGTCCAATGACAGAAATCCAAGAGTGTCGAGTCTATAATTAAATGTCACCACGACAACATTTTCATCAAGTAGAAAATCTGGTCCGTACGAATCATCATTACCAGAACCAAACGCATATCCACCACCGTGAATATAAAACATGACTGGTAAAGGATTATATGGATTCAAATTTGGAGTGTATACATTTAGAAAAAGGCAATCTTCGCTGCCAGGTATAAACTTATTTGAAATTTGGTTCACCTGAGGGCAAACGCTTCCATGAGCTGTAGCATTTCGTATTCCTTTCCACGAGGCCGGTGGTTGAGGAGCCTGAAATCATTATGCCTTCAATATATCATTTACACAAAGCTAAATATTTTTTTTTAATACAGTTGCTCAAAAAGTGGCGTATTGCAGGGACGTATAGCGTTCGGGATGTGGGCTATTACATACTCGTGCTTTTTTTTTACCTTTCCCGAACTCGTGCGTTATCTTTCCCAACTGTCAAAATAATGTCTATTAAAAAGAAAAACCAACCATGAAGTTTTTACTAAAAAAATTCATAGAAGTTTTTATGATTCATGCAAATACGTATATTTCTAAAAAGCAGCTACTAATTTGTTTCAATATCAGATTTGATTGAATGAGTTTGGTTAGGTTTCATTTCATCTCATTAAATTTCATTTTCATTTCAATAAAAAAAATTCTACTGAAGACTTGGCTGTATGGGCATAGTTCCCTTTGCGTACCAGAATATTATTTAGTCTATGACCAAATTTTTTTTTTATTTTTTTTTTAAATCACCAGAATGGGTGAAGAAAAAAAAATGCTTATATTCTACGGTTGGCGCCATTTTTCAGAAATTTTCTTTGCGAGTTTAGTTGTTTGTTGCACAAAATGCTTCGGAGAACATTTTACCGGAAAAGTCAAAAAGTCGCTACATATCTACATACGACGAATTTATTGCGTGGAGAGAAGAGAAAAAGCAAATAGTTTTTCAGAAAATGTTAAATTAGTTGAGTTTATAGTGTTTTTATTATTTTATTAAATTGCTTCATTTTTTCGCAACTGTATTAAAAATAATCGTTCAGTACTAGTGCGGAACCGTCATTGCAACTTGTTCCGACTGTCAACCCTCGCTTTCGGCTGCGCCTCGGCTCGGGTAGACATTTGTCGGAACTCTTTGCAATAACAGCCTTTCCGCACTTGTAATGAAACATACTATTCTCAAACATGCTGTTGGGAAACTTATTTTTGTTCGTTGTTTGTGATTGGAAAAAATATTACCTTTTTTAATCTTGATAATATCTTACCTTAAATCTTAAGTTACCAACAGGCGGGGCTGCGTATGGAATACCTTTGAAACTGAAGTATAAAGTGTCTCCAGTGATTGTCCATTTTTGTGCTCCTTCCAATAACCCTTGCTCTATCGGCAGAATTACAGCTGTTACAATTTTCTAAAATATTGTTTGAACACTTTAATCTTCTAAATTTAAAACCAGAAAAACTAAAAATATTAAGTGAAATGTACCAATGTTATTCCCAGTATAACTAAAGTAAGTGAATTCATTTCAATAAAACGAAATGCACGTCTATCTAATATTGAGATAAGTACTAATTTATATTAAAGTACAATCTGAGAATTAAATTCTTTTCTGACGTTGATATATTTGATAAGATAGAAAGTCAGCTTTTGTTACTAATAACATAATATCTAATCAAATGTTAATAGGGATACCTACATAGATACTACTTGCATCATAATTAATATTCAAAATTTAAGAAATTTTTATGTGATTTTATAGACAACTGGTCAAATGGTTTCGTCCCATCAAGAAAACAAATCTGGAAATACCCCTATAATTTTATTCTGTTTTCATTACTTTTGGTTTAGAGACTTTTAAGTAAGTAATACTCATTTTGGGGAATTTCCCAGTATTAAAGTTCAAGAGATGTGATCGAAATAAGGCGTAAACAAGTTTATTTAGGCTCCTTTTATATTTAATTTGATTTTGCCCGCGGCTACGCCAGCTCTACTCATTCTAACTACAAGATTGGACTATTGGTGTTATCAATTCGTTTTCTAGGAATTGTAATGTCGCCAAGCTAAGCTAAACGCAAACATCTAGGCAAAATGCAGCCGGCTAACACAGTTACCGTCTTAGCCGGCTTACCAGGGTTCAGGGGATTACCAGCTAAGCCGGAATTAGATTCACAGCATTGTGAAATACCTCGAGCGACCTGCGTGTTGGATTGAATTTGAATTTTGGTCAGACATCTTGGTATTTCGGAAATTTATAGAATAAAATGTAGTAATAGAATATATTATTTTCGTCAAACTGAAAGCATAAGTTTCACATTTTCCAATTTCTTTTTTATGTTAGTAAAAAAACAGTTATGACTATTCATAATACCTGCACAATAATAGGCGTTCGTTTGTATATCTTTAAATAATCCACTAAAAAAGAGAAGGACCTCATTGAATTTTTGGTTGGATATACTGAATCATAATGTTACGTGTACCGATAATCTGCTGCATTTTCATTTTATTATTTCGTGTCGTTCTATTTCCATTCCATCTCTCGGATCGCATAGTATGGCTAGAACTTCTGGATTTTCTACGGATTTCTTACTCTGATTTGATCATCAAGAGATAATTGTGCTGTCTCTATGATGTGCTGTACTATTCTAAGTCTTTTTGTTGCGCTATTTCTGAAAAGAGAACTTTTAGAAAACCAAAATCATAGAAAAATAGTTCATTTAAAATATCAATACGAGTGTCTATGAGTAAGAACGATTAGAGTCGAGTGTCGGTATTTCAATAGGAAGTCATTGAAAGTTTGTTAGGAAGTAATCGCCGGCTTACAAGGGATTTGGCAATAAATCCAAAGTTGAGGTATCTGCTGCGAAATTAATTCCAATTCAGCCCGTAATCCTCGCAGAACTAGCGTAAGCCGCTGAGACGTTGCGAGCCAACATAGCGGGACATGTTTGAATTAGTTAGCACATTAAATAGATTAAGTGTAGATTTTTTCATTAATAGAAGCCATTTCTATCTCAGACTAAGAAAAATGCACTAAAGTTTTTTGTAACTATTGTAACACTACATACAGGTTGCATATGCTTATTTTATTATGCATTGTATAGTCTATGGTACATCACTTGCCTATTCCTAGCAATGGTTCCGAGGGAGATGAGGGAGGGAGGGAAAAGTGACTGTCGTCTTTGGGACGGTCGCCATCTTGGATGGAATAAGAATAGGTAGCTGGATTGTGAATTCAGATGCGTAATTTAAATTAATTATTTTAAAACCGCGACTGACGATATAATTAAGTGAATATTTGGACAATTAGAATATTATTGAGATGATGAGTATTAAACTGAATATTTGGACAGTTAGAATATTATTGAGATGATGAGTATTAAACTGAATATTTGGACAGTTAGAATATTATTGAGATGATGAGTATTAAACTGAATATTTGGACAATTAGAATATTATTGAGATGATGAGTATTAAACTGAATATTTGGACAATTAGAATATTATTGAGAAGATGTTAACACTGGAAAGGATAGTATTTTCTTAATTGAAAGTTTTGTTGAAATATACTGCGTAGTTGTCAGAAATAAACGGATTATTCTTTGTAATTTTGAACTTGATTTTCATTAATTAACCCTTTTCTGAGATAATGTTTCACTATACATACTACAGATATATAGCACTTGACTGTGATCACATCTAAGGGAAAGTGATGATACAGTCTATAGATGGAACGCGCTTGAGGAGATACCTGTTCACTTTTGATTTAAAGGCGCCCAGCTTGTAAGGGTCGAAAAAGACCGTGCCTAGGAGGGTATTCCAGGCCTTTGCGTGCATATCAGGAACGAGGAACCGCTTCGTATGCGTCTTTTGTACTTTGACTGTGTATGGGACATCAAAAAAAGGAGGAGGTTCTCAATTCGTCGAAATATTTTTTTTATAGCAAAGAAAAGAAACAACAAAAATCTTAAGTCAAAGGGGAGAGTCTACTGAATTTTGAGTGGCAGCGATGATAAATCAGTATGAGAACACTACTTGCGGTTTTAGTCTCAACCCGCAGGGAGCTGACGCTGCGGTTTTTTTCACGACGTCATTGCCATTAGGTGTAACAGGAAATTAACATTGACAACTTTACAAAGTCCATTTTAATGGCCAATTTTTTCCGTCTCTCTGGTTCACTTTTGTAATGTCACAAGATTTTAGGGTTCTCATCAAAATGGTGAAATGGTGAAATTGGTAAGACTGGACTTCATCCGTCTGTCTATCTGTCACAGCCGAAGTAGTAGTAACTTTTAAAGCCATCGGCTTGAAATTTGAAACGCTGTGTAGGTAGGTATAATATAATTATATATAGCCTTTGAAACCATAACATAGTTATGATCAGTCTTGATTTGCAGACTGTTCAGTACTGAGTAGTTGTGATATGAAAAAATAACAAATACACACCCACACAAGGTTGTACTTTAAAGTTTAAGCGACTTGTTTCTAGTAAAGTACTTATTTATTTATTTATTTAAATATGTATTACAATACATTTTAATTTTCTTATAGTTAATACTTGACGGTGTAACAAAAACCCAAATGGATTTGTCTGTACACCGACATTCGTCGTTTAGCACTCGGTAGTTTCATAGATACAACAAAAATAACACTATAGTAAGTAAATTAACAAACGTAAGTTTATATTTACTAAACAGTAACTTAAAGATCGTTTACCTGTAAGCATAATATAGTAATGTTTTTAGTTCTGTAAAGAAGTTTCAAGTCAGTTAAAAGGGGTGCGGATAGAGGGCTATCCAGTTTAGTGCTAATGAAAGTTAGCGGCTAACGTGCTAAGTGTCTGTTTGGTACGCTACCAGGGAACTTCGACGAGGAAACTTTTCAGACGGAGCAATGAATCTTGAACGCCTTGTTCTTTTACCTATTTATTTCCCTACTTTAGTTGGAAGCAGACTTTGATCACGACTTAGCCTCATACTTGGGGTCCAGCAGCAGTAGCCATATATTATAACTTATCTATTCTATTTGTACGATTTTTTTAGATACGCTTGAGTAACGAATTGTATAAAATCTAAGAAATATGACAGTGGACATCGATAAGTCACGTAATCAATTTCTCGAGCAGATAATTATGTCATTGGATATCTGAGGTTCCATTTTAGAGCCCCATCCAGGAATGCACGTTCTTTAATATTCCTGGTCTATTTTTCGTAACTACATTTTGCTTCCTAAGCCTGAGATTATTTTTTTAAATGGTTAATTGATTTGATGCACTAAAGATGGTTTATGACAGAAGATATTATCTATCTTTCATAAAAAAAAAAAAAAAAAAACAAAAATGAAATAAAGAATTGATTATTTTCAAGTGGTTGGGAAGGAGCAGGGCCTGATTTCGTAAATTGAATGCACTAATTATAATTATAATTATCATTATAAGTAAGCCCCTTTCTAAGAAGAGCACTAGCCCCCAGTAGTGAGTCGTAGTGGTAGATGATAATGATGATTCCTATTTTTCCAGAACTTCCTTTAATTATAGGTTTCGTGCTTGGAGTTAAAGTAAATAAATAAACAACTAAAAAAATAATAATCATCGTTTTTCCAAGCATATTTAGCAAATAGTTTAAAAAAAGAATGCCTTTACAAAGATTTCCTAACTAAAAATTTCTCTGCAAATATTATGCCCTGGCTCCCGATACAAACCGGATGACTTCAAAAGCTCTCCCGGACAACTCCCGGCCGCAGGCTTTGTCCGCGCAACTTGGACGTCCACTTCGATTCCTACTTTTAAATTGTTCAAAACTTGACAGCCACAGAGATTTATAAACTTTAGAGCGGGAGTAGCGTCTTGACGACTTCCTTGGAGTTTTTGAATAATTATACTAATAATAAATAATATCTGGTTGACCGAGCTTCGCTCGGTAGTTTAACTACTGGATAATAGATGGCAGCAGAAGTGCTTCGCTCGGTAGTTTAACTACTGGCTAATAGACGGCAGCAGAAGTCATATTTTTATTTTTTATTTTTGGTAAATTCGACATTTTCTAAAAATGAATCCAAGCTAGATCGATTTATCGCCCCCAAAACCCCCTGTATACTAAATTTCATGAAAATCGTTGAAGCCGTTGCCGAGATCCAGATTATATAGAAATATATATATATATATATACAAGAATTGCTCGTTTAAAGGTATAGGATATATCAGGACATTACACACATCGGAATCTAGCCCCAAAGTAAGCGATAGCTTGTGTTATGGGTACTAGATTACTGATATAAATATACATAATATTTTATACCCATAAATGTAATATATTCATGCTCATCACACTAATGTTTACCAGCTGTGCTATTCTACAAAATGTCCATCTCTGAAACAGCTGCAAGACAGCTGCCAACTCGAAGATGGCATGCAAAATTGTACTCTATTACAACTGACAAATTCATAAATCATAGATGCATAGATGTACGCTCGTCGCTGTTTTGCAGAATAGCACGGCAGTTGTGGGGATTGAACCTACGACCTCGAAGCAGACAGCAGGTTTCCTACCACTAGGTATACGCCGTTATGACGTTTTGGTGCAAGTCAGCATCCAAGAATATTTTGACAAACCTTTCCCTTTGCGGAACAAGAAAATCTGGGTTTTCTTGTTCCGCAATATTCTGAGTATAATATTACCTCACGAGAAGGGTATAGTTGTCACTTGACTAGCATTTTAGAGCCTTACGTCATAAATGGAAACATAAAGCCATGCAGTCAACGGATAGTGCAGTACCAGATTTTAACTGTGGGAAAGCCAACCGTCTCTTTTGCTGTTATAATTTTCATCGAATTATCCTATCTGTAATTGGAACAACGTTCGAATATCTTAGGGCGCCGCTCTTGAGGAAAACTCTCTCTGAATGCTCTAAATTTTCATTTTCCGTTATTAGCTTTTCTAAAGTTGTGAACTCGGTTCAGCGCAGCAGCGAGCAAGATATTCTAGTAAACAACTGCTTGTACTAGGATCGCTAGGAAATTGTGGTTAATGGAGTGAGTACTAAGATTATTTTATGTTTTCTTTACCTATGACTGTGCAGGTAATTTTTATGCCAAACCAACTCTGATTAGAAAACTCAGGATATGCACATCCGAGCGATGTACATATAAATAAACCTTTTTCGTACAAACAAACAGTAGCCTCATCTGTCAAAATTCTATAGGTAGCTGCTGAGCGAATTACAGCGTGGCCTTACTGTAGCTGGCAAAATAAGCATTTTAGCACCGATGAACTGGCGACATTTTTTCGTGTCGTACGCCCTGTCCATGGCTATATGTCTATTCTTACCTTAGACCAGGGAATAATAACTTAATATTGATTCTTACCAAACTCTACTCTCAATCAATTTTCAGTCGATCGTATTTTAAATTGTCACTAACCCATTAAAACTTAACTGAGTTTTAGCGTGACCACCGAACTTAGTAATAAGAGAAAGTACTTGTAAATATGTATTCTATAGACAGCTTGCAAAATTTGACGACAAATAATACACATTGAAAGTAAAAACGCATTTGTACGGTGTATTAGTTGGAAATGTTCGAATCGTGGTTTCTAGTAAAGGGGCACAAAAATTAAAAACTTGATTAGACCTGTATTCTTGACAATAGGCGCAAAAGAAACATTACACAAAATCAAAGCGTATAAATAGGCGTATCCAAACAATAACTCATTCCAACTTTATTACGGTTCCCATTAACCTAAGTTTTCCGCTAAGATTTCCACCGTTAATTACTCCAAGCGATTTTATCACCTAAACTTATCACTGAAGAGTTGAATTTCTTGTGGAGCAATTACTCGAATTGTGTTATTTCCCGTCGCACTGTACCACAATAATAAACGCATAAATTTGAAACTTCGGCTTTAGCGCGGTTAATGAGTTTGTTAGCATTAATTAAGACGTCCCTTTGATGCTCATTACTCATATAAGGCTTTGCTATACTCAGTGCAAATCGTGTCTTAAATTTGACAGATCTAAAATTCACAGCCTAAACTTACTTACGAGATCCAAGCCACCTCATACAAAGTTTGGAATAAATTGTTCTAAAAACAAGTAATTAGACACGTATTGTTTTCGATTGCTATTACATTGTTGATAATAATTTAGCTGTCAGCGTCTGTTGTATTTTTAGCCTAGACCAAACTTCTTTCATTCGTATTCGGGTGGCACAAATAAGTACGAGTACCTAACGTTCCAAAGTACTTAATTCGGATAGTACATAATTTACGAAATATTTTTATTCAATTCAGAGTTTATTGACAACTACACTAACACAGCTGCGCTATTCTACAAAATGTCCATCTCTGAAATAGCTGCCAGACAGCTTCCAACCCGAAAATGACATACAAAATTGTACCTATTACAACTGACAAATTCATAGATGCATAGATGTACGCTCGTCGCTGTTTTGCAGAATAGAACGGCAGTAATATACAAGTGAAGAGCATCAGGGCTAAAAAGAATTGGATAAAGCATACAAAGGAATGCTATGTGTCAAAAAAAAAATATCATATACCAGACATAGTACAGTATCGTTGATGGAGCAAGCAATTATCACCTAAATGTATTTCGGGTTGTGACCCAATTTCCCGTAATCAGCTTTGAGGGCGGAATGAATATTCTCCTAGTACTTTACGTAATTGTATATTACTCAGTGAGAAAATACATTATATTGCGTAATATATCTACTAGCAGTGGTAGCCCAGAATTTAAAGGGTCTAGCTAGCAGGTTCGGAGTTCATATCTATGGCCACACCTTTTTTCGTAAGCGGTGAAGAAAATTCGCGAGTAAACCTGAACTTTATAAAGTTTTTTAAGACACTTCCAAAATTTTCTCTAAGGTGTTTGAAGCCTGCAAGGCTGTATTTAGTCATCGTCTTCTCGCCCTCAATTGGGCACGCTTCGCTTCTCAGAGGGATTTAGCCTTAGCTAAGAGTAAGTGCAGGTCTTAGAATATTTTCTTTCTTCACGTCTTCTAAGCAAGAATCTGGTAATTAACTTATTTATATCAAACATATTTTTATCAACTAGCATTGCGATATAATGTATTAATAGGTTATACAGTTTCTTGCATATTTTGTCGGTGTACGGGGATACATAAACAAACGAATTGTTATATGCATCTAATATTACAAGATCATCATCAGCCTATTTCAGTCTACTGCTGCCCTAAATGGAGAGACATTCGAATTCCGTGCGCTGATGTTCTTAGTGTGTTGAAGCCACTTCCTACCCACTGCCATAATGATTTCTTTTCGCTATCGTATAGGTGGTCGGCCGATGCTTTTAAGTGCCGCGATTGCCATTCCAGTAATGCCCGGCTCCAATTTCCCTACGATCCACGTCGCCTACCTCGTTCCACTTTAAGAGCTTTTACTTGCTAATCCTACATGCCTAAATTAATGAACCGATTTGGCTGTAATTTCATATGAAGATAGGTTAAAAACCTAGGTTTATGGACATTGGCTACTTTTATGCCGTAAAAATACATAGTTCCCATGGGATTAGTAAAATACCGAATTCCACTTGGCACGGCTTCGAATTTAAATGACATTTTGAACGGAATTGACACCGCTCACACATTTCGTAACATGAATCAGTTTAATTGTTATTAATGTATCTCCAGTAGTCGTAAATAATAATGTTTGCGTCGACGATTCCCGAGTTTTCCGCTACGCTGCGCTAATAGCGCGTGTCGTCGTAAATTGTGGAAGGGCGGAATGGAGGGGGCGAAGGGAAATCGGTGATAGAAACATTGCAGTTATCTATGACGGGAAATGATGGCAAGTTGTTTACGAGAAATGTGTGTATCCAAATGCCATGATAGCTCATTGGTTCTGACTTCTATCTCGCGTTAGGAGGTTATAGGGGTTCTGACTCCGTAGCCATAAATAGATCAATAATGGATATGAAATGAAATTATATAAATATATATGAAAATGATTCCAATCCAAAGCTCTATAATAAATAAGATGTACTTCTCCATATGTGCATTGAAAACAAGGTAATTTTTTGTATGAAAAATTAAATTATTAAAGATTTGATTACAGAGAAACTAACGAACTTCGGGACAGGTCAAACTGAATAAAAAAATTGCTGTAAAATTCACTATTTGTAATGTAAGGTACGAGTAGATACATAGCGGATGTTTTTAACAGAAAATCTCTCTCTTGGGCAGGTTTTACTATTGTTATTTATGAGATGGCCTGAGCGTGTCTTTCGCTGCCTCACAATGATTTTCAACTACGACACACTTCCGGACTCCGGTTCGCCCTAATGACAGAGGGTGTCCGGCCAACTGTGTTCGTCATCGTAGTTAAAAATGTTGCCGGCTTTGTATTTGTATAAAAGTTTTTATTTTATTAACCTTTCTTCTTCTCTTGATTGCAGCTGCAGTAAATTGTATTGACATTCACTAATTGATGTTTGCTATTTCCTCCATTAATTTATCAAAGTTTAGAATATTTCTAAGCATGACACTTTCTAACCATGAAACTTTGGGCGCCAGCTAGCCATAGCTAAGAGGCACGTCATTTTGGAAGTTCCTTACACTGGAGTCAGGGCTCCAGAGTGAGGAACTTTCAAATATAACGTGCCTCTTTCAGATTGAATGTAATTATTATTTTCTTTTCCTGTAGCTTTGCAGTGAATTTAGATTTTTAAAAATTCCGCTTTAACCCAGGATTTTTCCGGGATAAAATCTATAATCTTGTTATAATCCAGAAATAAATTTAGAACCTTTGATTAAACCAGATTTGTTCAGTTTAAACACTAAAATAATATCTGTAACACTTTGAATACTAAGAAATATGTATTGCACAATATTTATTGAAGTCATTTATGAAGTAGTAGTAGAGGAACCTATAACCTAACCTTAGTTTTTTAGTTTTAGTAGTTTTATAGTTACGACAGTAACGGCATGTAACTTTTTATAAAACAGATGCATAAAATAGGTATCATGTTTGCGAATCTGCCATTGTTATTTATGAGATCGCCAGAGCATATCGTTCGCAGCTCCAGCGGGTCTCAACTCCGGCACACTTCCGGCGCGATGAGTGCGGCTAATGACGGGGGGTGTCCGGCCGACAGCGGCC
This sequence comes from Coenonympha glycerion, assembly GCA_963855885.1. Taxonomy (NCBI): domain Eukaryota; kingdom Metazoa; phylum Arthropoda; class Insecta; order Lepidoptera; family Nymphalidae; genus Coenonympha; species Coenonympha glycerion. Next base: position 15,884,540 of record OY979633.1, read on the forward strand.
GTCATCGCGGGGAGGAATGTTCCCGTAGTGGGGAACATTCCCTCCGCAACTGGAAGAATTGATTCTGTTTAAAGCCCTTTTATTGTCTGTTTTGACTGAGAATCCTTGTATGTTGACCATTGATGAAATTCAGTCAACTCTACCATTTTGCATTGTGAAATCAATAATTCCTAATGATGTCGGGACGAAACGTGCGTCGACGAAAGTGTTGGAAAATTGTTTGCGGTGTTTCATGTGGGCAGTGAACCATACAGAATCTTTTCAAGTAGCGGATTATAGTAAAACAAATTAATCTGTCCTACTGAAATTCAGTCAGTGAACAATGTTGTTACTGTTCTTTTGCAATCGTTCACTTTCTAAAGTACTGTACTATATTGACATTAAAAATATATTTTCATAAAATTATCATTTGTATATGTCCTTATATAACCTTTGTTTAATAGTAAAAAGTTTAATAATTAGTATGTAGCACCATTCTCAGTTTGCTCCATTTACATTGCAAATATAATAAAAGCACTGTTATTATTTTCATCTGAATACCCTACTTTCCAGCTTCCTTAGTTTGAGTTTACGCACTAGTTTAATTTAGTTAAAGTTTATGAGTAAAAATTAATAAAACAAATAAACATTATTTCCTATTAATAAAACAAATAAACATTATTATCATTATTATCTAGGATGATAATACGTAGGCACAAGACGTGAAAAATCTTCATATGAAGTTTTTTTTTAAGCTAATTAAGTACCTATCTATATCCAAAGATTTACCTATATCAGTTTAAAATCCGTTCATAATTATTTTATGTGATGATCTAGGCTGAATCCTAATATAAACTTTAACATATCTTATCATTAAGCATCAGCCATACTATGCACTACTAAACCGAAAGGCCAAGAATAAGTCTTTATCCTACATTTTCTAAAGTGATTATATTACAATATTCAAAAACAGTTTTTTTACTTTGTGCTTTTCACTTTGTGCTAAGAGTACAATGAAGCTAGTACTAACTGCTGTATAGACTCGAATCTCGATTCGGTATCGCTATTATCGGTATTACGATATCGAATACTTAGCATTACTTTATCTTGTACTAGCTCTGCAGTACTCTACATTGCGAGTACAATGGCACATTTTTCAGCGAGTGCGGCCCCGACCAAACAATAGCAATATCGAGAAAAGGTTAATTCAGCTGACTCATAAGTAACTCGCATTCGCGGGCCATTTTGTGAAAAGAAATCTTTTTTGTGGAGTCTCTCCTCAAGCGTAGTTGCAATGAGTTGATGTGGCAAGTTCTCGGGCGGTTTTCGGGAATGTCCTATAATTTTAAATATTAAAAATGGGTACTTGTTTATGGGTGTATGTTAAAGGTCTAGTGTTTGATTGCGGATGATTTGTTTTTTTTTTTGGGTTTAAATCGGTGTGGACTCTCTATATCTACCTTTGTTGACGAGATTGTTTTTCCTGATACCCACATCGTTTTGAAGTGAAAACTTATACAGGTGCTTTGGACATTTTTGAGATATAAGGAAAAACCATTAAGCTCACGACACCGTTACCGACACCTCTCACTATTACTGTAACTGCCATCTCACACTGTTACCGTAACTGCTATCTCACACTATTACTGTAACAGACATCTCACACTGTTACCGTAACTGCTATCTCACACTATTACTGTAACAGACATCTCACACTGTTACCGTAACTGCTATCTCACACTATTACTGTAACTGCCATCTCACACTGTTACCGTAACTGCTATCTCACACTATTACTGTAACAGACATCTCACACTGTTACCGTAACTGCTATCTCACACTATTACTGTAACAGACATCTCACACTGTTACCGTAACTGCTATCTCACACTATTACTGTAACTGCCATCTCACACTGTTACCGTAACTGCTATCTCACACTATTACTGTAACAGACATCTCACACTGTTACCGTAACTGCTATCTCACACTATTACTGTAACAGACATCTCACACTGTTACCGTAACTGCTATCTCACACTATTACTGTAACTGCCATCTCACACTGTTACCGTAACTGCTATCTCACACTATTACTGTAACAGACATCTCACACTGTTACCGTAACTGCTATCTCACACTATTACTGTAACAGACATCTCACACTGTTACCGTAACTGCTATCTCACACTATTACTGTAACAGACATCTCACACTGTTACCGTAACTGCTATCTCACACTATTACTGTAACAGACATCTCACACTGTTACCGTAACTGCTATCTCACACTATTACTGTAACTGCCATCTCACACTGTTACCGTAACTGCTATCTCACACTATTACTGTAACAGACATCTCACACTGTTACCGTAACTGCTATCTCACACTATTACTGTAACAGACATCTCACACTGTTACCGTAACTGCTATCTCACACTATTACTGTAACTGCCATCTCACACTGTTACCGTAACTGCTATCTCACACTATTACTGTAACAGACATCTCACACTGTTACCGTAACTGCTATCTCACACTATTACTGTAACTGCCATCTCACACTGTTACCGTAACTGCTATCTCACACTATTACTGTAACAGACATCTCACACTGTTACCGTAACTGCTATCTCACACTATTACTGTAACAGACATCTCACACTGTTACCGTAACTGCTATCTCACACTATTACTGTAACTGCCATCTCACACTGTTACCGTAACTGCTATCTCACACTATTACTGTAACAGACATCTCACACTGTTACCGTAACTGCTATCTCACACTATTACTGTAACAGACATCTCACACTGTTACCGTAACTGCTATCTCACACTATTACTGTAACAGACATCTCACACTGTTACCGTAACTGCTATCTCACACTATTACTGTAACAGAAATCTCACACTGTTACCGTAACTGCTATCTCACACTATTACTGTAACTGACACCTGACACTGTTATCGTAAGAAAATTATATCTTTCCTTTTAAACATTATGACGTGTACAAGAATAGTACAATGCACGTTAAATATATCCCAAAGATTTGAATCATAATAAAAATCCCAAAAAAGCGATCGAAACTCAGTGATAACCGGCTAGTCTAGTGGAAACCGGCTTCCCTACTAAGTAGAACCCTCTCCCTCACATGATTTGAGTTTAATATCCCTGCAGAGTGCTGCATTCTTTTACAGGGGAAATGGCGAGCGAAGGCAGGGGAGTCGACTCCATGCGTCGACCATGGACCCAATAGACTCTAAACCGGTGAGCTCACGGGCAAAAAAATTTCCTCTGGTACCTCTGGTACCCACGGGGGGTAACCACGGGTACGATCTTATCTAAATGATGGTTCTCATAATAATGACATGGGTCTGCTCTCTAAAAGGAAGGAGATCGGGTAGAGCCCGTTTCCCGCACAAGTGAAAACTTTCAAGAAAATTGTTGAGGTCGTATAAAATTTTGCTCACGATAATTTTATTCATCATAAATTTCGTATTATAATTTTTATAGACAGAGGAAAAACCGCAGAAGGCAACAGGAAGATTTAATAAAAAAATGTTGTAAATCTAAGTATTTAGTAGTATGATTTTGATAAAGCAACGGGTAACTGTTTCTTGTACTGAAATTGCTGAGTTCTAACAAGTTTAGTTTTTGAGACTCCTTGTTAACATTGTATAGCAACAATAATCGTTGACAACATTAAAACCTGCTATTTCTTTATTTGAAAAGAAAATTAATATTTATTTTCGTACATATACATACATTCCGCTTATAATATGGAGTCTATAGGCCTGTAAAGTTTCGATCGCCTTATTAGAAAAAAGGCGGACGGACGGATGTCGAGGTGAGCATAAGAGGATACACTACGCCCTTGGAGCAAGGTAGGTTCTCTGAAATGGGAGTCTAGATGGTAAGTATATGTGGTCGATGGTGTATGGCAGGTTTTAGTGACTGATGCGACGATGACAGGGTAGAAATCTTTCGAAAGCTTTTGTTTATAACGCGTAGGTATTCGGAGCATTTAAAGAGAGCAAAGTTTTGCGGAACTTTTGACGTACATGGCGGGAGTGATTGATTCTGTTTAAAATAGTTCTCGCTTGACGATGGTGGCCATTAACGTTAAGTTATCATCATCGTCAGTTCTAGGCATAATTCCACCACTGACGATTAACGAGAAATGAAGTTAATTAAAACAAAGACGTACCAGCAAGTAGCGTTTGAAGTTTTGAATGTTTTAAGGTATGAAAACAAAAATATATCTAACTCAATTATCCTTATTTAGTTATTGAGAAAAATATTTAAGCGGAGAAAGGAAGAGCATTAAATTACTTAGACCTTACTCGTGAGATTACCGTGAAGTGGAATCTGTACTCTACAGTTATAATTCCGATTTGCGTTTCGGTTAAAGCATGGTTATTGGTTTCGATAGTCGTCGTTACTTCGAATACTTTGGATCAAAATCTTAAGAAGATTTCGCTCGGTAGTTGCATCAAGGGCCACCACAGAGGCCCACATACTGATGATTTAATAAGTAGCTTGTGTTAATCGTAGAATTTTCAAAATGTTTTAAGAAGAGTTATTATCACATACATGTGTATTATATACCCATTCAAATATTTCCTGTTTAAGTAAATAAAGGTACTTTATCCCTTCAAAATTAGATAAAAGAGGTCGTACAAAATTTTTCATTAAACCTTAACTATTTATTCAAGCGTAATTTGAGAACATTGTCGGGTATTTTTCGCCAATCGTAAACGTATTAGCGTATAGGGCGCAATGCCTTAATGACCCGTGACATCATAAATTACTGGACACAGGGATACGAACGTAGTACGCTGTACAGATTTAAAAATAAGGGAGGATACAGATGGGGAACAGAAATGTGGAGTGTGTATTCTCTTGAATAATTTTAAAAATGGGTTCCTGAGTGTTCTTTAAAATCGCCAAGCAAAAAAGCAAAGTGTTGTACTAATATTGTCAAACTAAAATACTTCATAACTGAAAAACTAAACAACTTTACAAGTAGTTTTCAATACTTTCCATTTTTCTTAATGAAAAAGGCAATACTTTAAATTTGAAAGCTACTAGTAGCTTCTTAATTTAAAATCTTGGGTGCAGATGAACCTATAAGTTCTTGACTACCAAGTATGCTACCAGTGAAAGCATAGGTACCTATCCTTTCGTAATTTGAAATTCGTGGATTTTATTTATTAATCTATTTTACTCATTTCATTGGAATATCTCTAAAATGAAATAAAATACGGAAAAGAATTTCCGTAGTAAAATGATTGTATTATATTGTGACACATCCTACCTGTAGACAGACAAAAGGAACCTAAATATTATATGTACGGCGTAATTCTAATTGCAGACCCAAGAATGTCATACACCTTCAAATTAATGAATTCACATTTCAGAAATAAAAATACCTGCGCGTATTCGTAGATAACAACCGCAACAGAAAATTATAACGTGAAACTTTAGAAGAGCAACAGGAATAATAAGGCATTGTAGTCGCGAGTTGTACGGGAGCCAGGGATGATATACGGCCATTCGCGCCGACCGCCCCGCTCCGACTTATAAATAAGTTATGGGGGGAGATTTATAAAGGATTTTCTGACCTTTATATTAAAACTCTAAAGATTTATACTTTCCTCATTCCTGTAAAGAGATTTTCGTTTGCACAGTTATTCTGAACATCAACGAACAATTTTTATCAGTGAAAGGGTTACCTGGCACATTTGATGTGCTGCTTTTGAATGTTAGTAAAAGCGGTCTTAGGTTCGATTCTCTAATCTTACTTTCTAATATATAAATTTTTCGTTCAAATTTTTCCGAAATAGCTTGACTGATTGCTGTAAAATTTTCTGTGAATGTTTCGTAGGTCTAAGTGTAGGTCGTAAGCTATTTTTTATATCCCAAGTGGAAAAACAATGTTTGCCGGATCAGCTAGTCTAATTTATAAAATTCTGGTGCCAATATTTGTTACCAAACAACTCCGAAACGGCTCGACCGATTGTCATGAAATTTTCTGTGAATGTTCGGTAGGTCTGAGAGTAGTTTTGATCCCTAATGGCAAACAACGTTTGCTGGGTATGCTAGTAATCCTTATAATATTATTTAAACACGCCTACAATTAATCAACAATTTGGGTAATTATAAACCCAAGAACAAAAGAAACACAATAATTATCGAAACATTACAGAGGTTTACTCAGAGCATGAAGCCACGATAAGTGCTTATATTGGTAACTCAATATAAATATATAGTGGACAACATCACATACATTGCTCCGATCTCATAGTTAGTAGCTTATGCACTTGTGTTATGGAAATCAGAAACAACGAAGGTACCACAACATCCAGGCCCGAGACAATGTAGAAAAGTTATTTCTCTCCATTGCCCCGACTGGGGATCAAACCCGGAACCTCAGGGATGGCGGCGCCTTGAAAACCGGCACGCAAACCACTCAACCACGGAGGAGGTCAATGGAAAAGTACAGCGTTATTTCCCAAAATGAACGAAGCTAAGAGTAGACTAGCAGTAGCAAGCACTTCGAGCTACGTTTAATGCCTTAAAATTGCTACAATCTATGATGTTAAACGCTTGTAATGCGTCTGTAACCATCGACACAATCGTTATACCATAGAGCAACAAACACGGTGCCTATCAACACATTGCAGAGGTTTACAGTTTACTCAGCGCTTCAAGCGCTTGAACCTTACTGAATGGTAATACCTATACATGACTATACATTAAACTTGATGATATTGTCGGGATGAAGCGAAGTGGGTTAGCAAAACGTGACCATAAGAGCTTAAGAGGATTTACTGAAATTATTTGTGTCCTTCTCATTCTTAGGAGGACGTTGGTGGGTACGACATTTAGCGTTGCGGCAAAATAAGACAGAAAAACGAAATTTTCCCTATTCGATAAAAAACTAAGCCAGTTATCAAAAATCGGGAAAAATTTAGATTTTGGAGCAACTTTTGGAAGAACTTCATATAAAGAAATTTTATCCAATGACGTGTGCTCTAGTGATTTTAGATTAACGGTCCTGAAAGTAATTGATAAAGAGCTGATAAAGTATAAGCAAAGTACTAGGCTGATAGGTAGGTCTAGGTAATAAATTGACTATGGCTGTGTAAGGGCCACCACGGGCCACTTATTTATATTTCTTCTTTAGGCTCTAAATTTTATAATTTCTAAATTTACTCAGGTCTGTTCTGGAGGCTTCAGCCGTGGCTTACTACCACCCTTCCAACGAAGACGCACCGCCAAGCGATTTAGCATTCCGGCTGGGTAAAAACAGTAAGGGATGAGTTTACTTACCCCTTCCAAGTTAGTAGGTGAACATCTTCGGGTGCACCATCTTTTAACATCTTGAAATCGCAGTCATGTCCTAACTTGTTGAGTGTAATGTTGAGTTAATACTGCAGCCAACGATATAAATCTTTGACTGCAGCATTGTTGCTATAAGAGATGGTGGTACGGCCCCTGTCAGGTACCTAGATGTCTAGTGTTTTCCTTCGGCACTGAATGCATGAAATATGGTATTTTACAAACCTCGAGAGAATCATCGACTTTCCCACATAAAAATCTGATTTCAGCTAGTCAATTCAGTAGTTATGGCGTAAAGGCACAAATACACATACAAAGTTTGGCCTCGAAAATATTACTATGACATAAAAATGGGAAATGCTTTCCAAAAAACCAACTTCAAATGCCACTACAAAGAGTGAAATAATTTTTATTTAAATTTTAGGTACCTATACCAATTCGAAGTCGGGCGATTGTCTATGACTTCGTCATTTCTTCGCAACTCAAGTAAGTAAGAAGGACTATTAGGGATTGTATGAAACATTGCCCGACTTCGAATTGGTGTAGGTACCTAAAATTTAAATAAAAATTATTTCACTCTTTGTAGTGGCATTTGAAGTTGGTTTTTTGGAAAGCATTTCCCATTTTTATTTTATACTTTTTTGTGGAAAACAATAAAATGCACAAGGCGTTGTAAAAATATCCAAATTGCTTGAGGTGTGTTCATAAAATCTGAAGAGATACCTCAAATTCACCAAAATCCCATCATCAGACCCTGACTTGATGACTTAAGTCATCAAATCAGTATCTGCTAGCAAATGCACCAGTAAGTATAAAAAATACCCAACTCGCTTCAAGTATACTAGCAAAATTTGAAGGGTTTCTCTCGATTTCACCAAGATACCATCATCAGACCCTGACTTGATGACTTTAGTCATCAAATCAGTATCTGCTAGCATATGCACCAGTAACTATAAAAAATACCCAACTCGCTTTAAGTATACTAGCAAAATTTGAAGAGTTCCCTCGATTTCACCAAGATCCCATGATCAGATCCTGACCTGATGACCATAAGACAACTTGGAAAATATTACTCTTTCTAATTATACTCAAATAGTTTCATGTGTCCATATAAAATTTGAAGAGTTCCCTCGATTTCTCCAGGATCCCATCATCAGATCCTGACCTGATTAAAATGGGACCATCTGGAAACAAAACCCTCTTAAACAAAAAAAGAATTTTTCAAATCGGTCCACGCGTCTTCGAGTAATCGGGGAACATACATAGAAAAAAAAAAAAAAAAAGATTCCGACGAATTGAGAACCTCCTCCTTTTTTTGAAGTCGGTTAAAAATAGACTACATTAGACGAAACTGTAAGGCTCCTTTTTAACCGACTTCAAAAAAAGGAGGAGGTTCTCAATTCGTCGGAATCTTTTTTTTTTTTTTTTATCTATGTATGTTCACCGATTACTCGAAGACGCGTGGACCGATTTGAAAAATTCTTTTTTTGTTTAAGAGGGTTTTGTTTCCAGATGGTCCCATTTTAATCAGGTCAGAATCTGATGATGGGATCCTGGAGAAATGGAGGGAACTCTTCAAATTTTGTATGGACACATGAAACTATTTGAGTATTATTAGAAAGAGTAATATTTTCCAAGTTGTCCTATGGTCATCAGGTCAGGATCTGATCATGGGATCTTGGTGAAATCGAGGGAAATCTTCAAATTTTGCTAGTATACTTAAAGCGAGTTGGGTATTTTTTATAGTTACTGGTGCATATGCTACCAGATACTGATTTGATGACTAAAGTCATCAAGTCAGGGTCTGATGATGGGATCTTGGTGAAATCGAGGGAACTCTTCAAATTTTGCTAGTATACTTGAAGCGAGTTGGGTATTTTTTATAGTTACTGGTGCATTTGCTAGTAGATACTGATTTGATGACTAAAGTCATCAAGTCAGGGTCTGATGATGGGATCTTGGTGAATTTGAGGTATCTCTTCAGATTTTATGAACACACCTCAAGCAATTTGGGTATTTTACAACGCCTTGTGCATTTTATTGTTTTCCACTAAAAAGTATAAAATAAAAATGGGAAATGCTTTCCAAAAAACCAACTTCAAATGCCACTACAAAGAGTGAAATAATTTTTATTTAAATTTTAGGTACCTACACCAATTCGAAGTCGGGCGATTGTCTATGACTTCGTCATTTCTTCGCACATCAAGTAAGTAAGAAGGACTATTAGGGATTGTATGAAACATTGCCCGACTTCGAATTGGTGTAGGTACCTAAAATTTAAATAAAAATTATTTCACTCTTTGTAGTGGCATTTGAAGTTGGTTTTTTGGAAAGCATTTCCCATTTTTTATTGTTTTGCTCTGGATTTGCATTTTATCGCAAAATATATGCAAACATGCTACAACCTGTCTGACCCAGATTTTTTATAGTACAGAGAAGTGATATTGCTATGAGTGAGCTTGATGGTGTTTTTTTTTATTTTATTTTAAGGGTGAATTCGCATTGCTGTGTTTGTTGGTATCTGAGTTCCCAGTTTGCGTTTTATTTCGATCTGTGTACTAGTATACTTTTCTTCTTTAAAATTTAATTAAATCGTCCTCAATACATAATTAAATCTGAGTCGTTATAATAAAAATAAATAAAAAAATAGTTAATTTTGTTCGTTCTTATGATCAAAACATGCTGAACCATCAAGTTTTTACTTAAAGTATCACAAACCTCTAAGACAGTCTTTGTATCAAAGGGTTTTGTACTCCCTATAATGTAACTACTAGTACGTAGGTACTAGAAGATACATTATGGGATAATAATGTTCAAAAATTCAAAATTCAAAATATCTTTATTTCACATAGGCCTAATATACAGGCGCTTGTAAAAGGTCCTTATGATATTTGTCACATTTGTATGGCGATAACTCCAAGTCGACCTAAAACTAAGTTTACGAGGGTTCCAACTATGTTTTTTTAGGGTTCTATGCCATTTTGATAAAAATGGAACACTTATGGTGAGACTTTCTCCGTCCGTCCCTCCGTCCGTTCCTCATACATAATTATTTCAGTTATCAACCTATAATAGATACTACCTTAAAGGCTGTTTGTCAAATAAGTTCGAGTGAGAAGTCTTTTTCATTCATAAATGTGTTCCCTCCTTTAGCAAAAACAGTTTTTATTCCGATATTCCATGATATTCCACCGCTCCAGCCCGCGAGTGATATGCGCTGACGGCGCCGTGTTATTTTACGCTGATGGAATGGGCTCTTTACTTGTATTCGGGGATACAATATTTATTATTTACTGTCTCCTGGGACTCAATTTATTTTTCCTCACTATGCGATTCATGAAAATGAAAAAATATTTATTTTAAAGCTTGCTTAATTGAACCTTTTCATTCTTTCGAGTCATGTCATATTTTTTTTTCAATCCAATTAAAGAAACATTGTGCACTCCCTGAGTCCTAGACGTATGTTGAGGTTAGCCATCACATATTATGTTAAATGTGGCTGTATTTTTGCTGATCTATATTATGACGTAAACATAACAAATATAACTCAACTTATCCTTTTATTTGTAGCGTCTCTTCGGAATTATTGGACCGAATTTGGTAGTAATTTCAAGGGCAGTAGTTTGGTTTATTATCCCAGAATTCTAGAGGATTATTCGAGTTAAGAAACCCACGCAATTTAATTGTAGAAAAAGCTTAACTTTTATTATGGTTAAATAGATGATCCCTTGCTTACAGATGTGCTACGCAATTTCTGCAAAATTTCAGCTTTCTACATCCAAGGAGGGGCAATGAAAAGTCAGTGCGTGAATAGACAAAAAAAGGCTTTTCTTTGTATTCATAAAGATGATAAATACTCTCCTATGTCAACAAATTGACAAACAGACAGACATCACCAATACCGATGCACGGATATCGCCGCGTGTCCTCAGGGGCAGGGGTCGATACAATAAATTGGCAAGCGATATGACTCCTCGCTATTGCGCTCTGTGATTCGCATCCGTGATGTCTGTAAAGCAATAATGCAAATATGGATGTTCGCTCTTGTGTCTACGCGAACGACTTTTGAAGCGTTACAAAGTATCACGAAAATATGTTGTTTGCTCTTGGATTGTAAGTATTGCTTGGATATGTGTTTCCATGATGTTTAAAATTAAAGTAAAGTTTTAAGATTTGGAAAATTTATCATCATTACGTACTAATCACATATCTTAAAGACATAAGTGCATGTAAGTTTTGCCTACATAAAATAAAGATCGAATTTTGATGTTTTTAGTATTCGGCTACATACCCTTTAGGCAAGGATTATTTTACTCACTATGCACGAAAAATGTGGATTCACCAGCTTTACACACTATTGAAAACGTTATGGAGAATCAAAAAAAATTGTAGTAGGTACTGGTAATAAAACTTATTTCGTAGAGCTGAAGCCTTTTCAATGGAAATTCCTATTTTGTCTAAAAGCAATGTTTCTAAGGTAAATTTAAACTTAGTTTAGGGTAAGTAATGTATGCTTCCCTTGAAGTAAAGTCAGACTGCTACTAGGAGCACAGGAGTTGTGGCAGGCGGAGTATTTCAGACATGTAAATCATGGGAACCCGACAACTGGCTCGGAAACACCGTCGTGCGGGCATAAAGACACCGACTGACTCAAGGTGTAACTACCTATCACATAATATACACGTAAACTAGGTTTTACCCTCGGGTTCGTCAGCGTTATAATTTATTTTTGAACGAAAATTAATATTTTTGAAAGCTGGCGATCCAATTTGATAAGTGGATAAGTAAAAAAGAAAGTTTAACTAAAGGAGCATGCCATTGTTGTGACCGCGAAATTCAAATTTTTTGTGGTTTTTCGTGACTTGCTAATAAGACATAATATAATTGCGGGAATTCCAGTATCGTTCTCACGTGTTTATATAAAAATCTCTGCTCGAAAGTGTCGAGTTAAATAAATTAGTCTGAGCTTTGTAAGTTACCCACTTAAAACTCGATACTCGAACTAATTTCCTAGGATAGACATTTTTATGCAAAGATTTTGATATAAACATGTAACATATAACCACGAACATTTAGAATTTCGCGGGCAGAGTCGTTGATTTCACCTTAAGCTAAATCCACTACCGATGGCTAACAAGATTTATTTTCTTCTGTATGTTTAAATGGTCCTTACTCTATGAAGTCAATGGAAAAAGTCGTATGTATTTCACAACCTGAATAAACACAACCATTTCTTTGAAATGCTTAAAGAAGCTTAATCTAAAAACGCATCATAATAGCTATGTAACTTTGTAAACCTGCATAAAATACGTTCTTTCTTTTAGTGATTGTTTCCGCAAACTTTACTTATTAGGCACCGTTCCGTTATTTGCGGGCTAACGTTAATTGCAAGAAGTTGGAAGGTTTCTTGCGACTCCCGGTAATAAATCAATCGCATCTAACAGCTCGACTTTTATCCGCAAGATCCCAAACCGCCCGGGTAAGTAGAACTGTAGCTTTTTCCTTAGCTCTTTTTGTTACGTCTGGTTCTTTGTGCTACGGGGGTTTGAAACTTCGGAGCGGTTTTAAGCAAACATTACTCCACTATCCACTTAACATCCTTTTAGATCCGACGTCACGGTCCGAAGTGCTACATTTCTGTTTTTTTTTTTTAAGAAATTACGTCTTATTCAGTTACAGACTATTTTACAATGCCATCTTTTTTACGGGCCTATAGGTATTCTGGTTATGAAAAGGGTAAGACATGTTAAAATCTCAACCGCGTACTACTATTAACAATAACTTAAATTTTTTTAAATATTCGAAAAGAGACAATTTCATGATAATATGGTCAATATTATTAATACCAGGCCAAGGCAAAACACACCATTTCACGAAATGACCGACTGTACCATAATATTCTATTCTAAGATCTGGCCACGAGATCACTAGGATATCGTAGTCAAGTAGAAAATATTCTACGGAACCTGGCATGGTACGCGCCTAATGTTGGAATAAATAAAGTCCAGAGGGCTTTTCACTTAGCGTTTTCACACACGTTGTTGGATGTGAAACGAGAAAAAGAAAAAAAAATAACACTGAAAATTAACTTTACGAATATTAGCTTAGAGTGTAAAATTGAATGTAATTGATGATAGGAAATACAATGCTCCACTTTGACGCGCTATAGTAAATTCAACCTGACAATGTCGATCATGTTGCGTTGCGTCAATAAGCGTAAAGTGATTTTTTCAGTGTTCGCAAAAAATGTTTTTATTTCAATATTGCCTGCACATATACGTAAATGTCATCACCTTTTTAAACGACTGCCCAAAAAAAGGAGTGTAATGATTTTAGGGTTCTTGTATGTGATGTTTCTTTAATCCTTCATAACTTCTGAACGGCTGAACAGATTTGGACATATGGGGTATCGTTAGAATTCTTGGATCTTCCCGAGTAACATACGCTATAATATTTTTTGGAAAAATTAATATGGCGGATGTGAGGCGCCATTTTCAAAAGTGGAAAACAAAATTTTTTCTTCAACTACATAATATGGGTATCTAAATGAAGGTATTGGAGAGTAGTAATAGAAAATACCACGAAAATACCTTGACCTAACTTCTGACCATCACTCAAAAATATAAAATAAAAATAAGTAATTAAAAAATTTAAAAACACGACCGCCCTGTTTTAAAACGAACTAAAAAGTAAAAAACAAGTTAATTTAGTTGAACAGATAAATTCATATTATGGCAGTCGGGGGGTTGTTCTGAGGAACAACTTCTATTCTAAGAGGGCGGTCGTGTTTTTAAATTTTTTAATTACTTATTTTATTAAACATTTCACATCACGAAATCTAGCCGACGTGTTACAAGAATAGCCTAGCCTAGCGGGAGAGCCGGTCGTCGGATGCCGCGCGTGCCACTGTCTGGTCCCAACCCTTGGATAACCGGGTATGTACCCGGGTATTACTGGGTATGTAAGGTAGGTACCATTCAACGGTTTTGGTAAACGACCGATGTGATAAATTTTCTTTTGGTGGCTACGCAAAAGGTAAGGTATTGTTAGAAAGTAGGTCAATGTATTTGGACAGTCCTAACATTTTTCTTTTTCGACCATGTTACCGATATTTGAAGCTTTAACTCCTTATATTTCCATAAAACTATTATGGAAATACGGATTTTCAAAACAATTGGAAGAGTATAAGGCGTAGGACAAAAAAATTTAAGTACTTCAAGGCCGAGCTCTAGGTAGAAAAACTTTGCTAATTACTTAGGTTTTTAGGATGGGCATTAACAGCCGTGCTATTCTGCAAAACAGCGACGAGCGTACATCTATCCATCTATGAATTTGTCAGTTGTAATAGAGTACAATTTTGCATGCCATATTCGGGTTGGCAGCTGTCTGGCAGCTATTTCATCTTGTAGAATAGCACAACAGGTCATACAGAGAGGTTTTACGTTATCTTTTAAGTATGGAGGTGAAATATTGCCAACTTCCGAGCCACTTCAACTACTAGTACTGGAAATTTCTGGCTAAACCGATTTCATCAAACCCAGGATCCACAGTCGATCACGCTACTAAACTAAACATAGATCAAAACATAAGGAAATCGTGATGTTCTGTAGAATGTTTAAATTAGTTCTGAAAAATGCAAAAGCGTTCATGTCAATTAATTAAACAAGGGAAGGGCTTGTACTAAATAATATAAAAGTCGTTAGGACGAGTGCACCCGAAGTGTCATTATCTACACGCCTTAGGGCGCGGGCACAGTGCGAGCGGTAATTACCGTCTTTGCGTCCCATCATGATATACATAATTTGCATATTTATAAATTTTAATTTATTAATGCAACTTAATTCTTACGGATTGTTACGGATTGTTACATTATAATTTTATTAATCACTTCTTTCATTTCTATCATGTTTTCTGTCCTTTCAATACAGATTTAATATAAATGTGATATGATGACATATTCAATAACACTAATAATGCGAAAGTGTTGGTTTAACTTTTCACGTAATAATGGATCTACACATTGAGATAATAATATTAAAAATCTTGTACATTATAGTTCAATGGATCAATAGTACCTACTATTGTTTAAGACTTGGAAGAAGAGCATCTGAATCTAATAACACTTAAAAAAACTTGTAAACAACCATCGGATATTAAAATAATAAATTAATTATGCAGATGAGTATACAACTGAAAGACAGCGATGAAAATTAAATAGTAGAATATCTATGGTTCTTTCAGCATGTTTGAGCATAAACACGACCAAAGTTAATAGTTAATACGCTAAGCTCTACGGTCCGCTGTCACTAGGGCAGTAAGATCCATGGCGGATGGGTATTTCTTTTATATTTTTGGGAGAAGCAATTAGAACGGAGGCCCTCAAAGGGGAGGGGAGGGAAATGGATGACGAGAATAAAAATGAGAAATCACGATTAAGACGGTATAATTAAGATGCGTTGAGGGGTCAAAGTATGTCGTTGTTCATGACTTGCATCTTTAAATCTTTTAGCAGTATGATATATTGGCGGGATGTTCACTGCTGGAGATAGATTTCCTAAAGGGAGACGCGATCCCTATGGATCCATTGTATCCAGATCTCGCGAATTTCTTAATACAAACCAACAATCCACCTGTTGGGGGACAGCTAACAATCATGCATCTGAGAAGCCAATAGCCACATCTTTTCATTTTCGCCTTCTCTAGTCTCTTCGTCGGCTCGGCTACGCCTGAAAATCAGCGTTGCTGGTGTATTACAGTATAGTACACCAGAAGCATCATGCTGAACCGGGGCCGCATTACTGTATAGTTTGTATTTATCCTTCGATTGTTTCTGTTGCGTGTTCCGTTGACTTCTGTGTTGATTGTTATGTACTTATGATTATATTTTGTTTTTGATTATTTCTTGTATGTGTGTTTGTGTGTCTCTTCCACCTAAACAAACTTTTTTTTTCTTTCTTTCTTCTTTCTTTCTTCCAAGTTTTGACATTGTTAGTGTTTATGCGCTATAATATTATGGTCTTCGAATTCTTCTATATTATCGTCTCTCCATCGGCATCAATTTGTTATTTCTGATGTCAATGTATTGTGTATGTCTATAGGCTGTGGTGTTTTCTTCTCATAATAATCTATCTAGATTTTTTTTTAAATGTCACTAGCTTAGTCTAATTACTAGGTATATAAGCCTAGTCCACGTGGAATGGTGCCAAGAATGGCGTTATTTCTGCGTTGAACAGCAATTGATAAACTATCTGAGAGAGGTACTCAAAACATTTTGCAATTTCACAACGCTGCTACTTTAGTTGGTGTAAAGCTAAACTGTTTTCACAAATTCAAAACAAAGGAGCCAATTCCAACCTTAAAGAGACAGGAATAACGTAAGTATGTAAATTTTAAGTGCAAAGTTTAACGCGTCCGTAATAATATGCTAATCGGTTTACGAGTACTTAAGAACACTTAGAATCGTGGAAACGTGCTCGAATCATCGGATTTGTGCAGAGTAGCGCGAAACTTCAAGGAACGAAACTTTGGACTCACAATACTTGCGTTGTGTGAACAAACATTATGGGTTTTTAAACGACTTCGAAAAACTTAAAAGGAAGAATGAAGTTTGTTTTTTTATCAGCTAAAGTCGCTGAATGGAATCTTTATTTTTACATTTTTTTTAAAATTTTGTGTTGTTATATCAATTTTCTGAATAATACACAAAAATCTTAAAAAAAAAATCGAACTTATTCATTAACTTCATACCTAAAAAGATCTTCATGGATATTGGATAGGCGTAGGTGAACAAGGGATTTACCGAAATTCCCTTTAGGATTGTACCAGAGAAGCAAAAAAAAAGGCGGGGCACTCCAGGAGTGCCGACACAAGTGAAAACTACAATATACTAGATACTTATATAGGTAGGTGTCGTTTACGGCAATAGTGTAAGAGTGTCGCGAGTTCATTGGTTTTTGCCATGTCAAAATATGTTCAATGCGCCAAAACAAGTTTAGATTTAAATGCAAAAAAATCAAAGGTTCTGGATTCATAGATTTTCGTTCGTTTGTATAAGTGAGTATTTAGCTTTTATTTTGAATTAGACGAAATATTATGATAGAGATATGGCTTCAAGCGATTGCCTTCTAAGCCTGCGAGCTTAGTTATCATGTAATATCACACGTGATTGAGCCAGCGTCTTATACCGGCGTACCCACTCGACTGTCAAATTGCTTGTATGCGCAGGAGATGATAAGATTACCGGGATTGACACCTGTGTGAACGGCTACCTAATGTGACAAATTGGATTGGGTTTGATGATAGGACTCTTCTTGCGGAGTTCGTCCAGATAGGTTCCACCACGGTGTTATGTATTATACCATAAAGCAGAAACATAAAACTGTGTTTCGGTTAAATATGGGCACTGTAAGCGGGCAACAATACCTAGAACTATAGACCTATACATTATAATATTTAAACTGTGCCTATATCCTGGACGCGATGGACCTCGAGAAAAAGTGTCGCCAGTTTACCGGTGACAAAGATGTTTGTTTTGGCACCGACAGTGTCAGTAGTAAGCCGACAGCACTTTAGTCTATGAACCGTGGTCCTCGTTGTGTGTGATCACTAAAGTCAATAGCACGCACGTGTCCATAGAGAAGGTTTCCGCCATATTTTGCCATATTGTAGCGTGGTGGGATATTTTGACAGAAGGCTCTACTGTTTTCTTCTATGAAGAAATTTTGCCTACCTACCTACATCTTTATACGAGTTACGTTCGGCGTCATTTGTACATTCGCGAATTGAACCGACACGTTCCGCAGGTTTGCATTTCCAGTCTTGACAACTCACACAGTTAAATTTGTTTCATAGTTAAAGAGCCGGTTTAAGTAGTTTAGGTGCCGGGTTTGATCTATTGTGTAGTTGTCTACATGATAAAGAAAAACTCCGTGCATATTCCAGCTTTTTAGGTCGAAAGGTTCTTAGTCCATAGGTCAATGGACACCATTCCCAATGGAACCGGGCGTTACCCGTATGTATCCTATGACGATTTTTCCTCCTCCTATATCAAAAAAAGGTCGAAAGATTTGGGCTGGGTGATCACGAGTCAGTGATTAAATCAATGAATTAGGGAGGACTGATTAATTTGTTTTGCTATTATCCGCTTCTTGAAAGGATTCTGTATGGTGCAATATGCAGGAACACCATCCACATGAAACACCACACACAATTTTCTATCACTTTCTTCGACGCACGTTTCGTCCCGACACCGGGACATCCTCAGGAGATGTTGACTTCACAATGCGAAATCGTAGAGTGACTGTCGTGTCAGCGACGCGTTCTTATATACCCTTTCTACTGACTCACACTAACGTGCGCCCCACCCACTTCGGCTGGATTCGTACCCCCCGAAAACAAACGAAGCAGTGGCGAAGTTGATACGTTAATTTGTTCATAAAGTAATTGAAATTGATTATTATTGCTATGTTTTATTATTTCTAATTGTTCCAGCATGCTCAGACGAAGCCCTTTATCACAAGTATGTAGGATTTTATATGAATGATCGTTTGATAATTGGTGTCCACTGTCTAGAATGAATAAGGGACCTTTCTTTTCCTCAATGTAATGTTGTTCCGATTCGTAATTTCTACTGTCAAAAATGGAAAATAGTTTCAATCCGTTCCGGTTTTAATATTGGGAAAATTGTTAAAATGAATAACTGCGGCGGGATTAAAAACTCTTGGCAGCAACAACGTACTCGGCGCAGGCACGATGCGGCTTAATAATGAAATGAGTTTTGGAGTTATCTTCCTGACCTATATATCTTTTAGAACGGAAGGAACAGATGCTATCACATTGTTCTCTGCATTAAAAGATATTTCTGTCGAGTAGGGTCTTCTTGTTCTTATCCTATCTCGTAACAATGGCTATAGAAAATCTTTTTTAAGTTTCCGCAAAAGGTAGTGACGGGACCAATATGAATGTAACTATTTCATTGAATAAAACATACTATTTGATTTTAGTTTTTTAATTGGACATGAATCTACGGATAACAGAAGAAAGGTGTAAAATGTAATTGTGTAGCCAAAGTGTATGTAGTAAATGTGGTAAACGTTTATACATTACAATTAGTTCTCATTCCTCAATAACAGATTCAGCGACTGAAACTCGCCCTCTTTTAGAGTCATACAAAGGATTCCTAAACGCAGTACTGCCACCAATAGGTGAAGCGGAATCCCTTCTTGTCAGAGAAACAACGCTTTCCGTCCTACGATTGAACCTAGAAAACATACTAGCCTGACCCCGACCCATAACGATTGGGTAAGTAATCTGTGGGACTTTATAATAGTAAAGATAAATACTCCCCATCACAAAAACAACGGCGAAGAACATAGATATAAATATCTTTCCCCCAAAACCAGATTTCGAAAGAGGAGCACCGCTAACTTGCATCTCCGGTTTTAAACCCCTCTCTACATTGTAGGATATAGCACTCACAACTTTAGCACTAGTCTGGTCATAGCCCGTTTTATCAATAACAACAACTTGCACTTTATCATTCAAAAGCCTACCCACGTGATAAACTAATTTAGTTTTGCCAAATGTGTTCACGATTTTTTCAACGAGTCCTTGAAACTGTACCAAATCAAAACTCTTGTCGATATCAAAAACAATTGCACCTCCACAAATTTTGCAGCAGTGTCCAATGGGCTGGATCGGATCAAAGCATGTAGGTTTTTCACAATATTTTGTAGAACAATCTATCTCGAGTGTTTCCATTTGACAAGGATATCCAGATTGCCAATCTTGTTTGTAAGTGAATTCCAATTTAACGCCAGTTTCGTGATACTGGTTTAAAATAAACTGCTGTTCGTCATTTGGCTGTCTCAGGACATAATCTTTGAAATCGGTGTAGATAATGTCTCCGCCCACTTCGATTGCTTTAACTCTTTGTGTGACATCTGGTAGGATTAAGGTGAAAGTGCTATTAACGGGGAATACTACTACATCGTCAAAACAAGGCACTCGTTCTGCATCAGGCGTTGCTTCGTTTATTCTAACAGATTCCCAAGCATCGGGTTGTGCCCACGTAAAAATAGTGTTTTCCGAAAAGTACACGTCGCCAGCTTCACATCCAGTTTCTTCAATGGGTCCCAATCCAATTTCTCCTTCAGCCAAAAATAGTTCGCCATTTTCTGGCAGCACGAAACCAGCTGCAGAAGTTCCCGATTCGATTATAATGTCACCAAGTATTTCATCAGGGAAGAATACGGTTTTCTTGGAACACGGCAACTTACGATCGTTGAAATTCATTGGTAAATTAAAAGTAACGCTCGGTTTCCATATTACCTTTGCGGCTAAATTTATGGTGATAATAGAGAGAAATATCAGAAGTTGAGCGCGATACATTTTTTCGATGAACGTCGATGCAATGATGTTATGGAAATGGAATTAATATGAATAGTGAATTGGATACCAGATGGTAATTGGATATGGAATGATGCCTGCTCGGTTATCTTTGTTTCACAATGACGTGTTGCGTTAATTTCGAACACTTGGTGGGAGGAACTTGTATCATGTTTGTATGAGATTAATTCCGAACATTCTTAAATAATGAAATTGTCAAAATTATCTTAATTGAATTAATTAATTAAATTGTAATTTGGGCACCATATCAGATTACAGAGCTTTCACTATGGTAAAATCTATATGTGTGCTGTGTATTGGTTAAAAAAGCTATTTATTACTTTATCAGCTTTTATACGTCCACTGCTGGATATTTCCGAGAGCGCGCGACTACATACAGTCCTACAGTTTAAAGATATTCTATCCTACGATATTTTAACACTGTGGTCCTCCGCCTTATTTATTCACGCGCTACCAATGATCATTTTCAGCCTCCTAATGAACACGGTTTTCAGTCCTGAATTCCGCCTAAACGGCCTTCGGTTCTGCGACAAATGGCCTCACTACCACTTCAGCTTGTTAATCCTAATAGGCAATGGCCACGGCAGTTGCTTTGCTTCTCCTACGGATGTCCTCGTTGCAGATTCTATCCCTCAGAGACTACTGGGAGTCTATTGACTCGGTTCAATAACTATTGCTTTTAATGTTAGTTCAAAGCCAAATGATATCATTACCAATTATTATTACTAGTGTCAAGTCGATTTGGTAGCTATGGCTATCTATATAGATACTACTAACTAGTCAAAAATATTAAACTACAAATATTTATTTAGTTAATCGCTTGAACAATTTAATATCTTGTGCCACATTCATTTCACTTTACTTTGTTTCGCAGAATTTTCAGAGTTGCATTTCCGAACACAAAAAAGCACTCAGAGCCACCCATTTTGATGAAAATGAATGAATTTATTAACTTGACTGATGAACAACAGTTCATCTCTCGCGCTATCAAAAAGTTGCGAGATGAAAAAGTTTCAGTTGCTGAAAAAAGTTTAAAAAAGTAGCGTCGCAGTTAAACATTTATCTTTCTCGTTAAAAATGGACTTTTATCTTAAAAGGTAAGTTGCGTTTATCTGAGAGTTTTGAAAGATAACTGGAGAAAATAATAAAATAACGAGAACTTTACTTTATATGTACACAATAATTATCTTACATTTCGATACATAAGAAGAAACTAGTGAACCATGAAAACTTGTTAATTCTATGTTATATTTACTTGTTGTAAGTTTTTAAGAATCCAATTATGATTTCAGATTTAAAGTTTTGCGCGAACAAAGTATCCTATAGCGTCCAACAAAGTATCTTAAAAAATACTGGAAGAAAGTTTGACCGATTCTTAACCTATCTTTTCCGATATTTCCACCCTACTAGCTGCTTTATACAAAGTTAATTGAATGTGACACCAAAGAAAAGTCCCCTTACAATGCAGATAATATAAGACGTTCGTTATTATTTGGCGGAGCTCACTGGTCTTTTGTGTATCTGGCCTACAAAGATATCACTGACCATTTTCTTATAATAACCGTAATTTAGTAAACCATTTAAAATTGGGTAATATAGAGGCAGGTCGAATTTAATTAAATTAATGTTCCTCTCATTAAACATTTCAGCTAGCCTTCACAACCACATACAAAATAACATAATATATGTTTTAGAAAGCACGTATACGCGAATATAAGTGCACTCCATATTTCCACACTTTTATTACAGACAATATCTTTACACTGTCCTGTTATAAATCTTTACGATAGTTACTTTTCTGTTACTATCGTAAAGATTGTGTAGCTGAAGTTTTTAGACACAAGAATTTGCTATTTAAACAAAAAAACTGATAAAAATATTAAAGATTTTTGTTTACGATTTAAATACTTGTAATAAACATAATAATGTGAAATTACAACTTTTTTGTTAAATAAAAGATTAAAGCGCATCGTCACGTCTGAAAGCGTTATTAAAATTTTAAATATGAAATGTAATGCCATCATTCGAATGCAAGAAGGTGTTTTTAATGTCGACAAGACGATTTCATGAAAATATTAAAAACTGAATAGCTCAAATTACCATAAAATATAAGTAAGGCATGTACAACATTCAGTTATGCTGGCATTCCTTGTCACCGTAGTGTTATAAAGGTAAAATTTTGTATGTACGTCTGTACTACTTCACGCCGCAACTACTAAACAATGAACTGATCCAGAATGATGAATCCAGGGAATGAACTATTTCTATTTTCAGGCGAAAATAGAGATAGTTCATTCCCTGGATTAACATAATATAGGCTACTCCTATCCTGAAGAAAATAATGGTTCTCACGGAATTTGTGAAAAGCCGAAATTCACGCTGGCAGAGCTGCGGCAATAGCTAGTTTTAAAATAATTTCTTATAATTGCTATTTTTCATGAACAAAGATTTTGTATCAAGAGGTGGGAGAGCAGGATTAGCATAGCATAGAAATAGATAGAAATCTTTTGAGAAGACGGTATAGTTTTTCTTTCATTTTGAAAATTTAAACCGTCGATATTCCCCTCTTTTTAGGGTGAACTAATAGTTTCGATTTTTTTATTATATCGGACGACGCGACGCGACGATCGGACGGAGAAAGTAGCATCGCAACGGTTCATAACGGGCACACGCGCGGAACCCTGAAAATGCTCAACGAAAATTTATATTTGAAATACGTTTCTAAAACAATAAATTTCCAGTTTCCACAATGTCAGATGGAACAAAGAGTGAGATGTGGGCGCGATTAAGTACCCTTCGATACCACGCCGCAGTCACAATCCCTCGTGTCGTTCCAAAAATGAAAAACAATTCCAATTTAGCGCGTCAACCGTTTGAATTTCGAACGAGAGGCGACGAGCCGTGCCGAGCGATGAGGCGGACGACCAATGCAGAGGTATGCTGCGCTTGAGAGCATAGAAAACGGTAGAGGTGTCCAGGAGCCCTGGAGCTCGAATAATATTATGACGATAATATGTGGAATGGAAATGAAAATAAAATAATAATTGTTCAAGTGCAAGTCGTGCTTGCGCACGCCGGTTCCGTACTACTATAGAAAATGTACAACGATGAAAATCTCTTTTCTTGCCGAATTTATTAACTTTGTAGAGAAGAAACAAGACCTCTTTCTCACACCTATGTCACATTAGACGCATTCAGGTTACCTCGTTTTCTATTGCCTTAAACGGACATAGCTCCTAAAGCTCCTGATCTTTAGTCGTGTGGCCTAAGGATCCAGTACCACCAAACAGCTAGGTCATAGATATATCTCCTTGTCTTTACCGCCTCCAATATCTATAGCATCCGTGACAACACCCGCATGGCCCGCACCCGTCATGGCCACCGCAGATCGCTTGTCACTCCGACCACCTCCGACGTACCTCGCGAAGCCTTCCCCCCATTTCAGATACACAATGTTCAATAATTCCTTTTAAACAAGTCTTCTCTCCCGTGCAACCGTTTATTTGTCGACCGAATGGCGTAGCGGTAGCGCTCCTGCCGCCTGCGTCGGTGGTCGTGAGTTCAATTCCCACAACTTGCAAATGTTTGTGTGATTATAAATGTTTTAAAGTGTCTGAGTGTTTCTCAATATAATTATTGTATTTATGTATCAGTTATAACACAAGCAGTCGCTTACTTTAAGGGCTAGATTGCGATGTGCGTATTTATATTATTTTATACTACTAATTATTTATTTGTCGATCTCCCAGGCGTATTTTGTTTGATTTGGTATTGAGGAGGGAGATCCCAGGTTCGATTTCTGGCAGTGACCATGTTTTAATTGGCTTTGATCGGTCTGGTAGCTTTGTCTGGCATGTGTCTGGCAAAGGTAGCAATTTTACGTATTCAGTTTGATGCTGCAAATCATTTTCGAATTAGTATGATTTCATCTTTTGCGTTATCGTTACTTTAGGCAAGATTTCAAAAAAATATTTACTCGTTTTATTGACTAAAAAGTGGTTGGATTTAAGTGGAAAATTAGCACAATTAATAAAGACTACACAAGTAACTTTAACCATAGTATACTTTAATCATAAAAGCCTTCGAACATAAACTCCATTTACTTTCACGAGTCCGTAAACTGGGATCGTTTTAGTCTCTTCATCACCTTTATCGACAGTCTCTTGAGAATGCCATCCTAGGTGGTCGCCATCTGAATTAGGTTGCTCCAAAAGCTTGTATGCTTCTTCTTCGTTTAAAATTTCTTCACCTGTTACACTCTTTGAAGTAGTGGATGGCATGCGAAATTTGTAAAAAGGTTTCTTAGTTATTGGCCTATGAAACAAACAAAATGCCATCGGATATTAATATCGTAATCTTCACTTTTCTTTTACGTTTGGAGCAAATTTTAATTAAGAGCTAGGTTGTATTAATTGACAGTTAACTAGTTTTTGTACTCTCGAAGAACTGTGATTTAAATAATAATAAGACCCTATATTTTCAATGCCTGTATTAGGATAGAAATCGTTATGTATCTCTCTCTATTGGGAAAATCATTTTCGAAGTCGGTCATATAATTCCTATATTTATTTATTTAATAATTTCAATTTATACTTACATAAACTGAGCTCTACTGGAATCTTGTTTCAATACATTTTCTTTATTGTTTATTTCTTTTATAAAAGTTTGAGCTGCTTCCTTAGCAAACGCTTGGGCCAATTTACTCAAATATCTGACGGATGACTTCGATACTATACTGTCGATTATTTGCTTCGAATCAATTTTTAAAATAATGTCTTTGCAGTTAACTAATAGAATATATGGGATTACAAAATATAATTGTTTCTTTAGTAACATTGTGGCATTCAATCTCTCAAGCGTTTTCTAATTTTTATTAGCAATAAAAACTATTATAATTGTTCTTATCCAGTCATAATTTTAATCAACATGGAATCTGAATGAATTTCTTGTATAGGAATTTTACAATTTAATTTTCAAACATGCAATGTGCATTTTTTCTGCTTTCCTTTAACAAACTAGTTATTTATTTCCGGATCAAATAATATCATCTATTATTATTTCTTATTCCTAACCACTTGCCTTTTCAAGTACAATTATTTTGATATTATGAATTTATTTTAAAAGATTCCTTTTTCAAATAACGTTTTATTTATTTATACAGCAGGGGCGTCCAGATAAGAAAAAGTCGGAAATTCACTGAGCCGATATGAAAATAAAATAGAACTAAGTTAATCAACCGTCGCATTAATATCCTAATGGAAAATCAAATTGCTAATAAAGCTAATAATTTTTTTTTTTTTTTCACGAAAGTCCCTTAAGGGTACTTTAGTTTCGCTACGATCTAGCCTAAAAGCTAATTAGTAACTTAATTTTAACTTAAACTAATATTAAAACCTATATCTAAGAATCTGTCCATTGACTTATCTTAGTCTCTATTGCAGTATTGAAGGCACTTTGGTCTTGTGACCTTGATGATGCACTAGCACTAGTACTATGCACAGCACTTCACTTTCACTCACACTTACACTAACTCAAAAGGCTTAGTCCTTTTGAGTCTTCTTATAAGGTCCGTAGTGTCGAGGAGCTGGATTGCCTCCACGTTAACTGATGATGCAGCCGATGTTCATGTGCTGCGGCATATTTTTGGATGATGATATCAACGAAGTCCATTTGAAGATCTCGGTGAATGTCTTCGTTTCTAACATACCAGGGTGCATTAACGATGCCCCTGAGTACTTTGTTTTGGAATCGTTGTATTATCTCGATGTTGCTTTTTTTGGTACAACCCCAAAGCTGAATACCATAAGTCCACACTGGCATTAGGACTTGTTTATACAACAGTAACTTGTTTTGCGTTGACAACGACGATGTTCTTCCAATCAGCCAGTACATGTTTTTGTACCTCAGCTCTAACGCCGCTCTTTTCTTCTTGACATGAGCTTTCCAGCGCAGCCTTGTGTCAAGCGTCATTCCAAGATATTTTGCCGTGTCAGCATAGGGTATCTTTTGTTTGTCAATATAAATAGGATGATATTCTACCTTCTTATTTGAAAAATCAATATGAGTAGACTTGGTCTCATTTAATTTTATTTTTATTATAATAATATGTACCTACTAGTATGTACGTAAACCCGCAACTAAATATAGAAAACTGTTTACAATAGCGCACCAGCCTCACCGAGGAGGGATCCGATGGATTTAATAATTCAAGCGCGAGGCGAGCAGAATGAATGCCGTTCTATCAATAATTGAAGAGGAACTAGAAACCTAATGGCTATGCAGACGCTACAACTTCCAATAATAAAGAATATTCTATCTAATATGTTGCTTATCTAAAAAGCATCGGAAATTGCAGAATTTATACTGTAATTTCTAATATTTACGCAAACGATGGTAAAGCGGTTCACACTTAGAGGTCTAGGTACGATGTAGCGCTGAATTTTCGTATGTAGTTTGTTTGGGGAAACTAAATAAAAGGAAAGTGAGGCAATCTAAATTCTTGAGGGTTCTCAATAATGATCTTAAAGATGTATGAACCCTGCTAGCCCACCTCTACCTAGCTAAGAGCTGGGTATGAGTATATAGAGCATCCCACGGGGATGCCACATGGAGAGGAAGTACCTTAAATATTGTAGACAGAGCATTTCACTGAAAGAAGGCTTCAGTTTAATTTCAAAAACAAAGTTAAACTGTATTCTTATATTAATTTAATTTTTTTAGAAGTTTTATTTCAATGAAATGCTTTATCTCCATATATATTTAAGGTACTTCCCCTTCATGTCGCATGACGTGGGACGCCCTGTATAAGGTATAGTAATATAAAATTATCCTTAATTAGCTTGTACGCTGAAAAAATCTCCATACGGTGAATGTTTAAAGTTAGCCAACTCACACTAGGCCAGAATGGCCAATGGCCAAAACCACCTCGTTGTGAAAGGACACCTAAGTCCAGAAGTTAACCAAATTGAGTTAAGAAATCAGATGTGGTAAAAAAAAAGATTCCGACGAATTGAGAACCTCCTCCTTTTTTTGAAGTCGGTTAAAAATGGATGTTATCGAAAGGTAATATAATAAACCGTTAATAGAAGCCTTTATAACTTTGAGATTCTCATTAATGGGGTTGGTAGGGCAAACAATGTAATTGATATTTGCATTATGAATCAGCCAGTCAATCAAGGGTCTAATCCTGAGGTCTAATCCAATACGTAAATCAGTTTACACGTCGATCGCTTTAGAAGAGCTTACGATAGAATTAGTAACGCTATCGAGATAGCTACTGAGTTTCATAAGGACTTCAATGAAGCTTTGTAAACTAAGGTTTGAACAATTATGAGTTTTTTATCATTGCCGTTTGAAATGAAATGAAATGAA
Organism: Coenonympha glycerion; assembly: GCA_963855885.1. Classification (NCBI taxonomy): domain Eukaryota; kingdom Metazoa; phylum Arthropoda; class Insecta; order Lepidoptera; family Nymphalidae; genus Coenonympha; species Coenonympha glycerion. The sequence goes on from OY979633.1 coordinate 15,912,646, forward strand.
ATTCTTTATTTCACATAGGCTTAGATATAAGCTCTCATGAAAATGTCGAGACTCTACCGCCAGGTTCGGAAAGCAGGATTGCACCGAGAAGAACTGGCAAGAAACTCGGTACTTGCTCTTTTAAAAAAAAATGTCTCAATATACAATTTTTAGTACTTAGTATGAAACAATATTTTTAAGATATCTCGTGAGGAGATGGAAGCATATCACTATCGTTCCAAGAATCTTTGTTATTTAAAAATTCTTCAATGGTGTAGTAACCCTGATTTATTAGATGTTTTTTGACAGTATCTTTAAACCGGTGCAAAGGTAAGTCCAAGACAGACTTCGGGATCATATTGTAGAAGCGTACACTCAACCCCACAAAGGACTTTTGTACCTTACGCAAACGGTGTGGCACTACAACTAACTTATGTGCTCCACTTCTAATTGGACGGTTACTTATATCTATCCGTTTATTGTAATTATTAATATTTTGACGTACAAACAGTAGACAATTATAAATGTATTGACACGCCACTGTAAGAATGCCTATTTCTTTAAATTTTTGGCGAAGAGATTCGCGTGGCTTCATTTTGTATATGGATCTAATAGCTCTCTTTTGCAATACAAATATAGTTTGAATATCAGCAGCTTTGCCCCATAATAGAATACCATAGGACATAACACTGTGGAAGTAGGCGTAGTAAACAAGCTTGGCTGTATCAATGTCTGTAAATTGTCTAATTTTTCTCACAGCATAGGCAGCTGAACTAAGTTTACCTGCCAGAGTCTCAATATGAGCGCCCCATTGTAGTTTATCATCTAAGGTTACCCCCAGAAATACTGTAGAGTTCTCCATTTTTAGTGTTTCTCCATTCACAATCACCTTTTTGTTGCTAACTAATTTTTTTACGTTTGGAAGTGCGAACTCAATGCACTTAGTCTTTTTTGAATTTAAAACCAAATTGTTAACTGTGAACCAGTGCGATACGTGCGCGATAGCACAATTTACATCGTCATAATTTTCTTTACTTTTATCTATTTTAAAAACTAGGGAAGTGTCATCAGCAAACAATACTATCTCGCAAATACCATTTACATGGTGTGGCAAATCATTTATATACACTAAAAATAGAAAAGGGCCTAATATTGAACCTTGTGGCACACCCATAATGGGGGAACAACCCTGTGATTTTGTGTCATTTATGCATACCCTTTGTGTTCGATCACTTAAATAAGAGGCAACGAAATCAAGAGCTCTGTCTTTGATACCGTAATGGCTTAGTTTACATAGTAGCGTTTGATGTTCAACGCAATCAAAAGCCTTGGACAGGTCACAGAAGACTCCGATAGCATTCTGAGACTGTCCCCAGGCATCATAGATATGACTTAATAACTTGGCACCTGCATCAGTGGTGTTCCTGCCTTTAGTAAAACCATACTGCTCGGAATGAAGAATTTTATTTGAGTTAAAATGACTTAGGAGTTGGTCCAGTATGATTTTTTCAAATATCTTGCTAAGTGTTGGTAAGATTGAAATTGGTCTATAGTTATTAAGATCTTGTTTATCCCCAGATTTAAATAGCGGTATCAATTTACTATGTTTCATTAAATTTGGAAAAATACCTAAATCAACACATTGGTTAAATATTATAGCCAAACATGGGGCAATAGTGTCGATTATGTTGAAAACCACTTGCACAGACATTCCCCAAAGGTCGCCAGTTCTTTTAATTTTTATCGACCGGGAGGTTTTCTTTATGTCTGCTGCAGTGATATGTTCAAATTTAAATACGATAGAGCACTCTTTCACGTTGTCCCTTAAAAGTTTTTGAGCTGTTGTTGGTGAGGACTTTAAAGAATCCGTTAACAAAACAGGAACATTCTGGAAGTAGTTTTTAAAGGTATTCGCGACCTCTATGTCTGATGTTAATTTATTACCATTAGCAACTATTTCGATCTTGGAGTTGCGAGATTTGGTTTTTCCTGCTTCTCTATTAACTACATTCCATGTTGTTTTTATCTTGTTATCGGATTGAGTTATTTTTTCTTTAAAATGCAGAGATTTCGCTTGCATACAAACATTTTTAAAGATTTTTGAATAAGTTTTAACCCGATCTCGGAAAATTGCAGATTGATTAAACTGTCTTTCCTCATAAAGCTCATACAATTTTTTTCTACTTTTATGAATCCCGGGAGTTGCCCAATCGCTGAACTTTAATTTATTATTCATAACATCTATATTTTTCAATTTAAATATATTATTAAACTCCGTATCTAGAGCTTTGAATAAGGTTCCATAAATGCTATCAGGATGCTCATGTTCAAAGACTAGGGCAGGAACTGTAGTAGATATTTTATCTTTAAACCGCATTAGCTTATTTTTTGTTATGGGTCTGCATTTAACTATATGCTTCAGTTTGACGACACTATTTAAGACATAAATTTGTTGACCACAGTGATCAGACCTAAGCTTATTTATTATAGCCTTATCCAAAATCTCACAGTTGCAAAATATATTGTCAATGCAGGAGGCCGAGGTTTGTGTTATTCTAGTGGGCTCTCTAAACACATTATTTAAATCAAAGCATTTAAATAAATTGAGTAACTGAACAGTATTTGAATTACTCAATAAGATATCAACATTAAAATCGCCACATACTAATATTTTTTTAGTCGAAAAATAAATAAATTATATAATAAATTATATTATATAAAATATATTATATGTTTAAATATAACAATTTAGTGGAAACTTAATTTCAGCACCAAATATACTCGTATTAGTTCAATTATTTTTAGGTGATGTTCTGAATAGTTGATAACCAAAGATGAATACACAGCTGATTGCCCTGTAGGCTCTTTGTTTCATAGAGTCCAAGTGAGTATAAGTTTTGGTGATTTAATAACCTTCTCTTCAACTGGTGACCACAACTTATGAATCCGATCTTAATTATAGTTGTGTAAACTTTCACGTTCTTGCAACGAGCAGTTTACTTCATTTTCTTTTGCAATAAATGTTTCTGGCTGCTCCACATAAACAACTCCATCTAAGTAATCATTTAAGAAAGCCGTCGTTACATCTAAGTATATGACAAAACTTTAAATCAATTTCAGCTGAAAATTCCAGCAGTAATGGAATTGACGACGGCTTCACCACGAATGTAAAGGTTTCGAAATATCCTTTTGCTACCAACCTTGCTTTATATCGTTGCATATTTCCATCAGCTCCAATTTATAGCTTGAAGAGCCATTTAAATTCAAACACAATATTATGATTTAACGCTCTACGTCAATTAGGCAGAAAAGTTTTAATAAATATGGATAATAAATAGACAGGGCAGATGGCGCGAAAAAAATTCGCCAGTTTATCGTTGCCAAAAATGCTTGTTTTGCTTACCAAAAGTAAGGCAACGCTGTATAGTTCGCTCAGCAATCACCTATAGAATTTGTAGATGTTTGATTGTACGAAAAAGGTTTATGTAAATCGTTCGCATGCCCACATCCTGAAGTTCCTTATCAGAGGGATAAAAGCAAACTTTCTTCATAATATTAAATACATGAATTAAAGCAGGCTCCTTCGCAATACGCGACCTCCTCACAAGATATAAGAAAAAAATGCGATATAAATTGAAAATCGCTCTATTTCAACATCAAACGGAGTTACCCTTTGTGGATTTCTATATGATCCTACATTTGGGTGCTTCGTAACAATATCCGGGCATTATTTTTGTCATATTATCGTCGGGAAGGCTTAGTCCCTGATTTGTTGACGTCATTATTCTGAAGATTTGCTTAGCGACGGAATTTTCCGTCGTTTCTTTGGGCAGTTTTACGAATATTCTTTTTCATCATAACGAAAATCGCCTTCATAGGATAGTGAGAGCAAAATTCAATTTTGTCCTTATGTGAGTTTGCATTTTCTCCCATTTGATTAGTCCGCGTTCTTATAACAAAACGTTTTTTACATAATTGTTATTTGTTACACTAGTCTTCATTATAATTAACAAATTTCTTAGCTAACCTATTTTTATCTTTTCTCACAGATAGTGCTGAAAAATAGTGTCTGTCACACGAACCCAAATATTTTGTTTTCGGATGTCGTAGGCTAAGTTCCTCGCTACGCTCAGGATTTTACTTTAGTATCCTTTGCTTTGCTCTAATTTTATAAGAACTTCCTTAAGGAACTAATGCTCGTTTTCACCAACATTTTAAGAGACACCTAAGTCCTTAGGTGACAGTTGTCGTAAGTAAAAAACTGTCACCTATCGGCTTAGGCGTTTGTTAAAGTGTTGGTGTAAACCAGCAGTTTTAGCCACGAAAAAATAGGCGATGCTTTAATAGAAATTAGATATTTTATTGGCTAATTTATAAAGATTTATTACGTAATTTTCTTACAAATGCAAAAATAATATAGTGGCTGACAGAAAACTCGGTGCGCCATGCCCAAGGAACTCTGGTTTAGCCAATTTCGCTGAGTACCCCTATTCAGCCACTAGCCAGCAATTAGATAAAGTAGCGAAGCTGGGTACAGAATTACTTATTTTACTACAACCGATTTTACTATACAGTATAAGAGTATGATCACACTTAAAGTAAAGTTGCACGACAAAAAGTTGCTGAAACTTGAAAACAATGTTTTATTTTTCACAGGCTGCCTAGATTTAATTTAGAATAAAGTGTGATAATTAAAGTATTTAAAAAAAACCCTACTGGAAATATTACACATTAAAAAGTTCCAAACTATGAACTAAAAGGCTCGTATAACTTACCTAAATATATTTTTGTTATTTCCCATTTGAAGACCCCACTCGATAGATTTGATCAATAATATTTATTATTGACAATTTTTTTTCAAAAACCCTATGTAAGAATATTTGGATTTTTAGGACGAATCTAACGATAGCTTGCCTATCAAAATCCAATATCCATTGAGCAGTTTGAAAGATTCGAGGTTATAACAAAATTTACAAACATACAAACAGACATACATACAAGATGTGCGCAAAAACATAACCCTTTCTTCGCAATCGAGTAATTCTTAAATTTCATACTCTCTCGTGCCAGGACTTGATCCCTGGAACGCCCGCCTAGTCTAATAGAGATGTAAAGCAAAAATACCAAACGGGGTGGTGACGGGTGGTTCAATCAACAACGCAACTTTGATCAACCATTTTTAGTTAAACTTTAAATTGCCAGCGCAAACTGGGATCCGTCCGTCGCGAGTTTAATAGCTTCCACAGTTACGAAACAACTGTTGGATACCTACAGCTCACTGCAACTCATGTATCATTGCAGAAGTAAATAAAAAAAAAAACAAAATGTATGAATTTGCAACTAAACATCCTTTTTTCTAGACAGATTTTGAAATCCCTTGAATGTACAGAAATAAAGGTTGTTTGTTTTTTTTTATGGTATGGAACGATTCTAGTCGATTCAAATGTGTTTTTTTTTTACTTACAAAAATCGTAACTACTGTGTGTTTCGGGTATTCATGGAACGAGACTTTTTGAACTGTAGCCACAGATCAATATAATAGTTTAAGCTAGAAGCTAGTAACTCCTACTGGTAACAGTTACAATTATTATAATGTTAACATTTCTAGAAAAATCCGTAGATTTTGCTCGATTCATATTCGCGGTTTCTTTACCACTTGACCCTGTGGAATAAAGCAGATAAATCGTTAGAACGACCTGTTTAAATCTTCGTTTGACCGGTGCCAGGCCATGTTCACTTATCACGTGATCAACGAAGCTACAGGTAGCCGTCTCAACGAACTGAATTCAGAAGGCCGCCGCGCGCCGACTAGTCTGCATTCGTTACTTCTTGTACGGTCTATTTCACGTGGTGCGTGCGCCTGTTTTCTAAAAAGTGTCCCAACGGTTCGGACACTTTTTAGTAATCAGTCCGAACCTAATGAAGTACAAAACGCGAAAAGAGTAATTATGCTGTATAATAATGGTTTAAGAAATAGATGACAATGTTTTAGTTTGTTTAAAAAAATACAAATGTACCCTCGTTTATACATATAGGTTTTCTCGGAATAGGTACCTACTTTTTTCGTGAATTTTGTATTACGTCCGGGGTCCATAGATTTATATGCCAATGTTAAGAGTCATTAAACTAACAAATATTGTGGAAAAACTATGCAACGGAACACTAACTGAAAGTACTGGTTTTCTTTACAATGGAATAGTTATTTGTTATGCAAGGGCGCAAAGTGGATTTTTGGGCCGAGTGTCAAATTTGAATGCTGAGCGGCGAAGGATTCTAGGGTTGAACCCTGAGCGCAGCGAGGGGTTCAAAGAATAGAATCCTGAGCATAGCGAGGCATTCAAAGACACGAGACCCAAAAAAATTTGCGCCCGTCCATAACACAAAATTTTTCATCTCACCACAGCGAGGAAAATCACCAGAAGAACACTTTAGATCGGCATTGCGATTTATGTTAAATGTTGTTTTTGGTAACTCTGAATAATTTCACTTACTGAAACCACCTTCAATCATCACTCACCTTATTTCAAAGTTAAAACAAAAAAATAATGAATAAAGTAATAAAAATATTAGGTCTTTTCATTTAATCACGATTGGAAACATAGACAACTAACACTAGATCAGAAAAAAAAATTGAGAAACTTTTTTTTTACTTTTTTTTGAATGCGTTCTGAAATAGGAATTTCTGAAAACCAAAGATAATATAAAATGTTATAAATATTTTAACAATAATTACATAAACAACGAGGAAAAATCATGGATTTAATTAGATTTCTTTTATAATTAATAAAACTAAATAGGAGTTATTATATTTATTGATATTCTAAGAAAAAGTAAAAATAAAAAAAATAATGTACCTATACAAACTCTAAGGTCAAACTTTTTTACTGAACGTATGTGTTATTAGAAAAAAAAGAAGTCTTCAGCTTTGACATTGACATGACACGTAATTCGAGTTTGACGTTGGAAATGCTTTTCGGCCCAAGGGCCGGAAGGGATTTTCATACTACTTTGTCTCCCTTGGGAAAAATGAAAATGCTTTGGCGGCCTAGGGAATATAATAGCATTTCCCGCCCGCATTTCGGGCATTAAAAAACGCTTTTCCGAGCGGGTGAGATGAAAATGTATTTTCAATTGCTACAGAGTCACTTCTTTGTAACGACGCCGATAGTATGTAAGTTCTATACTGGCGCAATGTCTTTAAATTACAAGGGTTTTTCCTTTCCTTTTCACAGCCGTTTACTTCAGCGCCTTTGTTGTAACAGCTGCTCCTTAATAAGGCTTGTTTAGGAATAATTTGTAGTGCAAACAACTCAAACAACGTTTAGCTGTTTAGCTGTTTGTTCTTTTTTCTTTCTGTGTTAATTTGTTATCCTGCCATTTGTACATTTTAAATTCTTAATTAAATTTGAATATACTTTAGTTTGTTTTATATCGCTATTTAGTACATAAAGTTAAAGTACAACTAAGTTAAATTAGTTTTACTATGTTAAATTAGATTTGGAGTTGGGCAATTTTCAGAAGCGTACAATATAAGTCATTTCTATACGTAGTTCATAGTACAACGATGGATATACGAGTTGTATGGTTGTATGGATGAACGTTATATTATACTTGTAATACTGTCAAAGACAATTTGAGAAAAGAAAAGACAACTGAATTTAATGAGCCAGAACCTTTTTTTCATTGATACAGATTATACCAGAGATTTATCGATAAAATGTTTTCCAAAGTTCAGGTACCGTGAAAACTGCCGAACAAAATTCCTATATAAACTAGCCAAACAAAATTTTTCTGCTGTTGACACATTGTTAGGGCTCCATCGAACAGGCTGTGTGTGCAAAAATTATACGATAGTACATACATGTTGCATATTATGTTCAAAATGTAATCAAATTCAACTTGGGATTCAAACATAGAAGAAATATTTTAATATTTCTTCTATGTTTTCATAGATTGTTTAATATGACGTCACCAATTCACATTATTATCTAGTCGAATAGCGTGTTAACTCTGGTTTAAAATGCTCATCTAGGTAGAAATAGTAAAAACGTGCAACGTTGACTATAGTTTGAAAATCTAAAATCCATTGCGTTAAGGAATTTGTAAAATAACTAAAACCCACGTTTATGATTTTCCGAATCCTGAAAACCTAGTTCCTAATACAACAAAGCAAGCTTAGTGCCTAATACAAAATTGCAAAGACTAACTTATTACGGCTACTGTCCAAAAAATAGTCACATAAATACTTCAGGCGATGTAGGCGTTTCAAAATGGTCGAAGCTCAACAAATAGATCTCTGCGGTCGTAAATTCGTCCTAATAACCACGCGGCTGGTAGATTCATCGCGCGGATTTATGGCCACGCGACATCGACGGAATTAAAAGTTCACATGGTTCACACTAACAATGGAGTTTTGGGAATTGGAAAATATTGGAATGGAAGTTTTCACGAAATTTGCGCCATCAGATGGCGTACTTTGACAAACTTCAAATTCCTACTTCCTGTGCTCCAAAAACACAAGTACAACTTCATTAAATTCGACAGTAAATTAAACATTGCTATGTTAAATACGAAGAAGTTACCATCTTGCTACCGATATTATTATAATTAAAATTCATTTAGTAGGTACTCAGCCAGCAAGAGTAGAAACAACAGAGCGATGTGCTCAAGTCGCAATGTAAACTCCAAGAACAATATGGTATTAGACTAAAAAAAAGAAAACTTTTAAATAAAAATTTTCAATCAGAAAAAATATTTAAATCCAACAAAGAACTACAAAGTTTTGAAGTAGGGGGGGTTAGGCTTTTTCGCAAAGCGTTTGTACGAATCCACTATTAATGGCGTTACTTGCGTAAGATATCCACATGCCAGTAGGTACGGCTGTCTCTATCTACCGAGAAAAATTAAAATGCTTATAACTTTTATCGATTTTATGCGGGTTTTCATCATTTTATTAGAAGGTAAATCTAGTTTTGAGAATATATTGAAAAATCAGTATTTTTGACATATAAATAATATCTCTTTTCTGTTTACAATAATTTATCATGATTTCCCTTCGCGTTGGCTGAATAGTCAATGTTGAAGTCACATTGCTCGTAAATTAGCGTTCGGTTCATTTGCCTCGCACGCAATTAAGATGCCAGCGGCGTTCGTCAAAGAGCGCGGTAGCCGGTTACACTGGTAAAGATTTGTCACTTGTCTACCAATTAATCCCACTAGCAATGATGCCACCAACGGCATCTCTGTTGAACTAGCTAATTGATTTGAATGAATCTATGTTAATTAATAATTTGCTGTATGCCTATGAGATGGGATGGAAGTCGGGGCCATGATGTGTTTTTTAACAGTATAGACTAGGGCTGGACTGCGATCACACCTGATGGAAAGTATGATACAAGTACCCGCTTGCCTAGGAAATGCCTATTCATTCTGGATTTGAATGCGCCCAAGATGTAGGAGTTCGGAAAGACAGTTGCTGGCAGTGTATTTCATGCCTTTACAGTGCGTGTCAGGACTCAGGAACGAAGAATAAAAGCGCTGCATACGCGTCTTTGGTACGTCAACTATTTATGGGTGAAAGCCTTTTCGATATCTTGCCATTCTATAGTAAAAAGGTGACGGGCGGACCAAATTTAATAGTTCCTGAGCACACTCTTCGAAATATATTCTATAGAATACCGGCAGACAGGTAACCGACGACGATGTTTGAAGCTTTGGTGTTTTTTGTTGACCAGTGACTGGTTGCCGAGGAGCTTCTAGCACAGCGATCTATCGTGTATTAGGAATTTTGGATGCATCAAATATAGTCTCATAAACACGTCTCAAAGTAGATAGGCTCGCGCTTCACTACAATATAATGTTTGATGGACAACAATGAGGATGGTCTTGGATCGTATTTGTCTAGAAAAAGCTTATTTACTCTTCTTTGAAAGCATCCAGAACACGGAAGACAGCAGGGAGTTTATTGCACCGATCGTTCTCATCTTTGTATAGAAGTTTACATCAAAATATCGGATGCTCAAAGGAACAGCGGATTTCATATTCGTCGTAAGATACTCGTATATTCGCGGATGGCAGCCCAGCCCAGAGCGCCTGGATCCTCCATTCACGCCAATGTCTGGCGTCATAGCGTTTATTTATCATCTAATATCCCGCCAGCACTGTGCACTGTAGCGACGCATCAATAATTCATGCACCCTGACGCTTATAGTGGCGAAGATCTTCGGGGATATTCTTTCGATTTCTGACGCATTATTATCGATTGTATTAGTACAATAGACATATACCCTGGACAAGGCGGACGGCGCGAAAAAATGTCGCCAGTTTATCGGTACCAAAAATGCTTGTTAAAGCATGTCGCCAAATTAAACACGAAAAAGAAACTTTGTTTCTATAAACGTTTGTACATCTAAACTGTAAACAAAACAAAGTCGCAAGGAAAATACCGGTAGCGCGGGATGCCTACAACTATTGATCCGACACTAATGCCCCTAATCCACTTAGAACGTCTTCCGGAATAAGTATGAGTGACGTCGGATTAGGCACCGACTGCGCTCGGTCACTGTACCACACTGTACGAACATCAAATCTGATTTGTTGTGGAATTAGTGACAGTACACAATTGCAGTGGCCATGTATAATTCATTAGGGTTCCATACCAATTTGGTAAAAATGGAACCCTTATGGTGAGACTTTCTCCGTCCGTCCGTCCGTCTGTCACACTCGATTATTTTTGGATGTCGCATCTCAAAAGGGACAAAACGGAGTTGTATAAGAACACTCGTGTGTGTCTATATTTTGTTCGTCTGTCACAGCCCATTCTCTGCCAATCGATTAAAACAACATAGGTGAAATATAAGTCATGAAACATGAATTTCTGTGACTCAAACATAGACGTGAATCCTTGAATTTTGATTAAATACCAAAAAAATGCAAGTAATACGTTATTTATTTTATAGAATGCCTGAAGGTGACAAATAAAACTAGCTATAAAATTAAACTATATCTAATTTAAAATAATCTACTAGACCGCTGTCAGAGGGTTGACCGTTGTTTCCAAAACGCTGGCCCCATTGTCTCGTTGTATCGCGATACTAATTCTTTGGGCAGAGTAGAGGCCAGCATTTTAGGCGTAAGGAAATTTCTTGGCTCCCGGTCCCCACATTTTACACAATTCTGTGTAATAACTAAGTATTCCTTAGCTACCGCTAAGGACATTCAGGCACAAATAATAGAAATAAAAAGATAATAGGTAGGTACACTACATAAATGCTTGCCTTCATACACTTAAAGTACTATTTACTTTAGCAAACATTCAGTCCCTTAGCCATGCAAAATGGTGTGCAAATATCGGCACATTAAATCACCCCTATTATCGAGAACAGAAGATCCCGTTCAAACAATTGATTGACTGAGTTCAGAACAAACTTCATTAAGCACCAACGCGATACGCGAATCAGACGGATGGACAAACAGGAGGGAGGAAAATACACATATATAAAACAAAACAATGAAATTTGCTTATTTTGAATTACGATAAGCAAAATGGAAATGTAGAGGAAATTGACAATAGATATTTCTTCCAATATTTAAAATATTTTATAGTTTTTGAATTCTCATTAAGTCTCTTATTAGAGAAGGAAGGGTTTCGCCATCGCGCCCTACAATGGTCACTGCGGTGTGTGGAAAGCGTGGTGTAATTCCACACACCTTTGTGAATATGAATTAGGGAATAACTTTCGCGATTATGTAAGATTTCTCACGATATTTTCCTTCATAGACAGCAAGTGCCACCAATGCGTATTTTTTGAATTCGTGTTATTATAATGTAAAAGGTTGATTGCGAATAGTATGGGCTCGTTTAGAGCAAAATAAATCCTAAATTGTCTCAAGTCTAGAGGAAGGTTTAGGCTTTAGACATCAGGGCTAGTTACCGCCCTACAAACGATAGTGGGATAAAGCCATTTAACACAACATAAATTTTGTACGTTTCAAAAACATAATGACGTAACAGTGTCCGTCGGAGAGAAATAAGAGGTTTTCCTTATAACCCATATAGGTACTAGTGAGGCGTGCGAAAACCGGGTAATCCCCTTAAACCGCTTTACTGCTGCTGTAACCAGTTTGAACCGAATAAAGGCGCATTGCGTGATTCGTGTCACGTTCTGTAGGTCCGGATCGAGCATCAGAATTAGGGTGTTACCAACTGCATCGATTCCAGGCGCAGTTGCAGATGCATAATAATTAAGTCTACTGTTGTGAAGGTTTTCATGGTGTTTACAATTTCATGTCTGTGCACTTTTTACAAGCTTTTATTTCACCTTCCCGACGTTTGTTTATTTGTCTGTAATCAAACAAACAAATTATAAAGTTACTAGTTTTAATAATAGAAACTTCAGATAGAGACTAAGATGAGAGCATTTTGGTGATTTTACAAGCCTTTATTCAGTTTCGCCTGTCCCGATGTTTGTTTCGTATCGATCTGTAATCGATTCTTGCCGGTTTCACCGCCTTCCGCCGGTTCTTGCGAATTCCACTTCCCGGTTACCGATTGAGCTGAAATTCTGCATGCATATGTAAATCGGAAGACAATGCAGAAGTAGTATATGGAAATGAAGCTGATCTAACGATGGGATTGGCCATAAGTACTCTGTAGTTAAACGACACGTCTCCATCCAGTTTGGACAGAATTAAACCGACTTGATGAGTAGTTTTGTGCTAGATAGTAAAGAGAGTCTGATACTAAGAAAAATACGGATAAAACATATAAAAGTTTTTTTTTTTAAATATATATTTTAAATCTTAACTTGTTAGTGTTTGCAATCTGGCATCCTCAAAAAATCATCAATAAGCGTAACGGAAAATTTAAGTTTCCATACATTCATTTTACCTGAACTCAATCTGAAGCGTCCATGGAGGAAAAACCTTGAATTCAGACTTTCAATTACCCAACAGACCAAAAATACAATTGGATTTGGAAACGTCTACTGAAACACAGTTGTAATTGTACCCAAACAGTTGCCCGCAAAAAGACCGATGTTTAAACCAATTTTTAAAAATAGTTCGGTTATAAATAGAACTTTATTTCCTCACCGACTAAAGTGACATTGTAGTCTGTGAGCGAAAAGATATTTGATATTTTTGCGTCGCTCTTCCAAACGGGGATTCCAAACTTAATCCAGCCTGAGAAGCAGACGACACAAACATTCCCATATTGGAAATCTGAGTGTTTGCTTCAAAAATACACATTGCCATGAGTTTAGAGAAATTTGAAATCGGATGTACGGTTTTCACTACATACTACATCATTTCCTGTTGCGAAATTGTCGGTAGTTTGGTCGTGTCCTCGAATGTTAGAGCCAGCGCACACTGGTTGATACTTTGTTGAGATTTTATTCTCAACTATGTCAATTTTTTTATTATAGATCTCTAACGCTTAGAAAAGCAGAAATCGATAATATAACGGCTGAGCACGCGAACTTTGAGTGAGAGTTTCTGTAGGGTTAAAATGCGTAATAGGGTTAAATTTCGTAACTAAGATATTCTATTCTAGAAACCATAGAGATCCAAGCAAAAAATACTTTGTCTAAGTTGACATTCTCGAGCCGTCGCTATACAAATTTTCATTAGCATCCACACACTATACAACATTTCAAATTGACACACTGACACTACAAGAAAAAGTTGCCGCACTCACGGAGCTGTCGTTGTTAGGAAGGACTCTTTCTAGCGCGAGCGCGGAAAACATAATTTTTGAAGTCGTTGGCTATAGTTTCAATGGAAAATACAATGTTTACTCATCCAAAGAGATGTTAAAATGCTCGGGCAGCATCACATTTGCGCACACAATAAAGGCGACAAACAGAAGAAAAGTTGTAAATAATATTAGAGCAAAGGTTTAGTTTCAGTCTGCACAAACCTTTATTTATTGTTATTACAACAAATTGAGTTTGTATTATGAAGTACAAGAAAGTCTTTATCTTAAAATAATAAAAATGGGAAATGCTTTCCAAAAAACCAACTTCAAATGCCACTACAAAGAGTGAAATAATTTTTATTTAAATTTTAGGTACCTACACCAATTCGAAGTCGGGCAATGTTTCATACAATCCCTAATAGTCCTTCTTACTTACTTGATGTGCGAAGAAATGACGAAGTCATAGACAATCGCCCGACTCCGAAAGATCCCATCATCAGACCCTGACTTGATGACCTGACATCAAATCAGTATCTGCTAGCAAATGCACCAGTAACTATAAAAAATATCCAACTCGCTTCAAGTATACAAACAAAATTTGAAGAGTTCCCTCGATTTCACCAAGATCCCATCATCAGACCCTGACTTGATGACTTTAGTCATCAAATCCGTATCTGCTAGCATATGCACCAGTAACTATAAAAATACCCCACTCGCTTTAAGTATACTAGCAAAATTTGAAGAGTTCCCTCGATTTCACATCAGATCATCCCATCAGAGAACATCCCATGATCAGATCCTAACCTGATGACCATAGGACAACTTGGAAAATATTACTCTTTCTAATAATACTCAAATAGTTTCATGTGTCCATATAAAATTTGAAGAGTTCCCTCGATTTCTCCATGATCCCATCATCAGATCCTGACCTGATTAAAATGGGACCATCTGGAAACAAAACCCTCTTAAACAAAAAAAGAATTTTTCAAATCGGTCCACGCGTCTTCGAGTAATCGGTGAACATACATAGATAAAAAAAAAAAAGATTCCGACGAATTGAGAACCTCCTCCTTTTTTTGAAGTCGGTTAAAAATAATAATTAGTGCCTAGGTCCTGATAGTTACGAAAAAAACAGCCAAGAAAATTAAAACGTGACCTTTGATACAAATCGTCCGCCATCACAACAAGCCTTATTAAGGGACAGCTGTTACAGGGAACGAATAAAATTAAACGCAAGAAGAAAGGGAAAAAACCCTTGTAATTTAAAAATGTCGACTCGCATTGCTTACAAACGGGCCCGGAAAAACAAAGAAATGATCCTTGTTTTAGCTGAAACGGAATTTCGTGCAGTTTACGAAATAATGTTCATCACGACAGATGTTTTTTATTCAGATAAAAATGTTTATGTTAACTCTTAAAAATGCTACAGTTTTTGAGTTAAGACACACGATACGTCCATTTGTGGAAACTGAACTTGCATGCTTGTGAAGGAAATCATAATCAAGAAACTCGTGTGCTTGAAAGTTTTCTAAAACATTCTCAAATGTGTGTGAATTCTGCCAACCCGCACTTGAGCAGAATGGTGCTGTGAGCCTCTATGCATAGATGGCTCACAGCACTATAATAAAAAAATAAAATAAAGAAGAACAGAAGAATTATTTTGTGGCACCTAACTTGGGACTAATTTCTAAGTTATGTCACACACAAAATGGTCAGGTGCGTGATGGTACAGGCGCCTTTTAGGAACACAAGTGTGTCCAACAAAATGACAACGAAGTACAATTTGAAATAAAAATGATTTATTTTTATATTATTAACTATTACTATCCGACCCGGCAAACGTTGATTTGCCATTCAGGGCTATTAAAAATGTAGACAGTTTTCATAAAAATCAATTAAAAATCATTAGGAGTTAGGTTACAAACACCGTGATACGAACGAACTTTATATATTGGAGTTATTGGGAGTTATTTCGATTCGATTAGCTCAAATGGAACGAAATTAAAAAAAAAATAATAATTTAAAAATTAAAAACACGACTGCCCTGTGGTAAAACGACTTTTTCCAAAAAAAAAAGCCTATGTTACTCGGAATGATGTAAGGATTCTAACGATACCCCACTTGTCCAAATCTATTCGGTCGTTCAGAAGTAATGGCGGAATAAAGAAAATCATACATACATACATACATACATGAACCCTAAAAACATTACACTCCTTTTTTGTCATTCGTGTAAAAATGTAGTGGTCGGCGCCGACGTCATATTGTGATCAATTTAACGATCGAATATGTTATTCACTTACATATTTTAACTTTGGTTCCATTTGAGGGAATCGTATCGAATCGAAATATGTCATATGGCCCCGGCTAGGCTTGATACCAGTGATCTTCATGACACTATTTACTCGTTCGATTGTTAAACGCCGATGCAGGCCGTGTGGGCAGAACAATGTCATGAAGGAACAGCTTTATTCGACTGCTCTTAATGAGATCGCCCACGTCGATAATGTATGGTCGTGTAACTCGTCTGAGATGTTATTAGCATGCTAATTTCAATAGTGAGGGAGGTAAGACTTAGCGTGTTCACACTTTTGCTATGTTTGAAACCGGTTTCAAAAAGGTGGTTATCAATTATTTTATTTATCGCGTAAAATTGTTGTATTTTACATAAATTGAAGTATATTCCTTGTAAGTCCTACATGTGCTTATAAATATGTACGCCAGATAGCAAGGGTATAGTTTTTCTACCATATTTCATCTGGATTCTGATACTGAAGGTTAAGTTAAGTACATCTCTTTCATTGATTGTCCTTTGGTTCAAGTTTAGGGCACATACATTTTCATCATTTTCTTTCTTTTTTGGTGTTTATTTTATATTTAAAAGATGGTCAAGATCATGATAATCCATATTATTTAAAACATGATTTTAAGATATAATTTTAGGTCTTAACTAACATAATATTTGGCGACCTAATATTAATACGATTCCGATTACGATACGATTAGCATTTTGTTGTCAAAATGAACATGTTAAAATCGTAACGCACTCCGCTATGGAGGTACCTTCCCTAAATGCTCGTTATATCCATTCGTATATCGTCCATCATTGTTCGTACTAGGGGTGGCGCACAATGGTGCGTTTATTGGCATTCCATCGCCGCGACGCGCGACGCGACCATTGTCGTCGGGCTGATGACAGTTCGCGACAAACAGTACGCCACCTATGTATTTACTGGATCGATTGCTACTGTAGGGATTGCTCGACTGTTGGCACAACCACACCAATGTTTTAAAGGTATGTAAGTGTGTATTTTACTGGGCTAAAATATAAATTATACCCTGGATTTGGCAAAATCTTATTATTATAAGTATAGCATACGTCATTGTCCGTAAATAATAAAGGTTGTTGCACAATGGAGCCTTTATTGGGTTTCAACGATGCGACGCTTTGACGCGACTATTGCCGTCAATGCTTAGACACGAATCACTGCTCCTAGGATTAGACTGATGAGGATAACAATAATCAAATTATTTTAGTGTCTGAAATTCAAGATTTTTTTCCAAAAACACCATAAATCTAGCCAATAACAACAATGAGGGCCGATCGCAATTCGCAATGCAATAATCGCAACGTTCGTGATACGGGCTCGTTATTGGCATTCCACGGCGCAGCGGTGTGAGTTGTGGCCGTCGACCGAACTAATGACAAACGGCTGAATCTCGACAAACGCTCCGATGCTTCTGCAAATTGCTCTATCAATTGGTGACATGGGGCACTTTGGACCTCGCATTGCTAGATACAAGCTTTAATAAGTAATTTACTGTTGAATGCTAATTGGATATTGCTTTGCTGCAAAGTTTGTATGCTTGAATATATTGATGTCTTAAATCTTTCACGCCATAACTACTTAGCTGATACCTTTGATGAAGATTGAGCATTCAGGCTGCTTTTAATCCCGTTTCTTTAACGCTAAAAACCTAAAGCAGTGTTCAGAGTTCTTGTCCAACCAATGAATAAATGCTTTCATATTATACTGAATGATAAATTAAGATCATTTGTTACATTCCGTTGTCCCTAATGATGTCCAATTTTTATCAATTTACCAAAAAACTAATATCGTGGTTGTATTAGTAAGATTGATGATCTTTTGATTCGATCAACGTTATTTGGGCAATAGGTATTATCTAATTGTGACTATTTATGCCTTATAATAGAATTAATATCTGGCTGACCGAGCTTCGCTCGGTAGTTTAAGGTGTTGCGGCCCTACCAGCCCGCGAAGTTCAAATTTTATTTAGTTTTTCGCAAATCTTAGACAAACTACACATTGAAGATTTATGACTATGCATTTTGCGGGCCTACTTTTAATGCATCTACATGTTTTTAATAGAAACTTTGCTCGAAAGTTCCCACTCATCTCATATTGGTTTCCGAAAGATAATTTTTTGCAGTTTCAAAGATTTCGAGCTATCGGGAACCAATATGAAGTAAATGAGTATCGTTGAGCAGAGTTTTTGTTAAAAACATGTAGATGCATAAACGTTGTGCCCGCAAAACACATTGCCATTAGCCTTGAATGTATAATTAGCCCACTATGAGCGAAAAACTAAATAAAATTTGAATTTTCGCGCCCAGATGGTACCCATCGCCCTTAACTACTGGCTAATAGATGGCAGCTGCAGGAGTGCTTCGCTCGGTAGTTTAACTACTGGCTAATAGATGGCAGTAAAAATCATATTTTATTATTTTTTTGGTAAATTCGACATTTTATAAAAATGAATCCTAGCTAGATCGATTTATCGCCCCCAAAACCCCCTGTATACTAAATTTCATGAAAATCGTTGGAGCCGTTGCCGAGATCCAGATTATATAGAAATATATATACAAGAATTGCTCGTTTAAAGGTATAGGATTATTGTCTTCATCATCTCAAACTCCAATCTTTATCTCTCACCAGATTATTACAGTATGAATGAGTCTCTTCGTAGAACAGGTAGAGTTAAAGCTTTTTTTAAAGTAATTAATAAAAAATTGGATGAAATTGCGAGATTTTATGTTACTTCACACTGCCACATTGGAGTGATGATGAGGTCTAAGGAGCGGAGCGCTCTTAACTAGGATTACCTTGCCTGTGCTCGTTCTCTCCTTTCCCATAAAGGCCCCTAAATTGTACTGGGTACATAGGAGCTTAGTGCCTTATTATCTGGTTCTTTTTCTCACTTCTGCTATCGACTAACATTCACTCCGTTTATCGATTTCCACACAATCCAACTTATAATTTATCAAAATTGTTGTTTATGTAGAAATTTAAAGTTTCAAGTAATTATCAGTAATTTTTCTATGATATCAGTGAGGCTTTGAAACATTCTGAAATATTTACGATTGAAAACCCATTGCGTCTTTGAACCAAAGTTTTTCAGATTATGTAGATTAGAAAATAAACGGACAAAGGAACGTAAAGAAATTCACGTCGAAAATCGTATACCTGCTTGTTATTAAAACGGAAGCTGAGTTCTTTACGTTTCCTTACAGCCGAAATAAAATGTAGGGGGGTGCATAAAATAACGATGAATCCGCCGATCTTTAGATTAAGTCAGGTGCCTATTGAAATACTAATGCTTTTTTCGTATTCGCATGAACTGGAAATGTGAGCAATGAGATTTTATTCGACTATAAATGTACCTATTTACCTACGCTAGGTATGAAGACTATAGATTTTTGCATCATTGGCTTGCCAATGCTACTTTTATTACCTTTTATCGGGTCAATATGTTAGTCATCATTGCAGCTTATGGACATTTTCAAACTGTAAATTCGTTAGCCGGTGGTCTGTAACAGACGCATTAGGTCGCGTTTGACGTGACGCTCTACGCGGCCTGTGAATTCTTGGTATGGAAATGTACTGGCATGGTCTCGTCGTTCGTGCGCCGCGTCAGGCGTTTTAGAGAGGCCACACTAGTACATTTCTATAGTAAGCATTCGTAGGTCGCGTGTACCATCAAGCCGGACGCGACCTACGACGACTGTACAGACGTCTTTCGAGGAGTTTGCTTATGCTCTTTTTGAGTAAACCCACATTAAAATACATAATATAGCTATTTTACATATGAGAGTTATATGTATAGCCTGATAATCATTGGTCTCTTTCAAGGATCGAATGTAAGAAATCATTATTAAAATAGGTAAGTATAATCTTAGCTGCAGTTTACGGTATGAATGAAACTTAGTGATAAGTTACGTAATAATAACTTTCATAATCAAAATAACTCATAATTATTTATTAGGTACTAAACTCGCCGGCATATTTAGCGGAACATAAAAAAAAGGTTTGATATCAGTATCATATAAAGTTGCTGGCTGGTTTATACGTTATTTAATTTAAAAAGAAATATTTTCAAATTAAGAAAACAACTGAACATCACATTTTATGCAATTGTTTTAATTTTATTCAAATACACCTTATCTGGAGCGAACTTCGAGTATTTCTTCCTTCTGAGTTTGATTTAAAATTTCATTGAAATACTGTTTTTTGTTAGTTTTTTTTTAATCGCGTATCTTTCTGGAGTTGATGACTGAATTATGCCTGACTTAGCCCCAACGGAGATTGCCAGGGCACTCGAAATGCGAAGAAATGGTCAAACCTACAGAGTGATGTCCAGAGATCTTCGTCGACCAGTTTCAACGATCCATCGCAGTATCCAACGGTTCAAGGAGACCGGTACTTATGTGAGAAGAGCAGGACAAGGCAGAAAAAGACGCACTTCGAGTAGGGATGATCGTTTCATTCGGCTTCGTGTACGTAGGAACCCCCGTTTGACGGCCGTCCAAGCCCGACATGAGTTAGAAGCAGTGAGGGGTGTAACCGTAAGTGAGCGTACGGTACGAAGAAGGCTCGAAGAAGCTGGTTTGGGTTCATTTGTGCCCGCCAAGGCTCCAAGGCTCGAGGTAAATCATCGTAGAAACAGGTTAACTTTTGCTCAGGAACATCGACTTTGGAACGCGGACCAATGGAGTAAGTATTGTTTAGTGATGAGTGCAGAATTCTCTTAAATCAAATTGACGGCAGGCAAAGAATATACAGACGCAAAGGAGAACGATACATTCAGACAAATTTTGAAACTACAGTTGCATACGGTGGTGGATCAATAATGGTTTGGGCGGGCATTTGTTTGGGAGCTCGCACAGACTTGGTAGTGATTGACAGAGGGAGTCTGACTGCAGACCGCTATATCAGAGAAGTTTTAGAAGAAAATGTCGTACCGTTTGCCCCATATATCGGTGACGATTTTGTTTTTATGCAGGATAATGCTCTACCGCATACCGCTCGGGTAACTCAAGCTTATCTTAATGATATGAATATCACTTTAATGGAGTGGCCGGCGAGATCACCGGATATGAACCCAATAGAGCACGTTTGGGACTTGCTGAAAAGAAAAGTTAAGTCCAGAATTCCAGCTCCTGCCAACGTGGGAGAACTGCGAATCGCCGTAGTTGAGGAATGGCGGAGACTATCCCAGGAGACCATCGATAACATCATTCTCAGTATGCCTAGACGGGTAGAAACTTTAATAAGAGCACGTGGAGGAAATACGCGATATTAATCACCATTTTTCTAATTTAATTAATTGTAATTTTAATATTAAATTTCACTTTTCCAGGTTACGTGAAAAGTTCAAAAATGTACCATTTTTCACAAATAGCCTTTACTCGCAAAATCTGTTCTTAATGTGATCTCATTTTAAGTAAAAACAAATGAAACTTTAAATAACAAAAGAAGTGTAGTAAGTAGATTTTAAAATAAAACCATATTTTTTTAATTATGGACCTTTTTTTTATGTTCCGCTAAATATGCCGGCGAGTTTATTATAACGATTTTACTGCTGTTTGTATGATAGGGAAATAAATAGTTGTAACGGGATATAATATTAGCAACTTTTTCCATCAAGACCCTTTCAGGGAAGACTAATAGAGCAATTAGGGTATAATAGCGCCCACATGCGCCGGGAAACCACATGGCCTTCGATAAATGTACGGAGAAATATATTTATTAGGGCATCCCGATATTATATTTCACTGATAATACCATGGTGTATGTAACTAAATCATGTTATTTAGGTCTGGAAGATTGTGACATCTATGGAAGTTGATGGTTGTGTGTCATAAGCTTAATGCACACGTTAGTTAAGTGTTTTGTTTTTGTTTGGAGAGCACGTTTGCGCCGAGAAGAACTGGAAAGAAACTCGGAATGTTCTTAAAGGTATCAAAAGCACGTTAACTCGCACAGAGCCAGTTTTGTTCCTTATTATTAATTCTAAGAAGACACCTAAAAAGAAAATGTGCTAAAGTATACCTACGTATAATTTTCGTTGTTTTATGTTGACAACACCAACATATTATTATAACTTTCAATCTAAATACTGTTTGAGAAATATACTTCATATACTGAGGGAAATTGCATGAGAAGACAATTTCGGAGCATTTGTATCGACTTCTTTTTTAGTCCCTAAATTAAAAGTGCCTATTTTGTTTCCTTTTTTGCTCCTTTTATCATTTTGATATGCTTCACGTTCAATGGATGCCATCAAAGTCGTACGTAATTTCAGATATGCGTTACAAAAAATACAGTTTTACGTAGGACTGTTTGGACTTTGGAAGATGAAATTGATTAGCAGCATTTCAAAAGCCTCGCCCGAAGTCCGTCTTGCCGGACCGGCCCGGACATTCATTACGCTAATGGATTGCACAGGGACACGGTAATGCAATGCTTTTTATTTTCAGCACATTTTTTTATTTGAAGCGGAGAGCACCCGTTTTATTTTCCTTCCATTTTCTGGTTAGCCTATGTTTACTGCTATTAGTAGGGCTTTTATATTCTTGTTGAGTGATGGTAAGTTTCGATACAGCCAAAAATGATAACTAATTGGAAGGCGTTATTTGGGGTTAGGTGTTATTAATAACCCCTAATAGCGTAAATATTTGCTCATAGTGTTTAAAGTACTTAATGGCGTAAACGATAGTTTTAAGTGAATTTTAGTGACCTGCAGTTAAAATTATTTAGGCCTATGGTAAATAAAGAATTTCATTTAATTATAAGATATAAAGAATTTCATTTCATTTCATTTCAGAAAGTTTTTCCAAAATTTCTATTGTTTTCCAATTTTGATCGGAAATTACAATGGATGTACTTGTAATTTTTGATTTAATGTATTGATAATAATAATATCCAGAAACATTCTGAAACGGATTTTCGATAACTATCTTACGTCTTTGCAGAAAGTGTGGTAAACAGTCGACAACGAAGGCTACCACTAGAATGGCAGCCGTAGTGGTTCTATTCTATTTCTACTATTGCTATCGGAGTGAAATTAAAATAGTTTGAGAATAACTATGGCTCTGATAATGTGATTTTTTACTTAAATAATAAATCATTTTACTCGCCCAAATAGAGTAATAACTTCATTTTAAAAATATTTCAGCTAGTTATTAAATTTCTAAGAAGCCTTTGCAAACCTTATGAAAGCGGTATTGGTATTAACGTTGGATCGAAGCTGCGGATTTCCCGAAGGGCGTCGCTGTTGCGGATTTGATGTGGGAGTTCCTTGAAAGAGTTTATTTCGGTTTATCATTTATGCAGCCTTTGGCAGGCCTAATTCCCTTCGCACCGAGCAGAATAAAACCCTAAGCTGATTACGGTATAATGATTCGTTACGTATATGTTTTATTCGATAGCTGACGCATTTTTGATGGTTTATTGGAGTTACTGATGTACATATTTCAGGGATTAGTGGGTATCACTGGGTTTTATTCAATTAGATTGAAATTGGAAATGGATTTATAATTCACAAGCTGACCCGATAAACGTTGTCCTTCTTCAAAAATCCATACATACTGATATACTTACTTATGTCTTTAATTATAAATCATCACGGAACTCGTTCAATCCTCACACAAAATCATCAAAATTGGACCGTTTCTGAATTGCGAGAGTAACGTACAACGCTTTATTTTATTTATAACTAGCTGTTGCCTGCGGCAAGGCTCGTGTGTAGTTTTTGACAGATCTCGTGAAAATCAGTAATTTTCCGGGATAAACTAATGTAGCTTATATCATTTTCGTTTGTCCACGCTATCAACTAGGTATCTGCAAAAAATCACGTTGATCCGTAGTCCATTGCGGCGTGATTGAATGACAAACAAACAAACCAACAAAATCTCATTTAAATTTATGTATTGTTATGGATAGGTATCTATAAAAGGAAAGAAGATTGCGCCAATTTATTCAGTTAGGTACTCGCTTACCCCAAGTTAACTTTTCGTAGAGGTCAGCAATAAAAAATAGCTAGCACTATTCCAGCGAAAATTGCATATTAAATTCCCGCGACAGCTTCTTTGGATGCGAAGCCAAAAACTGTAGACGGCGATAAATATTCGTAGTAAAACTGAAAACATATTCAGGGGCATGCAGCGTGGGAGATGCATAAAGGAAAGTGTTCTTTTATGAGCCAAGAAAAGATTCATTGTCAACTGTTTACGTGGCGTAAACGGATGCCAGCAGCGACAATTATGTTCAGTTCAACGCCTTTTTAGTTTTTAGTCGAGTTTGCTTGCAATATTTTCTGTAAGAACTGCAGAAAAAAAAAGGTCTTGCCAGATTAAGAACAACTTTATTTAAAACATGCGAAAATTCACAATCACGATCTAGATGCCTTCAAGAGAAGAGTGAATAGGCATTTCCTAAACCTCATTACGAGATTTCTGTCCATCAGTCATAATTGTAGTCAAGCACAATTCTATCAAAAGTAAAAAAAAATCATTGCCACCTTTTACTCTAACAGCTCTCCTTTTACAAAGAGATGGGTTTGGGTCATAGCCCATTGTTATAGGCAACTGCAATTTTTTATACACTACTAGTAGAAACCCGCAGCTTCGCCCGCGCAAATTTTAGTTTTCCCTACACACGGGAACCATCTATTTTCCGGAATAAAAAGTAGCCTTTGTGCTAATTTGGGACGAAATCTGTCTTCATTCCAATTTTCAGCCAAAAAAAGCTGAAAGCTTTAGTTAAATTTTCGCATTCAATTTAAAAATATAGAAGGCGGGACCTATTTTCGCAAATTATAAATTAACATAGAGAAAATTAATAGGTCCCGCCTGCTTTATTTTTAAATTGAATGCGAAAATTTAAGTAAAGCTTTCAGCTTATAATGTTGTTTGTTAAAATGAAGTAAAAATTGCATCGTTTTAAGTTTATTATAATTTTGTTTTCGTTGTCCGCCTTGTTTCAGTCTTTTAAGTTATTGCATTTTAGTTGACATTTTTGCAGTCGGGTTTTTTGATTTTTTTAATTATTTATTTTATTTCAGGATTTTTAGTTAGGGTGATTAGATTAAATCTGATTGACAAAGTGGAGCGCGTCTTAAAGTACACACAGCGCCATCTAGGGCGAGTAGCGAAAGTACAGATGTTAAATAATTGTTTAATGATTATATTAAATTATTTTTTCGATTTATGCTGTGATATACCAAGTAAAAATGCACAATATAAAGTGCGACACACATTTGGTCAATACAAGATTAACGCTATCAAAAACTACAAATATTACCATTTTGAACGCATTGATCGACTGTTTATAATTCCAAATTAATTCGAAACATATGACTTATATATATTTTTGTAATCTCCTTGTAATTCCCTTCATTTTGATACCCCACTCGATAGGTTTGGTTAAAAATATTTTGTAAATGACTGACAATTTTAGGCCCAAAATCCGCCATTTTGCTTTTTATTTTCAAAATCCTATCTAAGAACAATTGGGTTAATGAGACGAATCTAACGATACCATTAACGTCAAAATCCATCCAGCCGTTTGGAAGATACGTGGTCAT
This sequence comes from Coenonympha glycerion, assembly GCA_963855885.1. Lineage (NCBI taxonomy): Eukaryota > Metazoa > Arthropoda > Insecta > Lepidoptera > Nymphalidae > Coenonympha > Coenonympha glycerion. Next base: position 15,938,207 of record OY979633.1, read on the forward strand.
AAAGAAATTTACATACATACATACATACATACATACATACATACATACATACAAGATACGCGCGAAAAACATAACCCTTCTTGCAGTCGGGTAAAAAACATTAGGAATTACATTAGGGTACATTACAACGGTGTACGGTGTACAAACACCGTGACACGAACGAACTTTATATATTGGAGTTATTGGGAGTTATTTCGATTCGATTAGCTCAAATGGAACGAAATTAAAAAAAAATGTAGTGGTCTGCGCCGACGTCATGTGATTTTTTTACGATCGAATAATTATGTTATTCACTTACATATTTTAACATTGGTTCCATTTGAGGGAATCGAATTGTATCAAAATATGTAATATGCCCCCAGTGATCTTCATGACACTATTTACTCGTTCGATTGTTAATCGCCGATGCAGGCCGTGTGGGTAGAACAATGTCATGAAGGAACAGCTTTATTCGACTGCTCTTAATGAGATCGCCCACGTCGATAATGTATGGTCGTGTAACTCGTCTGAGATGTTATTAGCATGCTAATTTCAATAGTGAGGGAGGTAAGACTTAGCGTATTCACACTTTCGCTATGTTTGGAACCGGTTTCAAAAAGGTGGTTTTCAATTATTTATTTATCGCGTAAAATTGTTGTATTTTACATAAATTGAAGTATATTCCTTGTAAGTCCTACATGTGCTTATAAATATGTACGCCAGATTGGAAGGGTATAGTAATTTTCTACCATATTTCATCTGGATTCTGATACTGACGGTTAAATTAAGTACATCTCTTTAATTGTCCTTGGTTCAAGTTTAGGGCACATATATTTTCATCATTTTCTTTTTTTGTGTTACTTAAAAGATCGTCAAGATTAAGATAATCCATATTATTTCAAAGATAATTTTAAGATATAATTTTAGGTCTTAACAAACATAATATTTGGCGGTCTAAAAATAATTCTTATTAATACGATTCCGATTACGATACGATAAGCATTTTATTGCCTATGTTAAAATCGTAACGCACTCCGTATCTATGGAGGTACACGGTACCTTTCCCTAAATGCTCGCTATATCCATTCGTATATCGTCCATCATTGTTCGTACTAGGGGTGGCGCACAATGGTGCGTTTATTGGCATTCCATCGCCGCGACTCGCGACGCGACCATTGTCGTCGGGCTGATGACAGTTCGCGACAAACAGTACTCCATATGACTCCACCTATGTATTCACTGGATCGATGGCTACTGTAGGGATTGCTCGACTGTTGGCACAATCACACCAATGTTGTAAAGGTATATATGTGCGTATTTTACTGGGAATAAATATAAATTATACCCTGGATTTGACAAAATTATATTATTATAAGTATAGCATACGTCATTGTCCGTAAATACTAAAGGTTGTTGCACAATGGAGACTTTACTGGGTATCAACGACGCGACGCTCGACGCGATCATTGTCTTCAATGCTTAGACACGAATCACTGCTCCTAGGATTAGACTGATGAGGATAACAATAATCAAATTATTTAACTGTCTGAAATTCAAGATTTATTTCCAAAACCACCATAAATCTAGCCAATAACAACAATGAGGGCCGATCGCAATTCGCAATGCAATAATCGCAACGTTCGTGATACGGGCTCGTTATTGGCATTCCACGGCGCAGCGGTGTGAGTTGTGGCCGTCGACCGAACTAATGACAAACGGCTGAATCTCGACAAACGCTCCGATGCTTCTGCAAATTGCTCTATCAATTGGTGACATGGGGCACTTTGGACCTCGCATTGCTAGATACAAGCTTTAATAAGTAATTTACTGTTGAATGCTAATTGGATATTGCTTTGCTGCAAAGTTTGTATGCTTGAATATATTGATGTCTTAAATCTTTCACGCCATAACTACTTAGCTGATACCTTTGATGAAGATTGAGCATTCAGGCTGCTTTTAATCCCGTTTCTTTAACGCTAAAAACCTAAAGCAGTGTTCAGAGTTCTTGTCCAACCAATGCATAAATGCTTTCATATTATACTGAATGATAAATTAAGATCATTTGTTACATTCCGTTGTCCCTAATGATGTCCAATTTTTATCAATTTACCAAAAAACTAATATCGTGGTTGTATTAGTAAGATTGATGATCTTTTGATTCGATCAACGTTATTTGGGCAATAGGTATTATCTAATTGTGACTATTTATGCCTTATAATAGAATTATTATTGTCTTCATCATCTCAAACTCCAATCTTTATCTCTCACCAGATTATTACAGTATGAATGAGTCTCTTCGTAGAACAGGTAGAGTTAAAGCTTTTTTTAAAGTAATTAATTAAAAATTGGATGAAATTGCGAGATTTTATGTTACTTCACACTGGCACATTGGAGTGATGATGAGGTCTAAGGAGCGGAGCGCTCTTAACTAGGATTACCTTGCCTGTGCTCGTTCTCTCCTTTCCCATAAAGGCCCCTAAATTGTACTGGGTACATAGGAGCTTAGTGCCTTATTATCTGGTTCTTTTTCTCACTTCTGCTATCGACTAACATTCACTCCGTTTATCGATTTCCACACAATCCAACTTATAATTTATCAAAATTGTTGTTTATGTAGAAATTTAAAGTTTCAAGTAATTATCAGTAATTTTTCTATGATATCAGTGAAGCTTTGAAACATTCTGAAATATTTACGATTGAAAACCCTTGCGTCCATTGCGTCTTTGAACCAAAGTTTTTCAGATTATTTAGATTAGAAAACAAACGGACAAAGAAACGTAAAGAAATTCACGTCGAAAACCGTATACCTGCTTGTTATTAAAACGGAAGCTGAGTTCTTTACGTTTCCTTACAGCCGAAATAAAATGTAGGGGGGTGCATAAAATAACGATGAATCCGCAAATCTTTAGATTAAGTCAGGTGCCTATTGAAATACTAATGCTTTTTTTCGTATTCGCATGAACTGGAAATGTGAGCAATGAGATTTTATTCGACTATAAATGTACCTATTTACCTACGCTTGGTATGAAGACTATAGATTTTTGCATCATTGACTTGCCAATGCTACTTTTATTACCTTTTATCGGGTCAATATGTTAGTCATCATTGCAGCTTATGGACATTTTCAAACTGTAAATTCGTTAGCCGGTGGTCTGTAACAGACGCATTAGGTCGCGTTTGACGTGACGCTCTACGCGGCCTGTGAATTCTTGGTATGGAAATGTACTGGCATGGTCTCGTCGTTCGTGCGCCGCGTCAGGCGTTTCAGAGAGGCCACACTAGTACATTTCCAGAGTAAGCATTCGTAAGTCGCGCGCGTCGTCAAGCCGGACGCGACCTACGACGTCTGTTACAGACAACCGCCTTAACGTCTTTCGAGGAGTTTGCTTATGCTCTTTTTGAGTAAACCCACATTAAAATACATAATATAGCTATTTTACATATGAGAGTTATATGTATAGCCTGATAATCATTGGTCTCTTTCAAGGATCGAATGTAGGAAATCATTATTAAAATAGGTAAGTATAATCTTAGCTGCAGTTTACGGTATAAATGAAACTTAGTGATAAGTTACGTAATAATAACTTTCATAATCAAAATAACTCATAATTATTTATTAGGTACTATTATAACGATTTTACTGCTGTTTGTATGATAGGGAAATAAATAGTTGTAACGGGATATAATATTAGCAACTTTTTCCATCAAGACCCTTTCAGGGAAGACTAATAGAGCAATTAGGGTATAATAGCGCCCACATGCGCCGGGAAACCACATGGCCTTCGATAAATGTACGGAGAAATATATTTATTAGGGCATCCCGATATTATATTTCACTGATAATACCATGGTGTATGTAACTAAATCATGTTATTTAGGTCTGGAAGATTGTGACATCTATGGAAGTTGATGGTTGTGTGTCATAAGCTTAATGCACACGTTAGTTAAGTGTTTTGTTTTTGTTTGGAGAGCACGTTTGCCCCGAGAAGAACTGGAAAGAAACTCGGAATGTTCTTAAAGGTATCAAAAGCACGTTAACTCGCACAGAGCCAGTTTTGTTCCTTATTATTAATTCTAAGAAGACACCTAAAAAGAAAATGTGCTAAAGTATACCTACGTATAATTTTCGTTGTTTTATGTTGACAACACCAACATATTATTATAACTTTCAATCTAAATACTGTTTGAGAAATATATTTCATATACTGAGGGAAATTGCATGAGAAGACAATTTCGGAGCATTTGTATCGACTGTTTTTTCAGTTCCTAAATTAAAAGTGCCTATTTTGTTTCCTTTTTTGCTCCTTTTATCATTTTTATATACTTCACGTTCAATGGATGCCATCAAAGTCATACGTAATTTCGGATATGCGTTCCAAAAAGTACAGTTTCATGTAGGACTGTTTGGACTTTGGAAGTTGAAATTGATTAGCAGCATTTCAAAAGCCTCCCCCGAAGTCCGTCTTGCCGGACCGGCCCGGACATTCATTACGCTAATGGATTGCACAGGGACACGGTAATGCAATGCTTTTTATTTTCAGCACATTTTTTTATTTGAAGCGGAGAGCACCCGTTTTATTTTCCTTCCATTTTCTGGTTAGCTTATGTTTACTACTATTAGTAGGGTTTTTATATGCATATTAAGTGATGGTAAGTTCCGGTACAGCCGAAGATGATAACTTGGAATGAGTTATTAATAACCCCTAATAGTGACTCATACCTATATATATTTGCTCATAGTATGGCGTATTTAGTGATATGCAGTTAAAAAACTGTAAATGCAATTACTTTTAAATGTTAACGTCATGCTCTTTAACCTAAATTCGCTCCAAAGCAGAAACACGATTGGATACAATTTTTTCGATGGTTCTTTTTCCAAAATTTTTATTTTTTTTTAATGGATGTAAGTACTTGTAATTTTTATTTAATGTATTGATAATAATAATATCCAAAAACATTCTGAAACGGATTTTTAACCGACTTCAAAAAAAGGAGGAGGTTCTCAATTCGTCGGAATCTTTTTTTTTTTTTTTTTTTTTTTTTTTTTTTTCTATGTATGTTCACCGATTACTCGAAGACGCGTGGACCGATTTCAAAAATTCTTTTTTTGTTTAAGAGGGTTTTGTTTCCAGATGGTCCCATTTTAATCACGTCAGGATCTGATGATGGGATCCTGGATAAATCGAGGGAACTCTTCAAATTTTATATGAACACATGAAACTATTTGAGTATTATTAAAAAGAGTAATATTTTCCAAGCTGTCCTATGGTCATCAGGTCAGGATCTGATCATGGGATCTTGGTGAAATCGAGGGAACTCTTCAAATTTTGCTAGTATATTTAAAGCGAGTTGGGTATTTTTTATAGTTACTGGTGCATATGCACCAAACCAGTATCTGCTAGATACTGATTTGATGACTAAAGTCATCAAGTCTTTGTAGTGGCATTTGAAGTTGGTTTTTTGGAAAGCATTTCCCATTTTTGATAACTGGCTTAGGTCTTTGCAGAAAGTGTGGTATACAGTCGACAACGAAGGCTACCACTAGAATGGCAGCCGTAGTGGTTCTATTCTATTTCTACTATTGCTATCGGAATGAAATTAAAATAGTTTGAGAATAACTATGGCTTTGATAATGTGATTTTTTTACTTAAATAAATAAATAATAAAATCATTTAACTCGCCCAACTAGAGTTAATAACTTCATTTTAAAAATATTTCAGCTAGGTATTAAATTTCTAAGAAGCCTTTGCAAACCTTATGAAAGCGGTATTGGCATTAACGTTGGATCGAAGCTGCGGATTTCCCGAAGGGCGTCGCTGTTGCGGATTTGATGTGGGAGTTCCTTGAAAGAGTTTATTTCGGTTTATCATTTATGCAGCCTTTGGCAGGCCTAATTCCCTTCGCACCGAGCAGAATAAAACCCTAAGCTGATTACGGTATAATGATTCTATACACGTATATGTTTTATTCCATAGATGACGTATTTTTGATGGTTTATTGGAGGTACTAACGTACATACCTCAGGGATTAGTGATATAATTCAGTTTTATTTTATTAGATTGGAATTGGAAATGGATTTATAATTCACAAGCTGACCCGATAAATGTTGTCTTTCTTCAAACATCCATACATACTTATATACTTCCTTATTTCTTTAATTATAAATCATCACGGAACTCGTTCAACCCTCACAAAAATCATCAAAATTGGACCGTCTCTGAATTGCGAGAGTAAAGTACAGCGCTTTATTTTATTTATTACTAGCTCTTTTATTTATAACTGGCTCGTGCGTAATTTTTGACAAATCTCATGGGAATTTTCCGGGATAATTTAATGTAGCCTATGTCACTTTCGTTTGTCCACGCTATCAACTAGGTATCTGCAAAAAATGTATTGTTATGGATAGGTATCTATAAAAGGAAAGAAGATTGCGCCAATTTATTCGGTTAGGTACTCGTTTACCCCAAGTAAACTTTTCGTAGAGGTCAGCAATAAAAAATAGCTAGCACTATTCCAGCGAAAATTGCATATTAAACTCCCGCGACAGCTTCTTTGGATGCGAAGCCAAAAACTGTAGACGGCGATAAATATTCGTAGTAAAACTGAAAACATATTCAGGGGCATGCAGCGTGGGACGTACATAAAGGAAAGTGTTCTTTTATGAGCCAAGAAAAGATTCATTGTCAACTGTTTACGTGGCGTAAACGGGTGCCAGCAGAGACAATTATGCTCAGTTCAACGCCTTTTTAGTTTCTAGTCGAGCTTGCTTGCAATATTTTCTGTAAGAACTGCAGATAAAAAAGGTCTTGCCAGATTAAGAACAACTTTATTTAAAACATGCGAAAATTCACAATCACGATCTACATGCCTTCAAGAGAAGAGTGAATAGGCATTTCCTAAACCTCATTACGAGATTTCTGTCCATCAGTCATGATTGTAGTCAAGCACAATTCTATCAAAAGTAAAAAAAAATCATTGCCACCTTTTACTCTAACAGCTCTCCTTTTACAAAGAGATGGGTTTGGGTCATAGCCCATTGTTCTAGGCAAGTGCAATTTTTTATACACTAGAAGTTAATACTTGACTGCGATCTTACCTGACGGTGACGATGCAGTCGAAGATGTTATTGTAACCGCTGCGACCTTGTATCCACTGTAGTACTGTACCATTAATACTAGGCATATACTTTTAGTTTAGGACTGCATTAATTTTTAAGGACTACACTTTATAATGAAAGAGGGAACACTGAGAGCTGTATTTTACGTTTAAAAGCTTCTAAACTGCTCAGCATTTTCCTCACAGCAACGTTACGCATTGGAAGCGATTTTGCTGAGCATTACCATAACAAAAACTCGTCCTAATAGCTGCGACACGAGTATCAGAACGTTTAATGCGGGTGACGCGTGACGCGTTTACATTTTTTTGAATCGAGAAAACGATAACATCTATCGTACAACAAGTTAAATAAAATTCAATTTAAAGTGCCGAGAGAAGTGTCGAGAGAGCTGGCATCCCTATTGATATCTAACACAATCATATGATACGTTTTTCTTTCACGTCTTTTATACAAACCGCTAAAGTGTGGAACGCTCTCCCAGCCTCCGTGTCAAATACAGTTTGGATGCCTTCAAAAGAAAAGTGAATTATTGTTGGTATTTTCTAGGCAAGTACGCTCAAATTTAAACCTCATGATTGTATTTCATCAGGCATGATTGTAGTACAGAAAGAGAAAATATGAATTTGGAGTCACATAAGTAGTAATTTATTTTCATTAAGTAGGGATTAAAATTTTAACTAACTATTTATTATTATTCCGTGTATTTTTTGCGTTAATAAATTTCTATTACTTGTAATTACGTTTAATAATGATATCAAGGTTCAAAAATATTATCGCTCTATCGTAATGTGAACGTGACTCTTTATTGCTTCCAATCTGATAATAAAAAACAATGCAAACCCTCAAAACAAAAGTACCGTATTTATTTTGTCTCATCTGACATCCCATTTTGAGTTTGAGCCATTGTTGTTTTTCCCAATATTTTAATCTTTATTGTGTTCGATTTACGCATTATTTTGAGAACAAAATAATAATTATTATTTACCTTTGTTGCGGCTTACACGAAATGGTTATTTGTTTGAATTTCCCGAGTGATTATACTTGATGTCAATTGCCACAGGATTGTTCAACTGTGGTTAGTGATTTGCGGTTTCTTTTAATGTTCCTTGTACCCATAATGGATATAGACCGTAGATGATAGCGTAGGTCTAGATATAGCTGCAAACCAAATCATAATATTACGCAATGTTGTTACTATTTGATTGTACAGTACAAAAGCTGTAAAAGTTTTTAATGAAAATTCAGCAATTTTTTCGCGGGTCACTTGATTTAAAGCGATCACTGCCGCACAATTGATTAATTATTTCAATGGTGTATACGTAAGAAACGACTCAGTAGGAAAGCTTAGGTGAATCATGCCGGAAAAAAGCTAGGACGAAGAAGAAGATAGAAATGTTAAAGGCTGCAATATAAATATGTAGAGTCGTACAGAAAGAATAATTGGTGTCATACTAAAGTTATGAAAAGTTTCAAAGAATTTTTAACATCTTTAAAAGAGCCTTAGTATTCGATATAAGTCTCAAATCGATACATTTGCCCATTCAGACAAACGACAGACGGACGGACCAAAGTGATTTTATATTTAAGGTAATTTAAGGTCCGGAGTCCTAAAAATAGTTTCACATTTATTCTATTAAATTAACACCAACGAAATGATCGGTCCATTTTTCGATAGCTGCCATGTAAAAATAAATCCCACCAAAAACATTCTGTAAAAAACTAGCCAAAGTCAAAATGGAGCTGCTTGTTTATCTCTAAAAAGTACTGAAATCTAGACAAAGTCGTGCCAAGTCTAAGGTTCCTTACTGCGATTTCTTTATTAGTATAGTTAATGTTGCGTGACTTGGCCGTTGAAGGGTACACAAGGGTTCAAACCAGGTGCTCATCAATTCATCGTCAATGAGTAGCGGTTCTTGGTCTTCAACGGCCAAGTCACACAACATTAACTATAATAATAAAGAAATCGCAGTAAGGAACCTTAGACTTGGCACGACTTTGTCTAGATTTCAGTACTTTTTAGAGATAAACAAGCAGCTCCATTTTGACTTTGGCTAGTTTTTTACAGAATGTTTTTGGTGGGATTTCACTTCTTTTTGTAGAAACTTCAAAATATTACAAAATATTTCTGTCCGTTTTTCTAGATACATTAACTGCATAAATAACTTTGTAATCTCATATAATTTATATGGAATTACAAAGTTATTAATGCAGTGATCACCAGGTACTCCAGATCTTCGATTATCCTAGTTTTTATAGTTTTCCCTTTATGTGGCCATTAAACCCTAACTCTGTACCAAATTTCAGCTCTCTGAGTTTATGGGAAGTACTAGTTCTATTTTGATGATCATGAGTCAGTCAGTCAGTCAGTGTCGAAAATGCGAAACTTTGCTTTCGCATAACTTCGGAACTATATGACCTACAGACTTGAAATTTTGGGTTTTAAGTATGTGATTATAGCTTACTGGATAGCGAAAATTTCAGCGTTCTGGTCTTATCCGGAGGTTCTCAAATAGGAGCCCGAAAATGCGGCGAAATGGTTCCTGTAAAGATGGTACGGCAGTTTTGCTTCGCGCTTTGACTTTGGCGGGGGCACTGCCGTGCCCCCTGATGTAACATCATTAACTTTTGTATTCAGCAGCAAATTATCACTTTATTATTCATTGCCCGACGGCGATAGCCGCGTTCATTAAATAGTCATCAGCAACGATGACCACGTTTGATTATTTATTTTGTAGTGTGAAATTGTTTTTCAACGCTCGTTTTGTACGTATATTGTTTGTACTTACGTACGCGGAGAAACGTACATATAACATGTCATGAAAACATGTTTACGGCTCTACCTACTTAAGAAAACTCAAAGCACTGCTGCAGCTCTGCCGTTACGTTAACATTTCAGTTTCACCAGAAGAAGAACAGGCAAGAGACTCGGCATTTATTACAGGTTTGTTCAAAATAGCATTTGGGTACCTACTTTTTTGCTGTACCTTTGCTGTACCTAACACTTTCTACGTTCTATATTCTTCAAAAATCCTTGTTTTCTATACTTACTGACTTGTGTGATGTTTTTGTTTTATGATTCTACGGAAAATTAAGTCCAAAACTGACTTGAGGATCAAACTAAAGCAACCTCGCAAATGATCTTTACTGAATTTCACCACCACAAATTTCACCACAACTTTCACCACAAATAAACCACCTAACGTAAGCATTCAAAGCACTTGGATTCCCATATCCCCAATTAAAATACCGGCTTCTAATAACAATTCCGAATAAAAGTGACGTTCAATTGGAATGTAACGCACGAATAACAATTCGGAGCGCGAGTCGCGTTCGAGCTCGTGAAATTTTAACTGACCGACAGTTTGCAATGTCCTGTGTGCCCCGTTTTATTTGCACTGTCGTGTACAGCGGGACTCCAGGGCTCTCTGAATAAACATTTTTACACTCGCGAGCTGTATCAGCTGTCGCGGTGGTTTTGTAGGTGCCAGCGGCTCAGAACGACGCTGTCAAAACTACGAACTAGAATCTAAAAATTTTCTGCTACGGGGTAGTTAGTTTGTTCTGCCTATATTGCCATTAATATACATACATAACGGATCACACGCATTAGTGTAGGTATTTAAGATTCTGGATTAGGTATCAGCCTGGATTTTGACGGCCTCTCTGGCACAGTTGGTAGTGGTTGGCTTTGAGCAGGCTTTGATGGTCCACTTTAGAGATTTCTTAGTTGGCTGGACTGGTCTGGGGAAGGCTACCGCCAACGACGTAGCGTCTTTTTACCCGACTTCAAAAAAGGGAGGAGGTTCCCAATTCGTCGGAATCTTTTGTCAAGCAATTTAGCGTTCAAGTGTGAAGATGCGTAGCAACCAGTTATGGGTTATATCAACCCCTCTCAATTTAGTACGAGAACACATTTGGCTGCATCTTCATTTACTCACTACAACGCTCACTCATTAAGAGATTGCAGTCAAGAACTAACTTGTATTATAGAATAAAATGTCCTAACAAGCAAGACGTTGATCAAGTACGTACCTACTTCAAAGTAAGTATTTACACTTCAAAAGTACTCATAACAGTTGTAATAAATGTTCCGAGCCTTATTTTAGACAATTGTTTAAATTAATGTGCAGATGAATCCTGCAAATAAATATTACTAGTTTAGTACTCAACGAGGTTTAAGCTTCTAAGCTGAAATAAAAAATGCAATGCAGCGTCAAAATCTGAAATTATCTAAACGAATCGATAATTCAGTAAACAAACGAACTTGGAAGTAGTAAAAATGATACCTATTCCTCATCTTACGTCTTTGTTACCAAAATTTTCGTGTCGGTAAGTACTTTTACTTCAAAATTTTAATTAAATCTTAATAGTAGAAGGATTCAAATAACGTTTTAAGACTTATAACTAACAAAGTTCACGCCATCACTCAAAGTTTTCTCATTTATAGTTGAAACGGAAATCGGCGGATGAGTAAAATAAGGCAATGGAGGATCTTCCTTAATTAAAAGACAATGCTCGTAGGTTTGAGCCGTCTAAGTTGAATTATAATAGTTAATTTTTTTTAACAATTGTATTAGATGAGTAGGTTTTTTTATTGTTTTCATTTTTATACTCTTTTTGTACTTCTTCTAATAATTCTTCGTCTTGTTAGTCCGCCGAAAAAGATTAAAGGATCGCTAGTTCGATAAGAGCAGACATGACTGATTAGTATTTTCTTCAAACAAAAATACCTATTCGCACAACATGTTTTGTGACTCCTAAAATATATTTAGTTCAAAGTGAAGTAAAACTAAATTATTATTTCTGAAATCTTTTGAAGATTCTCCGAGATCTGAATCATTAGAACGGTTTTTCTGAGAAAATAATGATTTCCAACGAAAAAGATGCTCTTTTCAAAGAATAATTTTCTGCGTTACAATGACAGTCTTTTGAAATCTTTGTATTTTTTGTCTTTTTCCGACGATGGTGACGACCAAGATGGTTCTTATACTAAAGATATTTTTTGTTGATATTTCTGAAAATAAAATGTGAATTATGTTTCCAACCTCTAATTTTTTCAGTGAAAGACATAAAATTATTAACCTGTTAATCTGGTAAAACTTGATGGTTTATTTTCAATAAGATTTTTTGGTGAGTATAAGTACTTAGAACTTTACTATACATTACCGTATAAGCCGAAAATAGATAATATAGTTCACTAAATAGATCCAGAAATTCGAATATTGTAAATGGATAACGTTTCTAACTTAAAATTTATGTCTTTTCCTCTTCCTTTCTTCGTAGCTGGCAAATATCTGGATTGAGTAAATTAGTTTCATTATCGCCAGGTGCAGCTTTAGAGACGTCCCCGACACTTTTACTTATGAATTTGTGAACAGGATAGTTGAATGAGATAGAATCATTCACTTTTTGAATAGGGATCAAGGATTCATTTAACTTGTGAATAGTAAGTTAACTCTTACGAATAGAAAGGTTATTTTAGATTAATAATATAAGAATTCATCGCCCCTTAGGCCTTAATTATACTCCACTTAGAGACTCTACTTAGAGCAAGAAGGATACCTATAGTCTAAGAGTCATCACCATTTTAGACAAGTGTTGATTAGCAGATATGAGCGATATTGAGCGATAGATTCGTAATGTTGAGGTCCTTTGGTAGATCGTTAATTTCATCGCAAAGGGATATGCTCGTATAGCTTAGCGGTTACAGCACCCAGCCGCGAGTGCTGGGAGACGCGGTTTCAAATCCCGCTGCGAGTGAAATTTTGATTCGTTTTAAATTTATAGGAATTATATCTTGGTAAAAGGTTGAAAAGGCTATTAAAAATATACACTTTATATAAAATAAAAAACACCTCTAATGAACGTTTGTAGCGCCAGGGGAATTGCAAATGTTGCCTTTTATAATTAACCGACTTCAAAAAAGGAGGAGGTTCTCAATTCGTCGGAATCTTTTTTTTTATTTTTTATCTATGTATGTTCACCGATTACTCGAAGACGCGTGGACCGATTTGAAAAATTCTTTTTTTGTTTAAGAGGGTTTTGTTTCTAGGTGGTCCCATTTTAATCAGGTCAGGATCTGATGATAAGATCCTGGAGAAATCGAGGGAACTCTTCAAATTTTATATGGACACATGAAACTATTTGAGTATTATTAGAAAGAATAATATTTTCCAAGTTGTCCTATGGTCATCAGGTCAGGATCTGATCATGGGATCATGGTGAAATCGAGGGAACTCTTCAAATTTTGCTAGTATACTTAAAGCGAGTTGGGTATTTTTTATAGTTACTGGTGCATATGCTAGCAGATACTGATTTGATGACTAAAGTCATCAAGTCAGGGTCTGATGATGGGATCTTGGTGAAATCGAGGGAACTCTTCAAATTTTGCTAGTATACTTGAAGCGAGTTGGGTATTTTTTATAGTTACTGGTGCATTTGCTAGCAGATACTGATTTGATGACTAAAGTCATCAAGTCAGGGTCTGATGATGGGATCTTGGTGAATTTTAGGTATCTCTTCAGAGTTTATGAACACATCTCAAGCGATTTGGGTATTTTTACAACGCCTTGTGCATTTTATTGTTTTCCACTAAAAAGTATAAAATAAAAATGGGAAATGCTTTCCAAAAAACCAACTTCAAATGCCACTACAAAGAGTGAAATAATTTTTATTTAAATTTTAGGTACCTACACCAATTCGAAGTCGGGCGATTGCCTATGACTTCGTAATTTCTTCGCACATCAAGTAAGTTAGGGATTGTATGAAACATTGCCCGACTTCGAATTGGTGTAGGTACCTAAAATTTAAATAAAAATTATTTCACTCTTTGTAGTGGCATTTGAAGTTGGTTTTTTGGAAAGCATTTCCCATTTTTATTTTAAGGAAATACTGCACTAATCAAGTGGCTGGTTCCACAATTTGTAGGGGGTTTCAAGTAGTTACTGAAACATTTATATTCTTAACTATCCAAATAATTAAATTACATATTAGGCTAAACCACTCTCACGGTGAAGGATAACCCATAAAATAAGCTTAAAAATGGGTTGTGTGAAAAAGATATCTGAATATACCTAATTAATAGGTATTATTATTCAACACGAAAATTCCTGAATTCCGTGATTGTTGATGAAGGTCTGTAATTCTGAAAGCCTGAACGAAACGACAATAACACGGAAGATTCCAAATTAATTTAATTATAGCACAAAGGAGCGCGATATCAGGTGGACGTTGAGTTATATCAGCACACTCCACCGCTCGCGTGGAAATTAAATGGCATTTAAAGCGTGGTTTAAGGTGGAACGTGAAACCAATAAAACGTAAAACTTTTATAAAACCAATGCGTAAACAAGTTTATAATTTAAAAATTAAAAAACACGACTGCCCTGTGATAAAACGACTTTTTCCATAAATATATAGCCTACGTTACTCGGAATGATCTAACGATAAGTAACCCCATATTATGTCCACAAGTTACAGCCGTTCAGAAGTTATGATGGAATAAAGAAACTCATACCTATACATACCTACATGAACCCTGAAACATACAATCATTTTTTGAAAAACCCGCTCTTTTCCATGGCTATGACTAAAACTCTCTGAGATCAGGGGTCTGAGGTGTTAATACAGTTTTTTGTACGAATTTAAAGTCGACTCGCATCGCACAATCGAATCGAATTCCTCCATACATTTACAGCCAGCGCCATCTATGGAAAATCACTGTCACGGCTTTCAATATTTTGCGACCAATAGTGATATATGCAGATGATAGTGCTTTTTTCACGTCGTCCTACCACCAAATCGTCGCCACCAACAAGATGCAACGGCTGCTGGACCTGCTTCCGGAGTGGTTGGATAAGTGGAGAATGGCAGTCAATGTTGGGAAGACTGCCGCTCTGCTGACCGGCGGCTCCAGGCCGCTACGCCAGCTGAAACTCCGAGGACAGGACGTAGAGTGGAAGACCTCAGTGCGGTATCTGGGGTGCTATATCGATCGAAATCTACGCATGGCAGCCACGGTTAACCACGCAGTCTGTCAGGCAGCGGCGGCTCGATCGATGCTCCACTCTCTATTCACTTCCAACCTGACCACCAGAACGAAACTGCGAGTCTACGGAGCCTACGTCCGCTCGCGACTGACGTACGCGGCCCCAGCCTGGTACGCCCTCTGCCCCGCGCACCAGAAGAAACGACTCCAGGTCCAGCAGAACAGATGCCTGCGCCTCATAGTAGGAGCTCCGCGATACGTCCGCAATGACGTTATCCACAGGGATACCCGCACTCCAACCGTGGAAGAGTTTGTTCGCCACTTAGCATGCACTATGTTTGCTCGCGCGGACACAAGTGCATGCCTACACCTCCACGGAATAGCCCCGCTACAAGAAAGACCACCGGATGGGCGTCCTTTGCCCCGCGAGCTCCTTCTTCCTTACGCGACGGTGCCAAATCCTCACATTGGCATCAGCGGCGATGAAGAGGACGACGCGTGCAATTGGATGCCCCAACAACACAGTGGATGCTCCAAGGCCGACGCCATAGAGGCGCGGCCCCAGCCCAGATTAGAAGGGCTGAAACAAGGAACCAGGCAGTGATTGCCTGTGAGGACACGCCCGGGCAAGGAGGCTAAGCCTCGAGGCCCGTACCGCCGACGGACTTCGGTCGTCGGAGAAGACCCGATTGACTTGACCAATAGTGGAACTTGGCTACTGTTCAAATCAATTTTAACTTGGGTAATTTTGCAGTTGAATCTGTCTTATTAATCTAGCGATTGGGCCAGGATGTCCCAGGATTTTTCTCCATAAATCACTACCATTTTTTCTTGCCCGCAAAATCTGAATCTGGTCTGTTCGACTAATGCCAGGTAAACATTATTATTTATTTCGGCGCAATTTAATGATTTTTTAAACAGAATTTTTCAAATAGCATCGCCATCAGCTTATATTGTGTACCGTATACCAAACGTACAATACAAGCACAAACGGAATTAAATGCACCGCCGAAATCCAACAATGGCGATATAATTAGATGTCATAATTTACCGGCGGAATGTGGGTGCTCCATATCTCATTTCATTTCACCTGGCTCAGTGGCTCCTGAACGCCCAAAATTGCGGCAGTCTTTAGGTTTGTTGTCCTTAATGAATATTTTACCCACTCATATACATTATTCATGGTGCTTGAATACAAAGGTGATATCGAGTTATAGAGCCGTATACCTGAAAGTCTAATTTTTAATTGTTTTTGTCACAGAATTATAATAATTATTGCACTGGCTGACTTTTACGTGATGCAGACCTGAGACCAAATTAAAAACAATGGCGATTTCAACAGTATCTCAAATTACCGGCGGAATAAGGCCCTAAGGGTGCTCCATATCAATTGACATCTACTGTAGACACGGCGAACCATGTGAAAAAATTTCGCCAGTTTATGGGTGTGTCATTAGTACCAACAGTATAAGGCCACACGGTAGTTCGGTCAGCGGCGGCAGCGGTATTTTGACAGTAGGCGCTACTGTTTGCTTGTATGAAAAAGATTTACGTAAATCGTTCGGATGCCCATATCTTGAGGTTAGTAATCAGTGTCCATATCCCATTTTATCTCACCTGGTTCAGTGGCTGCCGAAGATAAACAAGTTAGTACTTGACTGCGATCTCACCTGATGGTAAGTGATGATGGAGCCGAAGATGTTATCGTACTAACTTGGAAGAGGTTAGTTAACTCTCCCCAACTGTTTCTACACAGCATCCCACCCTTAACGATACGATAGAACTTGGCGGTGCGTCTTTGATGGTAGGGTGGTAACCAGCCACGGCCAAAGCCTTCCACCAGACAAAATTGCGAGAGTCTTTAGCTTTGTTGTCCGTAATGAATATTTTAACAATTTTAGATAGAAGACGATACATGCATTTATGTTGAATGGAAGCAGGCGTTATTTGACGGAACACCGAAACCGTAGAGTTTTCTGCGATTTCGCATTGTAAGTCCACATCTCCTAAGGATGTCCCGGTGTCAAAACGAAACGTGCGTCCAAGAAAGTGTAGGAAGAATTGTGTGTGGTGTTTCATATGGGTGGTGCTCTTGCATAACGGACCATACAGAATCCTTTGAAGTAGCGGATAGCAAAACAAAATAATCTGTCCTGCTAGATGAGTTTATGTTTAAAATGCATAGTTTCTATAAAACTTCATTATTAGGACTATCATAAAACTTAGTATGAAAACTCTGTCATAGTCGGATTTATTGAATTAGATTATGCCGACACAAATCCCCGGCGCTTTGAAAAACGCACGTACATAAACAATAGGCGCTGAATTCACGTGAAAAATTCATGGATTCGCAATTTTAGCTGCCCGTACCAGTATTTGAAGTTTTTTAGGGTTCAAAAGTGATAGTTCAAAAAATTTGACAATTTCTACGCAAAACTCTTCTCTAAACTCTCATTATCATTTCGTTATGTTAAAGACCTTCATAAGCTATTCATATATTCAGATTTTATATAAATCTTCAGCCTTCTTTATAACATAATTCAGAAGTCGTAACCATATTATGACATATTTGCGAACGTCACGGATGACTTCCGATCGCTCAAATGGAATGTTTTTCAAAAATGTGTAAGATTAACGGCTGTTTCTGCAGAAGTCACATGATCTATTTACCAATCACTCGATTGCTAAATAATTGCGTCTTAGAGATCTTCTTACTTAGGTGTTTTATCAGTGTTTTTTTTTCAGTAATAGAACAAATTCAAATAAAATATTGTGCCTTCTAATTATCAGTAAGTGGATTGATTTAATTACATGTTTCTATTAAGTCGGAATAAATTCATAACCAACAGTTGACATGACGTCTTTGGTTAGTAAAAAAGTGTTAGTGTTATCTACAGAACCCAACTAGAGACGAGGTCACTCACTTAACTACTTTTATTTTTGAATTTTTTTTAGTTCTTGTCAGTGCGCTTTTATTTTGGCTGAAAAACTGCGCAATTCATAAAAACACTATAAAATTATTTCGAAAAACTCTGCATCACGGTCGAATACTAAAAAAGTCGAGTTCACTTTTTTGTTTTTGTTGATCCTATTTCATATTTTTATATGAATAACTAAGCTTTGAAACGTATATTTTTGACGACAAAGAGAAGTAGTTGATGAGAGTTTTTTGTTCACAAACCACGATATTATTAAAATATGAATTAAATTCGAATAAAGTACGACAATTAAAAACTGTGATGTTATAGATAGAGTTTTATAGATAGATTGTTATAGATAGAGTTTTATGAGTGACCATCTCCTGAAAATACTTTAGACGTTCCTGATACGTTCTGCAAAGGCCTGGAATACCCTCCCAGGCACTATCTTTCCCGTCACTTACAACCTGGGCTGGGCGCCTTCAAATCAAGAGTGAATAGGCATCTCCTAGGCAAGCGCGTTCCGCCTTAGACTGTGTCATCACTTTCCATCAAGTGTGATCATAGACAAGCGCTAGCCTATACCTATAGTTAAAAAAAAGAGTCGATGCCAAATGTTTGTACGTCTCTTTTTGACATTGGATGTCCTCAGCTGGGCATAGACCTCCCTCCTCAGCATATTCAACCTGCTAAAATTCACTACGAAGAGATGTTTTTATGCTTACTGAGTGTAATATATAGTGACATAAATCTATGTGCCGTGATAGCCTATCGGTTCAGACCTCTGCATTTTGTCAGGGTTCAAGGTTGCTAATTTTACAAGGAAAATAAACCGTCAATCTCTTAAATTAAAGTGATTTAGTCCGATATAAAGTTTATAATCGAAGCTCTAAAGGCGGTAGGTGGGTAGGACCCTTTATTATTCGATTTTATACCCGGTTTTAATGGGTTTTTTATCTCTTGGATCCAATTCATTACACTTTTATGGTATTTCGGCAAGGCATCTTTTGATAAGTGTTCCTCCTAAAGAGATTCTACGGACATCAAACAAGATTTATTTGACTGCTTAGATCTTTTATATTTTACGCTACTAGCCAACCCAGCAATCTTTGTTTTTACGTAAATTATTTCTCACTAAGTGGTATGAAAAATAGTTAACTTCCTATTATTCTTGGAGCTACCGAATAAACTTACATAAAAAATTAAATAAAAGAAGTTTGAAGGAAGTATAGCATGAAACATAAGCGATTGTAAAGGAGTGGGGCGCATCTCTGTTTTTAGGGTTCCATACCAAAATGGTAAAAATGGAACCCTTAGTTTTTATTGAACTACTTGTTATAGATTTTAAAACTCACTATTGACATTTTCATTGCATCAAACTTAGCTTAGTTTATCTACACAGGAGTGAAATTAATCGCTAAATTATTTCCGAAAAAGTCCAAAGTTTCGTATCACCATCTCCCAGCATAACCCCTTGAACCTAAAAGACTAAAATTTTCCACATAGATCCCCTAATAATGTCCACTCCAATTGGATGAGTATGTACTAAATGTTTATCTCAGCTATGTGGATCACATTCCTGTAGAGTACAGGTATACAGAGTCTGTATTGTACAGTCTACAGAGAGGCTGTTTTAAGGCATTCCGTCCCGAATTCCGCCTGAAATATTATTGACCGGCGGAATTATTTTCGGAATCCTAATAAATTGAAAGCAATTTTACGTAAATGGGTTTCTGCAAAAAACTGTTCCTTATCATCCGATACGATATATCGTTTCAACACTTCTATTATCCTACGAATATTCTAAATGTGTTTTTTTTTAATTCAGTATCGTTACTCAATCATGCCAAAACTACTAAACTGATTTTGCTGGAA
Source organism: Coenonympha glycerion (assembly GCA_963855885.1). Lineage (NCBI taxonomy): Eukaryota > Metazoa > Arthropoda > Insecta > Lepidoptera > Nymphalidae > Coenonympha > Coenonympha glycerion. The sequence goes on from OY979633.1 coordinate 15,958,083, forward strand.
ATGCATAAACATCTTATCCTTGGTTTAATATCTAGGCTCCTTTTATCCAGAAAGTGCTCGCGGGATTTAAAAAAGAAATATGCTATGAAAAAAAAAGCTATAACTTATTATGAGAAAATTCGGAAGCTGCTGGTAAAACCGATCCCCCGACCATTCATCATCAGATAATAAAATCGGTCTCCCGACCAATCATTGAGAACAGCAACGCCCTAACAGGGTCTCATGTATAATATTAATTAGTTAAGAACAATATGTTGTACATGAAAGCTGAAAATAAATGAAATGAAATGAAATGAAAACTGGTTAGCGATAATACGTATCTTGAATTGAATTACTCATGATAAGAGTTTAGCAAAGACTTCTAAGTCTTTAAAACACCAATCTGCATTTTTATCAGCTAAAACATAAACATTCAAAGCGTATCGCGTGTCACTTTGACTAAATAGTGCGTATACTGTCTTCTATTTTACTTGTCACTTGTCTCGCTGCATCTTGATAGGACATTAATTGCGTCCAGAATCGTTATGGCATCGTATCCACATCGGATCGTAAGGTGTAAACCCCTTAAACGATAGAATCGGAAAAGCGGATGCGCCTGCCTGTAATTTGTACTGAAACCTGTTTATAAAGAAAATTCCGAGAGGATTACGAATATTTGTCACATTTTGTTTTCCCGAGATATTTCGCTCGGGTAAAGGTGGAATATGCCTTTGAGGGTAATAAAATGCCTTTGGATAAATTACGAGGCACAAAGGCTGTGTAAAAAATTGTTTCATATATACGTACGCAAATACGATTATTTTGATCACTTTTTTATTTTTTACTACATCTCGAATTATTGATATTTGATTATTATTTGTAATTAGCGGAACACACACACGTAATTTAGTAAAGCTGAATTATTTAGACTTAATATTTTACATTATGCCAACCAAAAACGAATCCTAAGATCGATGTTTACTTTAACACAGTTATGTCCCTACACTTAGGTTTTTGTAGCTTTTACTTTTTATAACACCTACGAGTAAAACTTACTAGTTACTTAAGATATTCATTGTTATTTCATATGTATGTTTTTGTTATGGGTCACATTATAACAAATCATGAATAACCTTTCTGCACTCCTTCTTCATAGAGTTTAACTGTGTCAAATCTCACATCTTCGAGCGCGCAGTAACACCGATGATTTTGAATTTATTACAGGAACTTATATCTATTTAGCCAATATTTCCCCAGGATTTGCTACAAAAATAGAAAATAAAAATACCAGTATTTAGGTCAAGCGTTGCTCGTACCTGTGTAATTGTGAACTATTAGTACGACGAGCACGTTAGCATATTAAAACTTAACTAGGACATGTAGGGAAGGAAACAACACAAAATATTGCGCTGGGTCAAAACTTAACTTTAACGTAAAATGCTAAGGTCCAAATTGGGATGGCCAGTGAAAAGAAATTATCAAAGAAGGTTGAGCTACATCTTGCATTTAGTCGAACTTTGCGTCGTACACACGGCGCGATAGATTGTCCAACGGTTTAATTTGATACAAGTTCTGGCATTTAACATGGCAAGATTTTTGGAGTGGGGCAAGTTTGCGCATCGAACACTTTATGCAACGCGGTGCGAGAGAGACAACAGCCAGCTGACCAACCAATAGCGTGCTTAGAACCCGTTATCTCACTCTCCGCAACCAACTTGGTAACCCAAGAGACTCAAAATCATCTTCTGCGCATCTAATAACTCTTGTAAATTCTGAAACCCGATCCTAAACATAATAAGGGAACCTGTAAAGGGAACATAATAAGTTCAGAGCAAGAGACAACTAAGACATGATACACATCCGTGGTAATTATTTCTCATACTTCTTCCTTTAAATATTTTGAAATAAGAATTGTTAATATGTGTAATATGACGTCAAATTAAGGCTTCAAAGAAATATGAACATATATGTATAAGTTCAGAGCAAGAGACAACTAGGACATGATAAATATCCATGGTAATTAAGTATATTTCATACTTCTTCCTTTAAATATTTTGAAATAAGAATTGTTAATGTGTGTAATGTGACGTCAAATTAAGGCTTCAAAGAAATATGAACATATATAAGTTCAGAGCAAGAGACAACTAGGACATGATAAATATACATGGTAATTATATCTCATACTTCTTCCTTTAAATATTTTGAAATAAGAATTGTTAATGTGTGTAATGTGACGTCAAATCAAGGCTTCAATGAAATAAAGACATGTAAATTCCAAACTGTAAAAAAGGTATTAAATATGAGTCGATAAATTCTAAAATCACACAAAAATAACCTAAGTTTCTTGTTTTTCAGAGGTGTGTGTGCAGCGAGGACTGCACCTAATTTCAGTTTACGGACGGGCTTAGCCCGGCGGTCCCTGCTACCCGCTACCTGCGAGTAATACATGAGCACTACCCGACACAAATACGAGACGGGTTACTTGTTTATGAGACAAGGAAGATAAGACTATATACTTAAAGTTCTTATAAAATGTTTAATATCACGTTATGAAAAACTGTTTGTAATCGGTGGGATTCAAATTTGCGTATAGCTTTCGTGATTGGAGAGTTTACTAATGAAGATGAAATACCGATTTTATTTTTGTCCTTCTTGGAAGGGTATTTAAGTTTCCATCAAGGCGGAGCGGAGTGGAGATGTGCTTGAGTAACCAATCAGTTTTCGTAATTACTACATTTCTTCTCCCCTCAGTTTCAGAGGTTCCAAAATATTGAAATCTGATTGGTTACTCAAACACAGCTCCGTTCCGATCCACTTTGGTGGAAACCACAGATTTCATATCTGTGGTGGAAACCAAGCCTAAACTCACCGTTAGCTACGCTGTTTAGAACCCCTAAACAGCATCTCGCTAAATCACTTATGCCCGTTTTCACCAACACTTTAAGAAACGCCTAAGCCGATAGGTGACAGTTTTCACTTACAACAACTGTCACCTAAGGGCTTAGGTATTACCTAAAATGTTGGTGAAAACGAGCATTAGTAGCTTCGGTGTGGATGGCCTTTCCTAGTAGAGTCGTAACTAGACACTGCCGAAGCGTCTCACCAGACCAAACCTGAGGCAATTTAATTTAGAAATCCTAAAATTCTAAACAGGTCTGATGGTGGGAATCGAACCAGCAACCTCCCACTTGAAACTGAGTGCGTGCCACCGTGGTCGTTATGAAAATGAATTATTTTACACACACTTACGCCTAATTTTTATATATTTATTTATTGGTTCCGCCAAAAACACTTGAGCATTACAATAACAATGTAATTGACTTAAAACATACATACATAAATCTATATCCCGAGCATCAACGACTGGAATAGACCCGGCATTGGATTTATAGGTTATTATGAAAGTCTATACCGCCAAGTTCGGAAAGCAGGTTTAAACTGAGAAGAAGTAGCAAGAAATCGGCACTTGCTCTATCATGTCCTTCAGTTTTCACCTCATATAAGAGAATCATGAAAGCAAACAGGCATACGTAGACGCAATTTATCTTCCGTACGCCCTATCAACGTTAGTGCTCGTGTATCAAGACGTCACGTCACGTCGCGTCGTGTGGCGTGACGTCACGTGAAAGTGTCGGGATTAGTAAAGGATTGTCGCTGCGGAACGTCCTGGTTTCCATTAAATTCCTTTGCGTTACACTTCATGAATAAAGTTTCATAATATACTTGGACGAATGATACAACATGATAAATAGTTATTTACAAAAGATCCTCTGAGACATTTTATACTTCCAGAACCTAACTTTAAAAAAAACCCTAATTGGATTGTCCGTTTTTTGTGGCAGTGAAAGCTAGTATTGAATTAATAGTAGAGCTATTTCGAAATGAAATTGATTTTTTATCCTTCATACGTTGAATTTTAAACAAAAGATTAACATTATGGATAAATCAACACTGTTACCGAATCCCTAAAAGTCTTTACACTGTGCAAATAATGAATTACTTACCCTTTTAAAATGTTAAATATCTGGGTGACCGAGCTTCGCTCGGTAATTTAACTACTGGCCAATAGATGGCAGCAGGAGTCATATCTTTTTTTGGTAAATTCGACATTTTATAAAAATGAATCCTAGCTAAATCGACTTATCGCCCTCAAAACCCCCTGTATACTAAATTTCATGAAAATCGTTCGAGCCGTTTCCGAGATCCAGATTATATAGAAATATACATACAAGAATTGCTATAGGATATTGGACATAGTTGTGGACTGTAGTTCCCTAAGTCTCCCGAGTGGTTGAGCTGTCATCATCAAACAAAATATGCAATAAAGCCTTTTTTATTCCCGTAATGAGTTCCTCCGACGCTGGACCGACACGCGCTGACAGGGGATTATGACGACTCTACTATGAGTTCTCGATATGCTTTGTGGGAGAAACCATTTTCGAGATGAGTTTTTTTATTTTAGCAAAATATCTAGTATACTATTCAGATACTATTTACATTGTGTTAGATGAAGACGTAAAATACTCATTGTATGTTAATACCTTAATAATAATACGTAAATGGAAATAATGGAATTGGATACTTTGATTTAGAGTTTGATTGCGACTGATGATTCTATAAACTAATAATATGTATAATATCGGTATCGGGTATAAGACTGCCAAATTATAACTTAATATATACTATAATCTTAGTATGTGATATTTTGTAACTTGTCTTAAGTGTAAACTTAAAGGGTATATTTTTGTGTGAACCAACAACAACTGCACACGGTTTCATCTTAATTGGCTAGGGTTTTACTTCATACTACATCAAAAGTTTTGTCATAATTAGATGACGATAATAAAAAAATAGAATTAGAAATCCTTTAAACAATATAAAAAAAACTGTTATACCAAATAACAATTTCATAGAAGGAATAGATTACTCGTAGTAGTAGGGGCTAGTAAAAACTGCCACGTTGCTTGATGGGATAAGTCTTTTTGCTCTCCCGTCCCAAAGGTGATTTTGCAGAGAAATTAATAACTGCCTTGGAGATTGATTAGAAGAGAAACTTGTTTAATGACGAAGGAGTTTGCGTCTTGAAGGCTTCGTGAAGGGATAATTATGCACATCGTCTTTATTATGGCATGTTGCTCTAAAGTTGTAAATATAAAAGAAACAAAATAAAACTAAAAGATGTTCAAGGTGAAGTGAGGGTGGATCGGTGTTCTTAATATAATGGAGGCACCTATATACTGACGGTTATACATAGTTGGACAGAGATGAAAGATAACAATATAATCTTAATATATATAAATCTCGTGTCACAATGTTTGTCCTCAATGGACTCCTAAACCACTTAACGGATTATAATAAAATTCGCACACCATGTGCAGTTCGATCCAACTTGAGAGATAGGATAGTTTAAATCTCAATTCAACTATTTTTTTATATCCTTAAGGGCAAAACAACGTTTGCCAGGTCAGCTAGTATATTTATATTTTCGTAATAATATGATTAAAAAAGGAAGATTGTTGCAGTCTAACTATGTCCAGAGCTGAAAATATGTCTCCTGTTAGGATCTCCAACCTATAACAGTTTTTCACCACTTGCACCTAGCGGCTCCCCGCGACTGTACCTGGAGGTCTATGTTAGGTAAGAAAATCTTTTGTTAGACTCATTTTTTTTATCAGGAACCATCAACAATCTATCAGGGGCCTTATTCTGTATCGTTCACTTAGTTAGTTAGTAACCCTAACTGGGTTATTAACTAAGAAAACGAAGGCAAAAATCCTATTTTTGCACAAATTACCAACCTAGGTCGGTATGGTATCATATCAGTATACCATGCTAGTTGCTATCTTGTACAAAAAGAATACAAAAATAGGATTTTTGCCTCCGTTTTCTTAGTTAATAACTCAGTTTGGGTTACTAACTAACTAAGTGAACGATACAGAATCAGCACACTGGTCTCTTGCCATCATCATGACAAATTCATACTGGCTTCCAATATGGCATTAAGGAAATACCCAGCGTTTGATCACAGTTAGAGTTAAAAACCGTAAAAATAATCTAAAATCTGCACTACGTGAAGCTTTCTTACCACGCAAATCTTTGCTCCAGGGATGGAGCCATTTGACACCGACCGATATCACCTTTGATGGATCTGATTGATCGTTAAAATAAAAAAATCTTTAGACCATAAAACATCTCTTTGAATTTGGTAAAGTTCTCAAAATACAACACAGAGTTGGCAGTAAAACGGAAAAGGGGATTTTACCGTTTACAGTTTCAAAGGGCGCCCAATAGAGGAAACAAAGTAAGCAATAAATTTGATATAATTCCACCGTTCACTGCGGTATTACACCGCAAGCTTTTGTTGAAAGCGGGTCGCTCGCGGTTACGTTTTTGTTCACCTCCATAGTACATCACTTGGAAAAGGAAGGTTTTGTAATAAAATACTTGTAGGCATTTAAATGACTAGCTTTTTTCTGCAGCCCCGTCTGTAAAAATCATTGATTTTTCTGGAATAAAAAGCAGGCTAATATGTTATACTCCGGGTGCAAAAAATTACGTTAATAGTTTTTCTCGATTGCGGCGATTACCATAAAATAGTATAATATACTGAAGATATGCATGTGGTGTCTCGGATTTTTTTTGGAATTTTTAAAGTAGAACTTTTGAACCGTACTTAATTGAAGATGGTGAAGGACAAGAGGCCATCTCGCAGGTGCCACGGTAGTATCAGATATTTTGCCGTAAAACAGTAGCGTTTTAACAGTTTATTTTGAAGTTGTGTAGTTGACAGTTAGAAGGGCATTCTAAGCTTTAGTAAGCAAGGGCTTGAGTTAAATAGTCATCACTAATTTATTTTATCGAAACCGGAGGCTGATTGGAGGCAAAAATTCTGCCCTCTGATTGGCTAAACAAAAGGTGACCAGAAAATTCAGCCAATCAAAGAATTTCTTAGTACAGGCTATAGTCGTTCACTAGAAAATTATTATTAGATACCGTGCTATCTCAAAACTCCACAACATAGAGATATTTAAAATTACCTTTCTGTTAAATGAGCTTTTCTTTCAAAAATAAGGTCAAAGCTAATCGAATACATGCTACGTATTCCACGTATATTATGGAATCCAAACAAGTGCGCTTATGGAGTGTTTTCCTTACATTTAGGGTAAACTACGTGACCTGAGGACGGGGAGCACCGAGGAGTTACGGGCGAAGTTTGCGACATTCAAAATGTGGCCCCACGCTGGCCGGGGTACTGAAATCACGTTGAGTACTTCGCTAACTGTTAAGAAGCGGGATAGAGAATTTTACAAAAATTATATATTGACTTCTTGTGTTGGTCTTAAAAGCTGCGTATATTAATAAAAAAGTACAGTTAAATTAGAAAACGTTAATTGAGTTTATACTTGTGATCGCTGATAAGACAGAAAGTATCTGTGCATTTCTTTTGGCGTAGCATAGTTTAAAATTTAATTAAATTAAAATGTTAACTTTACAATTTGCGAGACTTTTTAGCTTTCAACTTCAATGAAAATAACGACAACAGTTCCGCTGAGTACATTGCAATGATCATTTTCAGTTGCAACTGTACTTCTTTATCCATATATTTCAGTGTAAATTATAAATTAATTATAATTCTAACCTGTTTTATAGTTATACTAGCTGATGCCCGCGACTTCGTCCACGTGGGATAAAAACTATTCTATCTTTTAAGTTGGACCAAATGACAGATATTCACGAAGTTTGAACTAAATCGGTTCAGTAGTTTAGGAGTCCATTGAGGACAAACATTGTGACACGAGATTTATATATATTAAGATAATTATTGAATAGCTAACAAATTTGAACAAAAGTACTATTAACGTTTTGGTTTGATTCAGTCACTGAAGCATATATACGCGTCGAAAATAGTTTCAAATGACGAGTATCTTTTCTAATTGATGGAGATTGGAGATGCAGGGTTTTCCATTCCAGTTAGCTGAGTACTTAGTGTGAAATCACGACGTAATGGGAGCGCGGCTGGCAGTCTTGGAGCAAGTTCGCTCGTGAATTGTTACTGTATATGGTATTTTGATAAGGTTCGAACTGCGTTCAAGGATATCGGTGGATTTGTGAGATTTAACAATAGAATGCAAACCCCTTCACAAATGCTAACTGACTATATTTTATGTCCTCCCGATTGCACAACTTATTTCTTTCGCTTTAAGAAAATGGCGATGTCTGCCGGCCATGGTCCTCCACCAATCAAACTTTAATGGGAGATTTTTGCCTTATCACACACAAAGGTTTATAATATTTGTTTGTGTTTAAGTGTGTGTTTATATTTTCAACTCCTTCACGCCGCAACTACTGAACCGATTTGGCTGCAATTTGGAAAATAGCTTATAAACCGAATTAAAACATAGGCTCCTTTTTATCCCAGAAAACTGCATAGTTCACGTGGGATATTTAAACAACTTACAGTCTATCTACAGCGACAGCTAAGTATAGGTAGATTGTTAAGCAAACTTCCTTGAAATTAAGTACTAAGGTTGGAATAGGGAGCGATAACTGGAACGGGAATCCCTCCGGGATTTGTGAAGAACCGAATTTCACGCGGGCGGAGCCGCGGGCAAAGGCTAGTAAATAAACATTATATTTGAAAACATATTTTTTTTAATTATTTACTAATTCCAATGTACACACACCGGATCTGCTGTGCAGTTTACTGATGCCGCATTATTTTCTAAGTGCGATCAGACTATAAGGGAAGGGAAAAAACTAGTGAACAGTGAAGGATTTTTGGTAACTGTTTATCCCAATAGTTATCTTCCGAGTAATTTAAATACATACGTTCACAAGGAACAGTTGCAGAAATAACAAAATCATCAATTAATGCATTTATTTATTTACCAGTTCAATCATTGTGTCGATACGGCACTACAAAGTTATTTATTAATCGCTACAACCCGCATCACTTCATTCACTACAGAATTCACGTCCCAAGCGATTCTGTTTTTCGATTCGATTGAATGAACAATCGCATATAAAATGCAGTCGATCAAACCGGGCTCGGAATAGGGTGTGAATAAATAATGGCCATGTTAAACACGGCCGCGCAAAGTTACACCGAATATACACCTGTAACCGTAAAGTTTAGTTCGTTCTACGGATCACTGAAGTTGCGTTCAGTTATTAATTAATAAATGCATCTGAAATATTCAGTACACCAGCACGCTATTGGTACTTATGAGTAGATCAAAATCATAGGTAAGTGTTTTTTTCGTAGGTGGTGGAATTTTCTACATTGTTGGTCTTTTACACATTGAGATGATTTTAGTGGTTAATGCTAAATTATTGCCAGTTCTTTTGGTGCAAAACTGCGTCCAAAAATTGGCGGTAGAGACTGAGCTAAGTCTTAAGACAACTTATAAGCGTAAGTTAGGCCTATGTGAAATAAAAAAGATTTTGTCTACACTGTGTATGTAAAACAACGAACTCAGGCTGATAATGATAGTAAGTAATAGAATATCACCATTCCACATGATGAGAACATCGTGTAAGCGGAGAAGGAAAAATTATCAAAGTCATGAGATTACCGCCCTGTGGAATATGGAATCAACAATTATTGTTCCGATAGTCGTTTCAGCTAATGGTCTTACAGCGAAAAGCTTCGACCAACATCTCCAGAGGCTTTCGCTCGACTGTTGGATCAAGGGCTGCATACAGAAGGCAGTGGTCCTGGAAACCTGGCACGTATTGTGAGGAGGTTCCTCACTCTGGAGTATTCCCCTGAGTGGTTAGTACCGGTTTTTGTACGAATTTCGAGTCGAGTCGTGTCACATTAACTAATCGAACGCCTCCATACATTTACAGCCAGCGCCATCTATTGACAGCCACATTGACGGTGACTATCCATAGATGGCGTTGGCTGTAAATGTATGGAGGAATTCGATTCGTTTGTATGATTCGAGTATACTCGAAATTTGAACAAAAACTTGTACTAACCACACTGACCATCGTTGGCTTGGGCTCAGTTTTTTTAATGATTTTTAAAGTTTTTTCTTTTTTTTTCAGGTGGGTATATAAACATTGTTAAAAATATTAATTACTTGTAGAAATCTGTAAATGAGAGAAAATTTTAATTGCATATTTTACCAACCCCTGGTCTATAAAGTGATACGCACAACACTCCTTGTCCTAAGACGTCAGTTCTTAAGTCTCATTTTCCCGGTAATCTAATGACGCTGCTAACTTCATCGTTACAGCATTAGTGTCCTTCATCGATCCACATGGTCAGGGTATCAGGTTCGTAGTCCGGGTCTATTACGCGCGTCTTGATGATCTGTTTGTACACAAAAGCAGATTTCCTCGGTGTACGAGTTCTTTGCACACTTGTGAAATCTACTTCGTAGAGGCCGAAGCGTTCCCTGAAAGCGAATAAAATCTAAAATATAACGTAACATTTCTATTTTATTGGGTACTTATTTCAAGTACGAGTTATCATCAATACATATAATAAATCTGTAGAGGTCGAATTTCTGTACAAATAAAAAAATGCTAAAAACGGAGTCAGGGGGATGTAAGAAGTGAAATAGAACTAATTTAAATTTTTTTCAAATTTTTTGTTTCTCTGTTTGTCTGTTTGTCTGTTTGTCTGTCTGTTTGTACGGGCTAATCTTTGGAACGGCTGGACCGATTCCAATGAACTTTTGTGTGGTGGTAGCTTATGTACCTGGTCAACATATAGGATACTTTTCATCCCGGTAAAATAAAGAGTTCCCGTGGGATAGTTAAAAAACTGCAATTAATTTAACAGCTTTGTAAACAACAACTAATGAACTTAATTTAGTAAAATTTGTTATTCTGATACCTTATGTTGCCTCTTTAACAAAGTATATATATAGTAAAACTTATTAATCCAATCGAGTTCCCGCGGGAAAGAAAACATTACAAAAACAGGCAAAGCAGGCGTCTTTCAAGTAACGGATTTAAATGAAATTTTATGATCCTACTTTATATAATATGCCCGGTCAACATTTAAGATACTTTTCATCCTGAAAAATTTGAGAGCACCCGTAGGATGTTTAAAAAAACCTATAGCTGCTTATCTACGTAGCACAATCAAAACGGGGTCGAAATATCGACAGTTTAAATCGTCCTTTTGATTGATCGTGCAACTAGGTATAACTATACAAGATAACCCGCACGTAGCAGGAACGGGTTGCTACGTACACAGCAGCGCATCAGAATGCTTAATTACAATATCTGGGCGTTGGTATTATCTCAGAATAATATAGGTTTGGTTAGTATAGATATTACAATCCACGATGACACGCCCCACTCTGTCTTACTCCATGCGAATTGAGTAACATAAGCGATTTCGACAGAGTGTATAAGTAGAGGAAGACCAAAGAAGATACAGGTAAATTGTGTGAAAGAAGATAGCACGTTGACAGGAGAGATTGGAAGAAGACTCCTTCCAATCTCTCCTAAGACTCGGGCGGAGCCGTGGGCAACAGCTAGTTAGTACTAAAAGAGTTATTGGTAAAAAAAGTTATTGGTAAATAAGCGTATTTAACTAAAAGTCTATTTACATAGATATGCTAGTGTAGATGATATTGTTAGAATTATCAAGTTCGTAGTTGATATCCAAATGCTACATCATAACATTTCATTTTTCATTGATGATTTGGTTCTAATGAATTCTTTGATCTTTTATCTATTGTATGTGCAAAAAGATTTTGGGTACAGATTTGCTTTTATAAGCTTTATAAGTATGCTTTATACTATGCAAGCTTTATAGACGTACCCACGACAAAAATCTAACCATAAATAAGAATGAACCGATGGCCTGAGAAAAGTCGCTGGACGAGGAACAGTCTATGTTCTTAGAAAGGCTTATCATATTCATAAAGTTTGACTGTGCGGATGCCTAATAAATAAGGAAATTTTCTGGTAAAAGCAACTCACGTGTAGCCTGCCATCCATTCGAAGTTGTCCATCAGACTCCAGGCCATGTACCCTCTGATGTCGATACCATCACGAAGACAATGCAGAACGTCATTCAGAGCTGCTCTGTAGTATTTGATCCTGGCGTCATCTTGCAGACCATCCTCTAAGGACTGCGACCAACCATTCTCTGTGATATAGAAAATGGTCCTGTTGTACTTTTTGTTAAGGTGGGTCAACGCGTTGTACATGCTATGTGGTGCGAGCTGAAAAATTAATTTCATTCACAGATCTCTTCGGTCAAAATACTAGGTAGAGTAGGTCATTTTTCTGTATGATAAAGGTTTGGCTATATCATACCAAAATGCGTGCAATCTTCTAAAAATGTATGGAGATTCTTCAGGCATTCAGGTTTCTTTACAACCTATTTTTAACTGCCACTAGCTTAGTAGCTACTGACGCGATCAATATGAAAAAGATCCAAAATTTCGTATATAGATGGCAGACATCTGAACCACTGGACTCGCAAACTTATGTATTGATCTCTCCCTCTTTAATGTGAGCCCCTGTGGCTTGTCATAAGCTGAAGATGATGATGATAATGAATACTTACTGTAAGCCAAGACGAAGCTGATCTATCCCACTCCGGTGGCACATAGCTCCCTACATCAATGTCTGCATACATTGAGGGTACGGGGTAGTCCTTTTTATATTCAGTGGCTGAAATAAGTTTGGCCATATAATGGTTGACTCCGAAAAAGTCTGACGCTCCTCGTGCGAGCTCCCGTTCATCATCACTAAAATCTGGCATACGAGACGTGGGGTAGTTCTGCTCTGCGCTCTTCTTTTTGACTATTTCAAAGATTTCCTTGGGGAACCCTCCTTGTTTGGAAAAAATTGGTTCAGCGTATATTCCCCACTGTAACAATTTTTTTTTTACAAATTAGTACTTGGCAGCAGCTTATTGATTTATAGTTTCTAGAGTAAAAGGAAGCACAAGTCTTACATTAGCTTGCCTCGCCAGTTCAGCAGCATACTGATCATCTTTCGAGTCAGTCAAAGGTCCAAACCAGCTCACACTGAAAGTGATGCCACATATACCACCCTGGCTCGGCTTGAAGTGATCATTGTAAGCATGAAAAGCCTTTGCATGAGCAAGGACTAAATTCTTCGCGCAGAAGTAAGTTCCCACATCAGTAGCGTTCAGTATAGGAGCTTTGGCTGCATCTCCATAACCTTCGAAGCAGATTGCTCTGGGCTCGTTAAAAGTAATCCAATGCTTAACCCTATCCCCGAACTGAGTGAAGGCAACCCGGGCGTAGTTCTCGAACCAAATTGGGAAATCCGGGTTCATGAATCCACCGAAGTCCTGTAACTTTTGAGGCAAGTCCCAATGGTAGAGCGTGACCATTGGAGTGATGTTGAATTTCATCATTTCATCGATGTAGTCGTTGTAGAATCTGACTCCAGCTTCACTGACTTTGTTTGATAAGCCATTAGGTAGGATCCTCGACCAAGACAGTGAGAACCTGTACGCGTCTAGACCTAGCTCTCTCATCATTTCCACATCACGTTTGTAGTTGTAGTAGGTGTCGGCTGCGATATCGCCGTTGCTTCTGTCCTTGATCATGTCGGGTTTACTGTGGGTCAAGCGATCCCAGATGTTTTCACTCTTATCTGTAAAGTTGTTGAGATTGCACGATTACCTGTCAATAATACCACTTATATTCGAGACGTGTTATTAATTGTCAGGGTTTGGATATTTATGTTTGTGTGTGTTTCGATATATTTTGTTTCTCTTTTATGCAACTATACTTCTGAACTGATTTGGTTGATATTTGAAACGGTGACAGCTTATATAAATACAAGCCTGGATTAATTAAATACGAGTTTTTAAATACAAAATCTTCCTACAAAGACTCGAGAGTAAAACTTAGTACCTAGTAGACAATTGAGAAGGTACTTTGGATTTTGCTGTAAAAAGGAACTATTTAAATAATATAATGATTTTACCATCGGCGTTCCATGCTCCTTCTATTTGGTAGGAAGCGGTCGCTGCTCCAAAGAGGAAGGTGTCTGGAAACCTTGTGTGCCGCTGTGATGCGTCGCATAATATGGCTGTCACTAAACTAGAAAAAATGTAGATAATTATAGAGATTGTTTGTTACCATGACATTACACAAGCTTTTGCAACTCAGGGATAGAAACTTAAGAAGAATAGGTGAACCTCAGATAACAAAAAATCTTGCTCTGTAACACGAGAATTGTTTATATTAGAGATAAGTATATGAGAATAAGAAGATACATCGGGCTCAGTGTAATAGCATCTTAAGCACTTGCTGTTGTTGACAGGGGATCATGTAGGGGATCCAAGTATAGCAGCCCCTTTGGACGAATTCGAGAGATTTTTATTTTTTCTGTAATATACGTGTCATTAATCCCAATCAATTATATTAGATTTTCCATTGGTAACTTTTTTCGATGTTTGGCCAATAAATCAAAAACCTTCAGGCATAAAAATACATAAAAATCTGGTTTAAAATAAAAACAAGTATCGCCGTTTCATAGGAAACCCCACACAATACCCGTAAAGGTATTCCTTGTCGATACTGTTATTTAACTTTGGAATTTCGACGCCCCGGTTTCCCTATGATGCAATTACGTTCAACCATTATTACCTACTTGATAGACGAACAACAAAGCGATCCTGTAATTGATTTATTTTTTCTTTTGAGGTATAAGAAACCTTAAAAACATATTATGCTTATTCAGGCCTTTACATAATCGCCGGTAGAATTTGGGTAGAATGCCCACAGTTAAAAGTGGTACACAGTTTTATTAGAGTTTTTAGTACTGAGAGTACAAATCTATAACAGGATAAACAATAATTATTACTTACAGAGAACATCTCAAGATGTATTTAATGTACATACCCAAGGAGTATAAGCAGCTTCATCACAACGGGTTGATCACAGACTAAAGAATATAAGTTCATATTGGTGTTGATGCAGCCGCGCTTCACAAAGAGATGACGCGCCGGGGCCCTGAGAAGCGTTTATATCAGTTAGGGGACTATAAAAGCCACTTAAAGATAATCTCGCTGGAATAAATCTATGATTAGGTACCTACAACATTTTTAAGAGTCAAAGCAGTTGCTTTATGCGCGTTCACCTGTGGATTGCTGATTATCAGGTGCAATTTCATAAATTTGTAGGAATTTTGTTATTTTTTAACACGAAATTTTCACATTTTTTCCATTTGCAGACTAGTGAGAGAAGTATGCGAAGCCCACCAGTCTGCATTTGGCCAGTTTGGTGGGCTATTGCCCTCTCATTAACGAGAGAGCAATCCCCCTCGAAAGCCCGAGTCGTGCCCAGAAGAGGGAACTGTGGGCCACAAAAAAGGGTTTGCTGATAATGATGATGATGAACACTTGGGTAAATTACAAGTATTTCACGTTAAGACTTCCCAACTCTATTTTACAATCCAAGACTTCCTTTCTCCTTAAAACAAATACCATCTAGGAAGACATTACCATGCATTTCCATGATTTATGGCGGTGCTGCAACTCGGTTATGGCGGAATTAATGGCGTGTGAATAATAAATTAACATCGGAGTCTATCTAAATGTCCTCGCTTCCTTATTTCGAAGTTTGAACACTATTCCGATACTGTAGTCCGAGATTGGTTGTACTGACTGAGGGCCGTTTGTTGTGGATTGGAAGTACGCCAAACCCTGTATGTGCTGACTTAGCACGTCAGACACCGCAATGCAGTTAAAAAAATTTGTAAAGTTAGTTTATCGAACCGTATATCGACCCGCGAAATTTATCATTTTGTTCAAAGATAATATTTAGTAAAAAAAAAACGAAAAGTTTTTATTTGGTATTAAAAATTACACAATAACATAAAATAGAGAGAAAAACACGTGCTGCCCAAAATGGACCTCCACTACAAAGGATCTTAAATAATATATAATCAGGACTTTTAATTATGTCAATAACCATTTTAATATTGATACACATATTTATAAGAAAAAATCTCTGGAATTAATCAATGACCATAAACACTTTGGAATATAAGTATTTTTCATTGCATACATGACGTAAATCGTAACTACGTATTCATTTAAAACCATGGACTTACAATAATAACGCTTAAATAATAAAATCAAAGGCTTCTTGGAAAGAAAAGAATTCGTCAAGTATTCGAAATTTAATTTGTAACGATACAATTATTAGGCAATTAAGTCTCAAGATTTAAGCAGTTTTCAAGTACAAAAGATAAAACGTATTTAACCCGAATTAATATAACTCGAGAAAGCCCTTGAGAAACTTCCAATTAAGAGAGAGGCTACATAAGGCGGTTAAGAGTTTAGTATTTATATTGCAATCATTGAAATCAAATTCATAGTTCGATAAAGAGTAACATAATATTCATGTTTTAAGTTTTTTTTAAGTTCAAAATCATTGGAAAAGTAGTTAAGTACGTATAAGTCATATTTTAATGATGAAAGTATCCATACCAACAACAAGTAAATACAAAGTTTTTCTCAAAGACAACTATACTATAGACCTGGCGGACCACGCGAAAAAATGTCGCCAGTTTATGGGAGCAAAGCCCCCCCTCCGGCGTCAGTAGTAAGCTGTAAGCCTTCGTAGTATCTCGCAGGAGTTTCGACAGATGGCGCTACATTTTCTTGTATGAAGAAGGTTTACGTAAAATGTTCAAATGTTCGGATGGGCTCATCTTGATGTTATTATCATAGGTTTTTCATCACTCATTTTGTGACAAGCATTTTCCATATGCGTTTATGATGGTCTTCATACGCTCCTACATCGAAAAAATCTACAAATAATAAAAAATGTTCGTGTTGCAGTGTTTGTAACAAAGCTCCTTCGAAAAGACTTGACCTATTTCATATATGCTCGTATTTCTTGTGCTAATTGAGATACATACGTACACGGTTGTATACATACGTACGTATGTACGCGACGTGTATATGACATACTTACTGATACCTTTATCTAATAAATATTATAAATGTTAAAGTTTGTGAGTTTGGATGTTTGTTACTCTTTCCCGTCGCATCTACCGATTTGGCTGAAATTTGGAAAATAGGTAGCTTATAACCCGGTTTAACACATAGGCTACTTTTTATCCCGGAAAAATCGATAGTTCCCGTGGGATACTCAAAATACTAAAATTTCATGAGCAATATAATATAATACTAGCTGACCTGGCAAACGTTGTTTTGCCCTTGGGGATTTAAAAAATAGTTGAATTGAGATTTAAACTATCCTATCTCTCAAGTTGGATCGAACTGCACATGGTGTGTGAATTTTATTTTAATCGGTTAAGTGGTTTAGGAGTCCATTGAGGACAAACATTGTGACACGAGATTTATATATATATAATATAATATATATAATAAGCAATATAACCTTTATACATGTTTTCAAAATAGCCTTGTCGCACTGTATAGATAGATGGTTTAAGCAAACTTCCTTGAAAGTGACGTTTCCCTTAGGATTTGTGAAAAAGAGAATAAGACGCGGGCGGTGTCGCGGGCAAAATCTAGTACCTTTATAAATAAGGATTTATAAATAAGTCTAAAATAGTATACGGTTTCACCTGAAAATTAATTATGACGACAAGGCTGTAAAAAATCGCTATTCCCTTACCAATGTGACCCGACCCAAACTCGCGAAACGTTGGAACAATAAAACAAGTTTCGAGTGATGAAGTTACAATTCCTTCGAGTTTACATCGATTTATAAGTTCCAGGGCGCTTGAAACTTCGGCGGAGGCGGATGGCTCCACGATTGATGGGGCACTTTGTTCCGAGCCCCGAAAGGTGAAGACATTTAGGTTCGGCGTAAATTAATTATGATGAGCCTTAATTGATTTACAGGAACGGTCGGCGAAGGTAATTTCGTGAATTAACTGTAAAATTCTTTTGTAATTTTTACGTAATTTTTAATTAAGTTTTGCGTTCAATTGTGTAATTAGATTTTAATGAAATCTAATAACAGTATATACCTAGTATCACAGACTTGTATACTAAAGACAGGGCGAACAGCGCGAAAAAATGTCGCCAGTTTGTGGGGGCAAGAATGACTATTTTGCACCCTCCCCCGTCAGTAGTCAGTATAGGTAGATAGGTAAAGACATATTTCTTTTTTTGAATTAATAATAATATTGCAGGCAAGGTGACCACAAACACAAAGATAAAAAAATAAACATGTATTTCGCAGGAGTTTCGACAGATGGCGCTACATTTTCTTGTATGAAGAACGTTTACGTAGAATGTTCGGATGGGCTTATCTTGACTATTTTTTATTTATCTATTCCTAGTATTCACAAATATGGGGATGCACTACAGACTGAAGTCAAGCAAGAACAACCTTAACACGCTTAGATAAACACCTTACAGAAAAACTTCTACGACTTAGTAAGGACAAACTATGAGTTGTCGTAAGCGTGTTAGCAGGGCATTGCTCACTAAATAATCATTTATCCACCCTAGGAATCACGGACAGCCCTTTGTGCAGAGCCTGCATGGATGAGGACGAAACGCCGGCACACGAGTTGGAACAAAGAGGTACTAGAGTATCGGACCAACGCAAGATCTACTTGGGATCCTCAGATCCACTCGGGATCCTCAGCAACACTCCAAGATATCCTGTGCGACCTGGGAGGCCTTTTCGGATTCTGGAGTGAGCTCGGCTGGCTGGAGTAATCCGGCGAGGACCCATCGGTGAGGTGACTCCAATGGGCGAAATAATCGCCTAATCACGGGTAAGTCCCAGCGAAAGAAGAAGAAAAAGAAGATTAGTTTTCTGAATAATTTCAGGTAGGCAAGCTTAATAATTATAGTACGCTCAGCATTATTACTAGGACTAGGACGTTAAATTTAAAGGGAGGACATTCACACGAAGTCTACTTTTCGCCTTCGAATTTCCCAACACCGTAATCTTCAGCCATAACCGGCGAGTATAACCATTATCCGGATAACATGGCGAATGTGAAACCATATCCGTATTAACAACATCTCGTAACCGCATCTAAGCCGGAATATTAACTAAAAGCAAAACAGTGTCGCGCGGTAGGACATACGTAAAATAAACATGGAATTTCGCGTGCGATACTCAGTGTTTTATCTAGCAGATATTTTATTACAACCGACTTGCAACCGACATACTGTAGGAAACCAAAAAAGTGACGTGGTAGGTACTCAGGGAGTGCCGACATAATATGCAAAATCGATGATGATGATGATTATGATGATGCGAAAACTCCAAAAAAACTTAGTGATTACAATATCTCAAAAATTTCCAACGTACGAGTACCTAAAAACAGTTAGCTAGTGGTGTTTGTCTGGTGAGAGACGAAAAGACAGATAAACAGACGGGCGGACAACGGGGTTTTACCAACACAGTCCCAAAAAGTCATTTATAGAATCCTAAAAAGAAACATATTATTACAAGAATTAGTATTTATATCCAAGCATTTATATTCTTCTCAGCACCACACCGTGCTTACGATCTAATAAACCAAAGTATTCCTAATCATCAAGTCTAATCAGACGAGCCTAAGCTCGAAGGGGTTATAAGGGGTTTAATTACTGACCAACTTCTAGCTCCATCTTCAGATTCCATTCACCATCTAGCGCGAAAAGTACTCGTCGAGACGAATTAGACGAGCCCAAACTTGGTAGGCCTGTGTCGTTAATAATCGAGTTCCTATGGCCACCTTCCGATTCCATTATCAGATCAGTTCAATGTCATATTTTGCATTGTTATCCGATTTATACATGCAGGCAAAATTTCAGCTCAGTCGATGATCGGGAAGTGATGAAATTGAACTTGCAAGATTACAGACGAACATCGGAACAGGTGTCACTAAATATAAACTTGTAAAAAAAGTGAAATGCCGCTAGCCAAGTCTGCTGTATCTAGTATTCTGCGGTCAGGTGGTCTAGCTGCCAACTGCGGAGAAACTCAGGAATACTCGATGAGCGAACAAACTGGGCCGGAGCGTTTAATTAATTTTTAATTGTTCTGGAAACTTCGGGTCATTTTCTTGGTGAAATAAGAAGCTACGCTATTGCGTTCTCCTTCGATATACGCGTATACAATTACGTACATGAAAAGGAACTAAGGAACTTGTTAGCTGTGAATTTTTTTGAAATGGAAATAGTAGTTTATGAAACGGATGCATAATGGGGGGTATTAAAACATGAGTGTGAGTTTAAAAAACGAGCCGCAGGCGAGTTTTTTAATAGTATCACACGAGTGTTTAATACCTAATTATGTAGAGTTTCATACACTACTTTATCTACGCCCAAATTATCATAAATCCAAACCATAAAATCTTGCTAACGTTTGTCGTAAATCCTTCACTTTGTTGGTAAAAGATTGTGGGTCATTTTTGTTGCAATTACTAAAATGTCAGGTGGAGTTAAATTTTCTTTAGTAGGTTTCACTGCTAGACGTTTTTCCGCGCTAATTTTTGACTAAGTAACAAAAATAACACATTGAAATGTTAAAAGTTAGGTATTGCGCCAAAATTCAGTTGTATACTGCGTATAGTCTGTTGAAAAAGTCATGAAACAAAAAAGAGTAGAAAAATATTTATACAAGTCAGATACAGTATATTTTTAGTGGATAATTAAATAATCAAAAATTATACATAATTCTTTTCAATATTCTGTATGAACACACTTTTTAATCAGGGTCATATAAGGCAGGGAAATATTATTGTTTCCGTGAATTAATTGTTGTCTATGGTCGATCATGGCCCA
The DNA here is from genome assembly GCA_963855885.1 of Coenonympha glycerion. Taxonomy (NCBI): domain Eukaryota; kingdom Metazoa; phylum Arthropoda; class Insecta; order Lepidoptera; family Nymphalidae; genus Coenonympha; species Coenonympha glycerion. The sequence continues at coordinate 15,978,796 of OY979633.1, forward strand.
TTCCATGACTATAAAAATGTTGTCTGTGGAATCCATATATAAAAAAAAAAAAAACAAAATTGAGGATTGGCTCTACACTCTCTTTTGGCTATGACGACCACAGAGAAAAGAAAGTTATTCCCTGGTCTGTGATGACGACACAAAAATACAGGAACCCAGAGCCGAGTATCGTAATAGAAATTATTCAACTATCTAGAGATATTTCCATAGTACAGCGATGTTATAATTAATAACTTTTTAATAATTATAGAAGTCTGTGAATAAAGTAGGTTAATATGTGACACATTTTGATTTCATAATTCGAACTTTAAGCAATGAGCGTAGATAAAATATATTACACAATTTAGTAGAGCTAACTTATAGGCCATTATGTCAAACTCTACCACCAAAGTCAAAAAGCTGGTTTACAACGCGAAGAACAAGCAAATAACTCAGCCCAAGTTTTGTTCCAAATTGACATTATTATACACATTTTTCTTACAAAATTTATGTGTGTAAATTACAAGATTTTTATGATATCTCATGAATAGACAGAAGCATATTCATCCCACTTTAAACCTGTGCAAAGTTAAAAGTCGATAATAGACTTTGAGATCTTAATCTAGAAGCGTACACTCAATCCCATATAGGACTTTTGTAACCTAAGCAATCGGTGTGGCACTCAAAGTAACTTATGTCCTGTATTTGGTTGCTTACCTATATCAGCTATAAGAGGAAGTAATTAAAAAGTTTACATAGCATGTTGATTTTTATGCCGACGGAAGCATTATTTAGTGCATTTATGTCAATTTCAACTTGATAATTTCGACTTTATTGGTAGCAAAAAGAACACGGACCGAAGAACAGTGGGACGAAAAAAGTAATAGGTACTAGGTTTATGGATTCAAAAAAATGATTTTTTTCGTGATGAAAAACAATCACAAAAAAATCTACGAAAAAAATGGCCACGCATGCAATCACGTGTATATATTTGATATGATGAACTAATTAGCGCGATCTAAGTGAAGGTCTGTCGAGCGATGGGTGAAATAACAACATGAAAATACTCGAATGAAATGAAATTTTGTTTTAGGTGTTATTGCGTGTTATTGGTTAGTAATGTTATGCTAAGCTTTGTTTATATCGAATTCGAGTGTTCCAGGGCATTTTTTTTTTTTAAGAAAAATTCAGAAAAATATACAGTGAAATTAGAAATAGCGCAAGGTCACTGCAGCAAGGCTCGCTGCCGGTCACGTATCAGGGATTTCAAATGCGACAAACCGGTGCAGCGATATTTTATATCTCGTTCACGTAATAGCCTCCTGCGAAGGATATTTTTGGCGCGCCGCCAAATAGGCCATGGCGCATTACTTTTAAGTGATTGCTGGTGCAGTGTTACATTTGTTGCGGGAGTATTCAAATAAGTTAGAAAAAATTGTCCTACAAAAAAACTGTTCTAACAAGTTATCATTAAAAAATAAAATAAGAAAACGAGAATTTTCTTCGTATTAAGCTATTGCACTTCTATCTTGGGCTTTGACCGTGGAGACCGAATCCAGAAATTCCGTAACGAAAATAACCTAACACCCCTAAAGTAGAGCTTTTGGTACCAGGGTAGGTACCATGAATGCAGGAGAGCGCACCTTCACAAACCGCACAAGGGTGATATTTCAAAAGTCATTAAAAAGTCCTGCTATTCATCGATAGATGGCAAAACTAAAAACTAAAAATAGCTTAAAACGACAGCTCCGTGAGTGTGGCAAGCTTCGTGAGTGCGGCAACTGTTTCTTGTAGTGTGAGTGTGTCTATTTGAAATTGATGCTAGTGTGCGTGAAAAATTGTGTAGCGACGGCTCGGGTTGGCCAATTTAGGCAAAGTATTTTTTGCCGCACTTTTGAAGTTGAAGGCGGCCTCTTGGACCTCTATGGGCACAACATTTGCTGGGTCAGCTAGTTGTCTCATAATTTTGTCATATTATTACACAAACGTTAAATCCGCTACTATTCAAATTATGCAGCAAACATCAAGGAGCTTGCTGGAATAGTTAAAATTATCCGAGTTTGGACAGAGGTCTGAGGTACCCGCACAGGTATGTGCCGCTCCGGCTGCTGAAGCCATTCCCAGCATACTTGGTGTATGGGTTAATGTATGAATATCAGCGGAGAATATTTTAAATGTGTGATTCCACGATATGAATTGCAAAAGGCTGTAAGGCATTTTATATTTCTGTCTATTTTATTGACTTCATAGATGGGCCGACATCAAAGGATGCTTTCTGTTCAGACTAGCTATCGATCTCGGCTCCGCCCGGGTAATTTTTGCTTATGGTGATAATCCCGTTAGAACCATAGTTTTTTTCGGGCTATAAAATCTATAAGTTGATCCTGGGTTATAATCAATCACCATTCCAAATTTAAACAAAATCGGTTATGTAGTTGTAACGTGAAAGAGTAACAAAGTTACACATGAAATCTTTTGCATTTATAATACCTCTTATTATATTTATTAGGGCTTCAAATATTGTCTGCAGTCTCATCTGATGGTAAGGACTAAGGAATGCCTTATATAAAAATCTTATTTACCTTTGGGTGTCAATCTACATCTTTTCATCGCTGTTATCAGCTTTTATTTCAAGCAGTCTTCGTGATCTCAGTTTCAACAAGATCAACATCGCCGCTTGCTCATGACTTGAACCCAACATTTTTAACGAGAAGTTTTCCAATATACGTTACCTCGCTGCGGTGTGCACCATTGTTGTGCCCATCGGATTTAAACTCACTTTAATCTTCCGGCCGTCCTTACTCGAACGTACAGGGAATCGGCGGGAAAGCGGCCACTGTGGTATTCCTAGCGTTTCGGAACGTTTAATTTTCAATGTGTTAGATAGACAAAAGGAATTAGAATAAATTGCCCCTTATCAGTAGTCTAAAATATTTAGTATGAAATTTTTGATTAAATGCATAACTTTTTGAAACCAACTTTATTTCGGAGGCTTAGCAGTAGGATGAAGAAAATGGTTTTTCTTTGTCATTAAAAATCTAGAAAGTTGCTCTAACAGATTAAATCAGTCAGTCAACAGATTGAGCACGCATGCAATCACGTATATCCATTTGGTATTTTTTCGTAAGGAACCGTTCTCAAAGGTGTGAAGCATGCAAATCCACACTCGACCAGCATGTTGACTCGTTAGCGTTACCACTTATAAAATTATCAATCACTCGACGTCGCGTGATCACGTTACTTAGTTTTCAATTTGCCCCATCCCCATTTACGCGATGTCGCGTGATGAGGGTAGATAAGGCTTTTTTTAGGCTGACTGACAGAAAACTTTGAATGGAGTCTTCAGAAAAAGAAAGGAGAGAGTTCAGCCTACGTACAAAAAAGTATTTTTGGTTCTTGAAAATTTCTGAGCTTCTCAAAAGAGCAAAGCTCTGCTTTTTGTTTTCGTAAGTGTTACAGAATAGGATGTGACGAAAACAAAAGCAACGGGTTCACCGACCGCAAATATCGAAACCATCAGCTGTCGTACGAAAAGCGTCTCTTTACGAACTTTCTAAGGTTTCCGAAATCGATATTCGGTCTCGATTATTAGTATCGTGTTTCCGACATCGAGTTAACGAGGAAAATAATATTCGACACTGGCCGCAGGTGTCGCGTGTCGGGGAATTAGAAAAAATCGTAACTTACACAGGGGACGAGAATGCCTTGGAAATATAAACTGTAAAGGAAAAGGAAATATGGTTGAAAATCCTTTGTCGGCTAAAACTATTTTTAGGTATAAGCTTTACGTAAATATTATTACTTATACTGTTTGTCACTGTTTCTGGTGTCATATTTCTTCGACAAAATGCTTAGCAGAGATGGAAAATGGCGGGTAACTAATCTTTGTTATTATCTGATATTAGGATGCGCTGTAAGTATACTATATATATACCTTTAAACGAGCAATATATATTTCTATATAATCCGAATCTCGGAAACGGCTCGAACGATTTTCATGAAATTTAGTATACAGGGGGTGTTGGGGGCAATAAGGCGATCTAGCTAGGATTCATTTTTAGAAAATGTCGAATTTACCAAAAACAAAATATGGTCACTGCTGCCATCTATTGGTGGGTAGATATACTACCGAGCAAAGCTCGGTCACCCAGATATTTTATTACTTGTATGCAATACGCTGTATTTGCCAAACCAAACATGGCCACTATTGCTATATATACCCGATTTTGTATTATTATCATATGGCCCTGTATAAAATATCTTAATTTATAACATACGTAGAACGTAGGTACGAGTATAATCTTTGAGTCACAAAAAAATTCTGTAGATGTAGCGGGTTCCAATGAATAACCCCGTACATAGAGTTATTTTCTATTTTATTCTGTTTGTTGTTCCGATTAAGTACCAACAAAGATTCAAAGATTCAAAGATTCAAATCATTTTTTTCATATTGGCCACTACTTGTTAGCACTTATGAAGGTCAAGTAGGTACATATACTTATTAATAGTGATAACTATTTAACGACTTAAAAACTAAGTTAACGAGGGTTCCAACGCACCCTGAACTGAGAAGAAGCCCACAACAAACTCAGCCGGGTAAAACTTCAGAGATTAAACCTATGAACTTTTTGAAAGCATGTTCAATATGAATACACCTCTAAAGTCATAAGTCAATAGCCACAATACCATCGGTTTGCGGTTTGTTTGACTCTATTGCTCTATTCGCCGAAGCGTAATGGAAGTCATAAGCATAACAACTGTAGGTGAGAAATATTTCAAAAGAGCTTTGTACTTGGGAACTCACACTTTTATTGTTCGGGTATTTTCATTTACTTTGCTACACCTTCGCGCGCATTATATTATACTAGCTTTTGCCCGCGGCTCCGCCCGCGTTGAATTCGATATTTCACTAATCCCGAGAAAAACTTGAATTTCCTTAATGGTCTTTACACCTACTTTTAAGAAAGATTATTTATTATCAAAGTAATCTACTTATATCTGTAGCTAAAGATTGCCTTAGAAAATTTAGGTTATCTTAAAATCTATGTTTCAAGGAATGTACCTATGTGTGAAGTAGTATTTCCCCGCGTGAATTTCGTTTTCACAAACCCCACAGAAACCATGGCTTTTCCGAGATAAAAAGTAGCCTATGTAGTATTTCCAGGATATCGTCTATCTTTATTCCAAATTTCAGCCAAATCGTTTCAGCTGTTGCGGCATACCAATGCGGTAATCTGGTAATTCCCGGATATCGTCTATCTCTACTGTTCAATGTATTAGATATTATATATTCGTTGGTATTAGTGTGATTAGTAATCCATATCCCATTGCTGAACTAAAACACAAACAGTGATAATTTCAGAACCAACAAAATGCCCATTTTCACATTCATGTTAACAATGATTAGCTTACGCCCGCGGCCCCACCCGCGTTAAATTCGACTTTAGACAAATCCCGAAGGAAACGTGATATTCTCGTTCCCATTCCCATAATCTACCTACCTGCCTACCTAATACCTACTTTCACGGAAGTCTTCTAAAGCAATTTACCTATAGATTTCTGTAAAAATTTTGGGTTTTTTCAATATCCCACGGGAACTGTAGATTTTTCCGGGATAAAAAGTAGCCTATGTTTTAATCCAGGTTATAAGCTATCTATGTTCCAAATTTCAACCAAATCGGTTCAGTAGTTGAGGCGTGAAGGAGTAACAAACATACACACAAACTTTCGCCTTTATAATATTATTAGGATTAGGATTAGGATTATTAGGATTAGGATTAGGATAGGATTCCATGACATTAATTACTGAGCTACATTACTTAGTTAGTTCTTTTTTATCAGACTATATCAACATTAAATTACTACGTTGGTGCCTAAAAAGCAGACTGTTGATTGTGCCAGGTCCGGCAGTAGGTCAAAATCCACTAGGAATATCAATTTCCAGTATTAACGTTGCCAACTCGGTTGAATAAGATCTAGATAGATATTCCTTGGACGGTATCGAATTGAAACGGCTCACGTCCGGGAATATCCGGATTCCGGGCCGGCGATGCGGCGATGGCAGTCGCGACGCGAATTCTAACTGCGAATGTGGTCCTGTTAAAATGGATAAAGGTACTGTAGGTCGGGGTTTTTAATGAGTCTTTTTATTTATTCATTATAACTTAAATACGTAATTTAATTTCAAAAAGCAATTCTGCGTTTGTTGTTGTTATACAAAACGTCGATAAATCTTTCCAGTACCGTATTAATCTATATATACGAGTATGGTAGGGCCTGGTCAATGGGCTGCAACATTGCAACAATAGCCCAAACCGCAGCCAGTTTGAGTCTCCCCGGAGACCTAATGTACTTTGTCTCATTAATATGTGGCCGGCGTCCTAATGTCGGGTACGCCGCGTTTACTGAGATATTTGTCAATCATTTTCGTAGTAGATAGGATAACTAAACAGTTGCAGTACTTCAGAATAAATGTGCAAAGACTGAATTCGTATTTCCAAACTTGATGCTGTTTTTCAAAATGGCATTGACATTAATTATTTATTTGTGATAAAGTGAAGTACAAAATTACAAGAGATTTAAAACATGTGGAAATATTCCACTTGGTTTGTAGTCACACAAAATTTGGCCGACTATAATCATACTGGAATGACAGCAATAAAATTGGATACATCTTTGAATCAAAAACTCTATTTATTATTACTCAATTTTTAATTATCCGAGAAACAATACATAAGGGGCCGATAAACAAACTATAAAGAGTCGGCAAAGCAAGTGTTCCGAATGCCTATGAGCGACGGTGATTATAATATGAGATGACAGATCTGCAGATGATGCTCGTTTGCTCGCTTTCACTGTAACAAAAATGTCCGCTCTGTCCTTCTGATGTCTCTGACATCGGTTAAAGTTTAATATCACTAGAATATTGAACGCAATACTGCATTGCTAAGCATTTAAAACATTTATTTCGCATTAATTGCGAACGAGCGCGTACTTTATGCAAATCATTTACGGGAAATTACTTTTCTATTGATTTCTATTTAGCTGTAGTTCCGATGCTCATTGCTTACGGTTTAAATGGAAATCTAATTACAAATGCACTCGGAATTTTACTCGTTTCATTGCAGATTTTAAAAATTATTCAAATGAATGGCGACTGGTTACCGTGAAGACTAACGCCATAGGGCCAAATAATAGCTTCATTTGGTAACAAACGAGATGGTTCAGTTTTTACGTAAAAATCATCAAGGCTTTTCAGTGAGGAAACGCACCACGTTATTCCATTATGGATAAACAGGATTCACACACATTAAGAAAATCTTTCAGGTTTCCTCACCATGATTTCCTTCACACACGTTCGACATAGGCTGAAGTGCAAATATGGGATTCAAACCCCATAATTTTTAACACTATGTAGAAGTCTCAACCAAAGCTTCGTCTCAACTCAACACTTTTCAAAATATTCTTGTAGGTATTATCCAGTAGTAAATATCTACCATTTCGGAACAAACATTTTAGCAGCGTTAATTTGTAGCGGAATATTTACAACGAATTTGCAATAACCGACGTTTGCCTTGGCTCGCCGGAATTCGGAACAATCTTACGGATCCGCAGTATCGGAGCCGGAATTCCGGAATTGTTCCGTTATTGAGTTATCAGCGGGACTAATTTGTACGATAATCTCGAAATTGCTTGAACTTTTATATCTGATTAACTGGCTAGAAGGGCACGCTATACGATTTTTAATGACTGAATGTTAAAAAATATAAAAACAATTTAACATGTAGGTATTTAGGTCTTTGATCAGTATTGAAAAAACTCCATTTGATAAAAAAATCTTTAAAATTTAACTCTTTTATTGTCTTGCTTTAATTTGCGCCCTGTAATTTTAAACTTAAACCATATCTTTGTTTGCGTTGATTTCTAAGTATGAATTTTTTACACCACAAAGATGGTCCTTTTACTGGCTTAGTTTTTTAGTAATTAGGTATAAGTTATGACGTCGTTTTTATATTATATTCGTCCGCTACGCTGCATGTCGCAGGTACCAACGTGTTCGTAAGAGTAAGAAGGACAAAAGTAAACTCAGTATGTCGTCTTAATTGTACTTATGCTAGTACGCGTTTTATCCGTCGTGGTGGATGCACGGATACACAGATGAAGAGGTGGATAAAAAATGATACTATATTTCCGTTCCCTCTGCTGATACGGAACCCTAAAATACCGCAGTTAATTTATTTAACCACCAGTTTTCGGTTGGGTTATTTTTAGTTAAACGTTAACTATATTAACCGCACGTTAGAGCAAAACTCTATTAGTTTTATCGTGCCATCGCTATCGAGGCTTCACGGGTGGCTGGCTGCGTCATTCGCGCGTCACTACGTCACAGTACTCTGAGAGACCATCGCAAGAACTTTGGTGACGCGAAAACATGTGTCAAAATACAAATGACAAATATCTTGGTAACATTTTATATGAAAACTAGCCGTGCCCGCGGACTCCGTTCCGCGTTAGAAATATTTTTGTCCCGGCCCGTTTGTCCCGTGTAACATCCACAGTCCCTTCCCCCACAGAGCCTGAACGCGACGCAATAGATACTGCCTATATTTACGCCACGAAACGGCCCGCGGCGGCGCAGCGGAGGCCGGAGCGGTGCGCAAGGTTTTTATTTTGCTAATATATTTGAAGGTATTTGTTTAAACTATAAAGAGTAACGGGCACAAATGTTCTACATTAATTAAATTTTCGTTCTAAAAAACATATTCATAAAGATATAAATTAAAACCATATGGACTAACTAAGCTTCACAAAAATTATTTATTTTTTAACCACAATTTTAACACTAAAAGACGTTATTGTGAATTACCTGTAGGAGATAGGCATATGATTTTTTACAGATTTTGATACGTTCTTTAATATTGTAGAACATTGTTTTGTACTATCCTCAATAGTTTCCGCAGCGAACGCGATGAAAGCAATTTTTTTACGACTTGGATTACATTATTCAAGTTTAAGTAAAGATGCGTGATTAATTTTGAAATTTATTATAGCCTATGACACTCCAAAATAACGTAGCTTTCTATTGGTGAAAGAATTTTGAAAATCGGTTCAGTAGATCCAGAGATTACCCCTTACAACGTCACAAACTCACAAACATCGTTACGCTACCTCTTTATAATATTAGTATAGAGTATAGATATAGATTGATTTTCAGTAATAAGGCCTAGCTTCACAGCAATCTCTGTAAGGAAAAAAAACATATTTGAAGTTATTTTTCACAGTCTGGTGCTGCAAATGTCCATGGGCGGCGGTGACAGCTTACCATCAGGTAACACCCGCTCGTTGTTTGATTATAAAAAAGTCATAAGTGTGAAAGGAGTTTACAATTTAAAGAAGCTAAATTATTGTATAAATGTAAAAAATCACTGTCTAATTTCGACCTATGGACACGCACACGACCTTTTCCTTTAATAAATGAGCTATATCTATTGTGCACACATAAATACGGGAAATCATTACAGACATTAATATGAGACTAAAAAAGATCTCAAAGTAGTTCAGTCATCTAGTTATTAAAACACTACAACTAGTGGGTGCTCTCGGATGCACTCGCATTTTAACCTCTGAGTGATAGAATTTTCAAAAAAGAAGAAGTCATCTCCTTTTGCTACCGTCTCTTAGAGTACACCGTCCATAAAATAAATGTGATCATTGCAAAATGACCCTTATTATCACGTAATAGGGATCCCCCTGGAAACGTAATGCGAAAACTTCTCCGAGGTTGATAAAGTTGTTTCCCGCTGTACCGGCTTACGGGCGCTGAGTTAGACGTGAGTTAGATGGACTGATATTAGTTTATTGCAGTTTTACAGCTTTCACAGCGTTGTTGCTGACTAGTGGGAATGAGTTTGAACATAGAATACCAAACACTACCTTACAGAGACAGAAGGTTCAGGAAATACACTGACTTTATCGCGCTAAGAAAATTTAATTTCACAATAGAATAGTGCGTTTTGAAGTGATATTCGAATTTATGGTCTATGTCAATAGTTAATTTTTCAGAGTTCTCAGATTCTTGTTTTAGTAAATATAGAGTCTGTTTATAAACCCATAATATACCTAAATGTCATGACGTTTATGTTATTTCCATTATTCATTTTACATCCGTTGCGTTTTGTGAATTCCTACCCAGGTCACTGAAAATCGCTTGAATAACCGGTTAACCCGTTAATTTCAGCCTTGTTCATGTAGTTTATTATTCGAGTGACTCATAGGGGCTTGCAATCGTAAACCTTGGTGTTTGGTCCTAAGATAACTCATCCAACAATAATATCTTAACGTTATGTATCTTCCCCGTCACTATAGCTCGCCGGGGCAAGCTCGGTAGTCATACGGTAGGCGAATAAAATACAAAATATCCTTCAAAACGATAAGAAATTGAAAGCGTGAGATATTCTTATCTTGCAATGACCACTGAAATAAAGTCAGCCGCATATAGTGCTCAGAGTAGTCTATCGTATGTTTTAGTGTCGCCGCACATGGGCCACATGCCACAGTCACAGATTTTGAATTTAGTGGGCAATTGGGCAGAACGTTTTAGTTGCATTGGTCTTGATGATACTCTCACTGCGTGAGCCTCACTCGCATACTTGACCAATTATTTAATTTATTCGCTCATTATCATTATCATAATGGCCTCTGGAAGAAGAAGGTTTAGTTGCTAGAAGCACACTGGTGGCGTGTAGTGGCCGATGCGGGTTACAAAAAGTGAGCAACGGCAATTTGTGGCGTGTGGCGGCCACCAATGTCACCGTGTGCGGTGAGTCCATAATATAAAATGTATGAAAACTAGAGGAAATATGCTGGGGGTGGCGTTTTGTGGTTGTGGCTAGTAGGCCGTGTGCGGGCACACTTATACTAGCGTACGCCCGCGGATTGCCTTACGTAAATTAACAATAGGTACCTATCCATTAGAGAATTTTCTTAAACTTCAATACCATAGATCACCAATATATCATTGTTCAATATAAAACATAATTTCAAATTTGATAATTAAACTATAAAATCACAAAATGGAACACACACATTTTTAACCGACTTCAAAAAAAGGAGGAGGTTCTCAATTCGTCGGTTTTTTTTTTTTTCTATGTATGTTCACCGATTACTCGATGACGCGTGGACCGATTTGAAAAATTCTTTTTTTGTTTAAGAGGGTTTTGTTTCCAGGTGGTTCCATTTGAATCAAGTCAGGATCTGATGATGGGATCCTGGAGAAATCGAGGGAACTCTTCAAATTTTATATGGACACATTAAACTATTTGAGTATTATTAGAAAGAGTAATATTTTCCAAGTTGTCCTATGGTCATCAGGTCAGGATCTGATCATGGGATCTTGGTGAAATCGAGGGAACTCTTCAAATTTTGCTAGTATACTTAAAGCGAGTTGGGTATTTTTTATAGTTACTGGTGCATATGCTACCAGATACTAATTTGATGACTAAAGTCGTCAAGTCAGGGTCTGATGATGGGATCTTGGTGAAATCGAGAAAACTCTTCAAATTTTGCTAGTATACTTGAAGCGAGTTGGGTATTTTTTATAGTTACTGGTGCATTTGCTAGCAGATACTGATTTGATGACTAAAGTCGTCAAGTCAGGGTCTGATCTTGACGAACATCTGACGAATTTGAGGTATCTCTTCAGATTTTATGAACACACCTCAAGCAATTTGGGTATTTTACAACGCCTTGTGCATTTTATTGTTTTCCACTAAAAAGTATAAAATAAAAATGGGAAATGCTTTCCAAAAAACCAACTTCAAATGCCACTACAAAGAGTGAAATAATTTTTATTTAAATTTTAGGTACCTACACCAATTCGAAGTCGGGCGATTGTCTATGACTTCGTCATTTCTTCGCACATCAAGTAAGTAAGAAGGACTATTAGGGATTGTATGAAACATTGCCCGACTTCGAATTGGTGTAGGTACCTAAAATTTAAATAAAAATTATTTCACTCTTTGTAGTGGCATTTGAAGTTGGTTTTTTGGAAAGCATTTTCCATTTTTATATTGAATAGAAGCAGCGCCTACTATGCGCAAGATCATACAAAAATAACTTAATTTATTTTTTCTCGCGTTCTGGGATAAAGTATAATCTATCTTCAATCAAAATCGGTGCAGTAGTTGCGTCTTGACGGAGTAGGTAAGTTAGTAAGTGGTATGTAACTTACAAACTGTCTCTTTTATAATATTTGTATGATATTCCACTACCTTAAAATAATCTGTATTATGCAATAAGTATATGCAATAAACAAACACTTTCCTATTAAAGCACGAAAGCCAAGCTCAAAAGCAAGCAATAGCATCACCGTTTAATTTATTCACTTTACAACACTACGCAAAGCCCACCACCATCAACAGTCGTTTCGCTCTGACACCGGGACATCTTCAGGAGATGTTGACTTCACAACGCGAAACTATTAACAAAATTACGATACGATTTCGCATTATGAAGTGTTTTTATTGGGAGGTTCAGTGTCGTCGGTTGGTATAATTATTGTATCGAAACAATACCAACAGAGACCTGCAGCATAGTGCATGTGGATGTACATCATGCATGTGCATGTGGAAGTGCATGTGCATGTGCATGCAACTCGCATGACAGGCATTGTCCGCGCGGAAGTCGTTCACGGTGACATGCATTGTTACTTGTTCCGCTGCGGTATTACAGCGACATCGACCTCAAACGCACTAGACTACTACGTAAGTCCAGTAGTGTTCTACGGAATGGACATTGGACACACGACTTTTTTAAACGAGGGAAGAATTTAGAGCGTAGACACGTCCTACAGCTAAGAACTGTTTTTCCTTGTTGCTGTTCCAATACGGTTTGGTTTTGCGCTATATGTAGTGATCACTTATTGAAAAATTTAAGTGAATGCGTATGTGTGTTGAAAACAGGCCACATTACATCCAAGTTTACCCTGAACATAAACAGTTGAACGAAGTTTTTGAACGAATAGTCGAAGAAGAAATTTTAAAATATAATAATTCTGGTAGCAACGTTTTCTTTGTAATACCAATTTATAATACTTTATAATGCTGGAAATACTTGAGGTTTATTTAACAGAAACACCTTCTGCCCCTGTCAATAAAAATTAAGTAATTGAATTCTTTTTTTTACTTACCATTAAGTGAGATTGCCGTCAAGTACTAACTTTTTATTATTTGTAAAATATCAAGAACCGCTCGCATGTTTTCAGGATTCCAGCGGATACCGTGTCGATGTATATCGTACATTCCATACATGATACAACGTTGTACAGCTCACAAGGAGATTGCACAATGCAATAATACATTCATCATAAATAACTCCACTAAATAATAATTATGTCCAGCTGCTATACAAATTTCTGGGCCCTGGTGATCCCGATCGGGAGCCTAGATAGCATTACTAGCAAAGCTTATAATATAATATCCAAAAACTCTAGAATCTTCTGGAATCTGGTGATCCGGAGCCTTTTGAATAGCATTACTGGAAAAGCTTATAACATATCAAAATGCTTTGGAATCTTCTGGAGCCTGGTGATTCGGAACTATCTGGATACTACTGGAAAAGTTTCCATAACATGTTTGAATTTTCATGGTGCATCAGTGATAGACTCACTACAAGACAATCTTATAATTACTGTGGGATTGCTCGAAACAAAAACTCAAATACAATGTAATTTCTATTGCGAAATACATTTTCCTTATAATTCAGTACAAATACCTCGGCCACGATAAAAGTCACGCGCTTCGTTTGGCCGGCTTCGGTCGGTGTTGAAACAAATTGGAAGTGGAGACCGGGCAAATTGCTTCCTTTCAAATGCACGTCTAACTTACCGGAGCCACTGTTTGATGGAAATGGTTCAATGTGGACCGCATTTTCATAGTTTCCATATTTTATAGTTCACTCAAATTTTAAAGTGGCTAGTGAAAACCTCCAGGTCCACTTAAATCAAATCAATAAATAACAAATCAATAACTGGATGAGAACATGGAGATTCAAAGCAAGTGCATCAAAATCAACCCACGTTACATTCACACTCAGGCCGGAAAATTGCTCAGAGGTTGAACTTGGTAAAGAGACTCTGCCTCACAGTAACGAACCCTTGTACTTTGCCTTTCGATTGAATCTTGGAATGAACCTTGGTAGGAGACAGACCCGGCAAACACACGTGAGGAATAAAAGAGATTAGTTACAACTACGCACAAGGTCATTACTGTGGTTACTTGGCAGACACACAAGAATAGCACTGAAAAACAAGCTACTTATATACAAGTGCACGATAAAACCAATCTGGACATTGCCTGGAGCTGTGGGGGAGAATAAGTCACTCTAGCATCGAGATACTTCAGAGATATCAAAATCAAGTTTTTCCCATAATTCTAAACGCAGCGTGGTTTACCAAAACATCAGAAATGCATGGATATCTATCAATGCCTACTGTAAAGTAAGAAATTATAGCTAACTTTGCCAAAAAACACACTACTACCCTAGAGGCACATATTAATTGTCTTGCGGTCTTACTTACTAGACGCAACAGGCCAAAAAGACTAAAAAGATCCACAATAGCTGACCTATGCCACAGTGTTAAAAGAAACGTAAGGTGTATATGCTGTAGTCACTGTAACTCAGTTAAATCTTTTATGAGAAAAGTCGCTCAATGGAGTGACCTTCTCCCATGCCACAATCACACATCCAATATGCTTATAGTAAAGGGATATAGTGATAGCAGAAAGATCAAAATCTACAAAAAAATTCACTGGTGTATAAATTTCTCCTGTAAATTTTGATTTGCGATCTTTGCATCTCATTGGTGTCCTAATTGGCAGGGCGTTCAATTTAAGTGGGAGGCCGTGGGTCGTGGAACACGTCTCTGCATTATATAGGTCGGATCTTCCATTAATTGTTTTTTTAGTCTGTTGTAAACTTTTTAAACTAAGTTCGCTTAATTTTTAAGAAGTCCAATCACCACACTTAACTTTTTTACCTTTAACAGGATAAGTACTGGTAATGATAATTAAATATTAATCAGCGTTAGAGGATACTCCATTTATACTACAGATTTAATCTTGGGAAAACAGGCGGTCAGAGCACCTTCCAAACTGGAGGATAAAACGCTAGATAATACAACACACGCTGATAAAATTTGTATACAAACGCGCGTTTTCGTGAAAGTATTTGATTCCATGAAAAATAAACTTATAAGACGTAAGTGCCAAATAATTGTGTAGTCGAATATTTTTACTTACACTACAAATTAGTATTTGATAGCAATCAAGTTATGAAATCAAATATGTATTGTACGAACTTGGATTTCTCGTTTGGCTTAGGGGTTCTTACTGGTTCCTAAACAGCATCGCAACGGAACTAGGTTTAGCTAGCAGCTTCGCCCATATGATTTTGTTTCTATTAACAAGTCCTGCGGGATTTCCGGGATAAAGTAAATGAATTTTGAATATTCCCCATTAAGTAAGTAACCTGAACGTATTTACAATTAAAACCAGCATTCATGTGTGTCGATATGGTATGTATTTAAGAGAGTCGTCGAGCAGTTTCAGGCGTAAAGCGATCCCGTGTGTACACACAAAGGTGTTCCCTTTAATCTTTCCAGATCCTCATTAATTCGTTTAAGTGACGTTCAGTAAATCCGCTCTGACGTTCTTAATGTGAACTTAATTAACTTTCATTAACGAACCTTCTTCGAAAATTCGAATAAGGACTGCCGGATTGATCTTAATTTTACAACATTAAATTGCCAGTTTAACTGTCTTTTATAATGTGTTCATTACTCGCAAAATAAAATTGAAGAGCCCAACTATAATTTCGTAATAAAGCTACATCAATTAATAACAAAAAATATAAATTAAATTATCGTATCGAAATCGTAAATTTTATAACATTGAAATATTAACAACATTTGTTCTCTTTAAGAGTACAACCTAATGCTAAATGCAGTTATAAAATACTACTTTTTCACGTCTAATTAAAGGCTGGATTGATATTGATAGAGACACTAAGAAGCGGGTAGATGAAATAGGTACAAAGAGTGAATTCAGATAGGTACCCGAGGAACCAAAAATCTATTTCTGTGACCTTTGTAAAACAATTTGTTAAACCAGTGTTATATTTTCGTCAATCTGTTTGTTTGTCCTTTGTGTATTTATTGTATTTTCATCCCGTCCCGTTTGATGTGACGCTCGCACGTATATTTATTTTGTCTGACACTTCAAAACAAACTGGCGCGTGTTAAAAATAACTACATTCAATACGTTAGGGTCGGTCCACATGCGTTAGGAGTGACCGGCCTGTGGGTGATGGACGTTAGGGGCCGTCCGTCACTCAAATATGGACAGGCCAGGAGGTGGCGAGCCAAAATACAGGTTTGCCTTTCAGACGGTGTCAGCAGCGGCCGGGCTGCCGACAATGATGGGACTTGCTGCTTTTGGTGGCTGGTCGAGACCTGGTGGGAGCGCGGTGAATACGATAGTGAATCCCGTACTCCCGCCAGCAGGTTTGTAGTAGGTACAGACAGTTTTTAGTGGGTGCAAGCCCCACATAACCCCTTCGTTTCCCCTGTCGAAGGGGTATGCGTCAGGCATTTTCTGTCTTAAAAAAAAAAAAAAATGCGTTAGGAGTGAACACCATGATGAGGTTTTATTAGGTCTGTTCGTTTTATTCGATGGACGTCCACTGTTGGACTTAGGCCGCTTGTCCACCGTAGCCGTCCCTGAGCTCGTCCCAGAGATCGAGTTTGTTTCTTTAGGAGATCCATATTATCTTCTTACTGGTGGTAGGACTCTTCTTGCGCAGTCCCTCCGGGTTGTGCAGCCGCACCTGTATATGTACCAGGAAAAAGTCATATTGCTGTGTTTCAGCCTTTAAGGGGCATGCCACGGGTGTGCCCGCTAAATTCAAATTTTTGTGGTTTTTCGCAATTTTTAAGCTAATAACACATAGTAGGCTTATGGCAGACAAATTGCGAGAATTCCAGTATCGTATTCACGTGTTTATATAAAAATCTCCGCCTAAAAGTGTCGAGTTAAAGAAATTAGTCCGAGATTTGCGAGTTACTCACTTCAAACTCGATACTCGGATTAATTTCCTAGGGAAGACATTTTTATGCAAGGGTTTTGATATAAACATATGAAGATGATACTGCCATTCCCGCAAATTGACTGCCATAAGCCGAATATGTCTAATTAGCGTACAAATTACAAAAAAACATGAAAATTTTGAATTTCGCGGGCACACTTTCAGGATGATGCGCAGTGCAGTGCGTATATTATGATGATGCAGCCGAAGATGTTAACGTACTAACATGGAAGGGGTAAGTAAACTCACCCCAACGGTTTCTACACAGCATTGCACCGGGACGCTAATCGCTTGACGGCACGTCTTTTGCTGGTAGGGTGGTAACAAGCCACGGCCGAAGCCTCCCACCAGACCAGACCTGAGCCAATTTAGAAATTATAAAATTCCAAAGTGGCCCGTGGCGGGAATCGAACCAGCGACCTCCCACTCGAATCCGAGCGTGCGTCACCTGCGCCAAGGTGGTCGTCGTAGCTATGGTTGAAACCTCCCACCAGATCAGACTGGTGCCAATCCCAAAACGCCCCATGACGGGAATCGAACCAGAGGCCGAGGAATTGAATCCGAGCGCACGCCAAATGTGCCAGGGAGGAATAATAACGCCAGAACGTCATTTAACCCTTCAGTACCCGCTACTGAAAATGAGACCGATTTCCGTACGAACGTGTCAATTTGGCCGATCGCGTACATTCGGGAGCGAGTTTTGAATAAAACATCCCCGTATAAGTTTACTTGGCAATCGTAAATGGAATAGCAAACACGGGCGTGTGCGGGCCGCCATGCATTCATATGGCGCGATTGCGATTCACGTTTCCAATGACAACTTTACTGTTTCCAAAATGGTTTCGAACGTGCGATCCGAGAGCGCGAATGGCTCTTGGGCAAAAGAGAAATAGCGCATATCGATCGTTTTCAGGTAGCCGTAGTCATGTGACATATTTCGATTCAATTCGATTCGCTGGATGGAACAAAATTCATGTGTAACTTGCGCGTAGATAACTGTCATTCTCATTTGTAACATAACTTGTGACACGCGTAGATAACTGTCATTCTCATTTGTAACACGCGTAGATAACTGTCATTCTCATTTGTAACATAATTTGTAACACGCGTAGATAACTGTCATTCTCATTTGTAACATAATTTGTAACACGCGTAGATAACTGTCATTCTCATTTGTAACATAATTTGTAACACGCGTAGATAACTGTCATTCTCATTTCTTGGAATTTCGTTCCATTCCAAGCTATGGCTTACGACCTTCCCAAGTCCAAAAGCCAGGTGGCGAAAAATTACACAGTTTTGTACTCATAGACTAATTAACTTATTCAAAGTTTCACACTACGGGAAGACATATAATAATTCATATATTGGGGATATTTACTACTATCTACAAATTGAAGTGCATTATTGATCATTTCATTAATAAAAACTAATAAATACAAAAAATAGCGGAGTCCAGTTTTTGATTAATATGGTTTTGTTTTATACCCTTTGGGCACAGAAACCTAATATGAAGACCACATATTATGACCAAGTTACTACTAAATCACCTGATCAGACGGCCAGAATAAGTTTTCCAAGTTTGTTAAGTATAAAAAAACATTAATAATGTATCACCACTCCTTTCATCAAAGCACGCAGTGCAATCAAAAATGTATACAATAATTTCAACTGCAAGTTGCGACTCAATCAATTCACACAATACGCCCTTATCTTGCAACTGACCAATCTTCCCGAAGCCTCTCAAAGGGAATGCCATTAAAAAGAAATCCGCTTACGGATATACCTACAATACCGTAATCAATTCTGAAGTACCCTTCTAATATTTGGGGTCGATTACAACATCTGTTACTGCAAAACTTGACAACACACCAAAACATAAAGTTTCATAAAAACCAACTTTATTCACATGACCATAAAGCTCATCGCGAATGCAAAATAAAATAGCCGCTAACACCAGAATCCGCACACTCCACATACCTTAACATCGATACAATATTAATCAGAGCAAAGGATTTACGCCCTTATATCCACATACTTAGAGTGCGAAGTGATGAAAAATTAAACTTTTATACAACCCGCGTTTACCACATGCTAGTCCGAAACGGTTATTAATATACAATCGGGTATTTTTTACCCCGAGCTTTCGAAGCTTGTAGGATAATAATGCGATTTTATTTTTTTATTTAATAACAAAAATAAACAAATAGATTTAATTTTATTAACATACGAGAGACGTAGGATGATTATAATAATTATTTTGTAATTTTATCCTTTTATGAAACAGATGGCAGAAATCAGAATAAGTATCTTTAGTTCTTTATAATATTTTGGGCTCTTATTGAAAATGGATTTATTTTTAAAACAATGAGTTTGAGAGATAATAAGCCATACCTTACTATTGTCTAATTAATAGGTAAACCTATACTAAAATTTAGTTGGATCTCGTCCTCATGGAATCATATTTTCCCCAAATGCTGTGGAAATATGTAGTGTTTAAAAAAATGTTCATAAATAAAGTTAAGAACATTTTTCTTCAAATTCTAAGTCTATATTTCTCGTCCGCCAGTTTAGATTGTGCATTAATCATCTGTTTTGGCATCGAATAACGATCAATTAATTTTAACATTGTAATTGTATAAATCTTAGGGTATTGTATTTTTATCTCTATAAGCTGTTATGACAGACCGTAGCTGCCAGGGAGGCGCAAGGGGAAAATGCAATTAATATTATCACAAAAGCCGTACCGATTTGGGGAGACCAATAACATAAAGTTCGGAATGTCTCACTTGGAACTAACGAGGGAAAAGTTTCTATAAATCACTAAGGAAACTGTTTTTCTTTCATTGTGTAGCTATTGAATGGCTTGTATTGTTAAAGACGAAGAAAGCTTTGTCTAGCTGCTTCCCGTGGCCCCACCCGTGCATTTTTTATTTATTTGCCCTAAGAAATACCTTCACCAAATATACCAATTAAAATTGTTCTCAAGTTAAAGCCGTGACAAAAAGATTTATCTTTATATACTTATTATTTTGGTATCTACGTGCCACAAAAAATCTAAGTAATACTATTTTCGATTTATTAACATTAATTAAAAAACGAACCCTTAAGTTATTTTTATACCTTAAAGCTTAAGAGAAAAGCCTGCATAACCAAAATCAGTCTTTTAGCGTCTCACTAACTACTGGTCCTTTTTTAAAATATGAGAAAAATATTTATTTATAGTTATAGTTTATTGCGTGCTGCTATGACAAAATTAAGTGTTATTTCAAAATTACAAAACAAGAATCGGAAGCATCAAATAATAAAACCCTTTGTTATAAGTTAGAACAAGCAGTAACACACAAAACCTTTCGAGTATAAATATACGAACAAGGTTATTCGAGGAAAAGGGCCAAATCGCGTGCAGTCAGTATTTACATAAAATACGCCCTTCATCCCTTTCTAAGCTAGGGTCTTCGACCCGGAGGTTTTCACAATTAAAATAGGTCATTATCGGCTTTCCCTAATTCTGGGGATTAGGGGTCTACCTGGCCTGGTCCTGCTGATGTAGGGTTACCAAAATTTTCAATCTGCTCCGATTTACAAAGATTCTGCCTTTATTTGCCTTCTTATGCAAAATGCGAGTGAGTGTATCCGTACTTTTATTTAATGAAGTAGGTGTACAGTACATTGCAACAATTTTAGAAAAATACTATTAAAAAAATGTAGTTGTTACAAAAGTGTAGGTGATTACTAAGTTTTAGTAATCTCATTAAATTATACAATAAGGTGTTGCGGCCCTATCAGCCCGCGAAATCCAAATTTTATTTAGTTTTTCGCAAATATTAGACTAATTTCACATTGTAGATTTATGGCAATGCATTTTGCGGGCCTACTTTTTATGCATCTACATGTTTTTAATAGAAACTTTGCTCGAAAGTTCCCACTCATCTCATATTGGTTCTCGAAAGATAATTTTTTGCAGTTTCCCAGATTTCGAGCTATCGGGAACCAATATGAAGTAAATGAGTATTTTTGAGCAGAGTTTTTATTAAAAACATGTAGATGCATAAATGTTGTGCCCGCAAAACTCATTACCATTAGCCTTCGATGTATAATTAGCCCACTATGAGCGAAAAACTAAATAAAATTTGAATTTTCGCCCCCGGATGGTACCCATCGCCCTTAATAAGAAATGTTGTGTCATAGTTTATGACTGCACGTACTGTTAAAAGCACGAGTGCGTCGGTTTTTCTACTCTAGGTCTGTTTCTTGACAGAAAAACAGGTTTCACCTCATCCGGTAATAATCAAACTCGGGAGGTAATGCGGATTCAAATAATATTAACCATTGGTCCAACAAGGCAGATAAATTAAAAAAAAAAAACTATTTGTATCAATGACGTGAAAAATAAAATTTTCTCAGAGACACATAATAAGTGTAAGTATTAATATTTTGTGGTGACCCCAGTCAGGGAGAACTAAATGCAAATCAACGAAAAGGGGAAGAACATGTAACCTTGGAAGTGTATTTCGCAAAAAGTCTACCTCGCATAAGTACATGTAAAGAAAATTTACCTACCTACCTACGTCGAATGTTAATAAGCATGCCTGTTAAAAGTTCTCGATCTTTTCCGTACTTGAATTTACGCTTTGAATTTCTAGGTATTTTGTACTTAGTCAAAGTCAAAGTGTTTCATGGGATCACGCTAAGGATGATGAGGAATTAGAAACAGGAATCGTTATCATATGCCTTTGGACGTCCACTGCTTGACAAAGGCCTTTTCTAGAGCGCGCCACCACACACGGTCTTCCGCCTTCGGCCTTTCTCATCCACCCGCTACCAGCAACCTTTTTCAGGTCATCTGTCCAGCGGGCAGGAGGTCGTCCTACGCTGCGCTGTGCTTACCATCACACGTTCGCCCCAACGTTTGTTATGATCTGCGACAGATATGACCCGCCGATCGTCATTTTAGCTTGCTTATCCGTTGAGCTACTCGTATGTCGGTTACTCTGGTTCTGGTGCACAAGAACCGTTATTTTAATCAAATTAAAATTTACGGATGTCCCAATCCCAATTGCAAATGTAGGTACAGGAATATTAATGCCTCATCACGTGTGAGTTCTAAGAGAGGAGGCATCTAAATGCCGCTATAAAATCGACATCGTGTTGTGTTGCCATTGTGTTCTTTGCGAAGAAAGTGCGCCGCAGACGCGGGGCTAAGAATCTAATTAACATTTTAAATGCGAATAAATTATAGCCCCTACCACTTGCAAATAGCAACAGTAGATTTTAGACCAAACCATTGCTAAAATAATTATAAAAAAAAAACAAATTCATTCGTATTTCATCACATAAGGGAATCATAGAAAAGTTTTGATGATATGCAAAAATTGTAATTTTTATATCAAACTTAAGAATCAATAAAGAGTTAAAGAATCAAATTATTTGTTTAATCAAATTATTAGCTCTAATGTCAGTAAAATATGAAATCTACTTCGTTCGTTCGTTCGTTTCAGCCGACGGACGTCCACTGCTGGACATAGGCCTCCTGCAATGATTTCCAGCCCGCACGGTCCTGCGCCACTTGTATCCAGCGCCTTCCCGCGACTCTTTTAATGTCGTCAGTCCATCTGGTCGGAGGTCTGCCAACACTGCGCTTTCCCGTGCGGGGTCACCATTCCAGCACTTTGTGGTACTTACTTTGTGGAAATCTACTTAGTGGTACTTAACTATTTCACGACTTAACAACTAAGTTAACGACAGTTCATTTTGACTGCATTCTTTCAATTAATTCTAGTCGTATTTGTCAATGACAAATCGCGAAATATTAATATTTTTAGAGCAAATAAACAACATTTTAGACTATTCAATAATTTCTATACAGATCATTTAAACTAAACTCTTTTGAGAAGCAAGATGCCAGAAATAAAGCATTGATAGTCTGGAAAAAGAAAACTACAAATACTTCTAACATTTCTTGTTCCCGACAATCGAGCTTATAATGGCAATAACTGGCGCCAAATAAAGTCAGTTGAATAAAGAGAGTTTGGTGTAATATTTATTCATTTCAGCTTTAGATATTATTAACAGGTATCATCGTTAATCGTCATTAAATATTAAAATCAATTTATTAGCGACAATCAATGGTACTGTATCGGTGTTTATTCAGTCAATTATTATTTGTACGACGCTTTAATTTATCGAATAGTACCGCTTTGTCTGCGTCCGATAATCGATTTCAATTATTTCCACATCGCTGCTCTAAAATATATTTTTCAGAAATTTTCCACGCTTCATTAACAACTTTGGACTTGTGTTTTCGGATACGCTGAGTTGGTTTTATTTAATTTGCACAACTATTGAATATTGTCCAGTAAAATAATCTTTTAACATAAGTAAAGTAAAAACATTTTAATGTCTTACAGGGGATTAGTGAGACCTATAACAATTAGTACTCCTATATCTTTACTCTTTAGCGGTGTTTTCCTTGTATTTTTATTTCAAAATTCACTGTCTAAAAGATAGTTCATTCGATATATTCGGTTTCATTTCAGTTTTACATCTGAAACGGAAGGATTATCATATTATATTATTAGGTACATAGATTTCAAGAAACATAATAATAATATTACCTCGACCGAGTCGATAGGTTAAGGATAAGTTATCCCAGCAAAAACATTTTCATGTAAAATGTTGCCAAGACGAGAACATGTGGCTCACACTATCAAAAAGTTATCAGATCTCATGTAGAGCAAGACTTCTAACTCTACACGCCCTAACTCTATAAATCCTAACTTTATAAACTCTACACTTTAGTCAAAATATATTATGTCTTGGCTGTTTCGGTACCGTCACATGGGCGTAAAGTGAAGAATTTATTCACTGTTCAGTACTTTTCTAATAGAGTTTTGCAAGTGGCATAATGGACCATGCAAAATTCAAGAAATTTCACATTAAAATTAAATGGTATCACCATTGTTATGGGAAAAAACTTCCATTTATTAAAAATATCCTCTAAAGCAAAGGAACACACTTTTGCAAAGTGTGATGAAGTATTTGAAACCAATGCAGTTAGTAAAACCTAAGTGCAGTTTCTGAGGAGACTCAATACCTATCTAATAAATAATCGTTACTACAGAAACTAGGTATTGTATATCAGAAAAGTACAAAGTCAGTAAATAATATTTTTACTTTACACCCATGTGACAGTAACGAAACAGCCAAGACATAATATATTTTGACTAAAGTGTAGAGTTTATAAAGTTAGGATTTATAGAGTTAGGGCGTGTAGAGTTAGAAGTCTTGCTCTACATGAGATCTGATAACTTTTTGATAGTGTGAGCCACATGTTCTCGTCTTGGCAACATTTTACATGAAAATGTTTTTGCTGGGATTTCACTTCTTTTTGTAAGTTGTTTACGACTATATTTTTTATTTGGTTAATTTCCTTTTCTTTGGTGTATTTCTTGAATATCATTGCAAGGTGGATATTTGTCCGAATAAAGTATCCCCCCCTCTATCATTTAAATGAGGGAACCCTCCTTGGTTCACCTAGTTTATTTTTTTCCTTATTTGTAGTTTATTACAAAGAGTCCCTATATCAATTTTGAGACCTCTAGCATCAATATTTGCGGTTATTTCATACAAACTTCCATCCCCTATTTTAAGGGGTTGGGGGGTTAAATTTCCAACTTTTGGAATTTTTTTGTTGGTTGTGTGCTAATACTAGCTTATATACCAAATTTCAGAAATTAAGTTTTTATTATACCTATATACTTATGGGAAACCCCATACGAACTTCCAACCCCCTAATTTTATGGATGTGGGGTGATTAACTAAAAATCCTGAAACACGTATTTAATTGTTTATTACAAAGAGTCCCTATATCAATTTTGAGACCTCTAGCATCAATATTTGCGGTAATTTCATACAAACTTCCATCCCCTATTTTAAGGGGTTGGGGGGTTAAATTTCCAACTTTTGGAATTTTTTTGTTGGTTGTGTGCTAATACTAGCTTATATACCAAATTTCAGCTTTCTAGGTATTCAGGAAGTACCTAGGAATTTTGATGATCATCAGTGAGTCAGTCAGTCAGTCAGTCAGTGACGAAATTTGGGTTTTTTAGACGTCAATAAAATCTAAAGTATAAGACCTATAAAATTGAAACTTTATAGGTTTAATAAGTTCACTGGCGACATCATTTTCCGAGAATTTTGATTATCTGAAATAATTCAGGCCTAAGTTATAAGGGTTTAAAAATACGGCGAAACACTTCGAGAAAAGATAGGTAGTGCCCTCGCGCTTCGCTTGGCTCGTCTTGGCGGGGACACTACCGTGTCCCCAGATCCTTTTAAATACGTCCTGTATATTTTTTTTCTTTTCCATTGTCATACCCAGAAGAACAATTTACACTGTCAGAGAAAGTAAATAATTTTTCATACTTGAAAACTTGTATGTAATGACATTTTAGAAAAGAGCAAGTGGCGAGTTTCTTGTCAGTTCTTCTCGATGCAAACCTGCTTTCCAAACCTGGCGGTAAAGTTATGTCTTTCCATAAGAATCTTATATAAATATTTTAGGCCTACTTATATGAAAAATAAAGATTTTCATTTAAGTATTGTTATTACAAAATAACCTTGATTCAGTTCTTCACTTTTCTCTTCTGAAGTACCTGTTTACAAATTATATTATTCTGGCAAGTTGAAATGATGAATTGAAGATGAACCTTTTTATGATTTTTGTTATTTTAACGTGACCAAAGTCAGCGTATGTTTTGATGAATAAAATATTCTGTCCTCAGCCAATACAAAACGCGTCATGTCCACGTGAATGGCTCTCGATCCGGCGTTTGATCGAGCCATGCATTATTAATGAGTAAGGCGAGTAATTATAGGGTGCACAGATTTATAGCTCTGGGCCTCTTCGCCTCCTTGCCTCTCCAGGCATAGGCTTATTAATCTATGGACGACGAGTGTAATACAAAATTCAAGAAAAAAGTGTCCCGAGGAAACCTTAATAAACGAGGGTACATGAGTATTTTTAGAAACAAACTAAAACATTGTAATTTATGTCTTAAACCATTACTATACAACCTAATTTTCAAACACGAGACTGATGTGCGATTGTATGTCTTTTCGCGTTTTGTATGTCATTCGGTTCGGACACTTTTTAGCGCTGACCCACAATCCTTAGTTTATAAATCAATGTCTCCAGGCATTAGTGTTTGTGGCGGTTCTCAGAAAGTGCGTGGGGTAGATTGAAATGTTCGGTTTTTAAATTGCGTGCTTTATCTTTCCGGAGGCGGAGTTTCGAATTATAGTCTGGCGACATTCTTGATGGCAGAAACGCTCTAATTTTATTATAGTCCATAGGTATATAAATCTATGGATGAGGGGTGTAATACAAAATTCACGAAAAAAGTGTCCCGAGAAAACCTATCTAAACGAGGGTACATGAGTATTTTTATAAATAAACTAAAACATTGTAATTTATGTCTTTAACCATTACTATACAGCCTAATTTTCAAACACGAGACTGATGTGCGATTGTATGTCTTTTCGCGTTTTGTATGTCATTCGGTTCGGACACTTTTTAGCGCTGACCCACAATCCTTAGTTTATAAATCAATGTCTCCAGGCATTAGTGTTTGAGGCGGTTCTCAGAAAGTGCGTGGGGTAGATTGAAATGTTCGGTTTTTAAATTGCGTGCTTTATCTTTCCGGAGGCGGAGTTTCGAATTATAGTCTGGCGACATTCTTGATGGCAAAAACGCTCTAATTTTATTATAGTCCATAGGTATATAAATCTATGGATGAGGGGTTTAATACAAAATTCACGAAAAAAGTGTCCCGAGAAAACCTATATAAACGAGGGTACATGAGTATTTTTATAAATAAACTAAAACATTGTAATTTATGTCTTTAACCATTACTATACAGCCTAATTTT
Organism: Coenonympha glycerion; assembly: GCA_963855885.1. Classification (NCBI taxonomy): domain Eukaryota; kingdom Metazoa; phylum Arthropoda; class Insecta; order Lepidoptera; family Nymphalidae; genus Coenonympha; species Coenonympha glycerion. The sequence goes on from OY979633.1 coordinate 16,005,846, forward strand.
CAAACACGAGACTGATGTGCGATTGTATGTCTTTTCGCGTTTTGTATGTCATTCGGTTCGGACACTTTTTAGCGCTGACCCACAATCCCTAGTTTATAAATCAATGTCTCCAGGCGTTAGTGTTTGAGGCTGTTCTCAGAAAGTGCGTGGGGTAGATTGAAATGTTCGGTTTTTAAATTGCGCGCTTTATCTTTCCGGAGGCGGAGTTTCGAATTATAGTCTGGCGACATTCTTGATGGCAAAAACCCTCTAATTTATTTTATTAATTTTAAATATCTTTATTGCTTAAAATGAGTACATAAAATTACAACGAAAGGAAAACAGAGAAACACAAAGGGCAACCTTATCACTACCAGGTAACCAACAATTACGGACCTTTGATCTGAAAAACGACGGGGAATCGCCATAAAAATAAAAATTAAATACATAGACTTACAAACTAATACATACACACTATAATAATAACAAATATGTAGAATAGACAGATATATATATATATATATATATATATATATATAAAATATATAAACAATATTAATACATACAATATACATATTATTTCATTACCTTTCAATGTTTCAAAGCGATAGATAGTGCATTTTGACGCGTTTTTTGAAAACCGCTAGTGATTTAGCACGTCTGATTTCAACCGGGAGAGCATTCCACAGAGTTGCCGCCTTCATGGTAATTGTCTAATTTTATTATAGTCCTTCAAACTTAGCTTGATCGCTGCGACAGCTGTCATAAGATGAGAGGTGTATAGCAATTATAGCCAATGGCCGAAATACGCTACGCTATATCCATGGCAATAGCTAAGCACTAGAGGGAGACGGTACTAGAGCGGTACTGTGCATTAGTCAATATAAAAACTTATTCCTTGGTCTGTGGTGCAAACTACATCTGTCACAGGACTCATACTATATTTTACAAAGTATAGAATACAAAATTTTTCATCCACCTTTTTGCGCGCTATAACTTAGAATGTGTTATCACTTTCCATCAGATGTGATAAGATTCAAGCGCTAGCCAACATTGTTGAAAATGTAGTTAGTAAAAAAGTGAATACAAAAAGTTAATTACGCAACATAAAATAATGGATTCCAGGATCGTGTATCAAAAATTACCGAACGAAATTTATTGTCGGCCGTCACGCGAATTATTTTACCATATTACTTTATAATAGTGGTCGCGATCGAAAAATTTCTTCAAAATGTACTGACGTGCACAGGTTCTTTTCATATAACAACGAAAAGGTTTTTTAAATCTGTCGCAGACTTGATGGAATGCGATTTTTCCGTAAGAACCGACTACAACGTATTCGTGAATAGTAGTTAGTGATTTAACAAAAGAACCGACTTCAACTCTCATCAAACTACTGTTGAATACCTACATCCTTTCCAATTATTAAAAAATCAAGACGTATATGGTTTTCTCATGGATACCATTTTCAGAACTGGACTAAATTGAAATGGGTCCCATTTTGGGACACGGGAAGAGTCAGCTTTCTAACGCTGAGTGGACTCCATTTTGGAATCACACAATATTCATTCCTCTTATGTGTTTTGCCACTCGGACTATAATAACTGTATTGGGATTCCAAATAAACATTAATTCTATCTTCTCATAAAAGAAGAATCATCATAATCGATTATCCCAGTCAAAAGTTATGAGATAATAAAACAAATCATACAGTCGAATTGAGAACCTCTTCCTTTTTTGAAGCAGGTTGAAAACAAAATGAAATATCGATTTCATTCTCAATTTATATCGTGGCCAAGAGAAAAATGGATTCACTTTATAAACTTAGCAATTCTTTTGTCTTTGCTACCCATCAGCGTTACCGATTTTCAGGGGATAAATCACAAAATAAATAAAGACACAACTTATCTACACGCTGCTATTTATTTTTACGGGAAAGGTGAAACCAGTCTTCGCTCTCCAAGTCTCTATTAATGCAAGTTTAAAACAGGAGGTAAAGGGTTCAATTCTAGATCCAGGCACGGGTCAGCTTAGGATGTTATAATTTCTAAATTGGTTTAGGTTCCAGTGCGATGCTGTGTAACAACCGATAGGAGCTTCTCAAGCTCAGGTGATATAATTGCATTTAAGTTCTACTTACTTATTCGCAATAGTTTACTGCACGCGTTGCAATAAAATAGAAAGCAGGACGGCGCATATTTCCCGACAGGCCTACTGTAAAGCCCGTAAGTGCGACAGAGAGCCCAACAGGCGGTCTCTTTCCCCATTTTTATTGCCCCGCGTGCAGAAAATTATTTTGACCAGTAAAGTAGGGTTTACAAAAAGACAGCCCACCAATAATGAAAGGCATTTTGTCATAATACGCTTACTACGGGCACAGACAGAGTAAATCCACTCAGCGCCACATTGTCTGAAGTTATTTATTGTAAGCATCTACCATTTATTACATCGGTGCGTCATCATCAGTCGATCGACAAATAACGAGCTCATTAACTGTTTAAAACCGATTTGTTTGCAGTTAAAGCCTTGTTCGCTCTGATTGGGTACAGGGCGCGTCGCACTGTAAGCGGGGACTCACAAGCGATTTAGATAATATTCTTCTTTTATTGCCCCGCGTGCAGCGAAATATTTTGACCAGTAAAGTAGGGTTTACAAAGTGACAGCCCACCAGGAATGAAAGACATTTTGTCATAATACGCTTATCGTACCTATTCCACGGGCACAGACAGAGTAAATCTACTCAGCGCCACATTGTCTGAAGTTATTTATTGTAAGCATCTACCATTTATTATTACATCGGTGCGTCATCATCCGTCGATCGACAAATAACGAGCTCATTAACTGTTTAAAACCGATTTGTTTGCAGTTAAAGCCTTGTTCGCTCTGATTGGGTACAGGGCGCGTCGCACTGTAAGCGGAGAATCACAAGCGATTTAGATATTCTTCTTCTCGTTGATACTCATGACTTCAGTAATGGCTGAACATGACATCCTATAGTTGATTCTCTTATTAATTGTTGTAATAAAATGTGTCATGGTTTATGAAAAGTACGAAATTCAGATAAGTAGTAACAAGAACCTAAAAATAAAAAGCATTTCCTGGAATGTTATTAAGTGCAATTAATTTCATACCTCTACCAAAGAGAATAAAAAATATAACAACAAAACAATATGTATGTATATCTGATAATTAAGCTGAAAAAAGGAAAGTACCTAACTTCCATAAAGTGTTACATAGAATCAGTAACAAAGTCTTTACTGTATTGGCCGAACAAATACTGCCAGCGCATTTTGTTTTTTTATTTATCTACGCTCATTGCTTAAAGTTCGAATTATGAAATCAAAATGTGTCACATATTGACCTACTTTATGCACAGACTTCTATAATTATTAAAAAGTTATTCATTATAACATAGCTGTACTATGGAAATATCTCTAGATTGTTGAATAATTTCTATTACGATACGCGGCTCTGGGTTCTTGTATTTTTGTGTGTCGTCATCACAGACCAGGGAATAACTTTCTTTTCTCTGTGGTCGTCATAGCCAAAAGAGTGTAGAGCCAATCCTCAATTTTGTTTTTTTTTTTTATATAAGGAGTCCACAGACAACATTTAGTTGGTAGTCTTGATCGACCATAGACAACAATTAATTCACGGAAACAATAATTTTTCCCTGCCTTATATGACTGATTAAAAAGTGTGTTCATACAGAATACTAAAAAGAATTATGTATAATTTTTGATTATTTAATTATCCACTAAAAATATAGTTTATCTGACTTGTATAAATATTTTTCTACTCTTTTTTGTTTCATGACTTTTTTAACAGACTATACGCAGTTTGCAACTGAATTTTGGCGCCATACCTAACTTTTAACATTTCAATGTGTTATTTTTGTTACTTAGTCAAAACTTAGCGCGGAAAAATGTCTAGCAGTGAAACGTTCTAAAGAAAATTTAACTCCACCTGACATTTTAGTAATTGCAACAAAAATGACCCACAATCTTTTACCAACAAAGTGAAGGATTTACGACAAACGTTAGCAAGATTTTATGGTTTGGATTTATGATAATTTGAGCGTAGATAAAGTAGTGTATGAAACTCTACATAATTAGGTATTAAAACACTCGTGTGATACTATTTAAAAAACTCGCCTGCGGCTCGTTTTTTAAACTCACACTCATGTTTTAATACCCCCCATTATGCATCCGTTTCATAAACTACTATTATAGTACAATAGGGTATTTGACTCCAATTTTTTTATTACTTTATTATAAAGTAGAATTAAAATAATGACGTGCACTGAAAGAACTAATTAAATCGATCAAATAACAAAAAAGTTATAAGCATTTAAAGATTTGTGATTAGACAGAGATAGCAACATGACATTGTGACGTCACACCGTACCAATGCCATAGTAGCTTCGTGCGGCTTCATACAAAATTTCGTTTTGCGAGAAAGGGATAGAAGATCCCCCCACTCCAAAGTTTAAACTCCTGTAACTTTGTAAATCTTCGTTGGATTTTAATATTTCTTTCACTGCACGTTATTATTTTTATCCTAGTTTATAATAAAGTAATATTTTTTATCAAATTCAAAAGTAGTGTAGCTTATTAACTGTTTAAAACCGATTTGTTTGCAGTTAAAGCCTTGTTCGCTCTGATTGGGTACAGGGCGCATCGCACTGTAAGCGGAGAATCACAAGCGATTTAGATGTTCTTCGTCTCGTTGATACTCATGACTTGAGTAATGGCTGAACATGACATCCTATAGTTGATTCTCTTATTAATTGTTGTAATAAAATGTGTCATGGTTTATGAAAAGTACGAAATTCAGATAAGTAGTAACAAGAACCTAAAAATAAAAAGCATTTCCTGGAATGTTATTAAGTGCAATTAATTTCATACCTCTACCAAAGAGAATAAAAAATATAACAACAAAACAATATGTATGTATATCTGATAATTAAGCTGAAAAAAGGAAAGTACCTAACTTCCATAAAGTGTTACATAGAATCAGTTACAAAGTCTTTACTGTATTGGCCGAACAAATACTGCCAGCGCATTTTGTTTTTTTATTTATAGTACAATAGGGTATTTGACTCCAATTTTTTTATTACTTTATTATAAAGTAGAATTAAAATAATGACGTGCACTGAAAGAACTAATTAAATCGATCAAAAAACAAAAAAGTTATAAGCATTTAAAGATTTGTGATTAGACAGAGATAGCAACATGACATTGTGACATCACACCGTACCAATGCCATAGTAGCTTCGTGCGGCTTCATACAAAATTTCGTTTTGCGAGAAAGGTATAGAAGATCCCCCCACTCCAAAGTTTAAACGCCTGTAACTTTGTAAATCTTCGTTGGATTTTAATATTTCTTTCACTGCACGTTATTATTTTTATCCTAGTTTATAATAAAGTAATATTTTTTATCAAATTCAAAAGTAGTGTAAGACCCCATTAAATAAAAAGGATTTCCTGGAATGTTATTAAGTGCAATTAATTTCATACCTCTACTCAACAACAAAACAATATGTATGTATATCTGATAATTAAGCTGAAAAAAGGAAAGTACCTAACTTGCATAAAGTGTTACATAGAATCAGTTACAAAGTCTTTACTGTATTGGCCGAACAAATACCGCCAGCGCATTGTGTCTTTTTATTTATAGTACCTACCTACTATTTTGTCCAAATCTATTGGCTGCTATCCTTATTTGAAGATAGCAGACTTTTTATATAGGCTTAAAAAGTAGTTTCCTCTAAATTAAGAAGCGTTCCGCTCTCGCTATTTGTATGGCAGCACCCTTAAGCCGGATAAATACGCTTTGTTAAGGTGAAGATGGCAATGTTGCCCGCCTACGTGCAATTAAGTATTTAGATAAAGGCCACTTTATAATGCCAACCGGGAACGGGAACACGGCACCGATCGGCCGGCAACTGACGGTAATAAAGCACCGGCCGGTAATAAGTGCGCTTGTCTGGGTGATAAAGTTGACGAGTATCTTTTAGCGTGTGTGAATTAAATACATTTTGCCATAATATGGGAACACGGCACTATCAGATAGGCCGGTAATCTGGAAACCTCGACCAGGAATCCACTAGACGAATTGATAATAATAGTCAAGATAGGCCCTTCGGAACATTTTACGTAAACCTTCTTCATACAAGAAAATGTAGCGCCATTTGTCGAAACTCCTGCGAAATACTGCATAGGCTTACAGCTTACTACTGACGCCGGAGGGGGTTTTGCTCCCATAAACTGGCGACATTTCTTCGCGCGGTCCGCCCCGTCTAGAGTATACGTCAATGGCTAGACGTCTTACGTTGTACGTAGCTTCTGCATGAATGCTGCTGTTTCGTACAATAAATTGTCTTTCAAGAATGACCAGCGTCATACGAAATATACGCAATAGTCTTACAATTGTCTTGTTGTATATTTCATACCAACTGTGATTGACTGACTCACTCAAATAAAACAAGCCAAATTTCCGATGCTTCACTGATGTGCGCTGAAGTACCTATCTGTGGTTTGCTCTGCGCCTGATCCTTCTGAAACCTCACATAGTTGTTAACGGTAAACGACATTTGTCTAACTTTTTTATTGTTTTTAAAATTCATTTAATTATTATGTCACATCGTCCAAGTTAAAACGTGTTCACAGGAATTACATTTCTTATGAGTCTATTTATTTATTTTTGGTCAATGGCTGGTAATAAATAACTAATACGTACGCGGGGTTGTCTGGGTAATAAAGTTGACGGGGATCTTTTAGCGTGCGTGAATTAAATGTATTTTAATGAGCTGCCTTGTATTAGTAAGTTTGTTTCAGTTTAGTTGTTTCAAAATTTAGAATATTTAGATCGGTAATGTAAATCGTTGTATTTAAAAATTTAAATTGCAGAGTAGTAAAATCAATTTAACAGAAATTAATAGAAGTAGTTACTTTCTTCATTTACGTGTACCTCGCTATAATTCGCTGGACTTCAAATATTGTGCGGTATCCGTACAGGGGCCTGTGAACTACGATGTCTCCATGAATTCGAAATGCCAAATCATTTGTAATACGTGTATATTTTTCGGAACCAGATGTGGCCAGGAGCATAGATTATTACTATATGAACCTGAATAACACCACAACATGATCGAAAATTGCACGAATTACAAATGATTTTGGTATTACGTTTGTATGGGAGACATCGTGGGTTAGTGTACTCTTAATAATAAAAGAGACGGGACTATTTTATGAACCGACTAAAACAATGAAGCCAAAAAGCAATGAGGTGAATAAATAACGAATACGCGTTCCAGTTCACATCTTAATTACGGACATGAACAAACAGAATGTACACATTTTATTGATTCAATACATTTTCCCGATCCGAGGAAGGCTTTATAGATATACCATCACGCTCTGACCAATCGTAGCAGAGCAACAATATTAAATAAAAAATGTAGCAAAAACGGAAAAAATTGTTTCTTTTTGAGAACTTCCATTGCTTACGCAAAAACCATGTATGACGGATTTGTTCTCCTTTAAAAGTCCGCGACACCACTTGTCTATCTTATAAGGTTGACTCATTACAACGGAATATATCAAACTGAAATTCATGCGATGCCACGCGCAATAGCTAATAAATGATATGGCTAACACTGCTTGCGACTCATTAATGTCATCTGTCCACCTTGGTTTATCCACTTTACCACAACGTAAGAACGTAAGACCAAAACATTGCTTGTTGAGGATTGTTTCAAGAAAATCATCTCGTAACTGCTCAATCACTGACATTTTTGTTTTAAATTTCAATTTTACGACTCCATAAAGAATCATAAACGTCGTACTTTCGAAGCTCCGATACAAAACATCTTCATTGAGGGGCGGTCATTGAAAATAATAATTGCTCCGGCTGTTAATACTCGATTAACATACGAGTTTGATTGGTAATTAACATAAAAATCGATGGCCCGTGAAAGGGCCATACAAAAATGTATGAAGTCAAGATTACAATGTTATTCTTCTATGAATATTGTTGTTAAGAAATGCTACGAAAACAACCTCTATCAAAAATTGAAATCAAATAAAATATTATTATGGCAGATAGATGGACAACAATGTGGAACCTTTAGAGGATTTATTATTTATTTTTAGAGTAGTATTTTTTGTAATTATTAAAATTAAAAGTATCAGAGTTATTCAGGACAATTCTCATTCACCTTTTGAATAACAGTAAACTTAATGTTTAGCCGACAATTAATATTTATTTCTGATGAGTACAAAAACCTCTAGAAATAAGAACTAAATTATTTTAACATTTTGATTTGGATTTTGAATCTGTTGTCAGATTAGGTTGAGAAAATTAGCCATGTTTTTTAAAATATAAAATTAAAATCTGTTACAAGGAAAAGCTCCCAACTCTTAAACGCTTTTATTTATATTTCGAACTGAGCCGTCTAATTAAAATTGACTTTCGAAATGAAATCCTTTTTACGAGAGAGAATTAATCAGTCCTTAAATCGTGGAGCCCAATCCGCTTCAAAACCCTCGTCTTAATAAAAGTCCAAATTTTTATCAGTATTGATCGCCTAAGGGCGTTTTCATTTGTGCGTTTCTCTACTTTTTTGATAATATTGTTTTACAGCATAGCATTATAATCCCGTCTAAATGCAGCTTTAAATATTTCTTAACAAAATCCGTCCGCTTTCGGTAAAAAATAAAATTCCTGATTAATAAATTATACTTTCCTTCCTGGCGTAATGGCGCGATAGGTTTCAATGTTTGGTTCCCGCCATGTAATGGACCTCTTTTGAACTTTATAATATTAAAATTAGCTCTATCCTGTGAAAAGCTTTGGCTAGTTACTGCCCTACCAGTAGAGATACACCACGAAATAATTACTTCAACTTTACCATGTTTAGGCAACAGCATATTACTAAACCCTAGACGCGCCAGCAAGTTAGTATTGGTAAAGGTATATTATTTATTTAAAAAATAATGTTTCAAGTTTCAACTATTCCTATGAACACAACCTAACTTGTTACAAGTTCCCTTATCGTGTTCACCTGTCGGCATAGTGTGATATGTACCTAAACTGTGTAGCAGGTGCTTTCACGATTTTGTTACGTTTGTTTGTTTAGGCTTCGGTTGTAAGCGCGTTAACAATATACTATTGGTATTATTAGATGACAATGCATTATATTATTATATGATAATTTGATAGATTTAAATCGGGATGAATATTGAATCATAGTGTTAATTAGATAAAAGATGCTATTTGATATACCTACTTTATTCATCAATAATCACCTTTCAAAATCTAGCACAGGTCCACACTCCTGGTTTTGATTATTAAGCTGGCATAGTAGAGATTAAATAATACACTAATACAAATTATGAAGACTTAATAAGGAAGCTCTACATGTCAGAGACTTCGCGATGCATGTAAGTCAGTGAAAGCACTAAAATTAACTGATAAATAAATAAATAAATATATTAAGACATTACACACATCGCAATCTAGCCCCAAAGTAAGTTTTGTTATGGATATTAAATACCTGATAGATGAACAAAATATTTAATGTACATAAACACAATACTTATATTGAAAAACACCCAGACACTAAAACAGTTAGGTACGCGTCACAAAAATATTTTCCAGTTGTGGGAATCGAACACACGATGTCCGACGCAGATCATAAACGCTACGCCATTCAGTGTATACTGATATTATCAAAATTCCTTAGTATCGAGACACACCTGCGTAATAACGTCAGCCATGCAATGTTTACAAAGAAAAACGCATCTCTCATTAGCAGCGGAAACTACGTCGTGTTGAATCTTTCGTCAAACAACTAGGTATATTATACGCGCGTTTTCAATCCATTTTCAACAGAGAATTAAACCCTAGACTCCCTCAAACATATTATGTTCCAAGTTTTAACCACTGGACCACTGCTTACAATACAATATTTGAACAAAGTATCTCGTGGGCATGTTTTCTCTCCCATAAACACATATCAATCTAGTATATCGATTTTTTTATCTATTCAACTAAAAGCAATCTGGGGACGTACGTATGTTTACGATCATCCTACCCTCCAGCCTCCGATGCGATGGAGATAACGCGAGATATTCTGAGATGGAGATAATACGAGATATTTTGACCACACAAGGCATAATCAAACAGCGCTCTAATGATTGTGAACAGCGATCTCGCTGATAAGAATGCCACCAACAGAGATGTATAGAGGTGTGGTGTTAGAGCCGTTATACCAGACAAGTATTGTCTCGATAATAATAATTATAGTGTAAAGTTGGTGTAAATAATAAAATACGAGTATCTCGTAGAAATGTACGTGTATGCCAGTGCCAGGTCAATAAGTGCAAGAGTTTACAGCTCAAAGTTGAGGCTGTGTTAAAATTGTTGTTAGTTGTGTTGAATTTCTGAAGGATGTTTGTTAAAATTGTTGTACAATCCTTTTTAATGAGAATGATATAAAAGTCCTGATTTTTTTTTTATGTTATTACTATCATTTTCTTTTTTTTTCCAAACAAATGCAATCACGGTCAATCCGTGCCGAAATTTTCCATGATGGGATATGGGATGGGATTAGGGATGGCATATCTTGGGATATATTATTACAATTTACAACAAAAAAGCCCGGAGAAGTGTTTACGTTAACAAAGGTGCAGTTTTTATTTCCTCTCGCTCATAACCCGATGGAACTGAAATTTGGTATCAAATAGGTATCCGCTAGTAACGGATACCTAGTTGAAAATTCAACCGTAGGGGTGTAAAATAAAGATCGAAACCGTGGCTCTTTCCATTGCAAAAAAACAGTACAAACTTTAAAAGCTAATAAAAAAGCGAAATCTATGTAAAGGCAAATTCGGTTAGTATTTTACATACAGACTGTGGTAGACTGTTCGCTGTTGGCACACGATTGTTTGCTTCCTAAGTCACGCAAACAATTCTAAAACGTGAGCGCCCGAGCGCCGTGTCGGGAGCCCGAAGCCGATAAGGCTGCCCTGATTTCCTATTCTGTTTGGTATCCATTTTTTTGTTCTGAACACTTGCACTATTTCCAAATACACATATTTAGTTACGTTTATTCAGATAAAAATACAAAGGTACTTTTAATATTAGCCTAGTCAAAGGAACTTTATGTTCATTAATATAAATAATTAATAGTATCATCTTATTGCTACGCCTGAAACCGATATAACTACAGATATTTTACTGTGGTAATAAAAATAAAATAATTGAATGATTCTCTGATACTTTTTAACCCTATAATTATTTTCATTCGTTAAAAAAATGACCCACGAAACGTCATTTTACTGCATGGAATTAAAAATCGGAGTAGGTAAAGTTTATTTGTGATGCAGACAGGAAGCAGACTTGAACTTTCCTGCCCTCATTTCCGCTTACTAAAGAGGTGTTAATATAGTATGTTTCATTACAAGTGCGGAAAGGCTGTTATTGCAAAGAGCTCCGACAAATGTCTACCCGAGCCGAGGCGCAGCCGAAGGCGAGGGTTGACAGTCGGAACAAGTTGCAATGACGGTTCCGCACGTGTACTGAACGATTATTTTTAATACGAGTACAGTTGCGAAAAAATGAAGCAATTTAATAAAATAATAAAAACACAATAAACTCAACTAACTTAACATTTTCTGAAAAACTATTTGCTTTTTCTCTTCTCTCCACACAATAAATTCGTCGTATGTAGATATGTAGCGACTTTTTGACTTTTCCGGTAAAATGTTCTCCGAAGCGTTTTGTGCAACAAACAACTAAACTCGCAAAGAATTGAAAATTTATGAAAAATGGCGCCAACCGTAGAATATAAGCAGTTTTTTTTTCTTCACCCATTCTGGTGATTTAAAAAAAAATTAAAAAAAAATTTGGTCATAGACTAAATAATATTCTGGTACGCAAAGGGAACTATGCCCATACAGCCAAGTCTTCAGTAGAATTTTTTTTATTGATATGAAATGAAAATGAAATTTAATGAGATGAAATGAAACCTAACCAAACTCATTCAATCAAATCTGATATTGAAACAAATTAGTAGCTTCTTTTTAGAAATATACGTATTTGCATGAATCATAAAAACTTCTATGAATTTTTTTAGTAAAAACTTCATGGTTGGTTTTTCTTTTTAATAGACATTATTTTGACAGTTGGGAAAGATAACGCACGAGTTCGGGAAAGGTAAAAAAAAGCACTAAGTAGTATGTAATAGCCCACATCCCGAACGCTATACGTCCCTGCAATACGCCACTTTTTGAACAACTGTATTAAAAAATATTTTTTCTCTTTCACGCCACACTTTTTTACCCTATTTAACTGAAACTACAATTATGCTCGTTTTCACTAACACTTTAAGAGACGCCTAGGTGTCCCTTAAAATGTTCATAATTTCCTTAATTAATGTCTTTAATTTCCCTTACGGCCAGATGAGATCGCAATCAAATAATAAATAATTGAACCCTAATAAAATAAAATAATTAATAAACAATAGTTTAAATAAGCCAACTGGCTTATGTCCATCTCGGCATAATCCTATTCCAATAGTAATAAAGACAGGTCGTTTGATTATTCCTTCATTGTCCAACGAGCTCCAACGACGTCCAACGAGGTCCAACGACTCAAACAACGACATAATATGCAATATCGGGCCATTACGGCGTGTTCTCAGCTGGAATTTTCAATCAAGATGCATATCTCTCGCTCATTAAGCCCAAAACAAACAGTATCCATTCTTAAATTAACAATTGTAAACCCGCTCGCATCATTCCTCGCCCACTCCTTTGTCCGAGCTATTTGGGCTAGACGCACAAGTTATAAGCGGAAGCGGGGATTTTGTGACAAGGCACTTATTTATAAAAAAAAAAAATAAGTACAAGTCAACATTGTGGTTTCCTATTGCCGCACCGCTACTATTGCTGAAGATTACGACTATATATTCACATTCGCTATATAGAATTAATGAATAAGACACAATAATATGTTATTCTGAGATTATCTCATGCCGTGCTATAATAAAGCACCGGTAGCAGGTACTCTCGCTTAGGCACTAAACAATGTAAGGCAGAAACAAGAGGCAAGAAACACGCATGACAGAGAGTTCTCAAAATTGTACCTATCAATTCATTTTTGACAGCATAATAGGATAGGTCCAAATCTTTCTCATTGTGACCGGGAGACCTTTACACGGGAGTAAACCAAAGCAACAAGTATCTTTAAGGACACATTACATTTTTGAAGGAGTCTTTGTATCACACTTATATTATTAAGGCAGAAGTTTGTATGTAAGTGTGTAAGTTTGTTATTTCTTTACGCCACAACTACCTATTGAGGCTTTTCTGAAATTTGGAGTAGGTATATATTAACACAAATACTCCTTTTTATCCCGGTGAGTCTACTGATCCCAAGGGATCTGTGGTAATCCGAAATTCAGGCGTGCGGAGCCGTGGAAAACATACATAACATTGAGAACGCTGGTCGCTCATGATTTGATCCCTATATTGAACGTGTAAGGTAAGTCACGACTGGCCACCGAGCCAAAAGCGACATTTGATAATATCGTTCCCGTTTTCCATTTGACCCCGCGGACCTCTGAACGCTATTGGCCGCAGTCCCGTATTGGCCCGCGCTTGCGGTTTAATTGTTTTATAGTTTCTGTTAACCAATTGATTGGAGACTATATCTATTAGACAATTAAACTCGAGTGTTTAATTAGGATTGAGTTTATTCCGAAGTAGTGTATTAGTAGTAGTCTTTCTTTCTGTTAACCAATTGATTATTATCTATTAGATTAGACGATTAAACTCTAGCTGTTTAATAAGGTTTGAGTTTATTATATAGTATTGTAATAGAAGTAGTCTCTTGCGTTAAACATTCTGCAGTTTTTTTAAGATGTTGCATTACTTTTCTGACGAAAAATTAAAACTTGAGACACTTTGTACTTTAGGTAATTGGGTTATGACTGTTTGGAACGTAGGTTTGTTAACGGATTTAGGTAAACTACTTATTTCTATGCAAAAAAATACGGTTGCCATAGCATCTGTGCAAAATGAAATAGCACTACTATGTATAACACAATAACAATTTAAAGGTGTCAATGCGATTATAATCTCAAAAGCAATCATTAAACCTAAACCTAGCCAATCTGCCTGAATTAGTTATTTTATCACAAACACTGTCCAAATTGAAAAGCGCAAAAACTAAAATCTGTTAGTCAATTTAGTATAAGTAGAGATTTTTTGCTTAAAGCTCAATAAGCGCTGTTTATAAATACAGAGCTTTATTTGTAAGCCAGTTAAACAATTCCGCCAAAATCTGTTTCAATAAAATCGAAAACAACGCCATTTTGTACATAGAAAATAGAAATGTGTACACAGCCGCGGCGGAATACCTAAATTCAACCGCAATTTCAGGCAACTAATTTTGTCAATGTTTACTAAAACTGTGGTGGGCTTCATTTTATTAATTCATTAGGGGTTTTCAAAATATTTAAGCACAAACATTAGCCAACGCTTCGATAGACCTAACTCAATAACATTCGCTCAATACCAGTTAGGTGAATTTGTACATTATGTTCAGTTTTCAAAAGGTTCAAAAGTTCTGCCTAAGAACAATATGCATCCGAATTTCGTCGTGGTGAGACAGTCTCGCGTAGCTCAGAGGAAGAGCTCCTAGCCGCGATAGCTAGGGGGCGTGGGTTCGAGTCCCACCGCGAGTGAAATTTTGATGCATATTTAAATTTATTTCAAAAGGTCTTCCTTAGCTTGACTTATCTTTCGTATACCCCTCTAACAGGTTATGTGTGGCAAAAAAAAAATGTGTCCTTGGCGGACCTGCTGGCGGGAGTACGGGATTCTTTGTCATTTTCACCACGCTCCAGCCACGTCTCTACCAGCTACGTGAACAGCGTGTCCGATCATCGTCTTAAAGGCGCGCCCTTTTCTCATCTAACCTCACCTCCTGCACACGAATCTATCTCCAATTCTACTTTAGGGTCGGAGTAATGAAAAATGATGGCCGTTAAATTGATCTTCTCCAGGTGATAAGTGTTTTTTTTATGTCTCTATTTTTGAATGTCGTTCCTTAAAGACCAATCGCCAGGTTTCTACGTCGATCGTAATTATGTCATGTCATACTGTGGCAATAGCTGCTAATAGATTTACAACCCTTGTGAATTATTAGTTTCAAGAAGTAAGAGAGATACAACTGCATTATTAAAAGCGAAACAAAAATTGAGTTCAAGTCAAATTGATTTCCGTTCGTAACGAACGTGGCGCTTATGATTCAAGGACTAATAGCTATAGCCATTTTTAGTTAGCCCAGAGGCGGCTTACTTCTAAGGGTAAAGGCACGGTAAGGGGTTCACAAAAGTTTCCGTGACACGATGACGGCCCTTCAATAATAAACAACAAAATGACACAGTGCCACATCGAGGGAATCGACACCGTAATTAATTCGCCACCTACAAAAAGGTCTCGCAGGAAGTCCCTCCTGACCTTCCGTTGATGAATTACCCTCCTTAGCCCTTTGTCGCCGTCGATAAGGGCTCGTGCCCTTTTCGATTGATTAGGCGGCGTTTCTGGGCCTTTCATTTGTACGGCGTCTTGAGGAAGCCGGCACAATGCGCGGGTGAGGTTGCGGCGTGCATTGAGGGTGGATTATTGTGAGGGACATTTTACAAAGTTCATTTTGATAAATGACTTGTGGTGTGTCTATCTACGAATATAAGCAGCGATAGCTCATTACAACCACTCTATTCCGACCTAGCTTTTTATACTCTACACAAGTTTGAGTACTTAACTGCGATATCATCTGGTGGTAAGTGATGATGCAGCTGAAGATGTTATCGTACTAACTTGGAAGGAGTAAGTTAAAATCTGTGGAGTAAGTAAACTAACTTCTAAGCCCTAACAGTTTCTACACAGCATCGCGTTAGAACGCCAAATTGCTTGATATTAGATCTTTGCTGGTGGGTGGTAACTAGCCACGGCCGAAGCTTCGACACTGCGCCAGGAGTGCAAGAGTACAAAGGAGATTGGCAAAAGGTTGTGTGCGTTTGTGGAAACTAAATATGTCTTGCTTGGCGGTCGTGAGAAAACCTGCATGTCTGAAAGTTTAACCATAACGTCCTCAAATATTTGTGAACCCTGCCAACTCGTCATTCGTAAGTGTGGTGGGCTATATGGGAAAACCCTATCGTTCTGTCGAGAATACACCCAGTATTACATCATTTTGGAAAAAGCTGATACACGTACCACATATTAACCAAACAGTTAAAAACCACCGCAAGGAAACTGGCTTCAAAATGAAAAAATCGCATCGAAATCGGTCCATCCGTTTGAGAGGTACGATGCCACAGATAGACACACACGCAGATAGACATTGACGTCCAAAATGGTTATAAAACCCTCTTTTTTAAGACTGAATTATAGCTGCTAAACGTGATCTGTTTCTAGTTACTTTTTGATTTCTTGACAAAAATAAAGAATTATGCCCGGTTACCACCAAAGCTGAGCGGAGCTGTGTTTGAGTAACCAATCAGATTTCGTCATTTCAACATCTCCTCTCCCCTCAATTTCGGATAATATGTCAAAATGACAAAATCAGATTTTTACTCAAACACAGCTCCGCTCTGCTCCGCTTTGGTGGAAACCGGGCCTTATTATCTACTTATATTTTGTCACGTGACAAAATAAGGAAGCGATGTTTCTACTTTCATTGACACCTGCGTACTTATACATTGACCCTACCTTTTTGTAAGTGCCCAATAATTAATTAGGTGTTTGTATGTTAAATTAAATGTTCAAAACAAATGGTGTAGAATCATTAATTTACAAAACATTTGAATGGTCGGAAACAAAATATTTTTTTAACTCATTATTCGACTTTTATGCAATCACACAATGATGGTAAAGGTGGATAGATGCAGCCGAAAATGTTAACATTCTAAAGGGGTACATTATTGCTAACGATCTACACAGTATCACCGGAACGATGACTCTCTTGGTAATCTTTTCCAGTGTGTTGGTAAGCTGTCGTGGCCAAATTAATGTCGAAAAACGCTACGCTAAGAGGACGGGAAAGATGTGACGTATCAAGCCAAAAATTTCTCAAATAATGGCGTCGCGCGTCGTAATTTTTGCTATATCCGACCGAATTAAAAAACACATTATTTTTGTGTTATTGTCGGTGTCGTGGGTTCCTACCTAATTAAGAAGAATTCTACAGTTGATAAAATTGTTGTGTATGATAGCTTGACGATTATGGCAGAATTATTACATTAAAACGTGCAAAGGGTTTCAGTTAAATGCATTTACGCAAATATCGAAACATCGCTCCACGCTTCGTGATCGAGTTAATTTAATTTCCGAGTCGAAAAAGCTGCTCGGGGTTTTAGGGCTGGTGGTGAAGTTATACTACTTCATCTATTGAATTAATTATAAGTTAACGTACTCAGGTAAGCACCGTCACGTAGCGTCACTCTTTTTGTTAGAAATATCAGCAACATCATAATAAGCGTACCTATGTATAAAGATTCAGCTAGTCGACAGCCCTATCTATGATACTAACAGCTTTAACAGTTTATGTTACAGTAGACAGGTGTCTTCACACGTCTGAGCAGTAACTGATTGACCGTCGTATCTTTCGTCGTATCGTCGGAGTTGTTCGTTATTTTACAGTCATTAGGAACATCATTATAAGCTTATGAGGTAATGTCCAGATATATTCGACAGCCCTATCTATCATACTATAGTACATTGTGATACAAGGGTGGAAAGTAGGTTTTTGCAAACGAGCTGTCATTAACAAGCCCGAGCCGAAGGCGAGGGTTTTTAATGTCACGAGTTTGCAAAAACCTATACACCCGTGTATCACACGACGTTTTTCAATACAGTTGTGAGAATTAGTAAAAAAACAAATCAAAGAGATAATATGTTTGCTCAAGATTTTGGGGGCCTATTTCCATCTTGTTTGGTTTTTACCTTAAATAAAATATCGAAGATCGAAATCGAAGGCGACTTCGAATTCGCAATCGAGAAGATAAAAGATAAAATATGAAAAGAAAAAAGATAAAAGATAAAAGATAAAAGATAAAAGATAAAAGATAAAAGATAAAAGATAAAAGATAAAAGATAAAAGATAAAAGATAAAAGATAAAAGATAAAAGATAAAAGATAAAAGATAAAAGATAAAAATATAAAATATAAAAAGATAAAAAGATAAAAAGATAAAAAGATAAAAAGATAAAAAGATAAAAAGATAAAAAGACAAAAAGACAAAAAGACAAAAAGACAAAAAGACAAAAAGATAAAAAGATAAAAAGATAAAAAGATAAAAAGATAAAAGGATAAAAAGATAAAAAGATAAAAAGATAAAAAGATAAAAAGATAAAAGATAAAAAGATTATAAGATAAAAAGATAAAAAGATAAAAAGATAAAAATATAAAAAGATAAAAAGATAAAAAGATAAAAAGATAAAAAGATAAAAAGATAAAAAGATAAAAAGATAAAAAGATAAAAAGATAAAAAGATAAAAAGATAAAAAGATAAAAAGATAAAAAGATAAAAAGAAAAAAGGTTGGTGAGACATTGTTCTACCAAATAAAATAAAAAAGATGGTTCAGCGAAGGACGGAAAGAGGAAACTGACCTTTGTTAGGAGTCCAGGCACTGCTGCTGTCGAAGTTGGTCACGGCACTGTCACCAGCACTTCACTTCTTTATTAGATTAATGTCCTTGCGGTTTAAATTCCACGTGGAAAGTTTTTAAATATTTGCGGCGGAGCGGCGCGCGAACGGTTGCTGACCGACGGCTGTCGACTATCCTCGACTGTTGTCGACTGTGTCCGATCGCGAACGAGCTCGCGATTGGCAAATGCGGTGTGCCGTGCGCAGGCGCACAGCGTTGAATTGGTCAGAGGGAGAAAGGAATATAGGATAAGCGGATAAAAAAGGATAGGTAGCGGAATAGAATTTTCTATATCAACCATTTCCCCCCTCCTTGCGAGAACTACTCTCGCAAAAGTAGAGTTTAGACGTTATCAAAATAAATATATAAATTTGGATATAGCGGTTATATAAAAATGTTAGTATACTTATAATCTACAAAATTAAATAAAAAATAATAATAAAATAAATAAACTAATTAGAGGGTAAGGGGCAAAGTTTTACTACGGGTCTAGTGTAAGACCCGTTTCTGGTTTTTACCTCCGCCACTCTAATAGTGCCATCTCTACCCGGAAACACCCTAGTTATAATACCTAAGGGCCAGTGAAGAGGTGGTGCATTGTCTACTTTAATCAACACGACAGTCCCAATAGTAACTGGCTTACTTTGAGTATTCCAGTATTTTTGACGCGAAATTTAAATTAATAATTGAGGACCAGCATGTAGAGTAAGGTTTCGATGGTAATGATCGATTAGGAGGTCAATTATATGCCCTTTACTTGGGAGCAAAATTGGGTGTCTATGACTGTATTCCAATGAAGAATATGATAGCCGTCCACCTACTCGGAGAATGTCATCAGTTATGAATGGGAACAATTTTTGTAATTTGGAAGAAACCTTTCTATTATTTTTAATATTATCAATATCCTCTTTAAAAGCTGTATTCTGAATTGCACGAATAATGGTATTTTCAGCTGCGTCAATATCTTCGGCAGTTATAATATCATTGCGTGGAAGCTTTTTCATAAATCGGAGAACATAAACAGTGGCTCTAACGAATTTGTTCCAAGTAGAGCACTTAGATCCGAGCGTACTAATAGGATCTTCTTCCTGAGTTAGAATCACATGGGCATGAGTTTTGCTTTTCTCCTCAGGTAAGGAAGATTTATCGGAAGGCTTGAATTTTTGAACGGGCCACTGCTCCATTGGTAAGGAAGCCCAAGATGGACCATTGAACCATAAGTCGCAAGAAAGTAGTTGCGAAGGTAACAGTCCGCGTGAAATACAGTCAGCGGGATTGTCCACACCAGGGATATGGTAGAGACAATCAGGGTCCATAAGGTTTTGGAACTGTGCGATCCGATTCGCTACATAAGTTTGGAATCGGTGCGGTGAGGCAGAGAGCCAACATAGAGCGACTGTAGAATCGGAAAATATGAAAATGTTATCGATGGGATGGCGCAATGATAGTGTATCATATACGTTGCGGACTAGTTTTGCAAGCAAAACCAATGCATTAAGCTCCAGTCTAGCCAAAGTGACAGGTTTAGACGGAGATGAAACTCGAGATTTAGAGCATATTAATGTGACAATCGGTTGTTCATTTTCATTAGTGACGTAGGTGTATACACAACAGCCGAAAGCTTTTTCACTTGCGTCAGCGAAAGCGAGAAGCGACATTTTAGAAGTCCGTTCCACGCCAATGTGTCTCGGAAATCTAAACTCAGAAAGTAGAGTCAGTTCATACATAAATTGTTTCCAAGTCTCTACAATATGGGACGGGGGCGTTTCATCCCAACCGATTTTTAGAAGCCAAAGCTCTTTCATAATCAGCTTTGCGAATAGAATTATCGGGCCAACCAGCCCCAAAACGTCATAGAGTCTTGCGGTGGCCGAGAGGATCGCTCTTTTAGTATAAGCTTCAGGCGTCCTCGCAACTTTAAAGCTGAATTCATCAGTAGCGGGTAGCCAGTGAAGACCTAGGATCTTAAGCGTGTCATCAGTTTCAAAAGAAATAGACTCAGCTTGGCGGTGTGACTTTGGGATGTTCTCGAGTAACTCTACCGAATTGCTCGTCCACTTGACTAGATCGAATCCACCGGACTTGAAGAGATGTATAAGCTCCTGAGCAATTCTTGCCGCATCATCTACAGTTGACGCAGAAGAAGCCAAGTCGTCCATGTATACATCTCGTTCGACAATTTCAGCTGCGAGCGGCCATTTAGTTTTCTCTCGCTTAGCTACCTCTCGTAGAGTACGTAGCGCTAAGAAGGGCGAACAGCGTAATCCAAATGTAACCCTGTTGAACTCATAGATGTCCAACGGATCATCGGATGAAAATCTATACAAGATTCGTTGATATTTGCGGTGCGGATGGTGCACTTCGATGCACAGATACATTTGCCTTACATCGGCAAAAAATGCGATTTTGAAAAGGCGGACATTTAATAAAATATTGAAGATCTCAGCTTGAAGATTTTGACCTATGTGAAGGATGTCATTGAGCGATACAGAATTATTGTCCGTCTTCATCGAGGCGTCCAGGACGATTCTGAGCTTTGTGGTCTGCTTATCATCCCGAATGATCGGCCTGTGAGGTAAAAAGAATCCTGGAGAATAGCATTCATCGGGAGATACTTTGGAGATGATACCTTTAGTTAAATAATCCTGAATGACTTCATTATATTTAATTCTTAAGTCAGGTGCTCTATCCAATTTCTTTTCAAGTATAAGGTATCTTCTTTTGGCTGCGATATAAGAGTTACCGAGTTTTTCAGGGTTCTCCTTAAAGGGCAGATCCACGGCGAAAGTGCCATCGACGTTTCGAGTGGTCGTAGAGACATAAATGTCTTCACACTCCTGTTCATCTGGACTTAAATATTGTTTACACGGTATCTCTTCAACCTTCCAAAACCTTTCTATGAGGTTATCAAGTGATTCGCGAGTAAAAGCGCAAAAAGCTGAAGAGTGCGGAAGCTGAGAGAGCACTGGAGCATGGCCTAGAATCACATACCCCAGCGAGGTCTCGATAGCGGACGGCAGATTATCGTTACCTGCGATTCTATTGAAAAGTAATATCTCACAGTAGAGTTGGACACCAATGAGTAAATCTATGTTTCCCGGCTCAGCAAAGTCATCATCAGCAAGAGGAATGTCTTTAATTAAGCTATGAAGAGCGGAAATATCAACTCTTTGATCAGGAAGCTGAGATGTGATTTGCTCTACTACAAGCGGTTGGATAGAGTACTCTTTGGTGTCGTCAAAACGAGATTTAAATTTAAAGTTTGAAATCCCGATAATCTTTTGCGAGGCTCCACCGATTCCCTGCACTTCAGAGAAGCGGTTTTGCGTGTGGACAGGTAGTGATAATCGTTTGCAGCAAGCTAAAGAGATGTAATCACATTGCGACCCAGGGTCCACCAAGGCGCGCAAGAAGTGAGTGCGGTTATATCTATCAATAATTTTAATTTTAGCAGTACCTAACAAGGTTGTTGTAGCGGCGTGATCATAAGATTCACGAGAAATCGAGCATAAAGATGCTGATTGCGTTGCGGATGAATGTAGAGAAGACTCTACATTTCTAACCTCTGAAGGTAGAGTAGCGGAAGTAGCGGGGTGCGGAATATTATAGCGGTGCGGTGCGAAAGAGCCATCAGTAGACTCAACATTCCTACCATTATAAGGTAGGTTCTCTATTGCTGCTCTAGCAGAGGTAGAGTCAGCAATAGATTCTGCATTTCCATATTTAGAAAACAGAGTAGCGGGAGTAGCGGTAAAAAAAGTGGTAGTAGAGTCGACTCTACCATTCTCAACATCAGATGGTTGAGTAGGTTTAGTATCTACCTTTTTATCGATACGTGGAACTGTATTGGCATTAGTGGACTGTATTTGCGGAGCGGGTAAGTCAATGTTAGACTCTACATTTATTTCTTTTGAAGGTAGAGTCGAGGTAGAGTCAACAACAAAAGTTGTAGGCGAACTGACTACGAAG
The DNA here is from genome assembly GCA_963855885.1 of Coenonympha glycerion. Lineage (NCBI taxonomy): Eukaryota > Metazoa > Arthropoda > Insecta > Lepidoptera > Nymphalidae > Coenonympha > Coenonympha glycerion. The sequence continues at coordinate 16,028,519 of OY979633.1, forward strand.
CTGCAATTAGCTTTCGTAGCTTTAGAGAAACATAAAAGTGAATGGTGACGTTGTGAGCACCTAGAGCAGTTGTGCTTAGAACCGCATAGAGATAGAGACCCATGCCGACTGCTAAGACAGTTCGTACAGTAAAATTGCTTTTTTACTACATGAAATCGTTCCTTAGGGGTGAGTTTCATGAATTTAGCGCATTTATAAAAATGATCGTGCTTATCTTCGTTACATAAGACACATTTTTCACTTGTTTGATTTGAGGAAGAGTTGCCCTCGGTACTGACAAAGGATTTAGTTAAAAATTTAGCAGGTGAATTTTTAACGTTGGTTTTACTAGCAGATTTAAAGTCAGAAGATTTAGGATTAATACCTCTGGCTAATATTCTACTCTGTTCCTTAACGAACTGAATAAGTTGGGCGTATGAAGGAATTTTTTCATTGCGATAAGTTATTTCAAATAACTTTACAGTTTCGGAATCTAACTTCTGATTCGCAAGGTGCAAGAAAATATAATCAGTTAGATCACTAAGTTTTAATTGTTTAAGAGCCTCTACTGCAGAGTTAAAATTGTTTAAAAATGATTCGAGCCCTGAAGCACTGTTAGTACCTAAAGCCTTAAAATTTAAAATTTGATTCAAATATGAACTGGCCAAGAAGCGGGGATCATCGTATTTTTGAATTAAATTATTCCAAATAATATTATAGTTTTCCGGGGTTGTAGGTAAGCCGGCACAAATCAAAGCAGCTTGACCTTTTAATTTACTGACAAGGTAGAACACCTTCTCGTTATCTGAAATATTGGGGTTATCGTGGATAAGACTTTTAAACTGAAAATAGAACCTTGACCAATCGTTACTATTTCCATTGAATTCTAAAAGTTCGAGAGGTGCTAATCGAGATTTAACAGTAGGAAAACTATTTAATTTTTCAGTCTCCGCGGCAGTGTTCTTTTTCTCCGCAGCATCTAAAACCTGCTTAACTGTGCTGGACATCTCTTCGAAGGCTGTCCAAGCTTGATAAGAAACGGGCATTGAAGGTTTTAATTTTAGTTGTAATTTAATAAACGCGTCTAAAGTCTGTTCAAATTTAGAACTTAACGCTTCTAAATTCGACGCTTGCAATTTTAAGGTCGATAGCTTTTGTTCATTGCCATCTACTTGAATCGCAAGGTCATAAATAGTTTGCATCCGAGAGAACAAAGCATCCCGTTTTGATTGCAATATTACAAATTGATTTTCTTCCTCTGATCTAATAGGTACTTCTGCTTTACTCATTTTGACAAATAATTATAATTAACTACAGTTATAAATTTAATAAAACAGATAGCAATTATTAAGTTAATATCAAAACTACTTAACGGCGTAAGAACCGAAGTTTAAAAATAAATAGGTTGCGATTATAAAATAATGTATACGGAATCCTATTTTAATTACGCGGTATAATTGAATATTATATTTACTCGGTAGGTATTCAAACAGTTACGCAGTGAAGTAACTATACCTAACTATTTTAAAACCCCTAATGAATCGCGCGGTAAAAGCAGTCACTAATCGTCACTTTACTATTATAGTGTTAAAAAAGTGGGTAGATTGAATATTAGTCGCGTCGCGCGCGCGCCGCTGCGAGAATGATGGAATATTCCACTGCACTATAGGTATGCAATATGGGTATGAATCTAGGCAGATTACGGCACTAAATGAGTAGGTATGCGGTTTAAATAATAATATACCGAAATATTAAGTGCGGGGAATGACGAATAAATATAATACTTAATATCTCAAGTATGTACCTACACACTTAAATGTCTTAACCCGTGGATAATAGCGGATATAAGATACGTATATGTACATAAATTAACTTATTATGCGTTATAATACGTACTTATATATAGATAATACATATAAAACAATTTATTATACGTATAATAAAGGAATAAACCGATATATAATGCGAAATTTAACCCACGCAAGGAGGAGGTGCCTGGTTAGTAACGTAGTTATAATATTAACCTGGCAGAAATACCAGATTAACGCGGTATGAAATTACTAAAACAATACGGCTCGAAGTGGCCAAAAACAATGGTGAGACATTGTTCTACCAAATAAAATAAAAAAGATGGTTCAGCGAAGGACGGAAAGAGGAAACTGACCTTTGTTAGGAGTCCAGGCACTGCTGCTGTCGAAGTTGGTCACGGCACTGTCACCAGCACTTCACTTCTTTATTAGATTAATGTCCTTGCGGTTTAAATTCCACGTGGAAAGTTTTTAAATATTTGCGGCGGAGCGGCGCGCGAACGGTTGCTGACCGACGGCTGTCGACTATCCTCGACTGTTGTCGACTGTGTCCGATCGCGAACGAGCTCGCGATTGGCAAATGCGGTGTGCCGTGCGCAGGCGCACAGCGTTGAATTGGTCAGAGGGAGAAAGGAATATAGGATAAGCGGATAAAAAAGGATAGGTAGCGGAATAGAATTTTCTATATCAACCATTATTACCTTAATAGATAAAAGAAAACGAAAACAAAATTCCTTCTGTGTCCATCCCATCCCAATGTCCATCCCATTTTATTGTACAATGAAAACTCCTTGGTATCAAACGTTTTGCAAAAGTAATGATCGAACTTGTAAAAGTAAGTTACGACCACGAAAAAGAAAGATGCCTGTGCGTAAGATTTAACTTTCGAATACTAATGACAGCCTCTGAAAGTGCGCCATACCATACAACTGTATTGAAAACAACTTTAAAGCACCGTTGTAACAACAGCAGGCAGGTGCGTCGTAGGTTCACACGTCACATAACAGCGGTGACTAATTCGCCGTCGTATAAAGTTACCCTTTCATTTACAATCATTAGAACCATCATAATAATTACTTATGAGAAAATGTCCAACTATTCGCCAGGCCTAGCTACGGTACTAACAGCTTTAAAAGCACCGTTGTGTTACAGCAGGCAGGTGTGTCGTTACTTCACGCATCAGGGCAGTAACTAATTGATCGTCGCGTCGTATGGAGTTGTTCGTTATTTTACAGTCATCAAGAACATCATAATTAGCTTCTGAGGAAATGTCCAACTATTCGCCAGCCCTACAATGAAAACTCCTTGGTATCAAACGTTTTGCAAAAGTAATGATCGAACTTGTAAAAGTAAGTTACGACCACGAAAAAGAAAGATGCCTGTGCGTAAGATTTAACTTTCGAATACTAATGACAGCCTCTGAAAGTGCGCCATACCATACAACTGTATTGAAAACAACTTTAAAGCACCGTTGTAACAACAGCAGGCAGGTGCGTCGTAGGTTCACACGTCACATAACAGCGGTGACTAATTCGCCGTCGTATAAAGTTACCCTTTCATTTACAATCATTAGAACCATCATAATAATTACTTATGAGAAAATGTCCAACTATTCGCCAGGCCTAGCTACGGTACTAACAGCTTTAAAAGCACCGTTGTGTTACAGCAGGCAGGTGTGTCGTTACTTCACGCATCAGGGCAGTAACTAATTGATCGTCGCGTCGTATGGAGTTGTTCGTTATTTTACAGTCATCAAGAACATCATAATTAGCTTCTGAGGAAATGTCCAACTATTCGCCAGCCCTATCTACGGTACTAACAGCTTTAAAAGCACCGTTGTATTACAGCAGGCAGGTGTGTTGTAACTTCACACGTCAGAGCGGTGACTATTTCGCCGGCGTATAACGTTACCCCTTCTTTTAAAGTCATTAGGAACATCATAATAAGCTTATGAGGAAATGTCCAACTATTCGCCAGCCCTATCTACGGTACTAACAGCTTTAAAAGCACCGTTGTGTTACAGCAGGCAGGTGTGTTGTAACTTCACACGTCAGAGCGGTGACTAATTGGCCGGCGTATAAAGTTACCCATTCTTTTACAATCATTAGGAACATCATAATAAGCTTATGAGGAAATGTCCAACTATTCGCCAGCCCTATCTACGGTACTAACAGCTTTAAAAGCACCGTTGTGTTACAGCAGGCAGGTGTGTCGTTACTTCACGCATCAGGGCAGTAACTAATTGATCGTCGCGTCGTATGGAGTTGTTCGTTATTTTACAGTCATTAACAACATCATAATTAGCTTATGAGAATGTATCCAGCTATTTGCCAGCCCTATCTACGGTACTAACAGCAAGCACCGTTGTGTTACAGCAGGCAGGTGTGTTGTAACTTCACACGTCAGAGCAGTAACTGATTGACCGTCGTATGGCGTTTTGCGTTATTTTACAGTCATCAAAAACTTTATACTAAGCTTATGAGCTAATATCCAGCTATTTGCCAGCCCTATCTACGGTACTAACAGCTTTAAAAGCACCGTTGTGTTACAGCAGGCAGGAGTCGTAGCTTCACACGTCAGAGCGGTGACTAATTCGCCGGTGTATATCGTTACCCCTTATTTTAAAGTCATTAGGAACATCATAATAAGCTTATGAGGAAATGTCCAACTATTCGCCAGCCCTATCTACGGTACTAACAGCTTTTAAAGCACCGTTGTGTTACAGCAGGCAGGTGAATTGTAACTTCACACGTCAGAGCGGTGACTATTTCGCCGGCGTATAACGTTACCCCTTCTTTTAAAGTCATTAGGAACATCATAATAAGCTTATAAGGAAATGTCCAACTATTCGCCAGCCCTATCTACGGTACTAACAACTTTAAAAGCACCGTTGTGTTACAGCAGGCAGGTGTGTTGTAACTTCACACGTCAGAGCAGTAACTGATTGACCGTCGTTTGGCGTTACTCCTTATTTTAAAGCCATTAGGAACATCATAATAAGCTTATGAGGAAATGTCCAACTATTCGCCAGCCCTATGTACGGTAATAACAGCTTTAAAAGCACCGTTGTGCTACAGCAGGCAGGTGTGTTGTAACTTCACACGTCAGAGCGGTGACTAATTTGTCGGCGTATAACGTCACCCCTTCTTTTAAAGTCATCTGGAACATCATAATAAGCTTATGAGGAAATGTCCAACTATTCGCCAGCCCTATCTACGGTACTAACAGCTTTAAAAGCACCGTTGTGTTACAGCAGGCAGGAGTCGTAGCTTCACACGTCAGAGCGGTGACTAATTCGCCGGTGTATATCGTTACCCCTTATTTTGAAGTCATTAGGAACATCATAATAAGCTTACGAGAAAAGGTCCAACTATTCGCCAGCCCTATCTACGGTACTAACAGCTTTAAAAGCACCGTTGTGTTACAGCAGGCAGGAGTCGTAGCTTCACACGTCAGAGCGGTGACTAATTCGCCGGTGTATATCGTTACCCCTTATTTTGAAGTCATTAGGAACATCATAATAAGCTTACGAGAAAAGGTCCAACTATTCGCCAGCCCTATCTACGGTACTAACAGCTTTAAAAGCACCGTTGTGTTACAGCAGGCAGGTGTGTTGTAACTTCACACGTCAGAGCAGTAACTAATTGCCCGTCGTATGGCGTTACCCGCTAGTTCGCGGTACGATGGGGAATTATTAACGCGTGAAATATTTTGTATTCGGAAGGGTAGGCGAGTTGATTGTCGTCTGTTGTTTGTATGCCCTTTGATTCTCAACAATGGTTTAGCGAGTTGTTAGTGGAATGGTTTTCTTTCTAAAAAGTGGACCATATTGGAGCAGATGCAAGAGTTGTGAGTATTTTAATGTGAGATACTGGTGTTATTCCCTTCATATTCTTCGTTATCCTAAAATTTACGCATTTATAAATTGTCGTAGTATGCTGTATGATTCGCTAAAGTCTTCTGAAAACTTTAGTAACTAGTTACTAACTTAGGTTTATTTGCCTAAAAAATTAAGCTGTTACCATCTTCAACTGCATTCTGGCCTATTGCTACCATTATCTTAGAAAATTGGAGGTTGTCCCAACCGAGACCAATTTTTAACGATATGCTAGAAAGCTTGGTCAAATATTTGAACCAAGGTACCTGTACTATCCTAATGGGAGCCTTCGTTTACATGTTACGGATTGTCACGGTACATTTGGAGATTTCCACGCCTGTCGGTTATATGAGCTTAGAATGGTTTAAAGTTGAAGCTTAGGTATGTGTACGAGGTTTGAAGCGTGAAATGGGAATACCGATGCATAATGCTTAAATAGTTTAACTTTCAGTCTTTTATTTTCTGATATTTGAAGTGCTTACAAGAACGAAACTAAAGTAGATTGATTTAAAATAGGTAAAAACATATTGTATTTTTCGTAACTTACCAAAAGTTTTAAATTGAATATTACGATTGCTGTCTGCAAATGTAAGTGTGTTTTCCAAAAATTCAAGATTTCTCAGAAACTGTACATTTTTGAAATATTTGCCACTGCTGAGCATGGTCTCCTCAGAATTAGGTTTTAAGTAGAGCGTCTAAACCCACAGACAGAGCGTCATTCCTCTTGCATATAAGAGAGAAATCCTGGGCCCACAAGTGGATTATCGCACTTGTTAACTAATGATAATTAATACTACAGGAAGAATAAAATAAAGAGAAGGTAAATTAAAGACCGAACTCCACAGTTAAACATAATTTATTTCATATTATTTTAATTATCACAGATCCATTTATTTTAATAGTCATCACGTTAACAAAAATATATATAGTCTACTACAGCGGTGACATCTGTCCATATACAAAATCATTATTGCCTTGATTCTGTAAAAAAAGGCCCAAACAGTCAATAAATTGCACTTTAAGCTCACATCGTATTATTTATTTTTTAATGGATGCTACCCACAATCGGTAAGTAGCGTATAAACTCAATACCAATAGTAAGTAGTGTAATCGGCGATGATTGAGAATCTGCGTATTAATTTTGCAAGCCGTCCACAGTGTTCTGATTATCCCTCCTCTAGTCATTCGCACAAAATATTATATTTCCTTAGTTCTGTGTAAAAATTGACATATATCTGATCGTCTATGACCACAGGTAACAGTAGCCCATGATGCCATCGGTAAGCATAATCGCTTGTAATCGCCAACTGTGCCGATTGTGGGAAGCAAGCTATAGACAGAGAGCAGATACTTGCAAAGTATTGAGTGTCTGAACTTCGCCATACTTTCGTATTAGGTGTTAAATGCGATACAAGTATTTACATCTATTTTCCTTATATACAGACGGTAAGTAGAAAATTGTTAGTAGGTAATCATTTTAAGTATATAAGAAGCGTTCAAGTCAAAAGTTTTTATTTATAGATTATATGTATGTTATCCAGTCTGAAGTGGAAAAAAAATTCAGTAAGTACATCACATCAAAACTATGGTGTTTATGTATATCGAATAAATTAAATACTTTTGGCTGAGACGCTTTAATGGCAGTGAATACGTAAGGTCGACTTTGACTACAGTGTCAATTTTATGAAATTGTACTAGAATTAACCTTGATGAAAAAGAACCATAATATAATAGTGTTTTAATTTTAATTACTTGGAAACGAGAGGATGTGTCGAAAAACGCCCTTTCTTCGGTTTTTTGTATTAAAATCGGCACTACAGACAAAATCAGACTTAATTAGTTAGATAGTTATTATATAAATGCATTGGACACAAGTCTTTTCAGTATTATTGTGAAACAAAAACGCTAGACTACCTATAATAGTTTCATTACTTTAAGCTCAGCATAGTGCGTTTTTGTAATTATTATTATTGCCAAACGTAATGCTGCGGCATCATCTATTTGGCACTTAGTATTAAAAAAAGAAAGTAAAGAAATATCCAAAGAATACAAAGCAAAAGAAACAAGAACGAAGCTTTTAACTTATATTATTCCAAGAGGGTGTGAACTTTAATGCGGAGGTGTTTAATAAAAACTGAAATTTTGTACGGTCACAATTTAATGAGTATGGGCTAGAATTAAACCTACTACGTAGTAAGTGTGGATTCGTTAATAAGGGTAGTTTTTAAGCGGCCAGGTATTACGATTATTCATTGTTTGTTGAAAGTAATAATAATGATACATTGGTTTAAAGCTGCATTTTTGTTCGTAATGTATCATTTGTGATATCAAACAGAAGGCCAATTATTTGTAAAATTTTCAAATTAATAATATAAGCAAACGGGAATTTTAAGCAAACTTGTAGATGTGTATATTTTATGTAATGGGAAATGTTAAGTTGATCATCCTACAATTTTTCAACCTTGATTAAACACCTTCAAAAAAGTCGTCACGGTCTCTTGGGCTAATAAACTTAAAGTTTATACTTATGCGGTGAACACTCAAACACTTATAAAAAATAACAAAATAACCAACCATGTATTAAGTATAGTGTATACCAACTATAAACCGTTGGTTTCGATCTTTATAAGACTTTAGGCACTATTATTGCTACTATAATATAATTTACTCCCCCGCATATCTACAGCATAGATATAATATAGGCTCTATACAAAATAAACTATAGCCAACGCAAAACTTCCTGGGCACCGCCGCTTATCTTCGCTAATGACTTGTAATACGCATTTTATAAATATAATATATAGCATTTTTATAGTATCTTATGTTAAGTGGCGCTCATTGGTTTAAATTACATTTCAGTAGGTTAAGCTTTCTGCACTCCTCCTCTAAATAAACTGTAAGCCAAATTTCTGACTTCGTCAGGCATGCAATATACTCAAAAAGGGTTCATTTCTGTCATCATATCATAAGTGAAATATTTGGATCTAAATTAGCCATGTCAATCATGGTCATTAATATTTTTGGTTTATTTATTTCTCCTTTCTCGCTTAACGAAGCGTAGGCGCGCGCTGGATATTATACGATTTATACATGAAAAATTGAAAGTACAAACGGCTACCATGCGGAGTGCCCAAGACGAATTGCACCGATTCTAAATACCCATGATTTTACAAATTAGGCCGTCAGCCTACGAAACTAACTTTTAGTTTTTTTTCTAAACAACATTTAAACTACACATATTATTAACAATTGTTTATAAGCCGGGCACACTTATATCTACACCCGACTCTACGCGCGTGCTAACTAGTAATAACCAGTACCACTAAAGAAACGAATCGAAGCTACATGCTCTCGGTTGTACACTTTTAATTTTTCACTTACGATCGTACTACATAAGTAAGAAATAAGCTTTTGGTAAGAGAACAAGAGGGTAAGATCGTTATTTTTGACCCGTTTCATTATTGGCACAGCTGCGTAGGGTTAACAAAAATTTTCATTTTATCTCAAAAAAGGTAACATTAACTTCGTAGCATCAGCGACTTAAGTAAATGTGTTACAAATTAATTATCGGCAAAGTTTTGAGTTTGAAAATTTATCTGCCGTATGATAACATACAAAAATATGAAAGATGTCGAAAACTCTATTTTCTATGACTTTTTCATTGACATAAGTATTGACTGAAAACAAAGTTTGCAACATATTTCATGATTAAGTTTCTTCAGCGGAAACCAACATAAAAGCAATGTCTTAACCTGTCTGATGTACTTGGCAAGTCAAGTAGTAAGTACCACGATGGTCTTTAACATTAAAAAAAAGTTCATATCAAGAAAGAGTGAAGCCAAACACGGGCGCCATTTCCGATTCACTCCCTAAATCACGTGGTTTTAGCAATAGAAATACTCAGTGTATTCCTAATTTTCGGTGTTTCCGTTTGGATCAAACTCACGTATACCAGGGATTCATAACCAAGAGGGTCTCCCCTGCAGCAGGTCTGCCGCGTCGTGCCTGTCCATCTGCCGCAGCGCTGCCGCTAGCGACGCCACGGCGCCAGGCCCGCGCTCTCTGCACTCCCATAGTTCCAAGATGGCCTCCGTCGGCGAGCTCTTTGTGGCGAACCACGTGGTGTAGCGGTCCACTCCCAACCTAGTAGAGGAGAAAAATATATTTTTAACAGACTTGTAACTTTGACTATGTTGAAACTTTTTTTAAGGTGTTCTTAACTTCGTCAATTCTAAACCAATTTTATGATTTTCCATATTTTTAAGTCTATACAATTTTATATAAAAGGTCCTGTGTGTTTTTAGATACTTTCCTAATTGGTATGTTTCATGGAAATTATGGAATTACGAAAAAAATCGCATTTTTTGTAAGTGAGATATTTTTATTTCAAACCTAAGAAGTTTTGAAATTATTATCCTTTAAAGTACAAGACTCGCGCTTGGAACATTTTTCGCGAAATGTATATAAGTGTATCATTAATCACTCCTTGGAAACATCTGGAATCTGGATATTATTTTTCAAAATCGATATTTGGGCAAAATCGGAAAATTGAAAAATGACTATCAACAAAACAGTTGAGATTTCAAATCAATAGTTCTCCTTATCGATCCTAAACTTAACTACAATTTATGAACGTAGTTTGCAAATTCCTGGGATATGTGTAGGCGGGTACACTAATCATGATTAAAGTCTTGCATGTCTGTCAATCTTTTCAAAAAAAAAAAAAGTAAGTAAATATTATTATAATCTTACCTCGCTGCCAGAGCGCGCCAGTCGTTACCGCGAGCGTTCGGCGGATCCAATATGGCGCATAGCTGCCTCTTCACACGAACACTTAATTTGAACGGGCTCTCAGCGCACTCGCTCACTCCTGTCTCGTTTACAGTCACGTTCCTCTTACTGCCGTCACTTCCATCCTCGCTCCTGCACATTCTCGCTTCCAGTAAATTCTCCGTAATGTTAAAACTCCGCTGCGATTCCCTAGGAGACCGCCCTCGAGGCGATCTGCTCCGCAAATCATCTACGGATATCCTAAAAGTTTGCTTATAAGAAGGATTAGTTCTTTGACACGCTGAGATACTGAAGTCGATACTATCACAGTCGTACGTCCTTTCCAGAACGAAGCTGCAATGCAACGCGTTGTAATTTGATCCCCAGACATGATTGAATGGTATCTCCTGGTAACCGATTCCTGGTTTAGCTTTCCAGCCGGGGCTCAAATGCTCTAAATTCAAACATAAATTCGACCCTCCGTCCTGGAAGAGAAGGGTTTTCGGACGCTCCAGTAAAACTCCTCCTAGCTTCTTCTCCTGTTCTTGACAGTAGTACGGCGCACACGGTGTATCCTCGAAAACGTATAACCGTATGCTGTATTCGGTACACGGTTCGCTTAATGAACCAGGCGCGTATACCGCTAATTGCAGCGTCTTTACGGCTTTTCCGTTAAAACTTTCACCGACCAGCACAAAGGTGGAAAGCATGTCTGTTACTAAGAATATCTTGTCCGTGTCTAGCTGTGTGAAAACCGGTGTGTTTATCGTCTCTTGTCCGAGGTTAACTATCTTCTTCCACTGCGGCGGTAAGTCTGGCTTGGTGTTGTTGTGGTCTAAGGCGTAAAGCGCCAGATTCCAGAAGCCGTGCTTGAGGCTGGCACAGTGCGGTATTTGAAGGATAACTGACTTATTAAGCTGAAGTCTCGGGGGCCCGCATTTAACTACCGGACTGAGCTGCGTGATGCCTGCGGGCAAAAAACTGTTTCAACAAAATGTTCCACGATGTTAGCAAGTGCCGCCGTGGGCTCGCTCGGTATTACTTTGCATAAATTACCCGTTACGATTTCACGGTGTAATTACATAGGAGTTTTTAATGCTTCATATTTATAGCTAGAATCTAGGTTTGTTTTCAATTTTTGTGCAAGATTTTATCGACTTTAATGTACGTATAGCTCGTAGCGATATAAAGTTACGATAATTGAGACATCAATTTTGCTTGTTTGGTAGGTAGTAGGTACTCATGACCTCTAACTACCAATCAAGATTATTTATTTTATCGATAAAACTAATAATTATAGGACATAAAATGAATTGATGTTTATTAGTCATCTAAATAGTTAGATGAAAGTTTTATTTATATCTACTAACATCTAACGTAGATTCTTATAAAATGTGCAGAATCTAACCCAAACCATATTTTACAAATAAACGTGGAATACTAAATTTCAGATTTTATCTCAGAAAAAGATAAATTCGAGTTAACTCCACTACTTTTCTACTTTTACCAGGGGTTAAAGTTGTCTACAATGCATGTACATTTTGTTTTATTTGTCTTGTCCTTTAATCAGCTTTTGTAAGGGCTAAGAGATTTTATTGATTTTCTAAGATGTCTCTATATTATAAGTATTTCACCTACGAATTATAATTTAATAACTATTATTTTACCTTTTCCAAATCTCGATCTGTATCTGTCGTCTTTCACAACAGCTACATAGATTTGCTCCCTGCGTCCCCTACTAAGGGCTCCTTCGGGTATGGACAAGGCGACACCGGCGGCAGGCAGAGCGAGTCGCGCTCCGGCACTCGATACTGCCAGAGACTGTGAGATCGGCGAGTTGGAGACGAGTTCAGCTAGTTGCAGCGTCACTGACTCATTCGCTGCGTCATACATAGAGCCGGCTGTAACAAGGGTTTTATTGAGAGGTTTGTTTAGAGGAAATGAATCAGTTATCCCTCCCACACTTTTCGTATGTTCATATATTTTGTGTGAAAAGTATAGTATCTTAGAGTTTGGTAATCAATTTCCAAAAAAAACCTGCTTCCTTGTTGGATCAGCCAAAAGCAGTCCTTTCAAATCATTAAACAATTTTGACGCTGTGGTGACCTGAAAATTTCTTTCTATTCATTTTCGCCATCAAGTAGTTTTAAGAATTTGTGCACTGTGTAGAGCCAAAGTCAAAGCGCGAAGCAAAACTGCCGTACCATCTTTACAGGAACCATTTCGCCGCATTTTCGGGCTCCTATTTGAGAACCTCTGGATAAGACCAGAACGCTGAAATTTTCGCTATCCAGTAAGCTATAATCACATACTTAAAACCCAAAATTTCAAGTCTGTAGGTCATATAGTTCCGAAGTTATGCGAAAGCAAAGTTTCGCATTTTCGACACTGACTGACTGACTGACTGACTGACTCATGATCATCAAAATAGAACTAGTACTTCCCATAAACTCAGAGAGCCGAAATTTGGTACAGAGTTAGGGTTTAATGGCCACATAAAGGGAAAACTATAAAAACTAGGATAATCGAAGATCTGGAGTACCTGGTGATCACTGCATTAATAACTTTGTAATTCCATATAAATTATATGAGATTACAAAGTTATTTATGCAGTTAATGTATCTAGAAAAACGGACAGAAATATTTTGAAGTTTCTACAAAAAGAAGTGAAATCCCACCAAAAACATTCTGTAAAAAACTAGCCAAAGTCAAAATGGAGCTGCTTGTTTATCTCTAAAAAGTACTGAAATCTAGACAAAGTCGTGCCAAGTCTAAGGTTCCTTACTGCGATTTCTTTATTATTATAGTTGTGTGACTTGGCCGTTGAAGACCAAGAACCGCTACTCATTGACGATGAATTCTGGCGACAGATTGATGCAATGGTGTCATGGAGCACCTGGTTTGAACCCTTGTGTACCCTTCAACGGCCAAGTCACGCAACATTAACTATTTCATTATTGTATTTTTCGAGATAAAAAGTAGCCTTTGTCCTTCCCCAAGCTCTACTCTATCTATGCACCAAATTTTATCAAGATTAGTTTAGTGGTGTAGGCGTGAAAGCGTAACAGACAGACAGACAGAGTTACTTTCGCATTTATAATATTAGTAGAGATAGAGATAGGGTAATACTACTCCCATTAGGATACAAAATCTTTAATCTAGTAACTGAAAACTTCATCGGCTCCTATTTAGAATAAGTAAGTATGTATGTACAGGACTGCCCAAAAAAGGAGTGTAATGCTTTTAGGGTTCATGTATGTATTTATGTTTGTATTTGTGTATGTATGTATGTATGTGAGTTTCTTTATTCCACCATAACTTCTGAACGGCTGAATATATTTGGACATATATCGTTAGAATCCTTACATCATTCCGAGTAACATAGGCTATATTTTTTGGAAAAAGAAGTTCACCTCACCTCAGGGCAGTCGTGTTTTTTTAATTTTTTAATTATTTTTAAGCTGTTTGTTTCTCAATAAAGAAAAAAAAGCTCACAGCTAGTGAAGCAACTGGAGGCGGAGTGTTCGGACTCGGTGTAGGGCTTGCTGTCGTACTCGTCGCTTGGACCCTTGCTCGAGGCGCAGGGCGTCACCTGGTGGTCCACCGGCGACGCGTAGCTGCGGGGCCACATTATTGCGTTAGCGTTTTACTTAAAAAATAAATAAATACACTGCATCATGTTACAAAAAAAATACTACACAGTTTCATGTCCACAGAAACGTTTTTTTTTGTTGGAACCCTCGTAAACTTAGCTTTAAGTCGACTTGTAGTTAGTTATCACCATACCACAAATATCGAAATTGTGAATTTTGAATTTTTGAGTTCTTACCTATTGGTCAGATGAGGAACGTCATAGTGGTGTTCAGTCCTCGGATCTGGCGGCGGATGCTCGTACCGTGGCGGCCGGTGCTGCATCAGGTCTGGCGCCAGAGACAGGGACTGCTTCTCCACCGTCGGATACATCTCCGGTTGGAAATCTTAGGAGGAGAAGAAGAACTACTGTAAACTTTGATTCGCTGTCGAATTTGAGTGGGTCGCGGGTTCGAGTCCCGCCACATGCCATTTTAGATTGTCAGAATTTTTAATTTCGTTCAGGTCCGGTCTGGGGGGGTGGCTTCAGCATAGCTAGTTAACCTACCAGCAAAGATGCATCACCATGCGAGTATAAAATTAGTACGGCCTGTTTGCCCAACTTTTTCAATAACCAATTTACCAAGGTTTCCCCTTAAGATATAGATACTATCTCATAATCTTAAAGAAGCTTATGTTTATGCATCTCCAGTAGAGCAAATTGTGGATAAATAGGCTACATTCAAAATTTAGTTTGTCGTAAATGTAGGTACTTACACATTGTGATTAATAAGGAGTAAAGTAATTCAAGATTTCAATTATATTATTGTGGTAATGACTGGTTTGATATAAATAAGAACATATTATTAAAAAAATCTTAAAAATGTAGATTTACGAATTTTAACTGATCAAATTTTGTGAGTTGCTTAAAATTTTCTAATTAATTTACTACTTAGGCTTCTTGAATAAATATTTTGTCGCAATGAAATCTATTGCGAAAAATCATATACCTATTTAAAAGGTATATGATTTTTCGCAATACAAAAAAATCATATAGTATTTGATTCATATGGGTCGTGTTAGCAACATTACGTATTAATTCGTCCCCTTAGTAACACAAAAACGTATCTCGATTTTGTCCATTTTGAGAAAACAGATTAAAACTGTGCGACATGATACAATAATGAAAATATAATTAATACTTTTGAATATATTACGTTTAAAGCTTAAAAATACGTTTCAGATCTTATTTAGGGTCGCAAAGCAACTAAGTTATTATTTTTAAATGCTTTATTTATATGTTTAAAATTCAATAGTTTGGAATAAGATACTAGATACGTTTTTGTGTTACAAACTTTTTCGTAAAATATTATATTATTAAATAAGATACGTCTGGTTTTATGCTTCAAATATTTATTTTCGTTACACAATATAAACATAAACAAGACAAAAAATACAAAACGTACTATTAATCTGAAGACTCTGAATCTGAAATTGTGTCTTTGCTACTACCAATGTTCAACTCCTCATAAAAACGGTGATATTGTGATGGTATTATACCTTGTTCACAAAGGTTTTTTAAATCTTGTAGTTTTTCTGGCGATATTTTCATAGGCGAGTTATATGCTTTGATCAGTTCGATGGAATCATAGTTTGTAGCACCCCTTGTCACTCGCCGTATTACTTTAAGTTTTTTAAAATCTGTGTCACTTTTATTATATTTAAAATAAATATGATCACAGTCGCCTTTTATGTATTTTAATACTGTGATCTTGAGCCAATTAATGTTGTTACCATCAGTGTCCGTTTTCTTATTTTTGATAATTTGTTCTCTCAACTTAACAGCGTTAAAAAACATCTCTTGACCCATTTCAATGACATCGTATTTCGATGATTTTGATGCCATCCTAACTGCAGTGTACCATCCTGAAGGATGGTAAATATTTACGTTCTTAGATGAAGTCTCAATGTGAGCGTGCACAGAATCTACCTCCATCATGGAATGGCCAGGTTCAAAGTAGCCCTGTTCTATTTCAGGAATATCTAATATTTGCACAGCATAAAGGAGAACCGCAGCTAGATTAACATTCCTATTCTGGCCCCCACAAGTATCACTCATGATAATGAATTTTTTGCCATTGGCGTGGTCTGCTAAATATTTAAAAAGACAAGAAGACAACTCGTTTGATCCTCTGGACGCGATACCTTCATGCCACATATAATTAGACGCCCGCCTCGATTCAACATCATAGACTGTCGCGTTATATGTCGCAAGTCGACGTTTGTAAAAAATGGCTTTGGCTGATACTTTAGGACAGTATCGCACGGCTTCTAAGTCAATCTCAATAAAGTTTAAAACTTTATTTAGTGCTAGGTTCTTGTTATCATCATGATATTGACGTGCTTCAGTCTTCCGGCGAATATGTTGCATGTGTAATGGAAATAGACCTGGTTTATCTTCCTCACTACAATTCTTGTATTTTACGCATGAATCACACATATCCTTACGGGGCTTATGAAATTTCAAGTTTTGATTATTGAAAATTTGTCTGTAAAGCCAAAACTTTTCAGGCACAACATTTTGCTCAGTACATTGCTTAATGTATAGATTATACATATCTCTCAGCGACAAATCTTCTGGCAAGTATTTATAATTTGTTTTTTTTCGGCAATAATGGGACGGCACAGTAGGGAATGATAGGATATGCTTTTCTATTATTTCTTTGTTTTCGATTGGTCTGGTAACACCTGGCTGATGCTTACCTCGGTTGCTTGGAGGAACAACACGTGCTTCATCCCTTTTCTTCAAAACATTTCTTAAGAATCCTTCTGAAATATCTAGCGTCTTGAGAAAAAACTCTTGACACACTTGGACTTTTCCACCGTCTTTGTAGAAGAAAAACTCTCGTGTCATTTTTCGCCTGGAATTTTCACCAGCAGTTTTAACTTTTGTTTGAACTTCATCCACTAATGTTGAGACATACTGTTTTTGTTTATCTGAATCTTTTAAGTTCCAGTAGGCATTATGAATGATTGCCCTTGCAGATTCGTCAAATGATAGATTACACTTTCTGCGGCAATTACTGCAATCCTTTGGTCTTACTTTACGAGCTCCCACATTTTTACCTCTTAAAGAAACATATTCTTTTCCAGATTGCCTTAAGCACTTTCGCACATTTTGCTTCCAGGTCTCGGGAGCAGATCTTTTATTGCGAGTTTTTGTATGATTTTCCACTTCCAGTTGATTTTCAGTTAGTTCCGGCTGTTGAAATGAAATGACTTCAGGCATGTTGGGTGTCGATTGGTCAAGGATGCTAGGAGAATTATTATTGTGAGCTTCTCTTTGGCTCAACTGACTGCATGGAATTTCTCCAGAATCGTCATGCGCCGGTAAATCAATAACAGGAGGAGAAACTTCTGAACTATCAGATGGCGGTACAACCATTGGGCTATTAAGGAAATCGGGGCCTCCAGAGAATAAACGGTCAAAAACAACAGACGTATCATGTAAATTTTCTGCTGATCTATTGCTTGGTGCAAGTGACTCAGGAATAAAGTGATGAGCTGTTCTTGGGCTGAATTGACTGCATGGAATTTCTCCAGAATCGTCATGCGCTGGTAAATCAATAATAGGAAGAGAAATTTCTGAACTATCAGATGGCGGTACAACCATTGGGCTATTAAGGAAATCGGGGCCTCCAGAGAATAAACGGTCAAAAACAACAGACGTATCATGTAAATTTTCTGCTAATCTATTGACTGGTGTAGGTGTCATAGGAACATTAAAGTTTTCTTTGTCATAGTCTAGATCTAGTGAAGCGTTTGTGGAATCACCACCAGCTACGAGACGCGACACGTGACATGTGTTCAAAAGGGATAAACACTTTTCTTTTTTTGGTCGAGTGCGTACTTCAGAGCTGTCATCCGAATCTGTATTGCAAATATATGATTCTGATGAATCATCATCGAATTCTTGAAAAGGATCTGAAAGAAAAAAAACATTTCGATTATTTATTATAGCGACAAACAATAAAAAATTACCAAGCGTGGTTCGATCTTCATTATGGACCTCAAACCAAATGAAAGCGAACAAAATATTTGATAAATTTATAGTATGGTAATAGGTTTCATCTTATGAGCAATCAAGTGTTTAATAATAATAATACTGTAATAATTTAATATAAAAAAAATATTTAACACAAATCGACTTCATTTTCCCGCGCCACTATACAAACTTTATAATTCATTGTTGATATTTTAAAAACCGCTCGATCGAAAACAAATACGGGACTACTTGGGGAGTAGGTATACCATTTCAAACAAAAAAAGAATTTCCCAAATCGGTTCAGGCGTCACATACATTTAAAAACCTAACTTTGCTTTTAGAGGTTTATTGTTAATATCAAAAGAAGTATAATAGAGAGTTGATTTTATTTTTCCTGTAAAATATACGTTAACTCCTATTGATTGTAATTATTTCAGGTTTTTCTTTCAATAAACTACGGAGATAAGGGGGTGGGGGCACGGTATTTTTTTTGACAGTTTGCCTAATACATCAAAAACGATCAAGCATAAAAATAAATTAAAATCTGTTTTACAATATACAAGTAACGCCCTTTCTTATGATACCCCACTCAATATTATTATCTCATTTTGAAATTTCAACATCACGGTTTCCCCCCCTTTTGAATAAAAAGAAAAATTTCCAAATTTTTATGATTGCAATCACTATTACTTATAACTACTTATTCCAAATTTCAGGTCGATAGCCATAGTAGTTACTTGAAATAATCGAGTGTGACAGACGGACAGACGGATAGACGGACGGAGAAAATCTCACCATAAGGGTTCCATTTTTACCATTTTGGTATGGAATTTTAAAAACCAAAGAATTGATAACCTCCACAGTTTTTGAAGTCGGTTATTAAAACAAAATATGGAAACGAAAGACTACTTTATTCAGATTTCATATTATTTATGGTCCGAAAGGTTATAAAGAAAAGGTATTTAGGTACTTACCAATAGGTTCATCTTGGTTGGTTTCTGTTAACACTCTACTTGCTATAATAGCTTTTATTTTTGCTATCCTTGGGTTTCTTGACATCTTCTAAACACCGTACTAATTATTTAGAGTTTTACAAAAGCGCCTGACGTAACAAGATGGCAGCGTGCTGCTGAGTACTGACGCGCCAGCGCCAAACAAGTGTAACAACAAACACGTGTATCTATTCATACGAATTGTATATGTGTGCAGACATCGCATAACACTTAGTAACACATAGACGTATCTTTTTACGTTTATGTTTTACAGATATTGCTAGTAACACACAATCGTATCTTTAGATAAGTTTCTGTGTTTGTTACTGATTTGGGCATTCAATAGATACGTCAACCTTCATTTTAGGAATAAAGTATCACAGAGATACGTGTTTTTGTGACTAAATACAATCAGTTATTTCGAGATAGGTGGTATACTTAACTCAAAATCGATAAAATTCGAGATACGTTTTTGTGTTACTAAGGGGACGAATTACAAGTATTATCGTTACCAGTTCTAGTCATGGTGTAGAGCGAGTGGTCCCTCGTCTTTCTCTGCAGCAGCTTGTAGACAACGGCAGCGCCTGCCAGGAATACCACCACGGCCACCGCGATGCCGATGTACAGCGGGATGTCGCTGTGTGCGGCCACTGGGGACAAAACACTCACATTAGTATGACAAGCAGGTTCCAATTTGCGGTCTGAAGACAAACATGCAATAGAGCAACACTCCAGGCCAAAATCTCAAAAGCGCTAATAACAGCCTTCAGTAAGAAAGCTGCGGCCTCCAAGGCAGTAGCGCTAGGTAGAAAGAAGCTTAGAATCCTTGCCAGGGCACTCATTGTGGCCTGAACAAACATATGTTTAACCTAAAGCTCCGTGACACAAGTGTGTGCAGACTCTGCAACGAGAAGGAAAGACATTTCCACGAGCTATGCAATAATCCAGCCTTGATGAATACGCGTGGCCAACTCATGAAACGGTGCATCCTTTACCAGAGGAGGTCAAATACACCCCTGCAAAGGACGTGCTGTTCTTCCTGGTGGCAACTAGTTTTGGAGGGGAAATATAGGCAGCGGCGAACACAAAAGATCGGGTACGGTCAAAGTGCTACTGGGAAAGAATGGAGCCCTGATTAGGCGCATGAAGCTGACAATCAAGTGTTCCTCCACTGCAAAAGACAGCTTCCAGTCCACTGTCTACAGTCCACTTCATTCGAGAATAGTTAACATTGTCCGTATATTCGATGTAAACGAAGAAGGCGCCAGCGGCACTTTATACTATGTGCAATACAAATCTACTTGTGCTCTACGTAAGTAGTATATGGGAATTGTGAGATAATACAGAGACAAATAAAACTTCTGTGGTGATTAAGTACTATAGCACACTACCTCCTTTTGATTTTTTGAATATAAATAAATGGAGGACAACATCACATACATTGCTCCGATCCTATAGTAAGTAGCTTATGCACTTGTGTTATGGAAATCAGAAACAACGAAGGTACCACAACACCCAGACCCGAGACAATGTAGAAAACTTATTTTTCTACATTGCCCCGACCGGGGATCGAACCCGGAACCTCATAGATGGCGGCGCCTTGAAAACCGGCACGCTAACCACTCAACCACGGAGGTCGTCTAAAATAGAAAGAATATTCTATGTAATTAGAATAAGTTTGCACAATCAAGATTTTGAGAAGAAAAAATCAAGATTTTGTATTATTTATTTACAACATTAATACTTAGTAGAGTATTTTGATTTTAATATCGACTTAATTAATTGTTCTTTAAATACATTTTATTGAGGCAAAACCTCCTGACACATTTGCTAGATATTTCAATCCACTATGACGCGCCCCACTCTGTCAAAATCGCTAAAGGTACGCCCGCACTGGGCGTAACTGCACTGCAGCGGAACGACGCGATATTATTAAATGAAGTTCGGTATGTCGCACTAGAACTGCAGCGGCGCGACAGTTTTGTTCGCAGTTGGTCGGAATTCTTTAAACGTGATGGATGAAATTGACGACAAATTGCACGTCCGGCACGTCATAACTTGCATATAATATGGGGTGACGTGTCGCAGTCGTGCTGCTAACTATAGCGCACCTAGCGGCAACGGAACTGCGCGTCGCGGCATCGTGCGTCAGTTTTGCTTAGTTGCCCAACTTTGCAGCGCTGTGTCGCGCAGCGCGGTTCCGCTGCCGCGGAGTGCGATATGTCTAATACGTTTACGTAGAAACAATATTTTGCAGTGCAGTGTCGCGTCGCTCCGCTGCAGTGTAGTTACGCCCAGTGCGGGCGTACCTTTATGTTCCATTTCCTTCGATTTGTACTTATGGAGTTTGACAGAGTGGGGCGCGTCTTCGTGGATTTAAATATCTATAGCGTATATTTATGGATCAAATAAAACAACGATGAAATTAGAAAGCATTGTAACAGTTTTGATCTAAAACAAGTTTACTTGATTTATTTCTTGCACTGTGAAGCCTAGAGCATAAAGCGTCAAGTAACAATGGTTTAAATAAAGTAAACATTCCTAGCTTAAAACACACTTTTCCACTGTTAATTTGTTATGCGCGTGCTAAGATTTGTTCCGCGAAAACGCCAGAACAAAGCGGTAAGTCAACACCTTTAACAGGATTTCTTGTTCCTAGTTCCCTGCAAATGTTCCCAATGTTCCCCGAACCTCAACAAAAGCAGTATAAATTACTGAGTTCCCTCGCTCGCGAAACTCGCAAACTTTTAATACGACGAAATATTACCACGTCATTTTCGGTGTTAACTAGGATTATTAAAATGTGATGTATAGTTTTGCTAGAGCATCTAATGTAGGAGCAGATATAGTCTTCCGTCCAAACACATAACATAGATTTACTGCATACATTTATATCAATGCTATTACACACAATGTCTGCAATACAGGTTTGCTTAAGTTAAAAAAAAAAAAAACAGGTAAACGAATTTTTCAGTTTTGTCAACTAAATTTAGATTTAATATGGTTTTAAAATTGTAAAATTTGAAATAATTAAATGTTACCTTGTTTGTGATATAAAAATCTCAAAGCCAAAGTCAAAATTATTAAAATCTTTATTAAAGACACTTAGAAATAAAAATAATAAAAGAAAAAGCAAACTTAGTCGGGCTTTTCTTCTTCACTGCTTGAAAGTGTCCAATTTAGGATATAGGTAAGTCATTTTATTTTCAACTAGTTTTATTTTTTACTAATCAACTGTTTTTGAGTTCCTATAAATGAAAGATTTTGATCTATATACAATAATATATCCTGCTGTCTCCTACCATTTTACTCCCATAAAATCCTACTTTACCTTGCGTAAATTGCATAAACGCGGGGTGGGAAAACCCAAATACTTGCTCTATAGCCCTCTTTCAATAATAAACAGGATCTAGTTCACAAAGGACACGAAAGATGAAAATTCAGAAGTTAAAATCATTGCACGAGGCACTTATAAAAGTCATCCATGAGCTCTCAAATGAGGCGAATCTATAAAACGAAGCTACACCAGTACACCTGTATGATAAGCTTTTAACGCTTTACGAGTTGGGCCATAAAACGTGAAATATGCTTGACCAAAATAACGAACGCCCTCTCGTTACCGTCGGCCGCAACGAAAACCGTCATGGCTCCCACAATTTAAGGCGCATTATCGCTTTGCAGGAAAGTTTTCTAAATGAAAGAGTAACGCATGTTTTTATTGCTTACAAATGAAATAGGCATCGGGTTTCTGGCAACGGGCCTTAATATTATTTATGTCAGCGCGTCCCAAACTTTACGAGAGGCCTCGCCGCGCATTTTAACGAGTTTTTTTTTTGTGTAATTTTGTGATGTGAAAGGGATGAATTAGGGACGCTTTTGGTCAACCATTTTGTTCGGGGAAGTGCTTTTAGCGTTCTGGTCTACTGGGTTTTTGGGGTTTTAAAATTCTCTAAAATGAAACAATATTGGTAAAACTTTCAAGTACCTATTACCACCGTAAAAATAATAATATCTCTCTGAGATTTTTGTATGTCTCTATTTAATTTATACAATATATAGAACAGTATAATTTAGTATCGCAAAATAAAATGATCTTATTTACTTGAATTAGGTACTTACAGATTACAATGAAAAAATACACCAATTCGAAGTCGGGCAATGTTTTATACAATCCCTAATAGTCCTTCTTACCTATTTGATGTGCGAAGAAATGACGAAGTCATAGACAATCGCCCGACTTCGAATTGGTGTAGGTACCTTAGATTATGTATATTAGTAGGTAGGTTACCTACATTCAAAATTATTTCACTCTTTGTAGTGGCATTTGAAGTTGGTTTTTTTGGAAAGCATTTCCCATTTTTATTTTTTACTTTTTAGTGGAAAACAATTAAACGTACAAGGCGTTGTAAAAATACCCAAATCGCTTGAGGTGTGTTCATAAAATCTAAAGAGATCCCTCAATTTCACCAAGATCCCATCATCAGACCCTGACTTGATGACTTTAGTCATCAAATCAGTATCTGCTAGCAAATGCACCAGTAACTATAAAAAATACCCAACTCGCTTCAAGTAAACTAGCAAAATTTGAAGAGTTCCCTCGATTTCACCAAGATCCCATCATCAGACCCTGACTTGATGACTTTAGTCATCAAATCAGTATCTGCTAGCAAATGCACCAGTAACTATAAAAAATACCCAAAGTCTCGCTTCAAGTATACTAGCAAAATTTGAAGAGTTCCCTCGATTTCACCAAGATTCCATGATCAGATCCTGACCTGATGACCATAGGACAACTTGGAAAATATTACTCTTTCAAATAATACCCAAATAGTTTCATGTGTCCATATAAAATTTGAAGAGTTCCCTCGATTTCTCCGGGATCCCATCATCAGATCCTGACCTGATTAAAATGGGACCATCTGGAAACGATACCCTTTTAAACAAAAAAAGACTTTTTCAAATCGGTCCACGCGTCTTCGAGTAATCGGTGAACATACATAGATAAAAAAAAGAACAAAAAAGATTCCGACGAATTGAGAACCTCCTCCTTTTTTTGAAGTCGGTTAAAAATAGACCTAATAAGGTAGGTTTTAATAAGGAATAGGAATTGTTTTTAAAGCACGGGGGTAGATTATTGCAAACTTCCAAAAGGGCTGGTACATTTTTTTTTTATTAGAATAAGCCAATTTGTACGATGAATTTGTGATCCAAAATATGAATTATTAAAACTTAAGTAACATTAGTTTTATTCTTGTAAATACTAGGCATTGAAACTAATTATAAATTACGTTCTTATTAACAAAAAAATTTAAACGATGTAGAATATCGTACTGCAACTAATAAATTACAATTTCATTAATTTGTTTCATTTGATTTCAATAATTCGATTAATAGAAATAGTCCACAACTTCTTTCTGAAACCCTTTTGATACACGAGAAAGATAGTACGTATAGATAGATTCATGACCATTCCAATATGAATCACTGACCAAGCATTTTTTCATTAACCAGAGAGATCGATAAGACGATATCTCTTCAGTCTACACTCTAAAGTCTTTTCCTCTTACAAAGTTTCGACTTCAAAGTGCCTCGCGGCGATATACGATACCATTACCTTCAATTACGGGGACAGAATTTATAGAATGGAGTCCAGAGCTGTTACACCGAAAAATTATCTTTTTAACCAATCGAGAGTTACGATTAAGTTATACCATTCGATCGAGATAACGATCGGTGTGATAAATGCCCAAGGTATTAAGCGAAGAAGCCAGTTTGTATTCATGAATACTTATATTAATGCATTGAGTCTCTCAAGCGTTTAAAGTTGCTACCCTAAAGGCAAAAGCGATGCCGCCAGTCAAGTTACGTTCAGGTACGATGACTTGCAGGCGCACAGAATAATTAGGGTTACAATTAAATGGGTTAAATTAGGGTTAGGGGTGCTGAAGGCGACCTCTATTGCCGTAGCGCTGGCTAAAAAAGCAACGAATCAGGAAGCTTAGCAAGGGCACTAACGGGGTATTGTGGCCTGAACAAACATATTTTCAACCTCAAGCTTCGGGACACAGGCATGTACAGACTCTGTAGTGAGACGACGGAAACTCCTTTGCACATATATTTGTGGTGCCCAGAAGAAGCTGACTGTTAGGAAAACATATTCTGTGCTCTCAGGAGGTCAAATCCGCCCCTGCCAAAAAGGTGTTGTTGTTCTTTACGGCAACCGAACTTAGTGGGAAGATATAGACAGCGGTGAACTGAATATATCATAGACAGTCAGGGCTCCTTTACTCCCGGTAGCACACCAGGAGTACAGGAGTCCTGCACAGCGGTGCCCCCAAGAAGATGAAGATAGGGTTGCTGCATCAAACATCTTTTAAGTTAAATTTATTAACGATTGTGCAAGAAGAACGTATTTGTCGTAATTCTTAGTAGCAATAAATTCTGCAACCCTGATTGCTTGATTACTTAATTTTTTTGAAGCCATTGGCTTTGGCAATTGGCAAGCCAATAATGCAATTTGTAACCGATTAGGATAAGACTACACAATCAGAAGACTGAGGATTACTATAAGTGTGTGGATTAGCATAAAAATCGGTGCAGTGATGTCTTAGATATAAGGTAGTTTTGAGTTTCCTAACATTAGGCATTTATGTGTTTAATAAACAACATATGATCTAAAGGCCGATCTAACTGTTTTTAATGTTTTTTTTTAACTTAAGGCACACAGAGTTCCTGGTAAGTTTAATTTTCTCCCGTAAGTTATTGCAAGTCAACTGAGGAGGCAGAAGATCACGTTGGAACTCCACAGAGTAATTTATTATTTATTAAGGCGCTACAAGTCTAGGCACTTAGGTTTAATCTGCAGCCGATAGCCTACATTGTCGCGCGAGACACGTCTGACCTGCATGCAGCTCAGAGATTGCGGTTTTAATACACTATGTGAACAGATTTTAATTTTGTAGGCAACATGGGTATTCGAAAAGGCTATTGGGCCGAGCAGTGATAGCTTATTAATTCAGCTTCAGACCTCTGTCTGTCATAGGGGGTTAAAATGTTTTCTTTCAGTCCAATCAGTCAGTTCATTGTTCTTCTGTCGTCAGGTTATCGGGGGTTCAACCTCTGACTTTTTGAGTTAAGTATATGTGTTTGTGTAAACCAAATATCACTTAGGAAAATATCGTTTGGAATTCTGTATATCTGAGAATTCGCAAAGGTATATGAAGCTCGTCAACCCGCACTTGATCAGCGTGACGGTTATTGAGTAGACTTAAGTAGACTTGGTCTATTTCTAGACTTATACATACCCCACTGGCTACACCCTGTTTAACGTAACGACACCTCAAGAAACATTAAAATCATCTTCGATCACCCATATATCATTGCCAGGAAGAGTCTGTTTTTAATCGACACCATAAATCTACCGTCAAGTTCTGCCTACAAGTTTTATACGAGCGATCTTTATCTACATAAATCACACATCCGCTACTTGAGCTGTTCGTTAACTAAGGCATCAAACACACGGCAGGCGGGGCAGAGGTGTACGGGGCAAAAATTACTGAATATTAAATTCCACCGCAATTGCTGGCCATTGACAACGATGTAATATCATTCATGAAGTTGGTATGATAAGTACTGTCAATTTCCTATTGGAAAAC
This sequence comes from Coenonympha glycerion, assembly GCA_963855885.1. Lineage (NCBI taxonomy): Eukaryota > Metazoa > Arthropoda > Insecta > Lepidoptera > Nymphalidae > Coenonympha > Coenonympha glycerion. Next base: position 16,055,215 of record OY979633.1, read on the forward strand.
GTAATACTGGAAACTAATATTATTTATTCTCCTGCCAATCTAATTATCTCTGTAACGAATTGTGTTGCAAAGACAATAAAGTTTTTTTTTTAACTTTTTTACTAAAATAGGTTTTAAGGTTCCCAACATTCATTGGAAAATCTTGGAGCCTGTCATGTTGACCGGGAGGCTTATGCTTTTCATTTACGCTGATGATTGAAGGCAATAATTTTGAACTTTTACCCCGGAACGCCTTCGCCCCGTTGCTGTGTAGTTACACACAGGCTACTTTAATATCGTAAACCCATGACGTAGCCAGAATTAATTTGCGTGTTACGTGTTTACGCTTATCCGATTAACCCTTCAGTGACTTCAGTACTAGCGAGCCGCGTATTAGACACGTGCGGGTCTTAACGACCCATAACAAATTTGATGGCGGAAAACGTTAAACATTGTGTAACGAATAACGATGCCTCAGCTGTGTTTGAATGTGATTAAAATAATTATTTGGTTTGTGTTCGTTGTTAATATAACGTTTTTAAACTGATTTTACAATATTGTTAATAATATTGACGTGACTAATATAATAATAGACTTAAAATTTTAAAAAGACCAGCTATTTCTGCGTAGCTACTTGTATTGCATGAACTGACACCGTTTGTCAGTTCATGCAATACTTAGATCCTCTTATTTAAGATTAGGACTCAAAACAGATTTATAGTCGCTACCTCGTTAGTAGGTAGGGCATAGGGATTAAAAAATATTTATTTAGCAAACAGTTTATTTTGGTACTTTTTGTTATATTTGGATATTTTATGTCAACATCAATTAAGATGTTCAAGAAAAAGTTGAAATGGTTTAAGAAAATGCATGGCTCACAAAACAAAATTATTTAAATTAAACAACAACATAAAGTACCCAAGTCCTTTATGGGCGCGCGATTAACAATGAAATATACTGAAAGAGCTCGACATTAATCTGATTTATAGCGAAAATTACTTACAATAAAAAGTCAAGTGCGAATCGAAACGGCCGTCGGTCGGTCCATCGTACCCCGCTGTGCTCGCGAGGGTTATGATGAAATTTGTACACTGTGTAAACATTTGTCAGTGCCAGCTGTATATCCGAGTCCAGTGCAGAGATTCGAGATACAGAATCCAATCGAAATCTACGAACCCTTGTCGCTTAGCCATAACGTAGTAGGAGGCCATTCTGGATTAAATCCTCCAATCTCCATTACAGGATTACAACCCTAATGTCTTTTAAATTTAAGTGTATATTCGTGTGGGCATGCGAGTGCAGTTTGCGATCTCCCGCTGAGTTCTCTCGGCGAAATCACAACAAATCATTTATGGAACCCACCTCCAGTAATGAGAATTGCATTGCGCATCCCTTTGCGCAATGCAATTCTCGGCCGCAATGCAATTGTGTGTCGGCCGGCGTGTTTGTATTGAAAAAGTTGCTGATTGAATTTAAAAGTGAATCCGAACATCTAGCATAAAAAGAAATAGAAATAAAATCAGGAAGAGTTCTTTTGAATTGGTGCATCGCATCTTGTTTTTAAGTATCAACTATTAATTCATCAGATTTAATCATATCTGGCAGGAGCGCGGTGAATACAGTAGTGAATCCCGTACGCCTGCCAGCAGGTTGTTGAAGTAACAGGTAGGTTTTAGTTGGTGTAAACTCTACAGGACCCCTCCGTTGCCCCTGTCGGAGGTGTATGTATTAAATTTTTTCTTGTTTGTATCTTAATGGTGGCATTGGTTGTATCGGCTGCGCAACGCCGATACAATCAATGCCGCCTAGAGGCGATTTGCAGAACTAAAGAGACAAGCGTAATATTTCAAAAATTCATTAAAAGTTCTGCTATTCATCGATAGATGGCAAAACTATAAACTAAAAATAGCTTAAAATGCTATGCAATAGCCTTACCGCGGCAATCTCCGAGTACCACACGTCTTTTATTACAAACATGAATATTAACTAAGTGAGCCAGCTACTAAACCTATCAGCAATGAAAAACACTTGACTAAAATAACCAAAAAGAAAGTTGTATTTATGTACTTGCCTAAGATTACGGTCATCAATCTTAAAAGCATGTAAACACAGTCGTATCAAAAGATTAACATGGCTACAATTTGCATTTGAAAAAACTCTAGTGCCGTCAATTTATATAAATATTAACGATGTCTAATATAAATGATAAAGCGCTACGTAAATTGTAAATCACAAGGCACAAAATTCTTAATACATTTAACATTGTATAAAATATAGATTCTATTTTATACAAGATTAGTATTTTTAATACGCTTAACAAAGTTACAAGTGGAACCGGAAAAAGTAGCTTTAAATCAAATGATGTGTTACTTACTCAAGTAGTAGTTTTTATAGAATCGTGTAAACCGTTAAATACTTACGATTATAAAATACACGCAATTTTGTTATTTATCACAATTAATGTAATAAGCTTTATTTATATGAAAGATTGGTTTAATGCATACCATACGTAGATTTTATACATTATATTTTACAAAAAGGTTACAAAGAGTCTTAAAATTAATGTGTACATTATTTTTATCGTTAATAGACTTGCGCTTGACGACAATCATGCCTGATGAGAAGCAATGATGAGGTCTGATGTCAGTGTTGTTAAAAAAAACTTCAGAAACGGCTGAGAGTTCACCTTAGTCATAAGTAAAACTTAAGGTATTCGTCAAATTGTACTAGTGAACTCAGACGTACCTTTACAATATACATATTTCCAAGTCGTATCTATTGGATAAACCAAACATTTTTGCAAACATATACAATCCATGTTTGCAAGTCGAATGGATTTCCGAGAGGCTTGCTAGTTTCAATTTTCAAACGGCCTACGATTCACCGGAACAAACGGACCACTATTCCGATGTTTAGGCTACAAAAGATGGGAAGGCCATAAAACTCCACCGTTCCCCCTTTTGTGCGCACAATTACACTAATGAAGAGTCCGGCGCAAATGAATGATTCCTCTACTGACTTGGCGCTTAACAGTTCACCTTTCATGTGGGTAATTTACCGATACCGTTAGGGTTGTCAGTTACCAAGTTTTACTATTACTTAAAAGTGGGACAAAATAAATTGTTTTGCTAGAAATCGCTACTCGAAAATAAATAAATAAATTGATTTCACACTGCAAAATCGTAGAGACTACGGGCGGGCAGCTCTACCGTTATTCAGCTTTGTACTAAAAAAAACTAGCAAGAAACTCTACAAGGCATCGTTACGTTGGTGTAACTTACAACTTCTTAAAAATGTACATAATACTGACTATTGACGTCGTGAACTCTGGGATAATTACTCAAAGCAAAAATAAATTTCTGTCAAAAAATATCTGTAGTTACACTACAATTATTTTATACAGTTTCTTGATAGACGAAGGGCATACTCCATAGACTTGTTGTATAATACACGTGTCCTATAAAATCGATTTTTTTCGATGTGTATCTCTTTGCGTAGTTATATTTTAATTATCTGTACTTAAAAGGGTATTTATTGCGTGGAAGTGATCCAGAAAAAATCCCTATACCGATAACCCTAAAACACCTTTACCTACTTTAGACTAGAATTAGCTAGTTCCCATTGACCTTTTTACTGCTTTTCATAGAGCTATTTAATAGCCATTGTTATAGCCTGAAACCTCTGTATGATGTATCAGAGTACTAGAATAATTACTGAAACTAATTCATAAATGAACCAATACAAATACCAATAAGCCTGAATTAACTGAATTAACTTTATTTAATAAGAGACTCGATTTTGTAACCAAGAAATTTACGGGATAACAAGTAACGTATTTATTATTCCACAATAAAATCTATAATTATTCCAAATTTCAGTAAGATCGGGTCAGTAGTTGCGGCTTGAAGAAGTAACAAACATATACAAATAAGTGTAATTATTGTAAAAATAACATAATATCCTAGTATGAGCAGCACTTTAAAAGGGCACCTACACATTGACTGATACTAAAATGCGATACAAAAGCAATGTAAAGGCAAACAATGTCGGATTGTAAATTTATTTAGCGTGAAAGAAAGGCGGTGGCGGCGTGCGTTTAACCAAACATTGCCATTGGCCGACCGAAGGCTATTTATCAAAACACGATGAACAGAATAGGAAATTGAAACCGACTCGACGGGGGCCCGCCAGTGTGATTTATTGCCATTATAAACAAAAATATGGACTGATTATTTCCACATTTGCTATATTGGATTGGTTATTACCATTTAGATTAAAACATATTCGTATTTTTCTTTCCAATTGGATGTGTTTTGAAAAGCTATTTTTAAATGGAAAAGACAGAAAATCGTAAATGTGACAAAAAAAGTACTTTATGACATCTGTTTCAGCTTAAAGAATCGATGTGGAATTAAAATTAAATTAAAATTTGGACAAAGATTACAAGAACTTAAAAGAAAGCTAGTCTCTACACATAAAAAAAACACAGTAGAAGAAGTTGTATTAAACTTTTTCGGACCTTTCAGATACTTTTTATAATATGCTTATTTCAAAAGACACCAGTAAATACAACCAGCAAAAAAATACTTAATTACACAACATAAACGTTTGAAGAGTGTCCCAAAACTGTCGTGGAAAATAATCCATAAAACTACTACATCCATTTTGATACGATATTCTGCATGTCATTTAACTAAGAAACTTGCTGCACTCACAGGTTTTTCAAAACTTTACCACTAGTTTATTTTCGTGACTTCATCTAGGTAGCTACAAATATTGGGATAAAATATAACCTATTTGATTCAGATTACTCATTGTTGTGAAAGATGAATATCTAACCTCACCAATCTCGCTAACCATTAAAGAAATCTGAACTTCACAATATAGAATTGCTTGCATAAAATAAATGCATTGGTCTGCTTTATTTGTGTCGTTAGTAAGTGCCAACACAGGCCTTATTTGTATAATTTCGCTCGTTTCCATACAAATGCAAACAATTTACGTTTAGACTTTAGATTTAGAACAACCAGTTTTATTATGATTCACTCCTCCATCTGTAGTGTTTTACTTCACAGCATCCCATTGCTTGTTGTTTGCTAGGCATTTCAACGGCCTGCTCTTTTAAGATAACTTTAGTTTTGACAGCTTTTAGTTTAACGTACTGTACGATTTTATCTAGTCTTAGTTATTTACTTAAGTTTTATTTGACATTTCTTAATTTTTTATTCATGTGAGTAACACAGTGACCGCATATTTAATTTCCACTTTTCCACCACTCGATAGGTTTGGTTATTTTTTATTAATGACTTACAAATCCTATATTACCAATATATTACTATGATTTTTTTTAACCGTCTATAGGATGTTCCTGCTAAATCCTGTCTGTCTACTTGGTATTTTTGGGAAGAATTTAACGAAACCTTACTCGTAGTTGTCAAACTCCATCCAACCGTTTAAAAGATAAGAAGATAATACAGGAAAATACGAATAAGAAGATAATAAAGTAATTTACAAACATACAACAACATAAGCGTGAAAAACATAACCCTTCCTTGGCAGTCGGGTAAAAAGCATATAACCCTGGTTCTTTCACTATAGCGTTAAAAATAAAAGCGGGTATCGTACTTCCCTCATCCAATTTAACCGCGGCACATAAAGATATGAATATTTAAGTCACTGTTACGTAAGTTTACCATAAAATTTCAGGTCCTCTTCTATATTTAGGCGGTATGATACGCCCCAGATGGTCACGGCACCCGATTTTAGTATCTCCAATCTTTTAACATAACCACCAAAAGCAGAGCTCTCACGCTTCTTAGCTATGTGCTTGCCCTTTAAAAACCTGTTTGCTTTTTGAAGTTTTAGAAAATACGGGAGGTCTAGTGATCCTGGTGGCCAAGGGTAACAGCCGATAGCCTGTTATGAAGTCAGCTGTTGGTGTAACGCTTCATAGTTATGAGCAAGGAAAAGGAAGTATATTTTTAGTCTTATGGCATCTGGCAACGGAGCAGCGCTTTTCATGGAATTGCCTTAATTAACATGTCGCTCTGGGAACTGTTTCATAACTTGGAGTTTGTGACATAAGATCGTAGCTGGTTGGGCGATATTTATTTTGTTTTGACAGCCTTTAGCATGGTTATGTGCACTGTAGTATTTAAAATGGAGATTCTCGTTCAATTCGTGTTGGAAACTTAACCCCATTCGCACATGGCTCGTAAGCGTAAGCGTAAACCTCGCGTACGACTAGAGCAGTACGAGCACGAACGTTTTCATTTGTCCGCAGACGAAGCGGTGTTGCAGCGAATCGTAGGAGGCGTAATTGTCATATTCTCATGCATAGCGTTATAACGATACGCTTACGCTTACGGGCCATGTGTGAGAGCCTAATCTCTCAGTCGTAAAGTTACGGGTTATACCTTTAAATCTACTTGAAATACCTACAGAACTTTAAAGTACTATAGTTTAGCAAAACGATTTTTTTATAATCTACTATATAAAAATAAGTCGGGTTTTCCTTCCTGACGCTATAACTCCAGAACGCACGAACCGATTTCCACGGTTTTTCATTCGTTGGAAAGGTCTCGGGCTCCGTGAGGTTTATAGCAAAGAAAATTCAGGAAAAATTAAAAAAAAAATGTTACATAAAACGAAGCCATCTGGTGGCGAAACGGAGTTCGCCGGGTTTGCTAGTATCTTATAAAAAATATACTCATAGCTTGTTCTCAAATGAGATTGCAATGAAGCTGTGATTGAAAACGAAAATTCGTTGACAACAAAATAATATTATAATGAAAATGATTTGGAACTGTTTTAATCGGTATTTAACGAAGTCTAGACATACAATAAAAAGACTAGTCGTCTCATAAAACGACTGACTTAATCTTTGGCTACGATTTGGCCATTTTATGAACATCAACAAGGAGACATCCCGTAAATCTATGTCTGTATCAGGAAATGAAGGTGTAGGTAGGTAATAAAGTTACAGAGTTTATGAAACGGCAATCTTTGGAACTCAAATGAACCTTGATAACTTGCTCTTGGAGAAAACTGATGAATGGTGCCCTCGCGAGTTTCTATGAGTTATGGACGATAGTTTATGTAAGTTTGAAAGTTAGCGTTGCGAGTGTTTGAAACTGTTAGATAATGAAAACGAATGTACAAGTTATGGTAGAGTAAATTATTATCACAAAAGTTAGATGCATGCAAAATATTTAATTCTGCCATACTTGTAAACGTCAACACTCGTATCAAGTAGAACAAAAAAAATATTAAGATTCACTAATTTCACGGCAACTTTAAATGCAAACAAAAGGCACCTGTGAGTTAACCTGTGCTTCTACACCTCCAAAACATTTTCACAAACGCTCCCTATGGTTCTCAGATATATATATAAAACATGGAAATACTAAAGTCAGACGCTTCAGGCTAGTTACCTCCCTATAAGTAAAAACGCGCTGCCGGACATAGTTTTTAAGCGTTAAAATTCATGTCTTATTTTTATCTCAAGACGTTTGAATGTCTATTGATGAAAACTTGAAATCCCTTCCCACGCCGTGATCAGAATGCAATAGGCCTAACTTACCCCTTCTAAGTTAGTACGTTAGCATCTTTGCCTGCATCATCACTAAGGCGTGATCGCAGTCAAGTAGGTACATATTAACATAGTATCGGCTATACTAACAGTGGAATAGGCGTGGAGAGGAGCATCCGCCTTTTGCGAGGTTGTTTTGACGAGGAAGGAGGCTTCGGAGAGGGATCGAGAGAGATCTGATCGGTGTCTGGGAGAGTGCTCGCAGACGCCGTAGATAGCAATCCCAGGCCCCTTTACAGCCTGGGTCCTTGGGGGTTGACCCTAACTTTGCCTGAAAGTGGCAAATGTTAATGGTCAGCCAGAAGTGAGCCCAATGGGCGTTGCGCAAGGGAGCCTCCGGTGCGTTCGTATGAGATCCCGGGGGCTTCCAAAATGAGGATGTCCGAAGGGTTTTAGGGGGTAAAATACCACATAATCCAATTGGATATCTCAGTGGAGATTCCTCCCCCCCGCCGCGCTCATAAAAAAAGTTACATTTAACTTGAAGTGAGTAAAAAAAATAAGAGAACAAACCTCCATGGACTCCGCAGTAGTCGCCAACGCAGTCGGCGTGCTGGACCTGCGCGCCGGAGCACGCGTCGCCCACGCACGAGCGGCGCCGCGTCTGCCTGCAGTCGGAGCCGCACACCGACCACTCCGTCCACACCGCCCAGCGACCGGGGGACGCTGCGAAAATATACAGAGTTAATACTCTGATTAGGAATAGATGACATTTTAATTAAACAATTGTCCACTTTGGACACACGGACAGTCCTCTGTGCAGACCCTGCATGACAGAGGATAAACCACTGGCACTATTACTATTTAGGTGCACTGAGAATCACGGACAGTCCTCTGTGCAGACCCTGCATGGAATAGAATGAACCACTGGCACTAGTAGTACTTAGGTGCACTGAAAATCACGGACAGTCCTCTGTGCAGACCCTGCATGGAATAGAAGGAACCACTGGCACTAGTACTACTTAGGTGCACTGAAAATCACGGACAGTCCTATGTGCAGAGCCCGCATGGAGGAAGATGCAACACACGTGCTACTTTGGTACACTGGGAATCATAGACAGTCCTCTGTGCATACTCTGTATGGAGGAGGATGAAACACTACCATAGGTGCTACTAAAGTGCACTGGGAATCACGGACAGTTCTCTGTGCAGAGCCTACATGGAACAAGATGACACACCGGCACACGTGCTACTTAGGTACAACGCACGGACAGTCTTTTGCGCAGAGCTCGCATGGAGAAAATGCAACACTGGCATACGTGTGAATCACGGACAGTCCTCTGTGCAGAGTCTGTATGGGGGAGGATGAAACAATAGTATACGTTCTACTAAGGTGCACTGAAGTGTCGGACCGATGCGGACCTACTTGGGCTCTTTAGCAACACTCCACTACGATATACGTCTTCGGCTACCTATAGATGGCAGTTGTTAACTTTACCAACTCTTTAGAATCCTTTACTTACTAGCCTCATACAAGCCTACACCTCAACCTCATACACTCAGGTTACACCATAACTACCCCATGAAACAATGCCCATTACGAGATTGATGCCTTCTGTCGTGCCATGCAAAATATTAATACCGGCTAGCATGCGATCCGACAATTTGCAAATTCGATACCTGCGTCTGGCGGCCAGTCATAATAATAGACCACTTCCGCCAAATGATACAAAAATGGCCATCCATTATTTTCACCAGCGTGAATCATGAATTGATCGGGAGTTTCGAAAAAAAAAATCGGGAATTTTGTTTCATAATGCTGAAAGGGTTTGTTATTCGGATAGTGCATAAAGTTTTCGTGATACTTATTGTAGTGAGTGTATTTTAACTTTATCTTTCTACTCTTTGTCTCCAATTAAACAAGTATTTAGTCAATAATCATGTAAAGTTACATGTTCCAATATTAAATGTGTGTGTGTGTGTATTTTGTTAAAAAAGTTTTGGGAACGAAAAAGACAAAGTTGTCCTACAGTTCATACCATTGTAAAGTTATAACTCGTGTCTAATAATATAAACGCGTCAAGTCGTAAAGTATAGCACAATAAATTGAAATTAAAGTAAGCGACGCTCTGCCCCGCCCGGATAAATCACATGTGTTTTTTACAAAAGAAATAATAGAGTTCAAGTCGTCCTCTCGGTGTGTGGTCCACGTTTATAAGATGAGCGATTTTTGTAGAAACACAAAATAAACTTCATGTTCATTAAAATTTGAAAATGTATTCTTAAGTGTTAATAGCTGCAAAAATTTTTTTTCGAACTGATATACTTAGCTGCTATGTGAACAAACTCATCAATTGTTATATTGCTGGAATCTACAAAGCCCATGCGAATAACTCGGACAAACTACTTATTTCAGTGAAAATGCTTAGCTATGTTTGATTTATTTAACTTTTGCAGCAACAGAACGTTTGCAAAAATTTGCATGAGTGGCGATAGAAGAGTTAAACCTTTCAAGTGCCTGAAAGTTGGGCTAATGTGAAAAAAAAAATATTTAAAAAAAATTTTGCAGTGATAAAACAGTTATTTATATTTTTATCCTTGCAAAATTTGACATGAAATAATTAAACCACGCTGTCTACGAAAGTGGTAACAATAAATATTAGCGCTATTAATAGAAAATTTCGCGATTAACATAAAATCACACTTAATAAAATTACAGACCACACCCATTTAACTAAAGAAAAATTGCAAACATTCAGAACAATGTCGAATGAATCACGCAATTTGCTCATATCCTGCACCAAGCAGTAACACCCACCCGCGTGGGTGCATACACATTAGACTGTGCGACTCTCCTTATTAATTAATGCGCACACATAAATCAGTCGAGGTTCGTTAGAGGAGGAATAATGTGGACTTTCTCATACGACTTTCTCTCTTTAAAAAATCTTGGGGCGTGAAGTATGTAAATAAATTTTAAGAATACTCATGTCAAGTTGAACAGACATCAGAAAGTTCATTTTTCATTCTCGGTCGCGTGGATTTCGGCATTCCACAAATCCCGGGGAACCACCATTTTTCTGGGACAAAATGTAGCCTTTGTATTAAAACAAGCTATAAGCTATCGTTATTTTAAATTTAAAAAATCAGTGCAGTAGTTTTGCGTGAAAGTCTAACAAACTTCTATAGGTACATCCTTCCAAAATTTCCGCGTTTTATGAGTAAGGATTTGAAAATAATTTATATTTACAAGACTTCCCTATTACAATTTAATAAGAGCACTAGAAGTGCGGTTATTAATTGTAATTGTTAGATTTTCTCTTATTTGGAAGGGAAAATCATATACCAAAGTAATATGATCATTTTGTGACTTGCGTAAAAAAAAAGTTTTACATAAGTACGTAACAAATGAAACATAATAACAAGCTTCTTTATTTGATATTTAAATTTTTAATAATTTAAACGTATTTTGTTATATATCTGTAAAAAAATCAAATAAGAAAGTGGACTGATTTTAATGAAAACACGAAATACTCGAACAAGGAAGTCATTTTTGAGATGTCTTGAGACACCGAGGTAACAAGATAAATTGGCTATTACCATAATCGTTAAAACCACGACGCCGCTTACAAGACGTTTATTGGGATTTGTAAGAAAAAAAACTTTTTTTTAAGCGCTAAAAAAAAATCTAAGGCTTATATGCCTTAGTATTTTTTTTTATTTTGATCATAGCAACAATGATTTAAATGAAAGCTTGCGCGCTTTAGTTCTATTGACTAGTATAAAAATATATAGAATAACATGAATCATTGGTGAGGCTTGGATGGTATTAAAATGAGGAAACCCAAAAAAATAAGCGTTTTATAGGTGGTGGGGTAGGTTGTTGCTGAGCCTACTCGGATTCTAAAAACAGTTTTTGCAGAGGATGCAATGGAACTATTATTATTGTAATATTTTGTATTTATTAAGATAAATAAATTAAAAAAAAAGGCAATTTAGTTTTTTTTTTAGTATGATAACATCTTTGGCTGCATTATTTACTTATATTTACAAAGTAAAAATCTATGTCAAGCTTGCTTGTCGTGCTTATTACTAAGGCCGTTACGAGCTAAACTATGATCATCAAACACAGGGCTGGTGTGTAGTTCACAATGCAAACTTGAGATTAGACCAACCGGGAAGACAATAAAATCCAATCAAGAACGTTTACTTCAGTGAACTGCCGGATCGTTGTTCTCTCTAATTGCTAGCACATGTCGCCCGTACGTGAACATACTTGTCACATAAATACAGTTTCATTTATATCGATTATGACTAAAATATGTTCGCCTGAAGTTCCCACGTGAGTGACATTATTATTGTTTTATTTTTATTAATGTTTTACTATAGGTTTTTTTTTTCACTTTCTGTTATTAAGATATTTTAATAGTAACTATGGACTTTAGTTCAATGACGGCGACCATCTTGAACCAAATTTCATAGCTAAAAACATTCCCGACTAATTCACTTTTCAAACAAAAAAAAAACAAAATATAAATCAGTTCAGTTCATCCGTTCGGGAGCTACGAAGACCCTTGACACACACACACACACACACACACACACACACACACACACAGACAGGTCAAATTTATAGCATTATGTTTTTTTTTCACCGGGAATTAAAAAAAATAGAAATCTATCAATCAATCCGATCTCACGATATTATTATCCCCCTTTCTTCTCCAATTAAGCTTTAAATTATTTTTACACTAGGTATACAAGTAAAACTGTAATTTGGTTGAGGTTAGCTCTATCAAGTGATAAGTATCTTTTCCTATGTCACAATCTTTTATTCAATATTGCGCTCCTACACAGTGTGTAATGTGTATCCAGCAGCAATCCTTCGCTTACCACTTTCTAGCTATAACGTTTACTATCGCAATAACACTTAAGCCTTTGATGTGACCAGACCGGCTGCACACTAGTTTATGCCTATACGTATTAAACTGAGGGATTTTTATAGTCTCAAAAGTGTTTCCCAAACTTTACTGTGCTTTTTAGTTCTCACAATTTCCTATTACAAACTATTGTGAGATTATACTCACTTCACTTTACCACAGACTTCACGTGGCCGTAAAGAGGCGAATGCCGCGACGTTTTTTTTTAACAATTCGCTTCATGAAATGCAGCCACATTACGTGAATCCCTAGGCAAATCATACACAGCCTTTATAGAAATTATAAAATCTTAAACTGACCCGTCCCGTCAAAACCAAGACCTCCCGTTAAACCCGAGCACGAGTTAATGCACCAGGGAACACGTCAAATCTGCACGCCACTGGGAGGTCGTCATAATTTGATTGCATGTATGAAGACAGACTTCAACGTGGCTATAGTAGCATGTACAAGGGACAATGTATCCCCGTGGAAAGAATAAAATGTTTATCACCTACAGTTTTATCCACTCTCTGAGCATGGACGAACGGGTAGGTATATAACGGGGTATGACTTTTTTATCCAATGCCAGAAGTAATAATTAAGAGATACGGCGGCATATAGATCTTACGTATCTACAACTGCGTCAACAAATTCCTATTTGCGAAAAACTTATGAAAGCAACGCTTGCGCATTGTATGAACGGTTACCATTCCCTCAGGATGCTTTAAGTAACTTAAAGCTTGAAGAGGTGGCCAACTGGCTGTTTATTATGAGTTTGTCATAAAAATTGCTCGTAATTTACATACTAAGTTGGTACTTCCTATCAAAGTTTGAAAAACTCAGTTCTTGATTAGAGATTAGCTGATATAGTCTGAATAGTGCAGCACGTGTTCTGATGTTAACATCTAACACAACGCGTAAGTGGGTGTGTTTCGGCATACTATTGTTTTAATTGGGATTTTTTATTGACTTGTTTTTGTACACGTTCTAGCTGTAGATAGGTATAGTACTCGTGCTATTGACTTTTACGAACAAGAGATTTAATGGTGCACGTATAAAGTAAAAACGTGATCCGGAATCTAAGAACCTAACAAAAAATCTCTTACCAACCGAATATTTTTGCGCAGATATTGATTTAAGATAATCTGAATTTTTGAAGGAAGGTTAAATAAATTGTTGTTTTGTATTTGGTCCAAATATCTTTGTAGGTACACCATCATCAAAAATAATTTGACATGGAAAGCTAGGGGAGAGGTGCGTTTCGGTACGTTTTAACCCGACTGCAAGAAGGGTTATGTTTTTCGCGCGTATCTTGTATGTATGTATGTATGTATGTATGTATGTAAATTTCTTTATGACCACGTATCTTCCAAACGGCCGGATGGATTTTGACGTTAATGGTATCGTTAGATTCGTCTCATTAACCCAAGTGTTCTTAGATAGGTTTTTGAAAATAAAAAGCAAAATGGCGGATTTTGGGCCTAAAATTGTCAGTCATTTACAAAATATTTATAACCAAACCTATCGAGTGGGGTATCAAAATTAAGGGAATTACAAGGAGATTACAAAAATATATGTAAGTCATATGTTTCGAATTAATTTGGAAATATAAACAGTCGAGCAATGCGTTCAAAATGGTAATATTTGTAGTTTTTGATAGCGTTAATCTTGTATTGACCAAATGTGTGTCGTACTTTATATTGTGCATTTTTACTTGGTATATCATAGCATAAATCGAAAACATAATTTAATATAATCATTAAACAATTATTTAACATCTGTACTTTCGCTACTCGCCCTAGATGGCACTGTGTGTACTTTAAGACGCGCTCCACTTTGTCGATCAGATTTAATCTAATAATATATAACCAAATATACCCACTTTACGTCTTTGACATTGTGTAGATAAAAGTGCTTAGGTTTCGCTCGTAAAGTGTGGCAACTAAAAAGCCTAAAAAAAATAAATAATTAAAAAAATCAAAAAACCCGACTGCAAAAATGTCAACTAAAATGCAATAACTTAAAAGACTGAAACAAGGCAGACAACGGAAACAAAATTATAATAAACTTAAAACGATGCAATTTTTACTTCATTTTAACAAATAACCAGTGGTCGAATTGAACTTTTTCACGAACCGGAACGTATACCTTCAGTGCTTCTTTTATTTTTCTGGACTTTTTTAACGAACCGGAACGCTATCTCTTCACATTACTCCTTTTCAATTTTTTTTTTAATTTTATCTATTGGAAGAGCCACAATTTTGCAATAAAAATGTACCATCTCAATTAATTAAAAACCAAAGCTCAGAATGGTTTGAGAATAATTTTCACGAAACGGAACGCTGATTTCACGAACCGGAACGGTGATTTCACGAACCGGAACGCCGTTCCGGTGCGTTCCGGTCCAATTCGAGCACTGCAAACAACATTATGAGCTGAAAGCTTTAGTTAAATTTTCGCATTCAATTTAAAAATAAAGCAGGCGGGACCTATTAATTTTCTCTATGTTGATTTATAATTTTCGAAAATAGGTCCCGCCTTCTATATTTTTAAATTGAATGCGAAAATTTAACTAAAGCTTTCAGCTCATAATGTTGTTTGTTAAAATGAAGTAAAAATTGCATCGTTTTAAGTTTATCATAATTTTGTTTTCGTTGTCCGCCTTGTTTCAGTCTTTTAAGTTATTGCATTTTAGTTGACATTTTTGCAGTCGGGTTTTTTGATTTTTTTAATTTTTTTACCTTTCGTGACGTAATAATATCAACCGCAGAAGAAACAAGTGACTTACCAATCAAAAGTTGTTGCGTATTATCATACACTTGGAGGTCCATGTTGTATCCATCTTCAGTGTAAGCATTAAGAAAAAAATACATTTAAGTAACCATACATCCATCAATTAATAATGCATTCCATTACAAAAAAAATTCAAAGATATAGTCCTAGTCTCCCAGTAAAAACTCGATCATAGAATATTAATTGCATATGGGTTAAGAGAAAGATTAAATTAATGCGAGAATGATAAATCCGTATTATTTTTCCTACTGACCCGTTTTGACCAAGTGGTCCAGTACTTTGGTAAAGAGAGATACGTATAATATCCCGTTACATAAGGAGATTTTGTGTCTACTCCATCTTGATTGAGATTGAATGCAATCTGGTATTCCCTGAATATGAATACAAATTACCGAGAAAAATAGCTGCTGCCATAATTCATTTCTTTGATGTCTGCCGCGTATCTGAGGCAAGGAATTCCTCATAGAATCATAAATCATACACGGCCATTGCTACATAGACGACGTCTTATACTAATTATACAGACTCTTTGTGGCACCATCAAAGGACTTAATAACTCAGGCATGGCTCCCATTTCATACTGGTCCCTGTAATTATCGTTAAGGCTCCTTTACAATATAGGAACTTCTTTAAGAAATCTACGGACTACGAGGCCAATTAAAGACATGAAAGATAAAAGGCAAGAAAAATATCAATGAATAATGTCTCTTGAGCAATTTTATAGTTGCTGACGTCAGTTAATTTTATTTTTATTTTATTTTTAAGCTATTGCATAGCTTCTATCGCGGGCCTTGAGCATGGAGACCGAATCCAGAAATTCCGTAACGAAAATAACCTAACACCCCCCACGGAATGGGGCAAAATCTAGGATAAAGCTAGCGAAAATAGAAAATCGCGAAATTAATGAAAAAAAATCAGTGTTATAAACAGCCGAAAAAAAATAATCTGGTATTTATCAGAAGGAAAGAATCAAATAAAAATAGCTATTTAAATTAAACGTTATAGGACAAAGACCTGAGACAAAAAAGTGATGAGAATTTTTCGGAGCGTAACTGTTAGTTTACTCAGTCAGATGGTAATCTGTAATTGGTTTCTTTCTCACTGGGTTTAAGCCGGTATCAGAAAATCGTGAGCTTATTAAACTGCCATGATACTTTATTAATCAAACTCATACACAAAGAAATATTTGACTAAGAAAAACTGTTCTAAATTAATTATCTGCAAAATTTAAAGTGGGTTTTACTAATTCTCAGGATTCGTATGTACTCAAAATGGAAGCATCAAAATAGATTAAAAATCAATAAGATTTTTCAAAAACACCGAGTTGCATCATCTTCCTTCGAAGATCTTCATATATTATCTTTACAAATTTTAGTAGGATCAAAAATCAAAATAGGAAAACGTCTTATATAGGAAAAATTAAAGAAATTATAAATGAACATCATTAACATGGTAAAATCACGGTGTTTGGATAAAACCTACGTGGTCTTTTTTTATTTTGTTTAAAAACCGTCTCAAATTCAATGAAAAGCAAAACTTTGCTTCTCTCCGAAACATCTAATTTATCTTTATGGTTTTATGACACCAACAGTACCAACAAATTACCCCAAACTTACTCTCTACGGGCGCAAAACTCTAATTGGATTTTACGTTTTATGGAAAACGTTTCCTAAGGATGCTCTAATTTCAAAAGTTTTATTTTAATTTTACAGATTCTGATCTGTTATTTGTGTAAGTATGGAATAGATTAGAACGAATTTATTTATCGAATAATTAACTCCAAATACTTGACCAATGGCCGTCAACCCACATTAAACTAGAAAGGTGGGCTATGATCCAACTCCTCTCATTTTAAGAGAAGACCCTTGCCCAGAAGTGGGACATTACAGGGATTGATCGACTTTACAAACCTGACGAGTTCACGACACTTTTGGATAGGTACTTTTAATTTGAAATATTCATTATTGTCATTGAAACAAGAGATTTTATTACGTTCTTGTATCATTATGAAGTACTTAATGACACTGTTTTTTGGTATTTGCCTATAAAGCCTACATGGAAGGCATGGTAGCTATCAGCGTTCTCAAATGCTATCTCGAATAGATAAAAAGGCTTCTGGTTAAGCACTCATAAAAATCTAATCAGTGCACATGTGTGAGTAAACATCAAAAAGATCATGTTAGCGGGTACTAAGTTTTTTACAACGAGTATAAAATAGAACCGTAAAAAACCTGATACTGCAGTAAAATCCACCTGTAAAAGTATTCAATAATTGAAAACGCTCGTCCTACTTTCCAGTTCTAGATGATCCAATGGCAACGAGGTCAAATATCGAGTGATCTGGAAGCCGGCGATGCAAAACCGTTCCTACTCGTATTTGTGAAGCTCGTTCACGTTGAAAAACGGGATCAGCTACTGCTTTTTGCTACTCTTTGTAGTCGAGGTTTCGAGTTTTAGATGATCAATATATTTTTTTTGGAAAAAGAACTTATTCGTTTATTTACTGCACGATAGCAATGGATTCACGTGAGTTTTGCATAAATCTCAAGACTTAAACAGCAAAAAAAATTATAAATACGGAGTACTACTATAGACGCTTATGAAGTCATAGATAAAAACTCTAGTCTGGCTGTCTAGTTTTAACGATCTTATAGTTTTCTTTTTTTCTAGAAGAACACGTGTCACAAGTAATTGTACAAAACTTTAGCTTCGACACAGTAAAGGGCAATTCAAGTCGCAAATACGTGTATTACGGCTATTACCTAAAGTTTTATAATATAGGTACGCTTTGCCTTTCTTTATATCTTAACTTAACTCTTCTGATACATTACCGTCACTACACTCGGGTGGAGTGCGCTTGCCCAAAAACGCATATTCAGTCATCTTTTAAAAAGACTTATTTTTCTAAGAAAACGATGCGTGTGCGTCATGGAACACTTGGTTGATAGATGTCGCTGTATCAAATTAGCTCTGCGCTAACGAGTTTCTACTATCAAATGATATAGCCGATATAAGGAGCTTTCATTCCTAAAGTTGCAACACTAATATTCGGATTGCGCAAGACTTAAGTAGTATGGTTACAGAATAAAACACGTACCACTTTGACACAGTACACAATCAGCGGTTTTCTGCACGCTCTGCCCCTGGCACGGCGCCCCTCCGTTGAGCGGGTGTGGTTCCGTACAAGTCCTCGTGCGACGCTGGCCGGCCACTCTGCCGTTGCATCTGCATTGCGTCCATGGACCCCATTGACTCCAACCGCCGTTTACTGCGAGAAAACAAAGAGTTTATAGATACCAGGAAAACGTGAAGATTTATTACATGAACGTGTAGATTTATTAAAGGTAATGTAAATTGCTCTACGGTCGTTTGTCAATGGGATGATAACCAGCCGCGGACAATCACAAACCTCCGGTAGGACATTCACTAACCTACAGGACTACAACATACGTTGATTGAATTTTATAGAATTATACGATGTCGGTAACTCCTTGCTTTTAAATTGCAAGGTGAAATCAAATCTAGATACTAAACCCAATGTTGAGCTCAATTCAGAAAATATGATGAATCCAAAACAAAATCATGCTGGGTATTTAACCTTTCCACCTAAATCCATTAAGAAGGTCATCACATGAATTTCTTGATTCTCTCTCATTTAAATAGACACCTTCAAATAAAATTTCTATCCCGAGAAGCAAAAAATACCCCGGCAATTTATGATTTGAAGTTAAACAATATATTTACTGATACAATTCATGTATATGACAGGTATTTCGTATTGAAATCGTAGTATTCGTACCATTCCAATTTGCTTTTGAAGTAGATTGAAAAAAAGGTACAAAACAATTTTCATATTTTTCGGCGATATGCTTTTTGCAAAAGGGAAAAGCAATTCGTATTCAGTATTTTATGTAAAAATATATTCCGTACATTTGTGCGAATGTGTACGTAAATACAAGTCTATAGCCATAAAAACGTTAAAGCTGTAAGCAAAAAAAAGACAGTCAATTTCCTCTGGATATCCAATAAAAAAATCATACTATCGCTAACTTCTTTCAGAGCCTTAATGGGCACATCAATACTATCATGATAACAAAATAAAATTGTTAAGTTAGAATCATTTTATGGTATGCTTCTTGGAACTGCATATAAATTGACATAGAAAGCTTTATTTACCTTGAGTGCTTAAGTGATACAACGCAAAGGCGACTTTCATGTTTCTTTTACACGTCACAATTCAGTCTTTGGTCTGCATTTTGAGCATTATCATTATCAGCTCCATTATTTGTTCTTCTTTTTTAGTTATTACAATATATATAGCTGCTTGTGCTGACTGACTCACTGATTGATCACCTCTCCTGAACAATTTTGTATGAAAAAAATTTTTTTTACTAATCATTTCATAAAGAGGGGAAAAAATCATTAAGAACAAAAATATGGAGAGAGCTGATGATTGAGGATTTCGAAGACGGGTGAAGAGCACAGGCAAGGTATCCAAGATAGGTGGGGGGTGCTCGACCAAATGTCATTTGAAATGTCATGCAATTGGCAGTGAGCTGAAAAAAAATTCAAAATGGCGGATTCAAAATGGCCGCCATTCGAATTTCGTCGATATCTCGGAAAGTATAAAAGATGGAAGAATGGTTTCTTGACAAGAAGCAATCAGGACCCGAAGGTCTACGCGATGAATAGAAAAAAATCCAAAATGGCGGAATTTATTTTTCAGTAGAAAATGTATGGGAAAAGATGACTAAAGGTTGCGATACCTTTATAGGCGGGAAGACAGCCCGCGGGCCACGTGTGGCCCGCGCACCCACGCGCCCTACTAGTTATACTATATATAGCTCAATTACCACTGACTGACTGATTGACATAATTGTTCTCCCAGAAAGAGACAGAAAACGATATGATGATGTACGGGAGATGTGTTCGGGTGCGGGAGTCGACTAGGGAAAAATTATGACATTTCAGAAAAACAAGATGGCGGCCGACGTGACTTTCGTAACCCTTTTGTTTTCCAACCGATTTCATTCAAAATTGCAGTTTCTTGAGGCAATGAGTAAATGGTTTTTAGAAAAATTTGAAAAATTTTGAAAAACAAGATGGCGGCCGAGCTGCGGTGTTTTAAAATTTTTCATTTTTCGACCCCAAACCGCGGCGCCACCGATCCTAAACGGGATGGTTGAGAATGTCAATTTTTGCTTGTTTCGCCCACAATTATCCTGAATTTTGACAAAACGGGAGTAATTTTTAAAAATCCAAGATGGCGGCTGTTCTGGAGGCCAATCAGTGTGAGGTACGAAAAAACGCAATTTTGAAACTCAAATTTCACCCACTTGGCAACATCGGAGCGTTTCGACTTCTATGAGGCGGTTGTATGTATAGACTAGAAGTTTTGAGTGGGGGGAAAAAAATTACCCCATTTCTCGGGAAATTTCGAGATTTTCCCCAAAAAGTAAAAAATCGAAATACGGACTTTTTGCAAAATCAGAGTATAAGCGATCACGTGTCTTACTCATACAAATGACATTTGAGTATTTTTGTCGCCGAGGACTGGCAACACTGGAATCTATCAAAGTAAAAGTGATTTTCGACATGGTCACTTTTCAGGGGCTATTGTGGCGCCTGGGTGCGAGCGAGATGAAAACTTGAAACGTCATCAGGGGCGGTATATCCTGTACTTACTGGGAAAAATACGAAACTGTGTAAAATATTTACCGCAAATGAGTTGGCGGCCATTTTGTATTTTTTTCTGTTTTTGAAAATTTTGATCGTGTTTTTGAGGCACTTGGCAACATTTCGGAAAGTCGAGATGTATGAACCGATTGTGTAACTCGACGGGCAGTATCGAAATATATAGAAAGTGTTGCCACATTTCGGGTAGTTTTCGTGATTTTCCCCAAAATGTCCTCCTGTAAAATTTTGTATGAACAATTTTTTTTTCACTTGTGGCTTCGTATACAAGTCAAAAAATGACTCGGTGAAAAATATGGAGAGAGCTGATGATTGAGGATTTCGGAGACGGGTGAAGGGCTCAGCCAGGGTATTGAAGATAGGTGGGGGGTGCTCGACCAAATGTCATTCGAAACCTCGTGCAATTGCCAGTGGGCTGAAAAAAATTTCAAAATGGCGAAAAAAAGATGGCCGCCATACAAAGTTTGCCAGTGTCTATCTCAGAAAGTATGAAAGATAGAAAAGTGGTTTCTTAGCAAGAGAATATCAAGAAGAGAAGGTTTATCTATTGGAAGAAAAAAAAATTCAAAATGGCGGAATATTTTTTTTTCATACTAAATTGTATGGCGATTAGGAGCTATGGGAAAATTGTCATTGTTCTCCTGGAAACAGATAGAATAAGATACAATGATGTATGGGAGATGTATTTGGGTGCGGAAGTGTAGTAAAGAAAAATTATGACATTTCGTAAAAACAAGATGGCGGCCGACGTGACTTTCGTAACTCTTTTGTTTTCCAACCGATTTCGTTCGAAGTCACAGCACTCGAGGAAATGAGTAAATGATTTCTAGAAAAATTGGAAAAATTTGGAAAATCAAGATGGCGGCCGAGCTGTGGTGTTTTAAAATTTTTCATTTTTCGACCCCAAACCGCGGCGCCACAGATCCTAAACGGAGTACTCGATGATAATAGTTTTTTCTTGGTTTGCTTACAATTATCCTGAATTTTGAAGAAATGGTAATAATTTTTGAAAATCCAAGATGGCGGCTCTTCTGGCGGCCAATCAGTCTGAGGTATGAAAAAACGCAATTTTAAAATTCAAATTTCACCCCCTTGGCAACCTCGGAGCGTTTCGACTTCTATGGGGCGATTGTGTGAATAGACTCGAAGTATAAAGTGGGGGAAAAAAAATTACCCCATTTGTCGGGAAATTTCGAGATTTTCCCCAGAAAATAAAAATCGAAATACGGACTTTTTGCGAAATCCGAGTATGAGCGATCACGTGTCTTACTCGTACAAATGACATTTGTGTATTTTTGTGATCGAGCACTGGCAACACTGGAATCTATCAAAGTAAAAGTGATTTTCGACATGGTCACTTTTAGGTTTTTTTTTCATACTAAATTGTATGGCGATTTGGAGCTATAAGAAAATTGGCATTGTTCTCCTAAAAACAGACAATAAAACGATACAATGATGTATGGGAGATGTGTTTGAGTGCGGGATTGGATTAAGGAAAAATTATGACATTTCAGAAAAACAAGATGGCGGCCTACATGACTTTCAAAACTTTTTTGTTTTCCAACCGATTGCGTTAAAACTCGCAGTACTTGAGGATATGAGTTACTGGTTTTTAGAAAACGTAGAAATATTTGGAAAAACAAGATGGCGGCTGAGCTGTGGTGTTTTCAACATTTTCATTGTTCTACCTCAAACCGGGACCGTTTAATTCAAATTTGTAACATTTGGCAAGATCAGAAACATTTGCATGTTTATGGGATGATCGTACGTATAGACTTCGGGTGTCGATTTGTGAAAAAAAAAATTACCCCATTTTTCGGGAAAAATCGAAATACCCACTTTTTGCAAAATTCAAATATGAGCGATCACGTAAATTGTTCTAAGCAGTTACGCACCCCCACGCAAAAAACTAGCTATTATTATATTATTATTTTATTATAATATATATAGCTCGATTACCACTCACTGACTGACTGACTGACTGACTCATTGACATAATTGTTCTCCCAGAAGGAGACGGAAAATGATATAATGATGTATGGGAGATGTGTTCGGGTGCGGGAGTCGACTAGGGAAAAATTATGACATTTCAGAAAAACAAGATGGCGGCCGACGTGACTTTCGTATCTCTTTTGTTTTCCAACCGATTTCGTTCAAACTTGCAGTATTCAAGGAAATGAGTAAATGGTTTTTAGAAAAATTGGAAAAATTTGGAAAAACAAGATGGCGGCCGAGCTGTGGCGTTTTAAAAATTTTCATTTTTCGACTCCAAACCGCGGCGCCACAGATCCTACACAGGGTGGTTGATGATGTCAATTTTTTCTTGTTTCGCCCACAATTATCCTGAATTTTGACAACAAGGGAGTAATTTTTCAAAATCCAAGATGGCGGCTGTCCTGGCGGCCAATCAGTGTGAAGTACGAAAAAACGCGATTTTGAAATTCAAATTTCTCACAGTTGGCAACAACGGAGCGTTTCGACTTCTATGGGGCGATTGTGTGTACAGACTCGAAGTGTTAAGTGGGGAAAAAAATTACCCCATTTCTCGGGAAATTTCGAGATTTTCCCCAAAAAGTTAAAAATCGAAATACGGACTTTTTGCGAAATCCGAGTATGAGCGACCACGCGTCCTACTGGTACAAATGACATTTGGGTATTTTTGTCGCCAAGGTCTGGCAACACTGGACTCTATCAAAGAAAAAGGGATTTTCGACATGGTCACTTTTCAGGGGCCATCATGTCGCCTGGGTGCGAGCGAGATGAAAAATTTGAATGTCATACGAAGTGACATATCCTGTTGTTACTGGGAAGAGTACGAAACTATGTAAAATATTTATGTGGAATGAGGTGGCGGCCATTTTGTTTTTATTTAATTTTTTTGAATATTTTGATCATGTTTTTGGGGCACTTGGCAACATTGCGGAAAGTCGACATGTATGAACCGATTGTGTAACTCGACCGGCAGTATCGAGATGTATAAGCAGTGTTGCCACATTCGGGGTAGTTTGCGAGATTTTCCCCAAAATGTCCTCCTGTAAAATTTTGTATGAACAATATTTTTTTTACTTGTGGCTTCGTATAGAAGTCAAGAAATGACTCGGTGAAAAATATGGAGAGAGCTGATGATTGAGGATTTCGGAGACGGGTGAAGAGCGCAGCCAGGGTATTGAAGATAGGTGGGGGGTGCTCGACCAAATGTCATTCGAAACCTCGTGCAGTTAGCAGTGAGCTGAAAAAATTTTCAAAATGGCGTAAAAAAGATGGCCGCCATACAAATTTCGTCAGAGTCTATCTCAGAAAATATGAAAGATAGAAAAGTGGTTTCTTTGTAAAAGGTAATAAGGACGTGGAGGTCTATTTATTGAAAGAAAAAAAAAATCCAAATGGCGGATTTTTTTTTTCATACTAAATTGTATGGCGATTGGCAGCTATAAGAAAATTGACATTGTTCTCCTACAAACAGACATAAAACGATAAAATGATGTATGGGAGACGTGTTTAAGTGCGGGAGTAGAATAGGAAAAAATTATGACATTTCAGAAAAACAAGATGGCGGCCGACGTGACTTTCGTAACTCTTTTGTTTTCCAACCGATTTCGTTTAAAGTCGCAGAACTCGAGGTAATGAGTAAACGGTTTTTAGAAAAATTGGAAAAATTAAGAAAAACAAGATGGCGGCCGAGCAGTGGTGTTTTCAAATTTTTCATTTTTCTACCTCAACCCGGGACGCAACAGATCCGAAACGGGACAGTTGAGGCTGATATTTTTTTAGTTTTTTTCCTATGGCGATCCTGAATTTTTACAGATCATGGGTGGTTTAAAAAATTACCCCATTTTTAGGGAAAATTCGAAATACGGACTTTTTGCAAAATCCGAGTATGAGCGACCACGTAAATTGCTCCAAGCAGTTACGCGGTCCGCTTTAGCGGGCCGCGCCCCCACGCGAAAAACTAGTTACTATATATATAGCTGCTTGTGCTGATTCATTCATTCACTCATTGATCACCTCTCCTGAACAATTTTGTATGAAAAATTTTTTTTTCATCGATAGGGTCGTATAGAATAAAAAAATTCATTCGGAGGAAAAATACGGAGAGAGCTGATGATTGAGGATTTCGAAGACGGGTAAAGAGCACAGCCAAGGGTATTGCAGATAGGTGGGGGGTGTTCGACCAAATGTCATTTGAAATGTCATCCAACTGCCAGTGAGCTGAAAAAAAATTCAAAATGGCGGATTCAAAATGGCCGCCATACGAATTTCGCCGATATCTCGGAAAGTATAAAAGATGGAAGAGTGGTTCCTTGACAAGAGCTGATCAGGCCTGGAAGATCTATTCGATGGATAGCAAAAAAAAATCAAAATGGCGGAATTTATTTTTCCATAGAAAATGTATGGGGAAAGAATCATAATCAGAAGGGGGCGGAACCATTATTTTATGTAAAAATGGAACTGAATTTAAGGATCGCAAAGATATTAATGCATTATCTATTGAACGAAATTGTGAAATTTCTTGCGCGGAATTTTCAGAGTTTTTCATACTATGTGTATACAGACCTCCCACGGCTAGTATTATATATACCCAGAGACACATTTTAGTTACCCATTATATTCTAATGACATCCTCTTTCATTAAAAAAACCTCCTTTTATAGAGTCACATTGACTGTTCCCAGTGGATAATCTTTAAATCAAGAAAAAGTAACGATTGTTTTTATGCCATCGTTTGTTGTGTTAAGTATTAATCCACACTTATTATATTACTAAGTAAAACATATCTACCAACGCAGAAAATATACATACTAAATATGCAAAATTATCGTTGCCCTTAGTTTGAAAGTCAATAAATAGGCACTTAATTAAATCTTGAAAACCTATAAGATTTTAATGTACCTATAAAGGAACGATAGGTAAGTTTTCATGAAATGTATAAAATGCTGGTATAATGTCGGTTGCACGCAAGGTACCTTCGTAACTAGGCTCTTGTGTACTTGTAGTGTATAATATCTTTTTCTGAGATCGGACATGTAAGGCGGACATGCTAGGTCGCGTGCTTAGGTGACCTACCTAGGCACAGCTTTTGTTGGATATTTTCTGTTTGAGAGAGTTTTGTGAGTCAAAGTCATTATTCGTTTATGTCTGGTTGGGTAACCAGAAAGATAAATTGTTAATTAGGCCTGAAAATACAAAGAGGTTCAGACTGAGAAGATTTTTTGCTTAAAAAATGACTCTGGATTATTCTCTAAAATAGGCACTTTTAGGCAAATATTTTATCGTAAAAGATATTCTTATCTAAAGTCATTTCTACAATTTTGGTTCTAGTTTAATATGACTAACGTATTTTTATGCAAAATATTTGGAAAACCACATAAGCGTTGATTTTGATAGGCACGCCAGTTTTACACTGGGCTTTAATAGCAAAGCTAATAGGTATACCAAGAATACGGAGCCACATCTGAATTATTTTAAAAATAGCATCTGATAAAACGACAAGTGCAACAGTTTATAGATACAAGACCAGATAAAAATGTTTAAGCAACGAAAAAGGTCATTAGGTAAAAAATTGCTCCCAAGAAACATTACCATAATTTCCTTTCACGTCGAAAGTGGGAAGATGTTTACCCAAAACGTCTTGTAATAGCTGATACTTCCCCAAATTACATGTAATGGGGGTTGCATTATCTTAACGTTTATAAATTGTCAGATTTCACGCCACATGCTCTTTGGGTATCAAGATTAATGGTCCAGTTTTTATGCAGCACTAAATGCTTTTAAGAACTTAATGAAGGAGTTCTTTCTTTTAAATATTGTAGGTTTATTTTCATATTTTTGATGTTGTCGCTAAAGTGCCTCGTGGGTAAAATTCTTAAAGACGTTTGCAGTTCATTCAGTTCCCAACTAGAATCCAAAAAAAAAATAAGTATTGCAGGTTTTACCAAAAATGGAAATTTGAACATTGGAATAGGTGCCTTCTGTATACCCTTTTTGCTAAATCAAAATTGTCAGGGAGTAACTATAGCGTTACAGCACAATGAAGTCACATTCCTCTAAGGCTCTGTATAATTAAAAATATTAAAATACTTGTATGGTATCAAAATCAAAAACGATTTTTTTAAGTAATATTTTGATTTGTGTAAAATACTCTATTATCACATAATATGATTTTGAGTACGTATTATAAAATCTAAAATGACTAAAATATTATTATGTTTGGCAGCATTCGGCCATGCAATATCTTAAGACTAACTCGCAATATCCGTAATATGTGAGCGCCAAACTTCGAGTTCACTCCCCGAAACTTTAAGCATAAATTTTGAGAAATTATACCGAGCAATTATAGTTCCTGGTACTCTAATTATAGAGTTCAAGAGAGGATAAACTGTCCTTAATACTCCACTGTTGTTTAAAGTTATGAATATCTTCCATAGTAATAATATTTTGGTGAGAACAAGGTTTCTAGATATTAAGACATAATAGAAACTGAACTAAACTAAGCTCAGATAGTAACACCAACGTACTTGACATTAAAAACTTAGGTTTTTACTTAAAAGCGTAAAAAGCTGTGAAGTGAAAATAACTCGACGTCTACATATTATTATTTTAACGAAAACTACATTTAATATAGTTATAATAGAGTAGGTAGATACATTACCTACGTAAACTGTTGCTTTGAAAACCAGTCTCTTGCTCATTCAATAATTTGAAAGTACCTACATCATCTACTTAGAAGTAGATACCCAATAACTAACCATTGTTAGGTAACAAACAGGAAAGTGGTCCCTAAGAATTTCCCCTATAGTTTGTGGCTCCTGAGAAGCCATTTTAATTTTCTAATTTCCGCACTTCCCCATCCGTCCATACGTCCGTCTGTCACAGAAAGGTCCCCTTAGAATCCAGAAAATTCGCTTATTAAAGAAGCCAGCCTTTCGTTCCCAGCCAGTTCATCTGCAATCTGCATTATTATAGATACCTATCCTTTGTATAATTACTATAATAGTAGTTCGAATTAATTATGTCAACGCTATCATTGTGGAGCAAAATATTCAAAAATATTAATTTGTTGAACTAGAAATACTTTATGATAACACGTTAACCTTTCAAAACCTCTTTTTTCACTACGTGCGTTTCGCCCTACAACTGGAGCAGCATCATAAGATTTTGAATTGACGCGTAATAAAACTGTATCTGAACAAATGGTAGGTACATATCTCATAAGACAGTAGGACATTGAGAGAGCCAGAGGAAGCCATGAGAGTCCTGGAAATCGCCATTAGTGCGCAAAAACAAACAAACTCAAACGTTACTAAACAGACGACAAACAAAAACGCAAAAACATTTTTTTTACATAGGCCTAACTTACAAGTTACAGCCTACAGGCATCCATTGATCATAAGGTTGATCCATAACTTAAAAGCCTCTAGCCAACATTTTGCGCATCGCGTGTCGATGTTATTATCCGCTTTAATTTCGTTTTTGCAGACATTTTAACATGAGGCTTTAATAACGTAACATGTTTTGGATTACGTATAATACGTATGTTCAAGACGTGGCCACCCGTGGACGAGCACGAGAGCTTTCTTGGCGATAAAAATTGATTGCCCATTACTCGTTTTTATTAAAGTTAATATAAATAAAGATCTCCGATCTAATGGGGATTTTTGGGAATCTATTAAAGCTATTAACTTTATATTAACTCCGGTATTCGGCTTAATGGTAATGGTTAAGACGGGTATGGTTTTGAATTTAAATATACGAATGGACGGACTCCTTGAACTTGTTTTATTTTCTTTTTGTAGTTCTTAATTAAGAGAACTAAGAAATTGATAGTAGTCTTAGCGTTTTTTAACAAAATTAGGTTTAGGCAATAATTAATAATCTTTGGTTTAGGTTTATTTTTAACCGACTTCAAAAAAAAGGAGGAGGTTCTCAATTCGTCGGAATCTTTTTTTTTTTTTTTTATCTATGTATGTTCACCGATTACTCGAAGACGCGTGGACCGATTTGAAAAATTCTTTTTTTGTTTAAGAGGGTTTTGTTTCCAGGTGGTCCCATTTTAATCAGGTCAGCATTTGATGATGGGATCCTGGAGAAATCGAGGGAACTCTTCAAATTTTGCAAGTATACTTAAAGCGAGTTGGGTATTTTTTATAGTTACTGGTGCAAATGCTAGCAGATACTGATTTGATGACTAAAGTCATCAAGTCAGGGTCTGATGATGGGATCTTGGTGAATTTGAGGGATCTCTTCAGAGTTTATGAACACACCTCAAGCGATTTGGGTATTTTTACAACGCCTTGTGCATTTTATTGTTTTCCACTAAAAAGTATAAAATAAAAATGGGAAATGCTTTCCAAAAAACCAACTTCAAATGCCACTACAAAGAGTGAAATAATTTTTATTTAAATTTTAGGTACCTACACCAATTCGAAGTCGGGTGATTGCCTATGACTTCGTCATTTCTTCGCACATCAAGTAAGTTAGGGATTGTATGAAACATTGCCCGACTTCGAATTGGTGTAGGTACCTAAAATTTAAATAAAAATTATTTCACTCTTTGTAGTGGCATTTGAAGTTGGTTTTTTGGAAAGCATTTCCCATTTTTATGCTATGTCCTTTTGAATAAACCAGTTTTAATTTTCTTGAGGCCTATAGTAGCTACTTACTTGAATAATGTAATTATTACTAGTAAGTAAAAGATAATTAAAGGGTTTTTAACTTAAATTATAGAGGTTATAAATTAGACTTTTAATACCACATTTAATACTAGTAGCAAATTAATAAGCTAATCGTTAATTTTACTTATTTATGATGATTATAAAAACAACATAAGCTGTGCCGCCGTCGTCGCATGCCTATCAATCAACTGTTTTAATTAAATACATTTTGCACACGCGTTCAAAATATTCAAACCCTTTATTTAAAGTCACCGTTTTTATGGCAGTAAGCCTTTTACTGCACTTTAAGTAAGAAAAGACTCAGCACTTATGCCATTTACTGTACTTGTAATCAGGTGAGAAACTCGGCAAATGCACTTTGGAACTGTTTTGTTTTAAAAAGAATCCAGTTGATTAGTAGGTTGAGGGTTATTATGTTTAGACAAGAGATTACGTATATTCAACATCGTTCTCTAGTTTTACGTTTTTATCCATTTTCACGCCATTCAAATTTAATGTATGTAACCATCAGGGTCAATATCTTTTTATGAACCTACGTCCCCCAACTATAACGGATCTTACCTCTGAGCTACACATATTCCCGATGAAATTCAGATGCGTAATATTGAGATCTCGTAATCTTTTCATTCAGTACATATTTCATCATCTTCATATAAAAAGCATTTTATTCAGGGGTTGGGATGTTCATTTGTACTAGTATGTTGTTAGTCTATCACAAACTCTTGTCTTAATTCAAACGTTTTATCTCAAACTTCTCAAATTCGGCTTCTTTATTCAAAGTTTCTTAAAGTAAAAAATAAAAGGTAAGTGTTCACCTACATAAAGTTTGTAAAAACAATAAAAAGCCCGCGTCGCGTGTCCGTCAATCACCTGTTCTAATTAAATACGTTTTGTACCCGCGTTGAAGGATTAAAGCCCCATAACTAAAAGTCGCCTTGTTTAATGTTTATAGCGGTAAGCCTTTTACGGCACTTGTTCACAAAATTAATACATTGTTGTGAACTTGTTTGTTGTTTCGTCACGCACTGGCTAATTGATGGATGGCTTACTTCGAGATTTTCGTTGGGAAAACACTGGTGTTCGGGTAAAGTGGAGGTGTAATGAAAATGTTGGGTATAGGTGCTTACCTACTACTACACTTGCTGTGAGGGTGTGGTGGAAATTTTGGTCAACTAAGTACATACTTAACACCTAACAAAAATTTCTGTTTTGTTACGATACGGGTCGTTACGCAAGTACGTTATGTAAGTACGTGCGATGCAGTTAAATGTCTTGTTTAACTTGTGGCAAATTTTACGGATACGATACTCTCGTGTCAAGTAATAAAGATGTAGTATTTTTAAGTGTGAACTTTCCTAAGCGCTTCGGGCATTCTTGGGATGGGAAAAACCATTGAACTCTCTACAGAGTTACCACTTACCATCACATAACCTATATAACCTAAATATAATACGATGGTGATATCTTTGAAGAATCGGTGTTTGTCAACACTAGTCAGATAAAACTGACTAAGCGATTAAAAACCGTATGCTATAAAGGAAACAGCTGGCCTAATCATAAAGTGATCGTTACCCAGCCGGGAGTGACACTTATTCCGATCTGTATAATCGCTAAACGGGGAATATCCTCGGCTATATCAAGAACAACTATTCCAATTAGAACCTACGTTTCCGAAGCGGAATTCACAGTGTAAACAAGTCATTTCCCGCGGCTTCGGCCGCCTCCCGCTAGGTAACCGACAAGCCACTAACTGGCAAACTGCACTGTTTGAGTTGAGAGTCCACGGCGAAATTAATGAAAATTTCCTCCACAAACTAATCAATGTAATGCTTTCGGAGGGGAAAACTAGTTCTGCGTGGGCAATCCTCGTCACCGGATTGGAATTCGGAACTACGATGTCCAATAACTCCGTTTACCGGTTAGTAGTTTAACCGCGTTTAAAACTTTTCTGTTGTTCTTGTTTCTATTTGGGTTAATGCTATGTCATTAATATAAATGTTGTTTGTTTTGATTTTAGAATTTAGGTAACATTAATTGTGTCGTTAAGTTAACAGACAATTATTATTACTTAAGATTTTTATTTTTTTCCCACTCATGCCCATTTGTTAGTGTTTGGTAGAATGTCGCAGATTCGGTTGAATCGACGGGATATATAGAAAGGCTTGCAAGCTCTCGCTTAGAGCCGGTTTTGGTTTGGTTACAATTTTGAATCATAAAGCGTTCCCAGCCGCCTAGGTTCTAGATACTGCGGGTCACTAAGCCAGCAAATAAATTAATATTTGAGAACAAATTTATATAGAAACTGAGGTCGACAGAAAATATTGCCCAAAACAATGCACCTAATATTGCATATATTTTTAACTACATGTACCTATTATAAGTATAATTATTTTGCGGTCGAAATATACGCTTTTTGTGGAGACCGTCACGTAATTGAGTCAAAATAACCACAAAATATTAAAATAATTATTTTATTAGCCGCAATTCGCAACAATAGGACCAATAACATTTAACAAGTCAGGCACTTTATTGTTTTTGATGTACATTGCTTTTTATCTATAATTTTATTCTGCCAATAATTTGACTCAACAACGTAAAACAATGATCTACCTATTTAGGAGCTCGATCCTCTATCTCAAAAGATCTTCATCCTATCTTTAAAAGATAAGAATAATCAGTGCCATTCCATAAGAACACACATAAAACATTGAGTACTTCTTCCTTTTTTTAAATCGATTAATAATGATCATCGAGTTTTTGGACGTGCCAAGTCGAAGGTACAGATTACAATCAGTTAGCAAGGCGCCATATCTCCGAGATGGCGTGGGCGAAGCACCTCTAATGACTCTCCCATGCGCTTGCGCGCAATAATTGCGAGCCATCGGTGCGTGCCCTTTGATCTCGCTAAAGTATAGCTGAAGTATAGTTATTACGGTCGGGGGAGGGAGAAATGAGCGTTAAAGAGGATCCAGAATTGTCGGCTGTCAGATAAATATTGTACGTGAAATAATAAAACGTGCTAGGCGCCTAGTTAATGCACCGTCGACAACAATAGGCTAAGAGATAGTCGTAAAATTATGCCTCCAAAAATACCAAACCCATAAATCTATGAAATACAGCATATCTACTCATAGATCTACTATTATTTCTCTTCGTATAGGAGTAGACCTTAACATCGACAACTTCGAAAATAAAAAGTTCTAAGCCAAGTGAAGCCAAGTCACAATAGCGAATAGCAATACAACGACCACCGTACTTCATACAATATAAAAAAATATCATACAGTATAAATATGTTATTCAAACCATACGTGTACACGTATGGTTTGAACCTATTTTAGGAGGTAGAATTTGCCGCGTCGGTTTATAAAGAAAAAAATATAGAGACAGATAATATCTCTATTCTAAAGTATTTGGTAGGAACGGGAATGAATTTACTAACTTAAAAATGTTGAAAGCTACGCGAATCATTTGTACCCTATTAATCAATACTCCAATTTCCAACTCTATATTATTTTTTTATTTCATTAACAAAAAAATAATATAGAGTTGGAAAGATGGGAAAGTATTTTAGCAAAATGCTAAAATACCTTCCAATCTTGAAAATAATGCCTGGTTTCAATACTCGGTTTTATTTTAGTAGCTATCTCCTTAACTACGATGCTAGTTACATGGTGATCATTTAGTATGATATGCTTTGAAACACGTAATACAACCAGCACAGCGTAGCTGTTATTTCGTATTAATCACTTTAGCTACGAGCTAAGGATTTATTTAATCCCCTTCTTAGAAGATTACTTATTACTATTGAAGATGTACCAAAATGTTATCAGATTTACATAAAGTACGTCCCAAAGAAGTACTCAATTCTGAGTGATATAATTAAATAGTGAATTTGAGAACTTTAGACGACCTCTCTCTGATTCAGTTTCGAAAAAGATTGAAAAAAAACTTATTTATGAGTGTATTATTATGATACTATAGTTTCATAAAAATTAAAAATGGCATCGGATTTCATAGGCCATCACTAAAAAAAGTTACGTTTATATTTATGGTTTCAATATAGGTATTACAACCACCGAATATTCGTACAACTCTGTTGCAACATTCGTTTAGATGCATGCCGCTAACGTGACCTAGTTTCCTAACCACGATTTTAACGCCCCGCATAATATAATTACGTTTGAACATGAAGTCCTGGAATTAATTACTACAGCACTGTAAACTAATAGTGCTAATTCAGCGATGAACAAAAATATAAAGTAAACAAACCTTATACAACTTCTTCTCCAATTTTTAGAGATATATTTATTGTGTTTTCATAATGATGATTGTTATAAACTCTCGAATAAAAAATATTAATTATTCGATTGCAAATTTAAAAACCATTTTTATATTTAGGTATACTAGCAGTGCCCGCGGACTCCGTTCCGCGTTAGAAATATTTTTGTCCCGGCCCATTAGTCCCGCGTAAGGCCCGGTTTTCACCAAAGAAGAGTGGAGCGGAGCTGTGTTTGAGTAACCAATCAGATTGCGTAATTTCGACATCTAATCATTATCTCTACATGTTAGTTACAAAACGTTTGTATGGGAAAAAGAAAAGGTCTGTTTTTTTTAATTTTAAACCTTCCATAGACCTCCACGAACATTTCAAAACCAAGATAAGATAAATCCGTTCAGCGGTTCTCGAGTTTTAGCAAGACTAACGATCAGCAATTCATTTTTATATATTTAGAGATTATTTATTAGTTATAGTAGGCTCCATGGCTAAAGATTATTAATACTACATTATTAATCTTTGCCCATGGCTTTCAAAAATCCGTCCTTATCCTAAGATTTATTTGTACAGGGAACTTCTGTTTTTTTAGCTTTCTAGGCCCAAAGGCAGTGTGAGAGTAAGTCAGTTAGTGAATGAATGTATAAATTGGGACTCATCTTTTTTTTTAAATATCTATAGCGTCACGTATTTGTTAGTATGATTAATTATAATAGACATACCATAAACGGTCAATGTAGCGGACTCCGAAATTCTCTTGCCGGCTATGTTTTCAGCAACACAGCTGTAGTTCGCCATGTCCTGTTCAGAAAGAAACAATTTTCATTAATAATTTTCATAATACCACTATTATGGCTTATGGCCAAACTATTTTCATTCAGAGAAGAAGAAGAAGAAGAAGACTCATGCTCAGCAGTAGGCTGTAGAAAGTGGTTGTAGAGAATAAACTATTTACATTCAGAGAAGAGACTCATTGCTCAGCAGTAGGTTATAGAAAGTGGTTGTAGAGAATAAACTATTTCCATTCAGAGAAGAGACTCATTGCTCAGCAGTAGGTTATAGAAAGTGGTTGTAGAGACTAAACTATTTTCATTTAGAGAAGAGACTCATGCTCAGCAGTAGGTTATAGAAAGTGGTTGTAGAGAATAAACAATTTTCATTCAGAGAAGAGACTCATGCTCAGCAGTAGGTTATAGAAAGTGGTTGTAGAGAATAAATTATTTCCATTTAGAGAAGAGACTCATGCTCAGCAGTAGGTTACAGAAAGTGGTTGTAGAGAATATACAGAGGTATTTCTATTGATATATTTAATGTTCCTATAATATTTTCATCCTGCGTTTGTCTTCGATTTTATATCATTGCTAGATATACAGAGGCTTTCTGAACGGATTTCCAACCACAACGGTTTTACGGCTCCCCGCGACTCTATTTCTGTCATCAGTCCACCTAGTTGACGTCTGCAAGCACTGCGTTCCCTTTGTATGTTACCTATTCTAGTACTTTAGATACCCAACGTCTCCTAGTTCAGTTTTGCGACACGTTAAGTAATGTCGCACTGAGGGGTGACTTCGGCTCACTTATAATTAGTAAAAGTGAAACACTTATTATATAGTCCGAAACATGTCGAATGTCGCATTATAGTAATCTTATAGCGCTATATCGAATTTATTTTTATACTTTCACATATATATTTTGTCTCACATACTTTTATTTTCACAACGAATACTTTATGCAACTTAATACAATGTCATCAAATAATAAACTGTTGCGTCAATAGGTGCTGTTATAACTACTTATTCCGAAGTTTCATAAACCCACACTAACGACAGGTTGGCGACAATCGTCGCTTTGCATAACCGCGAGATAAATAGGCGATTTGTCTACGGATCTTCTTATATCCTATTTGATTTCACCCTTCACTTGTATTTAATTGAAATAACATGTGTATTTATTTTACAGAAAGCACTCCACGGTAGTTCTCAAGAAGCGAAAACGAAATAATTTGCCAACCTGTTTACATTAAAGGGAGTAGAGCAACATTAGATGAAGATAGCTCCGAAAGACGCAAACGCACGCCCATAAACATTACATTTAATTAAGAAAATGGCTCCAACACCTACAGAGATAATGTTACGAGGGGTAACACTGGTTGCAATTAATCCATGCCTCGCCGCAAAGGCTAATTAGTGAGTGTTCTGTGTAGGAAACCGGAGATGGTGTGAGTTATTTGCAATTTTGTCGTCACGGTCCCGGCTAGAGTTGATTACGGTGGACGCCCGGCCGTGATTGTAATTATGAACGCACAGTACATTGCGAGTACAGCATGCATTTGTAGATTGTGGGTTCGTACGAAATACGCACTACATCTCAAATCGAAATATATCCCTTGTGTATTTGTCATTCAATGTTTGCATTTTGTACACTGACAAAAAGCTTGATTATGCCAGGTCAAAGATTAAACTATAAATTCTCTTTGGCCAGATGAAACACGTTTTATCTCACTACAGCTTCAAGGATTTTATTTAATAAACTAAAAAAATAAATAGTGGAAAAGCGAAAATACTTATCACAAGATTTTTCTTCAATATGTAAAATAGCTTCTAACTTTATACAAATCTATGCTATTAACTACGTACTACAGAATTATATGCAAGTTTTACAATATTTATACTGCTAGCTACTCTACTATCGACTAGCTATTTGCAGTCGGCTCCAACTGCGTGAAATATTAGTTTTTACCTTATCCATGAAAACAGGACATGATCAGACAAAAAGCTGTTTGTGTCAGTCAGGAGTATTCCATCTCCATACTCAAAATTTGTTCAATGGTTTTAATGCGAATGAGTAAGTTCTCATAATAATGCTTAAAACATACAAAGCTTCGTTATCTCTTTTTTAATACAGTTGCTCAAAAAGTGGCGTATTGCAGGGACGTATAGCGTTCGGGATGTGGGCTATTACATACTCGTGCTTTTTTTTTACCTTTCCCGAACTCGTGCGTTATCTTTCCCACCTGTCAAAATAATGTCTATTAAAAAGAAAAACCAACCATGAAGTTTTTACTAAAAAAATTCATAGAAGTTTTTATGATTCATGCAAATACGTATATTTCTAAAAAGAAGCTACTAATTTGTTTCAATATCGGATTTGATTGAATGAGTTTGGTTAGGTTTAATTTCATCTCATTAAATTTCATTTTCATTTCATATCAATAAAAAAAATTACCAGACGTACCAGAATATTATTTAGTCTATGACCAAATTTTTTTTTTTTTTTTTTTTAAATCATGGGTGAAGAAAAAAAAACTGCTTATATTCTACGGTTGGCGCCATTTTTCAGAAATTTTCTTTGTGAGTTTAGTTATTTTTTGTACAAAATGCTTCGGAGAACATTTTACCGGAAAAGTCAAAAAGTCGCTACATATCTACATACGACGAATTTATTGCGTGGAGAGAAGAGAAAAAAGCAAATAGTTTTTCAGAAAATGTTAAGTTAGTTGAGTTTATTGTGTTTTTATTATTTTATTAAATTGCTTCATTTTTTCGCAACTGTATTAAAAATAATCGTTCAGTACACGTGCGGAACCGTCATTGCAACTTTTTCCGACTGTCAACCCTCGCTTTCGGCTGCGCCTCGGCTCGGGTAGACATTTGTCGGAACTCTTTGCAATAACAGCCTTTCCGCACTTGTAATGAAACATACTATTTTAAAACAAAACTTTTTTTCATAATATTCCTTTGATAAACTATTTTCGAACGCTTATCATATACATCCATTAAAAACAATATTTTAATATTGACCTACGTTTAATCTATAACTGAACGCCCCTCCATGTGTTTACGCTCAGACATTAAAAGAATATGTAGTGGAGGCGCTTCCAATTTCCGTAGACGATCTACGACGATTTACCTACCTGAGACCAAAATAGATTACAAAAACTTACACAATGGATTTTGCGTAAAATAATAAAATTTAATTTGCACAATATTCGCTTGCATCGCACTGCTGTATTAAAACCGACACGGGTTATAAAATTAAATTAATTATAAAGACAAATGTCCCTTTTCCAGTGAAATGTAGAATTAAATTACGCCAGCTTTGAGTGTTTAATCAAGTGTCGCCCGCGCACTTTGAAGAAGTGTATGAACCGGGTTCCCAGAGTAATGTGTACCAGAACTAAGCCGTTTTTAGCACAACTGCGACATTATTTTCTTGTAAAACGGATTATCACCATAGGATTTTTTTAAGGAATAGCATTGGTTCTGCTGTTCTCTTCGACTCTCTCTTATTTACTGTTTGTAGAGTGCGAGGAAAGAGTTAGAGTCTTTTTCTCATTTCTCATTCTCAACACAAAGTAAATGTTTGTAACGGTTAGAAGGGTTAGTCCGTCTATATTACTATTCTGGTCAGTCAGTTCAGTGGTAACAGCATAAATCTCCTTTAAAATTAGTACGTTATTTATTTTTGTATGCTGTACAATAATCATCATTAATC
This sequence comes from Coenonympha glycerion, assembly GCA_963855885.1. NCBI lineage: Eukaryota > Metazoa > Arthropoda > Insecta > Lepidoptera > Nymphalidae > Coenonympha > Coenonympha glycerion. The sequence continues at coordinate 16,093,571 of OY979633.1, forward strand.
TATCTATGTATATTTTTTAATTTTCTCTGTGTTTAATATTATAATAGCTATGAATTAGATGAAATTTTAACTCTTAATACTGTTTTATATTGAATTTATTTTTTTAACTTTTATTTTTTCGGAAAATGTCATAGGTCTGGCGTTCTTCGCTAACTCCAAGCTCCAAGTCCTGAAGAGCAGTCCGCGCGCTTTGAAGGAGCGTACCGGAACGCGACAAAAAGGCGATCGCGACAACGACACTGACTTCTGTCGCAATTAATAAACGTCTGTCGCGGTCGACTAATTAGTCGCAGCCTGATAAATAAACATCCGCGACAAGATGCTGCGATTGTCTGCACTCCGACACCGAGTCGGGTAAATGAAGGGGACGTCTTATCGGGTTGATAGTAACTACAGACGTGCCAACCTATGACTTCAATACCAGATGAACAATAAAAGGAAAACGTTTATTCTTTCACATGGACCTAACATACAGGTAATTATGAAATTTGGAAAGTTGTGAAACGAGCATAAAACTCGGCACTTGCATTTTGTCAAAAATAATCGTTTACTTGTTTGGTTTACTGCCGTGCTATTCTGCAAAACAGCGACGAGCGTACATTTCTGCATCTATGAATTTGTCAGTTGTAATAGAGTACAATTTTGCATGCCATATTCGGGTTGGCAGCTGACTGGCAGCTATTTCATTTTGTAGAATAGCACAGCTGTTAATATTAACGCGGACGTATTAAGTTCAGTTTATTGGTAAATTAATACAGTGCAGATTTCTCTAAACATATAAACTTGCAAGCAATACCAAAGTATTCAAAGGTAGATTTAAACGAAGCAAGCAAACTGACAGTGAGTTTGCAATTATTTGTAGTAGTTAGAATGATAGATATACTTTCTACGGAAAACCAAGAATTACTACTGTTAATTAAAACTCCTCTACTGCGTTGTCCTAAGTCTCTCTGAGTCAACAGCAACATAAAAAATCTACGAATTTTCTATTTACCTATTAACAAAATCACATTGTCTGCCTTATAGTCTGATAATAGTCAACTTGTGGGAACGTCTGTAGCTGCTGTAACGCCAACAACAGACTCAATGTATTTACCCGGATTTTATCAAGCTCCTATCTCAAGTGAAGAAAGAGCCCGATGTTTAATGGCGGCCATTTAGTTACATTCACTGCATCCTCGCACTGACAAGATCGGTGCAGTTTAATTAAACTGAAGGAGGCTTTAAATTTTATAGGGACAGGAACAAATTGTGCGATTTACTACGGCTGACCAAAGTAATCTAGTTTTTCAATCGTCTCAAGTTTCAACGCTGTTTAACGCTACTTTTCTAATAACATTCGGTTTTAGCCAGAGTCTATCACACTATTACCAATAAGTGCAGGCTGGATAAGCTATTGGTAGGATTTTTCTTGCGGAGTCCGTCCGGGCAGGTACCACCGGAGTATCTGTTAATTCTACCGCGAAGCAGAAATGTATTACTGTATTACGTTTGGAGGGTACGCTGACGAAATTACAGACCAAAATGAGACCTAAAAACTGATGTCTCAGGAGAGCAGTGCAGTGTGTCGTATAATATTGCAATGCAAAATGGGGTCTTACACTACTTTTGAATTTGATAAAAAATATTACTTTATTATAAACTAGGATAAAAATATTCCTATAAATTTAAATATGCATCAAAATTTCACTCGCGGTGGGACTCGAACCCACGTCCCCCAGCTTTCGCGGCTGAGAGCTCTTCCTCTGAGCTACGCGAGCCTGTCTCACCACGACGAAATTTGGATGCATATTGTTTTTCGTTCTTAGGCAGAACAAAGAACTTAGGCTTAATTTATAGGAATAATTTCCTAAGTGTGTAAAAACACTATAATATAAAAATATAAGTAGTAGGATAAAAATAATAACGTGCAGTGAAAGAAATATTAAAATCCAACGAAGATTTACAAAGTTACAGGCGTTTAAACTTTGGAGTGGGGGGATCTTCTATCCCTTTCTCGCAAAACGAAAATTTGTATGAAGCCGCACGAAGCTACTATGGCATTGGTACGGTGTGACGTCACAATGTCATGTTGCTATCTCTGTCTAATCACAAATCTTTAAATGCTTATAACTTTTTTGTTATTTGATCGATTTAATTAGTTCTTTCAGTGCACGTCATTATTTTAATTCTACTTTATAATAAAGTAATAAAAAAATTGGAGTCAAATACCCTATTATGGGACGCACTAAAGCTGACATGGGTAATTGGGAATACGAATCACTTATAAATAATCAGTTGAACGTTTCGGTAGGTTCTTTATTGTTTATTAAAGAAAATTATCGAGAACTCTCAGTTAGTCAATTTTTTTTCAACGTTCAGCAAGTGATATAAAGTTATATACAAGGGAAAGTTTCCACAGAAGCGAAGCTGACCATGAATTGGCCAATTACACTTCCCGAAATCTCCGCTGTCATGAGTAGTATCCATCGGTGATTGGCCGATTCACGGTTCGCTCTGCTGCAGTGACAACGTACCCTAACTCCAGAAAGTAAGAAGAACGTCGCTATTGTGGTAAACCCATACCCGAAGTCTACAATCGGACCAGGCATAAGGGCCAATTTAGAATTTTAAATTAAAAATCGAACCCGGGACCTACCACAACGCAAACGGGGAGGTTTAAAAATTAAACAAATTTATGATTAGCATTTAAGATGATAATATGATAGTGCTCAAAATCTTAATTTAATCCCATCGTACATTTTGGTTACTCATTTGAGAAAGATAAGTCACCACTCACTCCAGCAAACGTGTCATCCTCGTCAATTTTATTTCGTTTTAACTTAGTTTGTTACTTTTATTGCAATATTATTCATAACGTCAATCATAAACTCTGTGTGTGCACTTTGTTTGATTTTTTGTTTCGTTTTGAAGTGATCTTTAAGCACAACAGCTGACTGGAGAGGATTTCTTTAACGTCCCAAAACTCCTTCCCCACAAAGGAAAAGTTGGATTTAATTACATTCTTATATAGTCTTCTCAGTGGCTTTAAAAACCACGTGGGCACGAAGCAACAAAAAGATTATTGTTATGAATATTTATAAATAATAAATGGGTTACTAAATAATAAATTAATGTTCTTGGTTATTAACGAATGAAATGCGAATGAGTTATCTATTAAAGTGATAGCGTCGTATTAAGGCATAAAACTATCAGAGTTATATCTACTGCTGATAATTAATTAAAAACTATCGCGGGATTGTAATTAAAGACGATGCTGATTAAAATATTAAGTGAAAGAGGAAACTGTATTTCTTACTTTATAACAAGTTGACAAGTTTATAAGAATTGAAAAAGAATTCAATAATGATAAAATGAGCTTTTAATTTTCGCAGAATGTACTTGAATAATTATTTCATCTAGGTAGTATTAGTAGATACAGCGAGCGAATTTGTTGTATTTTTCCTTAATCAACGACATTGTGTGATTGGCGATAAATTTGACAAAACTTGAACGGAGCTTATGTCAAATTTCTATCTCTAGTAAGGTAAACCATGGATATATAGGATATTGAAAACCGCCGTAAATATACTAGATACTAGATCTATGATAATGATACAAATACATATAAAAATTTTAAACAAAAAGATACTAACGTAACCTCTTCACGATTTCTGTTTCTCGCAGGTAAAATCTGTGCTCGCAGGATTGAAAAACGAAAATCAAGCAACAGTCTTCTTGAAAATACAAGAATTACTTAGAGTTTTACCGAAGAATCTCTAGACACTTCTGATGTGAATGGAACAAGAAACATTCTGAACGAACGGTAAACGTGAAAATACCCGATCTTTGAATGGGTGAGATTTGAATGCAATATATGCAAATGCCATTCGTGCTTAGCGGAAAAAGCAGCTTCAATATGCGCGGCCGCAAGTTGTTTTGCAATTCAATAAAATGTAAATATATTAATTTCCAGAAGTCGTGTTAAATAAATGCACAATGTCGTCATGCGTTAACGTATTTACGGGCATTGATGTGGGGCCAGGTGAAAAGCTTGAGATGTTTTGGGAATATTAAATAGTCCTGATAGTTCAGTGGTTCAGACCCTTGCTTTCGTCCAAATTCCAAGATGCGCATTTGTGAAACCTAAATATACATTTCTGATTGAGTTTTCCATGAAATTCTTAAAGGACTGTGACTTGTATGAAGCCTATCAAACCGAACTTGGCCAGTTTTATGGGCAAGGGCCAGAACCCTGTCATTTTTGATGGGACACGTGCTAGTAGGTAGTAGTGGGCATTAAAGAAGGCTTGAGAATATTGATTTAACAGGGATTTTATTTTTTTACGCCGTACTTCTTAGAATACAGATAAATAGGAATTCTCTTTAATTTATATAACTTCGTTGTAATCAAATATTCTGATATATTTTGATCCGAGTGTCTTTGGACTAATTAAATTTAATTAGGACGATATCGTTAACTTATTGGATGGCAGGAAGCCTTGGGAATGCGAGAGAGGAGAGTTGTGAGGGCGGAGGGCCGGAGGGTGGTAGTGATGGGGTGTCAATTAGAAGTGAGAGAAGTAGACAATGATGAGTAATATCTAATGATCGTCACCTATCAACGATTGTCTTAACTACCTTTAACCGAAGCCATGCTAATTCGATTCGATTGTGCAGTGACGAAATGAAAAGGTTCGTAACCTTAGTGTCGGTTTTCGCTTGCACTAGTAATGCAAGAGTCTATTATGCCAACATAACAACCATGTTATATTGTTTCATAAAGTCATGTACGAATGAATTGAACGAATCAATTTGAAAATCGACGAACCTTTTCGTTCCGTGACTGTGCTTAAAGGCAGTGCCTGCCACAATTGCATTGACGGTTGTAAAACATGGATTGATGTGATCATAATAATATGATACCAAAGACCATATTAAAGACTAGCTTTTGCCCGCGGCTTCGCCCGCGTGAATTTCGGGGTTTTACAAATCCCGTGGGAGTCCTGGATTTTCTGGGAAAAAACAGCATATCTGTTAACCTTACTTCAGAAACACGATTGGATAAAAAGTTCTCCCTAAAATTGCTCCATAATCTCAATTTTTCTAATTTCCATCGAAAACTACGATGGACATAATTGTAATTTTTGTTTTAATTTATCGGTAAAAAATTATTCCCAAAAACGCTCAGAACGACATTTAAATAACTGGCTTAATTTTTGAAGTAATGAGGTAAAACAACGTTTTTCTGTTATATTCTTCCGCAACGCTGCATACTAACCTAACCTATAGTTATACCTAGTTGCACGATCAAAAGGACGATTTAACGTGAAATCAACGGGTCTGCCCGCGAAATTCGAAATTTTCGTGGTTTTTTGCTATTTGTACGGTAATTAGACATGATAGGCTTATAACAATCAATTTGCGAGAATGGCAGTATCATCTTTACATGATTATATCAAAATATTTGCATAAAAATATGTATCCTAGGATATTAGTCCGAGTATCGAGTTTTATGTGAGTAACTCGCAAATCTCGAACTAATTTCTTTAACTCGACACTTTCGAGCAGAGATTTTTATATAAACACGTGAAGAAGATATTGGGATTATTGCAATTTGACGGCCTATTATGTCTTATTAGCTTAAAAATCGCGAAAAATCACGAAAAATTTGAATTTCGCGGGCACACCCGTGGTGTGCTCCTTAAACTGTCGATATTTCGACCCCGTTTTGATTGTGCTACGGAGAGAAGTAGCTATAGGTTTTTTTAAACATCCCACGGGTGCTCTCAAATTTTTCAGGATGAAAAGTATCTTAAATGTTGACCGGGCATATATATAAAGTAGGATCATAAAATTTCATTAAAATTTGTTACTTGAAAGACGCCTGCTAACTGTTTTTGTAATGTTTTCTTTCCCGCGGGAACTCGATTGGATTAATAAGTTTGACTATATATATATATATATATATTTTGTTAAAAAGGCAACATAAGGTATCAGCATAACCAATTTTACTAAATTAAGTTCATTAGTTGTTGTTTACAAAGCTGTTAAATTAATTGCAGTTTTTTAACTATCCCACGGGAACTCTTTATTTTACCGAGATGAAAAGTATCCTATATGTTGACCAGGGATATAGGCTACCACCACACAAAATTTCATTGGAATCGGTCCAGCCGTTCCAAAGATTAGCCCGTACAAACAGACAGACAAACAGACAAACAACAGATTTATTATATGTATTGATTGATTGATTGATATTGATGTTCACAAGGTTGTGACGTTCAAAACGAGTAATATTATGGAACTTATATTCTGTGTAGATAAAGGAAAATGAATCAGATATGACTGCCTTCTACATTTTCTAGGACTCAGTAAAATTGGCTCGTCTCGTAAGCTATGTGATGGAGCACTGGCATAGTATGGCATGCGTCGGTAAATCAAACATGCACAAAATCTCATGCAAAACAAAACGCCATTCGGACCCACTTGTCGGCGAATTTGCATCAAACGACGCAGCTACTAAGTATTCATCGTATTTTTGAACTTAAAGGACACCGACTGTGAGAGTGGGAATCGCTGTTTCTGGAATGCACATTAAGGCCCGATTTTCGCCAAAGCGTAAAGGAGATAAGATGGGAGGGGATGTGTTTTGAATGATGATTGATGACGATGATGAAGATTTTGTTATTTCCACATCTCCTCTCTACCTAGCTTCGTCCTCTGCGCATTGGTGGAAATAACCAGACAGCTTTGTAAAGCAACGTCTCCCGTCTCCTATCGTTTCGTTTCGGTGGAAACCGAGCCTTTAAAGTTGTGGACGATCACCATAAAACGTCCACTTCTGGGTACTATCAAAAGATATAGCAAACGAGTACTCATCCTACAGAAGTATTCCTATCCAATTCCAAAGAAAGCAGAGCCAGCCGCCAGGTATGATTAACAACAAAATTGTATCTGGTTCGAGAATAAGGAAAAAATTACAAAACCATCAGACTTTTATAAACCATACTAATTATAAGGATGAAAAGATGAAATTGATTTTGCTGTTCTTATCCAAAAAAGCCCATGTAAATTATTGTCTTAGGAATTTATGGAGAATATCGAACGCCTGCTGTTTTGCTCACGTGATGCGCTAGACACGTGGAAGCTAGTCAAAGCCTAGCTTACAAATAAAGTGAACTGGCGACCAACGGCCGTGTGTTTTTAAACTTTCGTAGCCGATGGTTACGTTATACTGCCTTTCTGTATGGTGTAGCCCATTCGACTAGTAGTTTAAGCTATACGTTGCTAGAGTATCCATTCAGTCAGTCCATCACAAGCAGGCCAGGTTCACTTATCATCATCTCGACGTACTAATTTCAGAAGGCCACCGCGCGCCGGCTAATTTGTTTGCGTTAATTCTTGTACGGTCTATTTCACGCGCTGAGTGCGCCCGATTGCGAGGCAACCTTAGTACGTCGAATAAAATAAAGTTACGCGATAGAAAGAGACCACAACTTTGCGTTTGTTGCGTGTTGTTTGCGGAGGTGGAGCCACGCGTTATTGCAAGCTAAATTGCACTTATTGTGCCAGCTCTAGAGTCGCTATTTCTTTAAATCATCTTTTGGAGTGAGCCTTCTGTACCGTTAGCCACTATTATGTATTCTGTGTCACAAGTTCCTTTCAGCTTAAATTACTGTAGTTGGTTGAAAATTATACACTTGCCTGTAAAGTGGCTCGGGATATGAGCAAGTTTCCCTCAGCGGATATCAGCACGTTGTGGTCCTGCTGCAGTGGAATCCCGTGCTTCAGCCAGGAGACTCTGGGCGGCGGCGCGGCGGCCGGTGGGGAGCACCGAAGCGACGCAGCCGATCCCGCCTCCACTGATGTGGGAGACGGCGATACCACGAATTGTTTCTTGAGATCTAGGGAAAGTATGAGAATTTACTATAAACAGGTTATAGTATAAAGGTACCTACGGGATAGCATTAGGTGATACAAAGCTTCCCTGGTAGTGCCAAACAATGGTTTGTGTTTTTAATTATGAAGTAGACATCGCCCGAAGAAGTCCCGGTGTCGGGACAAAACGTGCGTCGATGAAAGTGTTGGGCCCGGTTTCCACCGGTGCGGAGCGGAGTTGTGTTTGTGTCACCAATCAGATTTCGTCATTTTGACATCTCCCAAACTGAGAGGGGAGGAGCCGGGCCTTATAGAAGAATTGTGTGTGGTGTTTCATGTGGGTTGTGTTCCTGCAATTGGACCATACAGAAACAGATTATTTTTAAGTAGCGCATTATAGCAAAACAAATGTGTCCTACTCCTTATATCTTAATCATTATAGTGGAGCCTATTGATTTTTATTATAAAACAATAGATTTTTTTTCTTGTATAGTGGGTTTCTATGAATGCAGTTGCAATTATTTTTGAAATTGAAAAAAAGTGTATTACGAAAGGAACAAAATGAAACCGAAATACCTACTATATAGGTTTACGAGATTATAATTAGAGCATAAAGGACTATTGACATGTGAATTAGTTGCAGCACCGATCAATGTATAGGCATTAATTATACCAAAGCCCGCATGTGTCAAAATTAATAACGAAATAATCCACAAACAATATGGACATCAAACGTCAATATCAATTGATAGGCATGCGTAATCCACCGAGTTGGAAGCACGCGTACCTAATTCAATAATTGATGATATTTGTACATTGTACAATAGATCTCGCTTTACGAAATACTATTCCTAGATGTATGGTGCAAGCTATACGAGTAAAGTTCAATCTACAAGCGAAGAATACCATAACAGTACTTAGTACAAGTCAAAAGTATTCAAATAGTTTTGACAAACTAGGTAAAACCAACAGCCCTACTCCTATAAATTATTTATATGTAGTTTATCAAAACCCTACTCCCTCTAATCCTATAACTCAAGCATTTACTCAAAAAACTACATGAATGTGAAAGTTTGTGTTTGTCACACCAAATCACTTTACGATTACTCAATTGACTTGGTTGTGGATTACAAATATAACAAAAGTTAAGATTAAACCCTGAAAATTTTACATTTCCTGTGAGATGTTTAAAGAATGAAATCTATGAGGACAAAACCTTGGGCAAAATAAGTTTAAATATCTGTTTTAATAAAAAAAACACTACTGAAAAATTGAAATATTTCAAACTAGCTGTTGCCCGCGGCTCCGCCCGCGTGCAGTTCGTTTTTTTTACAAAAATGTTTCCCGTGGAATTTCTTAATTTTTCCCAAGATACTTAAATGAGTGGTTTCTGGGTATGATGGACCCGTAAAGGAGTCTTCTTCCAATCTCTCCTGTCAACGTGCTATCTTCTTTCACACAATTTACCTATATCTTCTTTGGTCTTCCTCTACTTATACACTCTGTCGAAATCGCTTATGTAACTCAATTCGCATGGAGTAAGACAGAGTGGGGCGTGTCATCGTGGATTGTAATATCTATACTAACCAAACTTATCTTATTTTGAGATGAAACCAACGCCCAGATATTGTAATTAAGCATTCTGATGCGCTGCTGTGTACGTAGCAACCAGTTCCTGCTACGTACGGGTTATCTTGTATAGTTATACCTAGTTGCACGATCAAAAGGACGATTTAAACTGTCGATATTTCAACCCCGTTTTGATAATGCTACGTAGATAAGTAGCTATAGGTTTTTTTAAACATCCCACTGGTGCTCTCAAATTTTTCAGGATGAAAAGTATCTTAAATGTTGACCGGGCATATATATAAAGTAGGATCATAAAATTTCATTTAAATCCGTTACTTGAAAGACGCCTGATAACAGTTTTTGTAATGTTTTCTTTCCCGCGGGAACTTGATTGGATTAATAAGTTTTACTATATATATTTTGTTAAAAAGAGGCAACATAAGGTATCAGCATAACAAATTTTACTAAATTAAGTTCATTAGTTGTTGTTTACATAGCTGTTAAATTAATTGCAGTTTTTTAACTATCCCACGGGAACTCTTTATTTTACCGGGATGAAAAGTATCCTATATGTTGACCATGGACATAAGCTACCAGCACACAAAATTTCATTGGAATCGGTCAAGCCGTTCCAAAGCTTAGCCCGTACAAACAGACAGACAAACAGACAAACAGATAAACAGACAAACAGAGAAACAAAAAATTTGAAAAAAAATTAAATTAGTTCTGTTTCACCTCTTACATCCCCCTGACTCCGTTTTTAGCATTTTTTTTATTTGTACAGAAATTCGACCTCTACAGATTTATTATATGTATTGATGATTGACTGACTGAAATCATAAAAGCAAAAAGATCTAATTAGGAAATTGGAAGCAAAAGATAGGAAAAAAATTTTATGAAAAAAGTCCCCAAATACGTAACAAAATATTAATAAGGAAATTGAAATTTAATTATCGCTTCCGCCTATTAATTGTGCAAGCGAGAGTCTTCCCACGTCAATCCTAACAAAAAATGTCTATCAAGACCGCTGATTAAATAATATAGAGCACGTCCTCTCACGGACAATAATTGCTCTTCATTAAACAATTACCAACAGTTTTGGCGCGTTCTAGGCGATTGGAAGGTAATTAACTAAGGAAATTGGTTCCACCGCTGAAGTCGCTTAGTCAGGAGGCTAATGAAAAAACGTGAAATTGGATGTGGAATGGTGAGTAAATGGAACGTAAAACTTCGTTGGATATTGCTTTAAAGAATCAAATAATAAGAGGTTGATTGAAATTATGAGCAGGACTGATTAATTTGTTTTGCTATTATCCGCTACTTGAAAGGATTCTGTATGGTGCAATATGCAGGAACACCATCCACATGAAACACCACACACAATTTTCTATCACTTTCTTCGACGCACGTTTCGTCCCGACACCGGGACATCCTCAGGAGATGTTGACTTCACAATGCGAAATCGTAGAGAATCTTCTCTACGATACGTGTGGTATCGTAGAGAAGTATCGTAGAGAAGAGACTTCACTCATTATGAAGAGGTTGCTTATTCTAGAGCCCTGACCACCGTAGGTTGGACCATAAAAGCCCTGTTACCTTTGGGATAGCGATTTTACCCAAGTATTATTTTGGCCGTCAACAAGGGTTTTATTTTTTGCACGTAAGGTAAGTGATTTTCTATTTAATTTTTTTAAAAAACATTGTTTACGTAGTGATAATTAATGAGAGAGAAAAAACAAATGTCAATTGTTATATGTAGTATAGTGAATGGTATTTTATAATAAAAATACAAAATTAATGATAAATATTATTCTCCTACTTTTGATACTAATTGTTTCGGACGTTTTCTATTGGGGGATTCGAATATTAATGCTGTAAACTAAAACTTTGAATTCTAAGGTGCATTGCTCCGAACGATTATATTAATACGGCTATAACAAAACCGTCATGCTTTTATTGTTTATCGAATTTCCTTATGAAGGTGCCGCGTCATGAAATCCCGGCACTCATAAAATTTGGCCAGATGTTCCCAGCCGTCTTCGAAATTGGAACAATTTCAGGGAAATCCGTCATAGAATTCTTAATAATGGGCTATGTTTTTTACGGTTTAATTAAATTTTTGCTTGTTTATTTATCTATGGGATAGAATGGAATGTGAGCTATTAAGGGGCATTATTTTGAAAAGAATTCAGATGTTGATTGGATACAGTTACATTGCATATTAATTTTATAGAGATCAATCAATCAATCAATCAATCAATCAATCAATTTATTCATTTGCTGGTATAAGTATTAACAAAAGTTGGTTGTTACAAAATATATATAAGGTCTAACTATACCACACCATATTGGCATGCAAATATAAATCATTAGAAAGTCAATTAACATTTTTAGAATCACAAACAAAAAATTATTAATTTACTATGAACATTGCACAATATAATATCATGAAAAAAGAAATATAATAATATCCAATTACAATTTACATCTTTGAAAATGTCAGTATTTTGTTGTATTAAAAGTCAAAATTTAAAACGTTATAAAAATTATCATAGTGTTGGAAATATCATACTGCTAAAGGAACAATAAATATTATCTTAGGTATTCTTCAATGCTGTAAAAATTCTTTTTTATTAGGTATGTATGTATGTATGTATGGAGAAGATAACTATGTAAGTACTAAACATTTTAAACTGAATTTCACTAACCAGAATATTGATGATGGAAGACAATTTTCTTTCTTCTAGTCGTACCTAATAAGGATATAGTAATAAAACGTACTTGTGTGAATTCTGCCAAAAGTAATCTTTAACCGACTTAAAAAAAGGAGGAGGTTCTCAATTCGTCAGAATCTTTTTTTTTATCTATGTATGTTCACCGATTACTCGAAGACGCGTGGACCGATTTGAAAAATTATTTTTTTGTTTAAAAGGGTATAGTTTCCAGATGGTCCCATTTTAATCAAGTCAGGATTTGATGATGGGATCCTGGAGAAATCGAGGGAACTTTTCAAATTTTATATGGACACTTGAAACAATTTGGGTATTATTTGAAAGAGTAATATTTTCCAACTTGTCCTATGGTCATCAGGTCAGGATCTGATCATGAGATCTTGGTGAAATCGAGGGAACTCTTCAAATTTTGCTAGTATACTTGAAGCGAATTGGATATTTTTTATAGTTACTGGTGCATTTGCTAGCAGATACTGATTTGATGACTAAAGTCATCAAGTCAGGGTCTGATGATGGGATCTTGGTGAAATTGAGGGATCTCTTCAGATTTTATGAACACACCACAAGCGATTTGGGTATCTTTACAACGCCTTGTGCATTTTATTGTTTTCCACTAAAAAGTAAAAAAATAAAAATGGGAAATGCTTTCCAAAAAACCAACTTCAAATGCCACTACAAAGAGTGAAATAATTTTTAATGTAGGTACCTACACCAATTCGAAGTCGGGCGATTGTCTATGACTTCGTCATTTCTTCGCACATCAAGTAAGTAAGAAGGACTATTAGGGATTGTATATATGAAATACTAGCAGAAACCCGCAGCTTCGCCCGCGCAAATTTTAGTTTTCCCTACACACGGGAACCATCTATTTTCCGGAATAAAAAGTAGCCTTTGTGCTAATTTGGGACGAAATCTGTCTTCATTCCAATTTTCAGCCAAAAAAATTCAGCAGTTGCGCCGTAAAGGAGTAGGTTTATCTCCCGCATAAATATTTGTTTTCACTATTTCCGCAGTAATTGTGGATTCCCAGTACCATATCTATTAATCTAGGATATAATCTATATCTTCCAAATTTCAGCTAAATTAATTCAGTAATTATGGCATGAAGGAATATTTTTGCCTCGTGAATATCAGCTTTTCACTCGTATTATATCAACCATGGAATTTTCCGGCATGAATGGTAGCCTATGTAATAATCCGGGGTAAAATCTATCTCCTTACCGAATTTTAGTCATTTCAGTTCAGTAATTACAGCGTAAAGTAATATTTTTCGCGCGTGAACATCAATTTTTCAGTTTTCCCGCGGAAACCATGGATTTTTCTGGGATGAAAAGTAGCCTTCGTATTAATCCAGGATATAATCTATCTTTATTGTGAATTTCAGCCATATCAGTTCAGTAATTACGGCGGGAAGTAGTATTTTTCCCGCGTGAATATCGGTTTTTCCCTTCTCCTGCAAAACCCATGGATTTTTCCGGGATGAAAAGTACACTATTTATTAACCCAGGATATAATCTATCATCATTCCAAATTACAGCCAAATCGGTTGTGCACTTGCGGCATGAAGATTTTTTTCCGCCTGAATTTCGGTTTTTTTACTAATCCCACGGGAACTATGAATTTTTTCGGGACGAAAAGTAGCCTCCGTATTAATTCAGGATATAGTCTAAGTTTGTTCCAAATTTCAGCCATATCAGTTTAGTAATTACGGCGTGAAGAAGTATTTTTCTCGCGAGAATATCGGTTTTTCACTTTTCCTGCAAAAACCATGGATTCTTATGGGATAAAAAGTATCCTATTTATTAACCCAGCATATAATCTATCTCCATTCCAAATTCCAGCCAAATCGGTTGTGCACTTGCGGCATGAAGATTTTTTTTCCGCGTGAATTTCGGTTTTTTACTAATCCCACGGGAACCATGATTTTTTTCGGGACGAAAAGTAGCCTTCGTATTAATCCAGGATATAGTCTATCTCTTTTTCAAATTTCAGCCATATCAGTTCAGTAATTACGGCGGGAAGTAGTATTTTTCCCGCGTGAATATCGGTTTTTCCCTTCTCCTGCAAAACCCATGGATTTTTCCGGGATGAAAAGTACATTATTTATTAACCCAGGATATAATCTATCTCTGTTCCAAATTTCATCCAAATCGGTTGTGTACTTGCGGCGTGAGATTTTTTTTCCGCGTGAATTTCGGTTTTTAACTTATCCCACGGGAACCATGAATTTTTTCGGGATGAAAAATAGCCTATATGGTAATGCAAGATATAATATACCTCCATTCCAAATTTTAGCCAAATCGGTACAGTAGTTGCGGCGTGAAGCCGTATTTTAACTTGATAAAATCCAAACTTCGGACTCCCGTTTCACCCCCTTAGAGGGTGAATTTTGAAAAATCCTTTCTTAGTGCACCCCTAGACCTCACAAGGAATATGTGTGCCAAATTTGGAGTCTCTAGACCCAGCGGTTTGGGCTGTGCGTTGATATGTCAGTGAGTCAGTCAGTCAGTCAGTCAGTCAGTCAGTCAGTCAGTCAGTCAGTCAGTCAGTCAGTCAGTCAGTCAGTTTCTTCTTTTATATATATAGATTGGCCGACTTCGAATTGGTGTAGGTACCTTCATTAAAAATTATTTCACTCTTTGTAGTGGCATTTGAAGTTGGTTTTTTGGAAAGCATTTCCCATTTTTATAACGTCGCTCAACAAAATGAAAGTGAGTTCAACTGATTTAATCTAAGTTTACGAGTTCAAAGAGTTATTTAAACAGAATTTGATGCAAGTGGCCCAAGAGTTAATCCAAGTTTAAGAGTTCAGGTGGGTACAACATCGCAAGTATTAAAACATTTCTTTGGATTTTTCAAAGAACTAAAGTTGTTGTATTACAGAAACAAAACAAAACGGAAAATACATCATCCAAGAATAGTAACTCGCAGTTTGATAAGTTTCGCGAAGTGTCACATAAATAACAGATGTTTTGAAATGAAACTAATATTCCCTAGTTCACGTACACTCGGTGCAAAATGAACGCTTCAACTCTTCAGTGCTTTAAGCGGAGCGGAGCTATAAATCTGCTGAGTGTACGCTCCATTACTCGGCCGCGTCCCGATGTAGGCCCCTGTCTAGCAAACCTACAGTTGGACAAAGATAAACGAAGCGAAATTAAGTAGTTACAAAATGAAAGGACAAAATGGCATGAGCTTCGACTCGAAATTGCAGTTAATCTTTCATTAAAATTGTTCAACTTATAAATTTACCATTTATAAGTTGAACAATAGACAATAAGCTGTGTTACAATCAATTTTCGCTTTCCTTTTAAGTATCGTTACGCAGTCTGTCCCTATATTTTGAAAGTTAAAGTTTCCACAGTAGCTTCCTTTACGATATAGACAAGGGATAAGTGCAAATTTCTTGAAATTCCCACGAGATTACCGAAGAGAAGTAGAGTAGTGTCAGCCAGTTGCTTAACGATTTTAAAAGCTTAATTTATAAAATTATAATACGCACTCGTGATCAGCTATACTAATGTTGGTTTCCACAACTGTATAATAGCTAAGTTGTTGTCCATCTCTGTGATATGTTTGCTTAGCTGTCGGCCTCTGTAGTGCGGTTGTTTTAAAAGAGATTTGCTGACTCTATTGTTCGTTCTCTATGCATTTTCAACTAGCTGGATTTTTTGTATTTAGCGCAGTTTTGCGGCTTAGACGACCGTTTTGTAAGCTTCGGTAGCTTTGGAAGCCTTTGGTTTGGAAGCTTTAAAAAGCAGTACCAAAAAACTTTCTAAAGGATTTTTAATTGCAACTGCGTTATTAAATGAGCAAAGAGCTCATCAAGAGCTATAATAAATAGACCTTATAAATGAGAAAACATTATTTTACTCAAAGTTGTAAAAGACAAGACGCAAGACAGGTGTTATAAATAAGCGGACCTTATTAAAAGCGAGCACAAGTCACAACAAATAAATCCCTGACACTATAAATTATTAACCACACACTGTACTTTGTTTTTTGGAAGCACTTACGCTTCGCGAAAACACACATCTGGTCCCAGCGCAAATTCTTTTATCTTAACCGCTCTTTTGAGACTTATTCCGTATTTTTTCTCACGTTCTACTTCAATGAATTGAGGATTCCACTGTTGAATAAAATATAAGTTCTAGGAATGTTAAGGCTATCTGTCTGCTATTGATCGATTACGATTTTGATAGTCTATGTTTGTACGTCTGTATGTAAACCATCATCAGTTTATTCTCGTTTACATTATGAATCAAATTCTTAAAGATGGACGGTAATAATAATAATTTTTAAAGTTCTAAGGAAGACTTAATTTTTAAATGTAGGTTCTAAGATAAACTGTCAAAGGTGAACCTTTATCTTAGAACTTATAGTTGTAAAACTGTATAAAATACAATTTGGTATACCCATATCCTAAGAAATTAATTATTAGGAAATATTCAGAACTTCACTTTAGGAAAAGATGGCCAGGGAGACTGCGCTTAGTTAATTCTGTATTGAGGTCAATGGACATGCAAAGAATGGCATATCCATTGTGGTAAGTTTGCATTATTTTGTAATTAATTTCAGTGTCGCCCAATTTGCTAACTTTTTACTGCAGCGGTTAGAACTTTGAAGTTATGTGTTGTTGAGTTGAAACTTGATTTCAATGTGCGCTTAATCTGAAGTGTTTGGTAGTCTGCCAAGCGTTAGCGTCTCGTTCTTTTGGCTTTGGAAGTGTTTGTTGCTTTAGGAGATTGCCTTTCAGAGCATCAAAAGAATTCAAATGAGGCATTTCATTTTACTATTTATTATTAGGAACATAGAATTTTGAATACGTTTGAAGTGCGTCTGTTTTTGATCTAACTGGTTTATCTACAATAGTGGTTTTGAATTAATTTGTACAAATATTTGCAACTTTTGTTTTTTTACTGTATTACATTACATTTATCTTTGGATTAACCTTTTTCACTAAAATTTTTACGACATATATCAAATTAAATTGATTTTAGGGGTACTAATGTTGCTTTCTTTCTTCACTTTAAAAAGTATTTTATAGTTTCATACAAACGTAGTTTTATTTTAGAACTGACATGCTTCTACTTCAAAGTATGAAAGTAATTATTATTTATCGATTGCGAGGATTTATTGCAAATTTGAGAGAAAATGGGAGAAACCAAGAAGTCTATATTAGGTCAAAAGTTCTATTCAAACTTCATGTTTCTGATACTTGATGAGAATGGACCTCATGAAAATTTTTTAATTGAATATATTGACAATAATGATTTTCATCAAAATATTGCAAACTAAATAACTTCAGGAGGAGACAAATGAAGCAAATAAGTGCGTTCACACGCACACCCTCTCTTCGAATCCTCTCACATATACGGGATGGCAGGATAGGCACGCACAGTTGAAACTCATAAACGTCTAAATATACACAAAGCAGAAGCAACTTAGACGTTCCCACTTGCTCCTAATTGCGCGACGCAACCGTGTGTAATAGAAACGTCTCTAAATTTCCATCGAGACAGTTTTAATTGTTCCCCGAGAGCTTTAAATACGCTCTCAAGTGGTATCCATGTCTCTATTAATGATGATGCCTACACCGTCGCGCGTGTAAAATTGTCGCAGCTAAGACGCCTCGTTAAAGATTTACAGCGTACGTACTTTACTCGATCTCCGAGGTACGTACGCTGGTAATTTAATGGCAACATATGTTCCAGCTAAAAGGCCTATATATTTCGTACTGGCACCAAAATGACTATTAATCTTATTTTTGTGTCGGATTAATATGTTGTTTATTAAAACAAATGTTCTGGGCGGCAATTTTTAATGAATTGTGTGGTCCAATTATGATTCTGCAAACTCAAACTCAAAATATCTTTATTTCACATAGGCCTAAAGTACAGGCTCTTGTAAAACGACAAAATGTTATTTTTTGCAAAATATATTCGTATACGGTGACAACTTCAAGTCGACTTAAAGCTAAGTTTACGAGGGTTCCAATGCACCCTGTACTGAGAAGAAGCCCACAACCTGATTATATTCGATTTTTATTCGATGGTAAATGAGTAATGACGATGCAGCCTTAGATGTTATTACTCTGAACACTCCACATCCTGGGGGAAGTAAGTAGCCTAACGGTTGCTAAATAGCATCGCACCGAAACTCTAAAGAACTTGGGTTTGTCTTTCCCGATCTCTAAAAAGAAAAAAATCACAAATTCGTTATAAGAGTCGTTGAAGATTGAGCCATTATCTAGGTTTAAATTAAAAGTGTTCAACATAAATGCTCTGTGTTGTTTGAGCCTCCCGAGCATAATATTATAGCAGAAGCACTACAGCTATGTGTGATGGGCGTAAATGATAAGTGGCAAGTAACACCGGTGGCGAAGTACTCGCGCTACGCTATAAATCCACCCGGGAACGTTTCATTTCCTGAATAAGATCCCTGCCGAGTGAACCGTGCAGATATACTGAACACGGCCTCCTAGGCTGCTTTATATGGAAATCTACTGTTAGACCATAAATCAAAGGGATTAAACCGATAGTTTCATTAGCATCACACGTTCTAAAATCCATGGTAGCCTGGTACCTAGATTGAATGTAATTTGTTCATTTCTTTAGCTATTTAAAGTTACGTCTAAAAATTGTTCTTTATTTGCTTATTGAATGAGGATATGATCAAATTGAATTCAAAAAAGTAATTAAATTAATTTAAAATTTTTGAATAAACTTAAAAAATTGGTTATTTATCATGATAAATAACCAATTTTTTAAGTGCAATGTTAGTATCTTTTATACAGTCTATACAGTGTTACTATTTTAATTAACAAGAAACATAATAACTGTAA
Source organism: Coenonympha glycerion (assembly GCA_963855885.1). Lineage (NCBI taxonomy): Eukaryota > Metazoa > Arthropoda > Insecta > Lepidoptera > Nymphalidae > Coenonympha > Coenonympha glycerion. The sequence continues at coordinate 16,112,576 of OY979633.1, forward strand.
ATAAAGTAATAAACTCTTATTTATCGATACCAATATCAGAAGTAGTATCACAAACGAGAATAACATTTCAATGGTCATTCACTAGACTATCAGCACAAGTTATAATATAGGACGTGATAATTCATTCACTCATACTCGTTCAGTAATAAATTCTTGTTATACCGTTTCAAGTCGATATATGTAAGTGTCATGGAATAAGAGTTTGTTAGTAACTAAGTGACGTTTTGTAATTGGACTTTTAGTACGCGTTTAAAAGTTTTCGAAAACTTATAGTTACTATAAATCAGACAATATGACGATAGCGAATTTCACTCGGTCTTCATAAGCTCCTTATTATTTAAAGCAATCATATGCTCACAGAAAAGAGAAGGCAAACTTACTCTTCTCATCTGTGGATGTACCTATATCTTTAAACTTGTTTGTTCATAAAAACGTCAACATAAAAATACTTACAATATTATAAATAACAGACGTAACTTACATAGACTGCATACCTACTCGTATGTTTAGAAATCAAACGATATCATTCTCAAATAATTATAGAGTCTTGTCTAATAAATATTTTTAATGGCATATCTATAACCGTAGAAAAATAATAATTGGTTTTACAATATCATCCATGTACATTGAATCATGCTCGACATAAATCTTGGAAATAGCTTCTTCGACATTTATTTACGAGTAATATGCGAGGAAGATTTACTTTCATATTAGATTGAATTTAATCGAGGCAGCTTTAATGGGATTTATATTCAAAAGAACAACTACAAATCTTGTTGGAACATGTACTTATTTGTATATGTTTATTTGTAGCTATGAAATTGATTACTTACGTGTTTTATTTATTTTCACTAGATATGCTTGAAAATTTTGAAGTTTACTTCACATTTACATTATTTACTAAATATAATTACAATATCCATGCACCAGCTGTTAAGTGAAAATAATGTCTAAGGTACGTAATCCGTTGTTATCAACATTAAATTTTAGAAGAGTGCTATCCTTTACTTAAAAGTTATAAAACACAGTTTTAGAACTGTCAATTAAGTTTCGTTTTAACATTTTGTAAATCAAAAAGCATTATCAGCTATCCATACAAAGTTAATTGTAAAATAATAAACGTCGCAGGAGATACCCGTAAGTTGGTAAGATTAATTGAAAATGTTTTATTGGAGTTGTGAGCTAGTTATTTTGCTCTTGAATATTGAAATGAATATTAATGAAGGAAATTGTGACTACAAATTGGATTTCTGTTTAACACAGTTTGTGATGAAAATATTAAGTACTTTTATCACCACTAATTTTCTGTTAGATTTTCATTTGTATGAATTATTCGAATTTTTCTTAAGTTTTCATTGTGACCTAATAACGAAAAATGTTTAGTTTGCTTACCCGTAAAATATTTTTACACTACGGTAAACGTATCTCTACCTTAACCAAATAAAAAAGGAAGAAGCTCAATTGAATTAAATTTGAGCTGGAAGATAAATAGAAGTAAAAGAAATAGGATTGAAGAGGAAAATAAGGATTTAATGCAAACTATCAGATAAATAAATAAGCACTGTAATTGGATAAAAGACATAATTAGAGCTCTAGCAAAAGCTCTAGATTTTAGACATTGTTTCAGAGATAGTACAAAAGAAAGGCAATGATCGGCATTGGCGATTGTTAGTAACTAAATATTGTTTTAAATAACTTCAATCCAAAGTTAGTTTTTAAGTGATTGCTGTTAGTAATGTGAAAACATTCATATCTATTTTAGTTATCATCTCTCCTATGTTAACCTCTTTATGAACTCCTTTAGAGGTTTAAAATTACGTTGCCATAATGAAACCATAATACGAGGATTTCATGCGACATGCTCCTTTATGGCTCAAAGGCGAGTGCAACGAAATGAGCGATAAAAGTAGGTTAGCCCGAAATAACGGACGGAAACTCACAAATTATTAGTTTTGACGAAACGTTGCCCCACGGGCCGTTTGCGCCGGATATATGAATTTTAAAGCTACACCGATATCTAATTACAAGTTTATTGACGCCTTTATTGCTGTTGATGTTTGGAGAAACCTAGTAATATTATTTAGATATAATCGGTAACATAATTTTAATATTAAACAAGAAGGGGAAACGCTTGAGGTATTTCATGTTATGTAAATGAAAATTATGTTATTAAATGAATGATAAATACCTAAAGTATCCATTATGATAAACATTTTTATATGATAATCGATATGTAGACCATACGGATGTGTAATACCAGTTAGTTTAACAAAATAATGATTCTCCTTTATAACCATTAAACTGTATTTTTTTGTGTCTTGAGAGATTGGCGTAATTGAAATTAACGCAGTTTAGTGTTTTAGGAGCCGTTCTCAAAACAGGGCATACCGGCATCAAGCAGCCCCTAGCTTTAGCATTAACTGATTTAATTTATCATCATTACTTTATAATGGAAATTTTTAACAATTCAAAATAATACTTTTAACTTGTAAAACAGACATTTACTGAGCCTTTAAATAAATACTTTTGATAATGAATTGAATTGACGATACAAATAAATGTTACCATGTTTTTTAATGTATAAGAATACCAAAGAGAGATGTGAAAAGTGTTTGAAAGATTATATGTGTACGACAAAAAGGTAAAGGTATTCCAGGTATACTCACATGCTAGTTCAACAACAGCAGGCTGGCTCCTTATGTCTCCGCGACTGCTCCACGCGTGACACGTACAGGAGAACCTATCTTCACCAAAATACTCTTCCAAATGATCCCTCGTAACATTGCATTCAGCCTCAACGATCCTCACACCGCTCTGAGGGTCCACGAACTCAAATTGCGTACTACCGACGGACCGAACATCGTTGCATTTGAAGTATACTTGTAAAGCATTCGCGGCACGACATCTCAACATGGCTGGTTTATTACGGACTACATAAGCATGTTGAGGCTCTAATAGGAACATTGGAAGATCATCTGTTGAACTTTGCAGCAAATGGTCTCCGGATAGTGACGGTAGTTCGTCAGCATCATCTCTGTTCTCATGTTCGTCTTCTTTATGAGACTCGTGGTCGTAGTCTTCTTCTAGATAGTCTCTATGGTGTGGCGGAGGATTGTTTTTTTCTGAGTTGTATGGGTCTAAGGCCTCAACGCCAGCTGGGTGTGCGTATTCTGGTCTTAGTGGTATCGGTGGTGTAGGAGGCGCTGTGCTATGTTCCGATTCTGTTGAGCTTGGCTCGTCTATAACAAAAGATAAACAATATTTTAATATTATAATTTCAGTTAAACTTGAACACAATAATGACTTTATTAAGTCTGTTAACGAGCAAATATCATTAGAAAAAAAAAACTAACTAGTTTAAAAACCAGCACAATCGTAATAAAAACATTCGTAAAGATTTATTTAGATCAACACATTTGTCTCAAATCTAAAAAAAAAATTATTCAAACGATAAAAAAACCTTTAGGTAATTATTTATCCACCAGTTAAATATTATTTGCAATTTACAAATGCGCAACAATTATTGTGGATGAGATATATTTCAAGTGGTTTTATTGTTTTTCATTAATGTCTAACCATCAACGTCTAGTCAACGTTTAGTCAACGTAATCTTAGCCACTAATACTTCATTTATTAATCAGAAGAAAAAGAGAAATAATATTTAATTGCAATCGCTACATGCTATAATTTCATAAAATAATACAGCAGCAAGATAATCAAGGAAAAAAGAAGAATAAAATTTATCATCAAAATAATTGCATCTATGCAAATTGCAATCTCTACATTATTGCTCCAATCAATCTCTGTATTGTTATTTATTATCCTTGGGCGTAAAGATTTTCTAACTACGGAGTAAGCGTTAATAGACTCGGTGATACTAGAAATAAATGACAACTGTCATAATAGACGTCCCCTAAGTAGCGCCATCGATTTCTCCCAAAAGCCCGCACCTGGTTGGACACCCCACTCGCGCCTGTTTACACGCAAAACATAGCTGATATTTGGATACTGTACACACTACTCCAATCTCCCCACTTATTATACGAAAACGGACTTAATTTCAAAGCATTACAGGTCAATAATTACAAACGTTTCTAAAATCAGCCACCCTTGTCAAAATTTTGCTCAGACTGTTATCAGTACAAGTTTCTCTTACATCAGTGCTGACAGTAATACCTCAAGGATTGTAAGAGTATTCGAAACGGGGAATGGCACAAAAATAAACCGCAACTCGACTGGAGCGAGGATAACTTAATTAGTTTCACTTCCGTTCAGTGTATTTCTATTTCCGATTTCGTAGGGACCGAACGCTATTTCCTTCTCAATTCTATTTTTCCTTAATGGGATTTGTTTGGATGGCTCCTTACCTCATCCTGCGGTAACAGCGACCGTATCAACGTTATTAAAACTCTTATTCTCTGAGGGTTCTCAGGTGTCGTAATCTGATTTGTATTTCATTTTGTATTTACTTACATTTGCTTTTTTTTTAATAAGAATCTTTGAAATTGAAAAACAAATGAAAAGTATGATATAATGATGATGATAGTGCGTATTTGATTTAATGCAATTCTTTAACTACGAAGATCTTGTAATTACAAAAAAAATGATTTACATTGTGTGAAACTCACGATTGCAAGAGACTAAATATGAATATGAAAATTGTGTTTTTTTCTTTAAGTAAATATTACATTACGAAATACATAAAAGCAAATAATAAACCGTAACAAAAGCATAAATAAAATAACATTGCGGACAACTCAAACCGCTTCCAAGTTATAACAAACCATCCTCCAAGAATAGAAGGGCCATCAATATTTACGAAGGCTTCAAGCGGCTGCGCTTTATTTATAATCATGAGCTCGGATCGATATTCCTGTAATTTGGGTCCATGTCACATACTTATTTATTCTGACGTGGATAAAGCCAATTACATATGCCATTAAACGTTGGATCGACGGAGCGTTTGATTGAAGCCCGATTATTCCAGAGGGCACCTCTATCATCACTTCGATTTCCACAACCACTTCATTAATATCTATATCCAGTTCGATTAGGTTCTCAACTAAATTATTATTCATTTTATCTTTAATAATTAACATTCTCTTCATTATCGCTATCGAATCGTGTGAAGCTTTTAACTGTTTATCATTTAAATTACGAAACCTCTCATTTCAGGTTTCGTTATACAGATCCACGTTTTTTGTTGAGTGAAGAGATCATTATTCTTATTCAGGCGTAGCTTTGGATCGAATATAATAAATAAATATGGGCACTTGTTCTCTGTCAATGAGCACTGAGAAATTTATTAATATTCGTATCGCGGCACAACATTGAATGTGATTGAATTTTACGTGACTATAATTGTATGCTCCATACGATGTCAATACACAATTAAAATGCCATAATCTATGTTTAAATATTGTATTTACTTTAAAAATATTTACTATGGTTTTTTCCTGGAAATACAAAAAAACTAAACATTTTTAACTTACATGTTTTATGGCTTCCGCATTTTACGCATCACGTTTCTACAAAGTTTGAAGTAAAAACCAAATCATATTCTAAACATGACTGTTTAGTACGCGTATACTGACCTATCCTAACAAACAAGAAATTCAAGAATAGCAATTTATTCCAGGATAGCAACCACACAAGCTGTAGAATAGCGAACAACTTCTTACAGCCAATCCTTAAAACTATTGGTATCTCAAAAATAAATGTAAATAAAATTTTACGGTTATAAGTGTTCCATCATCCGTGTATGATACCCAGTAATAGTTCGTATTATAGAATGTTCAACTGAACATGATGGAACGGGTCTCATTAAAATAACCGGAGCTGTAAAAGTAAACGGTGATTGATCTTAGGATTCTTATGACGTATCAAAATTTGGAGTGTTAAATGTATATTATTTTCTCCCATGGATCTTCACAATAAAATCAAATACTTAATATATCAGAACTAATGCTACTTAAATGATGAAAATAACTATTACAAGTGGGAGTATAAATCTACTAGAAAGTTGAGTTTCTTTCCATTCTTTAAAGGTTTTCTACAATATGTGTTACAAAACCACTGAAAAGTTGACAAAGTCGACAATAAAGATTATCATTCAAATAAGCAGTGATATATTAAACACGTAACAAATCATCACACAATGCCCTGTAATATTATAAATGATCGCCTATGCGCAACTTAGTAACAACATATTGGTAGAATAAAGGACCACACAGAAGCGTTTCCCAGACAATATTAATCTTGTTACAAAACATAAAATTGATTTCAAGATCACAGCTGGGCGCTGGTATGTTACAATGTTTATTGGTTATGTATAAAATTAAAATCAATTTTCGAGGCAGGCGATGGTGGATTACGAAACGGCAACTTTGGTTTTAACAGCTGATATTAATAATGTTTTGTAACTGAATTAATACATTTAAATTAATAATTATTATTTATACTGTGATAAAAACTAATACATAGCTAAAATTCATGATTTAGCCATAAGAATATTTGACGAAGAAAATATTTATATTTTAATGAGGCTAACCAAAACATACAAAAAAGAAAAAGACAAGTTTTAAAATTGCCAAATAATGAAATAGACGTTAACAATTAGTTATATGAGTATTAAAGATGAAATGAACGAAAACCATACAAAATTATACTAACGAATACCTAATTAAGAAGGCGGAAATTCTTAACACGAGTTAAGGAAACGAGTGAATGATATGAAAATGTTATGTTAGTTTTAAAATTCCTTTCAAGACGAAAAACAGAAATGAAAGCAAATGGTGAAATTCCTAGTTATCGTAGTGAGAGGTGAAATATGTAAGCAGATGAATGGGCGGATTCCGCGGCTCCCGACAAGATCTAAAAACAAACTAACTTTCATCTGACTGGAACAAAAATAAGTGCTGCCCTTAGAGCAACTGAATTTGTTCACAACATAATAATATTTTGCTAATATAACACACGACCACTCGGTCTAAAAAAATAACATAAAATCATCTGTGACACTAGTAAATGTCATGTTGTATTGTATCTGAATTAAACTCCAATAAAATTAGATTTTGGGTAATAAAGAAATTTATTTCACGCTATTGCATAAAGATTACGTTAATATTTTGAAAAATCAAGCAGTCTTGATTTTCTGGACAAAAATAAAACATACTGCACACACACACATACATACTGCACACACACACATCTGCGATAAATCCAAAATAATAATGACTTGAGCTAAAATCGCTAGTATTATTTTTAAACATTTGAAATGCAAGTATAAGTATGTTTTCATTTGTGTAGCTATTTTTTTTGTCTCCTAAACTTGTTGCTCGTTGCGTCAAAGTCATCCCGAGTTGAAAGGGACCGACCGCCTACTGTCATTTTGTTCGGCATTCGGATAATTAAGAATGGGATCAACGCTATTTGCGTTCCTGAATGAAATCCAATGTGGCTTGTGCGGAACGAAAATGGATTTTTTAATTTCCTTCTATTTCATGCATCCGTGCCGATACTAATCTAATTTGGTTTTTCAGTGCCGGCTAATTGGACTTGGATTAATAACCGTTTCGATTCTTTGGTGAAATATCTAATACTATTAATTAATATTGGCTTCTGATCGATTTTTAAATCAGTCATAATTTTTTTTATTCTGTAACAAGTTAGTGCATACCGAAGGAATTATTGAGTAGAATCAAGAACTAATGTCTCAGAATGACAAGACACATACAGTAGGTCGTATGTGGCTGCAATGCTAAATCTTGGGACGCACTGCATCTGACATGGGCAGACTTAATATTTATATAAGAGTCATTGACGATGCATTCAGTACTAAAAGTCTCTAACACAGAAGTGATAAAACGTACCACATTGTACAGAACAACACATTGTACAGGCTTTATCGTAAAGAGGTAGAAAGTCCACCGGGTGGTAATCAGCCACACCAGAAGGCTCTCACCTTGACTCCCCCAGAGGGCAAAACGACAAAGCTAATCCTATTTCCGCTAACAATGAAGCAAGTGAAAAGAAACATCGCGACAAATTGAATTGAATCATAGACGGGTATTCTAATATCATCTATCCATAGTGCATAATTATTGTACCAGGAATGAAAATGCCTATTGATCAAAGGTTGTTTTGTGCTCCATCTCGCACTTGACCGATGCTGCTCTGGATAGAGAAGGGCTTATTGATGAGAAACACTTAATCTACGTCCGGGACGCTATCTCGCGTTCAGAATGCACTTGATACGATGCTTTGCTCACAAAAGCGCCGCAAAGATTAATACGTTGCGAGTATTAGTTTTCTGGAATTTGCTAAAAATAAGTTTTCATTAAAACACATATCAGTTGGTTATACTCCGTAATTATGGATGGATCTGAATCACTTTTCAGTACCACGCAAATCTTTCAAAAACTTTAACTCTAATTAATAAACTCTCGTTATTTTTTGGAAGATTTGCATTGATGCCACTCATGTACCGTACAAAATCATCTGATAATACGGATGGATTATTATAGACCGTCGTTCATGAAGTTACATATTCTGCTTCAAACCAATAGTTCACCAACATTATATTTTTTAATTTTAATTATTATCAATCATTTAGTGTAATAATAGTTTTTTAAAAGCATAATTAAGGAACCCTTAGATATGTTTGTCGATAGCAATTGAATTTATTATTTTTACTAAGTGGTATAATCCAAAAACTCCTTCAGATAAATTTGTTTATGACTTTACTAAAATTTATAAAGCACTTTCGTCTTATCAAGTAAGTAAATTTATAAGATGGTCCTCTTTTGAATCACCATTTACTTATTGGTTAATAGAGGCTCTTAAAAAAATTCTTTAATGGTTTCACTCACACATTTTTATCACAGAACATAACACATGCAAGCAATAACAAGTAATGAGTGGTGCTTAAAACGAATATGGCCGAATAAAACATTGAGAGTAATGTTGAAGATACTTCGTAGCTATCGGCCATTCCACCCGTGTGCTTTGGGATTGGGAGTGCATCGATATGATAATTATTTGAGCTTATAATAGCTCTGATGCGGCGCGTAGCCTTAGTTTTATTTTAACTGCCTCTTTGGTCTATCAAATCAGATGCGGTCGGCGGGTCGGACCAAAAATAGATGATTTTTAAGTACCTTGGCGTTTTTTGTCTTAGAAATATCAGTAGACTACTACTAATTACGAGTTTTTTGTTTATATAAAGAAAGATTAATCAACTCAGTTCTTAGTAAATTATATAGGGCAAAGGAATGCATTTTCATGCAAACATTCCAACCACTTGAAGAAAGTAAAGTATTGACTAACGATATAGTTGATCTAATGAAGTTGTTCAATAGGTGTAACTCATAACTATTTTTAGCCTCACAAAACATCATAATCTCACGTGCATACTTACTTTAGTAATATTAAAACGGTGCAGTATGAAGGGTGTGATGTCAAAGCATCAATTAAAACTCAAAAGGGCACAGCTGAAACGCTCCATCCATTAAGTCGCGATACATGAATCCATAAATGCAACTGGATGTCCCCTAACGTTTGATTTACGCGAGCGTTATGAGCGAACCACCGCGCCGAGAGTTCCATCAACCAGCGAATCTTTTTACGTCTCAGAGTTAAGTGCATTTACGAGTAACTGCAGAGAGTTGCGAAGCAGAGGGCTGTCTTCGGCGGATGCGGATGAATCCCTGAATGTTTTATGACGTTCCATTTTGAGAAGAGATATCAAAGTTGCAGATGCGGGGCGTTTAACTATTTTCTTTCAAGTGGATTGGATACATATTTAATATTGTTACTGCAGAGATAGTATGGAGTCGAGACGAAGTATTTTAAAATGTACTAGAAGTAGTAGAAGTATTAAACTTACAAGAAGTAGTAGAAGTAGAATTAGAAATTGAAAGTTTTATGGCAATTTATACTTACTTATTAACTGAGCTTTAGAGTGTAGTATCTACTTAAGCGCATAATTAAGTGGTATTAAAAAGAAACAGAAAAAATCTTCTTCTTACGTCACACCAATCAGTCTCTTCTCGGAAAGAAATAGGTTCAGTCGTAAGCCTACGGCGCTGGTTAACTGCTTTACACATCTTTATGAAGATTATGGAGAGTTCGATGGTATGCTATTTATTATTATTTATGTCTTGTTTTCCACAAGACTTCAAATATTCTCGAAACATACTCAAACACACTCGATTGTACAGTCAAACATACTCGATTGTATCGTAGAATGGAACCGAATTATTTTTAAAAATATCCCCTCGTAAGCTAACGGTTTCATTCACGAAAAAATATATTCAGTGCGATTACATTAGCGAGCGAATATGTTCCCAAAGATTTCATTCACGGAAAAAACGAGGGATTAACTCACTCGAAATCTCAGCTTCCTGCAAAATACATTAACGTCAACAAGGTGCAGACCCTAATCCAAAATTACCTTCAAAGACGTTTGAGCACCGACGAATTCTCACCCATTTGCAGAAAAAAAAACACAAAAGCCGGCCACACCTACAAAAACCGCTTCAATACTCACCTTTGAAGGTAACATGATATATACAAAGAATAGCCGAGTACCAGTCAAGAGGTTCCCAAACAAGATAATCCCTTTGTTAGTCGAGTTATAATGGTGTCTCTGGAGTCTTCTATTATTTTCTGTTTCGTGATTTCGTCCTCAGCAGCTGCGACGTGTGGAGTTTCGTATTTCAATGCGCGTCGAGTTTCAATTTCTGTTCCTGCCAGTGTTTCACTTTAAAATTTTACTTTCCTTCATAAACTAGGCTAGCTGGTCCGTTAAACGATATCTTGTCTAATTCCATAGAAATATTATCAACAATCAAAACAACATAGAATCTAGTCAACATCCTGGTAACTCAAAAAAAAGTCTTGCAACAAAATAACCACCAGTAGAACTGCTACGAACTTCTATGAAGTCAAAAGCAGAAAAACACTTTTCATTAAAACCTTTTTTATTTTAGTATGTTTTATTACAATTCCCTAACAATAAATTGGCCTCTATCCCAGAACTATTGCTTATGTGGCAAATATACAGATAAAATTATTATCAACCCGCTTAATTTCTGGACAAAACATATATTAAGATAGGTGATATTGGTCAAAAATTTCCCCTAAATTTGGGCAAAGCTCTTATAGTAGCAATATTGATTCCTGCACACTAGTAAGGCGGCAGGTTCGTGTTTACATGTTACAAATTGTCGGCAAATGTGAGATGTTGTGTTTACTTGGTTCTGTTGTTTTGAGTTCAGACTGCATAACATCTTCTGAGGACGGTATTAAGTTCAAGTATTTTGTTACATTTCCTCATTAACTAAGTGTTTCCAGTTTTGACACATCTTCTTGCTCCCGGCGTCTCGTGCCTCTCTAATGTCAAGATATGTTGGAACTTTCATTAGCAAATTGAATCTGTTGGTACAAGCTGCAATTTAACTTGAAATGTTGTATGTATTTTCCAAAGATTTAAATCGCTAGATGGGCCCTAAATCTCCAAAAACGTCCACTTCGTTTTCTTGTGTGCGACACCTTGTCACTCTGTTACAAGTGAAACTACAGCATGCTGATCACTCACTCAGCAAGTTTGTGGAAATTTTTGATGTGCGCAATGTAGATTTAGGGCCCATATTGCGATTTAAATCTTTGATTTTCAGATCAAAACTTGCAACCGTTTGAAATGTAGATGTAAATTTAAATATCAGTTCATGCATGGTAATTGTAGTGACGTATTATAAAACTAAAACATAAAAAATGCTATTGAAAGAATATATAAATTAAAAACCATAACTATTGTTAAACAGTAAATCTCGTAGGTTTCTCAATGCAATGTATCGTGTACAAATAATAAAACCAAATTAGTAAGCAAATATAAGTTAAAGTTATAATACCAAAGTAAAGTTAGTGTTCGCACAATAAAATGTAATTCGTTAAGCGATTGCGTTTCTATAGATGGTTAATGCGAGAGTCGTGTTCGGAAGTCCCGTGACTCCTCACGACTTTGTGACTTTTTTTGCGTACCCCCATTTCTAAAACTACCTTTTTCCTTATTGGGTTCCATGAGAATCTTGAGGTAAGTTTTGAAGTCAGTAATTAAATTAAAGTAATCTTGTTGAGAGAATTTTCCAAATAAATTACAGCAGTGATATTCAATATGTCAGCTGATGTAAAATATTATAAGGATCTGTAAACCAAAATATAAACGTTCCTAAATTAAAGGGATAGAACAACGTTTGTAGTGGCAAAGTATAATATAATAATACAGAAGTTAAAAATGTAGAGATAATAATATAAATGGCTCCAGTTCAGTAAAGCTTCAGTGAAATCAGAACGAACTCCGTAAGATTTCTTTTCGGAAGTTTTTGCCTAACGAGCAATCTCTCAAATTATCTCTGGGTGGGTACTTTTTGCCGGCAACCTCCTTATCTTTCAAGATTAGGTGCTAAGACTTTAAGTGAAATTTCGGCATCTGTAAATTACCTCCGCCCTCGAATTTCGAGTCGATGTTGGAAAAAGTCGTTACAAAAACCTGGCCTCAGACACTGGCGTTAATGACTTATTGTACCTGATACCTACTTTGACGAGCTATTTGTCGTGACTTATATCCACCTAGCATTATTTACTTTTTTCTACAGTTATTTTTTTCCATGAAAACAAATGGTCCACGCGTGACGCGAATCGGAAGGCACAGCTAGCTGGTTTATAAAATCGTATATTTGTGTTTCCTTACAGAGAATCCTAAAGTATAAGACATAAGAGTGTACAAAATGATGAAGTAATAATATAGAGAGCTGTTAGAGAAGTAAAGAATGAATTATTCATTTATTCTTTTATTTTATATCTCGATAATAAAGTATTTATTTCCCTAATGGCAAAACAACGTTTGCCAGGCCATCAAGTAATTTCTATAAAAAGGTCTTACGAGGCTAGGATGTGCGCATAGAGATAATTCTCTCTACTTTTGCTTTCTTTTCTCTTTATCCATATAATTATCTCATCATGCACCTTAGGCTGGTAACGTACAATTTATACAATGCGACAAGGTTTGCTTCGCGCGTGGCCAAAATAGGAACTTACGCCGCTATCTTGTCATACTTTTTGATACTTCGCTCTGTCGTTATATCGCTATTGTATGATGTGTTGTTTTTACTTATACTCGTATTAACGAAAATAAAACTAAAATTGAAGTAAAATTGAGGAGATTTTTTTAGATTTTCCGGCTGCCTTTGTTTTATAGTAACGCCCTCCTGACAATGCTATTCAAATGCCAAAAGAGCCTTGTCGGACTGTACAAGTATTGAGAAGAGTCCGAAGTACAAAGGCGGTCTTACTGCTAGAAGCAAAAGTAGTCTAGGAGCTCACCATGTTTGTCCGCGGCGACGGCGACCACCCATAGCACGAGCAGCACGCTCCCGCGCCACATCCTTCACATGCGCGCGCGCATCACCTAAAACAATAAGCTTTGTTTGAGAACGTGAAACGGTCACCAATATTTGAACGTGTGTAGTGTTTGATGTTTACTTTCAAGAAAAGGCATTTTAGAAGGCGAAAGGTTTAATGTAGAGCCTGTTTTAACCGACTGGATCTTTGCAAAGAAGCTGCACTCACCATAAAGGTATATTATCAGAAATTCTGAGCTTAACTTTTCGCGGCATATTTCGATTAACCTTTTAGAACGACATATAAAAGAGTTTTGTTTTAATGCTTGAAACGGTTAGGTATCGAATAAATACCAATATAGGTATTATGAAGAATGATGTTATCTGTTTATTATAGATCGAAAAGCTATGTCAAAAGTAAACGTATTGTTTTTATCCAGGAATGAATGCTTCATGTTGTGTAGGTTAGATACGATAGCAGAAGTTCGATCGGGAATTTTCAAATACATTAAGAAGAAAGCACATAGGCCCGGTTTTCACCAAAGCGGAGCGGAGCGGAGCTGTGTTTGAGTAACCAATCAGATTTCATAATTTCGACATCTCCTCTCCCCTCAGTTGTCAAAATGACGAAATCTGATTGGTTACTCAAACTCAGCTCTGCTTTGGTAGAAACCGGCCCTTACGGTCGAAATTGGTAAAAAAGGAATGCATACATTAAAAAACATTGTTTATTTAGTACTTAATCAATAGCCTAATATTATGACAGGCATAGGGGCAGGTTTGATCCCTTCTGTAGGTTATAGTATAATCACTTCCATTACAAGCTAAATGCTTAGATGGAGACAGAATGGGCGATATAAGTCATTTTTAGAACAATCCAGTGTGTGATTAGTAGCAATATTGAACTAGTCGTATTCTCGTGTTTTATTCATGACGATTGTATCTAAAAATGTCGGAGCTAACAAAAGTAATACGAAATAGAAAATGCTTGAAGTCAGTTAGAGCAGACAGCGGAGTTTGATCATATTTCAACGATTGCATTCAACAGTCGTTTACTCTGTGCTGTTGAATGCGGTAAGGACAGTATTTCCTTTTTACTGCAGAACCGGCCTGCGCTAGCCTATAATGCTAGGCTGGGAGCTGGCGACCGGTTTGTTAAGACTCAAAAAGTTTTGTTACGATCGTCCTCTGATCGTGTTGGAAAAATAGGGCATGTTATAGATTTGAATATGAATTGTAATTAATAGAGTTTGCACTTATTTTTTAGTACACAATATTGGAATATCTCTTTTATTTTAAAAATAGTTTTCATAAATATAATTTCGTTACTAAAGCAAAAAAATCATTTGTAGGTAGTAAGTATACAAATTAGACTATTTATTTATGAAAAAACGTCGTTAAAAAATTAAAAATCATTAGTTATGAATGATGTTTATCGATAATCTATATTAATATATATATAGCTGCTCGTGCTGATTCATTCACTCATTGATCACCTCTCCTGAACAATTTTGTATGAAAAATTTTTTTTTCAAGTATGTGTTCGTATAGAAGGTAAAAATTCATGAGGAGGAAAAATACGGATAGAGCTGATGATTGAGGATTTCGGAGACGGATGAAGAGCACAGCCAAGGGTATTGGAGATAGGTGGGGGGTGCTCGACCAAATGTCATTTGATACGTCATCCAATTGGCAGTGAGCTGAAAAAAAATTCAAAATGGCGGATTCAAAATGGCCGCCATTCGAATTTCGTCGATATCTCGGAAAGTATAAGAGATGGAAGAACGGTTTTTTAACAAGAGCTGATCAGGACTCGAAGGTCTATTCGATGGATAGAAAAAAAATTCAAAATGGCGGAATTAATTTTTTCCATAGAAAATGTATGGGATAAGATGACTGAGGGTTGCGATACCTTTATAGGCGGGAAGACAGCACGCGGGCCACATGTGGCCCGCGCCCCCACGCGACCTACTAGTTAATATTATAAAGAGGAAGCGTAACGATGTTTGTGAGTTTGTGAGTTTGTGACGTTGTAAGGGGTAATCTCTGGATCCACTGAACCGATTTTCAAACTTCTTTCACCAATAGAAAGCTACTTTATTGTGGAGTGTCATAGGCTATAATTATTTCCAAAATTAAATACGTATCTGTACTTAAACTTGAATAATGTCGACACCTGATATGAAGAACATTGTATCTGATTTTGTTAAGTTTTCAGGAGAGCGTTTTACAATTTTGCTGCGTTTAAAAAGTGGCCTAGTGATTTTGAATAAAGCCGCATCTGTGATGAAGTAAATTGTTCTACTCTTGTTTTTTGCGTTCTGTAGTATGAACTTGATCACGTTGTGATACATAAAACGGAAAGCTGTTTTTGTTCAAGTTACAATGATTAAAAATACGATTGTCTTAGTTCAAAAACATTGTATGAACAGTTCCAATAATGTAAGGACATGGTTTTATGAATTATATACAGTAACAAAAATGTAATTAGAATTACAATGGCGTTACATGTGCATTTCAGTCATAACATCATTGTATAGTAATAAAATTATGACTGACTTTTTTTCGAATTGTACTTACTATTAATTTTATAATAAAATAAAGCAACAAATATTAATCATAGTTTAATCAAACAAAACTACTTACGCTAACATTAATGAGATCTCAAAACATTTCTTTATTACTTTCTCTATACCAACCAAATTATTTTAATACGTAAACTGAATATGAAAACAATTGATATAATATGAAAATGGAATTCTTCATAACCACGATCGGCACAAAAAATATCTATGATTACTCATTGTTATTCAAATAAAAGTTCGCAAAAATTAATAAACCTGATAACATCGCTGTTACTATATAACTAATCATAGCATTTTCTTCATAACTTCTTTTTAAACTCTGAATCAGAATATTTTTAATACTTATGATAAATGATTTTATTATTATATTATTATTATTATACTTTGATAAAGGAAACAAATTCACAATCAAACACTTAATAAGTTCTTATTCGGCACTATCGGTTGACATATTATTATCATCTACAGCATCCGAATGAGGTAAATTGACACAAAATATTTTGTATTGTTCAGGTACCTATTGCACCTGTATCACAAAGTGACATGAGATCTTGGAATTTAGCCTTTGAAATGTTAAGTGGTCTTTTATAAGCTAAAGATAGTTTAATGTCCCACAGAGAATTTAAGGATTTGACGTTAGATTTGTGCCTAGTTCTCGCAGATGCCTTAGTTTCAAAATAATTGGGAAGTAACTATTTATGTTAATGTGCTGAATTTTGGACCACATTACTTTAGGGTAAGGAGCGATTTAAAATAGATAAAAATGGGAAATGCTTTCCAAAAACAAACTTCAAATGCCACTACAAAGAGTGAAATAATTTTTAATGTAGGTACACCAAATCGAAGTCGGGCGATTGTCTAAAACTCCGTCGTTTCTTCGCACATCAAGTTAGTAAGAAGGACTATTAGTGATTGTACGAAACATTGCCCGACTTCGAATTGGTGTACTTACATTAAAAATTATTTCACTCTTTGTTGTTTGCATTTGAAGTTAGTTTTTTGGAAAGCATTTCCCATTTTTATTTTTTACTTTTTAGTGGAAAGCAACAAAATGCTCAAGGCGTTGTAAAAGTATCCAAATCGCTTGAGATGTGTTTATAAAATCTGAAGAGTTCCCTCAATTTCAACAAGATCCCATCATCAGATCCTGACTTGATGTTTATAGTCATCAAACCAGTATCTGCTAGCAAATGCACCAGTAACTATAAAAAATACCCAACTCCCTTCAAGTATACTAGCAAAATTTTGAGGAGTTCCCTCGATTTCACCAAGATCCCATGATCAGATCCTGACCTGACTACCATAGGACAACTTGGAAAATATTACTCTTTCAAATCATACCCAAATTGTTTCAAGTGTCCATATAAAATTTGAAGAGTTCCCTCGATTTCTCCAAAATCTCATCATCAGTTCCGGACCTGATTAAAATGGGACCATCTGGGAACTATACCCTTTTAAACAAAAAAAGAATTTTTCAAATCGGTCCACGCGTCTTCGAGTAATCGGTGAACATACATAGGTAGATAAAAAAAAGATTCCGACGAATTGAGAACCTCCTCCTTTTTTGAAGTCGGTTAGTTAAAAATATCCTTTTGTGTAACTTCCTTCAATAAATATGGTTTTCCTGTCGTTTTCGTACTACTGTTGTGGAATGTAAATGGTTTGATTTGATTGAAAAGTTCAACGATCAGTAGTAATAAAAGTGTAATAGGTATTGTTTACAGTTATTTTGATTGAAACTTTCAGAAGTATAAAGGTGTTTGTTGAAAGCAATATAATAGTACATCGACTTACTGTATATTATAAACTGCTATGATCTTGAAATTTGAGTAAAAAAATGGTATTTCTTATTACAATGTTACTGTGTTCAAATAAGCCCAATACTATCGCTTTATTGTTTTTGGTAACCAAAAATACAATATTTTTCAGCCAAAATCTGAATTATCTTGAATTACAATGAAATATTTTTTCATTTAAAAATCGTTCTAGTCGTCATATAAATACGGTTCCCAGATTGAAAGATACCTTTTTTTTCCCTCAGTATTTTGATGGTATAGTTACAAAACGTTGTTTCATTAGTTACAATGTTCTTCATATCAGGTGTCGATGTAATCCAAGTCGTAGAAAAAATTGCTTTCATCGCGTGCGCTGCGGAAACTATTGAAGATAGAACAAAACAATGTTCTACAATATTAAAGAACGTATCAAAATCTGTAAAAAAGTCCGCAATAGCATAAGCGTATCTCCTACGGGTAACTGACAATAACTGCTTTTAGTGTTAAAATTGTGGTTAGAAAATAAATAATTTTTGTGAAGCTTATTTAGCCCATAATATGGTATTAATTTATATCTTTGCAAATGTGTTTTTTAGAAAATTTAATGTAGAATATTTGTGCCCTTTACTCTATACAGTTTAAACAAATATCTTCAAAGATATTAGCAAAATAAAAACGTGTTGCGCGCCGCCGCGGCCGTTCCGTAGGCGATAGGTGGCGGTAGTATAGGCAGTATGATATCCATCCAAAAGTTTCGCGACCTGTGGGCTGTGGGTATAAGGCCCAGTTTCCACCAAAGCGAAGCGGAGCGGAGCTGTATTTGAGTAACAATTCAGATTTGTCATTTTGACATCTCCGAAACTGAGGGGAGAGAAGATGTCGAAATGATGAAATCTGGTTGGTTATTCAAACAGCTCCGCTTTTGTGGAAACCGAGCCTTACGCGGGACAAACGGGCCGGGACAAAAATATTTCTAACGCGGAATGGAGTCCGCGGGCACTGCTAGTAAAATATAAACTTTCTATCAGTAGGGATGCAATTTATCCGTCCTTTAAGACTAGTGTCAAAGTAGTGTTTAATAAAATGTCATTGTTTATATTCTTTTAGTAGGTCCCTGCTATTACTTTTCTGTTATGTGCAGTTTATCTCGTTGCATTTTTTGTAAAAAAATGTGCTCAACTTAACATAATTATTCAGAATGTATTTAAATTATAGGACTTGTATAAATGCTAAAATGCTTAGTAGTACTGGCTCTTATACTACATCCCTTGCAGGCATTATGTGTTTTATTAGCTGTATTGTCAAGCGTTCTTTTGACATGAAACTTTGTGAAAACTTACCGAGTGTCGAATAGTAAATCATGACACTGTGGTTTCGTAGTCCTACTCTGTTCTAACACGGAAAATAATTTATAGCATTGTGAATAACATTCGTACATAAAGTAGTTGCCTATTTATCAAAATGTATCTACTTACTAAAAACTACAAAATTATTTTCTAACGTAACAGAGAAAAGCGATACTAAGCAGGAACTGCGTAAATGTAGACGACTAATAATATATTTATTTAATGTCACATACTATCGGTAAGTAGCTATGAGCTGTTAACTGTGTTTAACTTATTGAGGCATAACATGAGCATTAAAAGAAAATTTTGTAGATCTCTTTTTTTATCTAATCTACTGAGGAGTCGCTTTAAAAACATACGAGCTAATAAGAAACAGCTTTGTTGAAATTATGTAAAATCGCTTTAAAACGAGAACAAATCCATAATGACTTCATCTCCTAGCTAAACTAACTGAACTACAAAAATCTCAATCCCAGTCACGTATTATCTCCCGGCGTTCACCACAAAAGCATTTTGAGGCACAACTCCGTAACTAATTGGTCCCTTTAGGAACTTTTGAGGGAAAAGACAAAAATAAACGACAGCATTGTGGGCCCGAGCAAGAAATGCTGTAAAACCAGCCTCGAAATCGGTCGAATCGTTGAATAATAGACTTCGACACAAACGGTCAGGAATTTACTGGTTTTGTATGTACTTTTGTAGTCTGCCGGCGATTCATTTTGGCGCTACTAGTCTATAATTCTCGCTGACATTTAAAGTGTGGAATCATCGATGGCAGCTTAAATTGTTTGTGGTCAGTTTTCTGGTAAATAATTTGAGAAATTTGGCAATGGAATGTGTGCAGTTTATTATCAACGTCATAACTTTTTGCTTATAATATTTTGACCCACTGTCCTATGGAGTTAGACAGAGTAGTCGCGTCATCGTGGATTGAATTATCTATACCTACCCATAATAATTCGGTGAACACGATAATGTTCTCTAGATATAGACTACGTAATATGTACTAAACTTATCGCAATAAAATATGTCTTTTTGGTAGGCGCCCCTCAGAAACAAAAATTATTAGGTACTTATTTTATAATATTACTTACTATCTAGGGTGAAACGCATTTGCCTAGAAAATGATAATTCATTTATGTCTTGAAGGCACCCAGATTATATTGACTGGGGACACGGATGCTGGAGGTGTGAGATACATTAGTTTTTACAAGAGCTAATAGTCCGCAACGATATGGATGAACCGGGATGAATGCAGTGCAATTGTTAGTAGTTTCGGTGAATAATTCCAATGTTACTGGTGAAAATTTATTGCAGCTGTAACCGGAACTTTACGGAGGTTCCAAATTTATTATGTAGTAATACTTGTAGTTAAATTTTAAAGGTCCGCACGCTTCAAATTTGCGCCTGATTTTCATTATTTACCTACTTTCTACAACACTACAAACTTTAAATTTTAGTTTAAAATAAATTGTCTCCACTTAAACAATTTATAGTGGTTTGAGCAGTCGAGGATAAAAATGACAACTAGAAGAAAAACAATTTTATTGTTTATCACCATATTATGTTCAAGGGTTCCCAGCAAATCTGGGAAACTCATATCTTCATTAACATGATATAAACACTATAACATGGGCAAGCCGACATGATCGCAAACAATCGTGGGCGGTCCTGTAATCTGGCATCAGATAAACAACGCACAGTACTAGTAGCAGCTAGCGAAGCCTTTCATAATTACCCGGGCGATAACGACGCAGATAACACTGTTGAAAAGATTACACTGATTAATGCCTGTGTAAACCCCGTTAATATACAAGCATTAAAAGTGATTCATGAAGTTGTAGGCAAAGTAGGACCAGATATTTTGCTTGCTTCAATAGACGGAACTATGACGAAAAAATGAAGAGTTGGATGACTGATAAGCCCCACAGAACACCACTAGGACTAGATGAAAGGATCTGAAGATACAGATAAAACTCCACTAAGCCACCTAGTAAAAATAAATTTTTAAATTCAATCAAAAATAGGAGGTCTTGTGAGCGAAGTCATGGAAATCCACCAGTTACTAATATGTCCTCTAATCTGATTTAAAAGAACTTTAACGCCATACAAAATTCCGAACTGCTTTTAGCATAAAAATCGAATAAGCAAAAAAGGGGTAATTGACGAAAGTAAAGAAAGATCTGAGAGAACGAAAGACGAAGAAACTGGTCCAGAACATGATTAAGAAACTGTGGAGAAAACCGAAATACAAACAAGGTTATAATTTATAAGTTACAATGTGTAAAGGTGTATAAATATAGTAGAGACTATAGACTAACTTCACATAAATTAATCATTTAAGAAAATTTCGACTCTGAAATACGTAAAGTTTAGTGGTCTCTCACTTAATCAAATATTCACTTTGTTAGACGTAAACTAAACGAGTTTAGCACCGAAGTGACCAAACTCAAGCCGCTAGTAAAATACCAACTGATGAGACCGTCATTGTAAATCGAATTAGCCGTAAAATCCACAATTTGCTTAACTTTCTAGCCATTACTCGGATGAGTTATAGACGTTGAGTGAACGCTTGCAAATTGTTAAGAAAACATGCAAATTATTCTTGAACATTTTTAAGAGTTACTTTACCTAATGGATGGGTTAGGTTTATTTCTATCGAAACATAACCAAAAATCTATAAAATAAAAAGAGAAGTCCCACCTGCGTGACTCGCCATTGCCCACCCCAAAACTTACACCTTAAGCTGAAGCTGTGCAAAATGCTTTTTTTAATAATGTTAACAAGTATTTTTCAATCCCAATTAGAATTCAAAGGCAAAGCACGGGTGGGTCAGTTTATAATAATGGTACTGTTATTTATTTAGGTAACCATAAAGACAGCACAAGTACATCAGAAGCAATCACGTAAAATAAAAAATAATAAGTCCATACTACAAATTGAATGCATCACCTACGAGTATATAACAGATTTAAAAAACAAATAATAAGAATATTTTTAGGTGTAAATTTAAACTTCTTTAATTTATTTCCAGTCTAAATGTAACACTATTTTCTGCACGTTGTAGGTCATAATTTTATTAATTTAAAATATCTAGGCGAAATTGTAAAGCTAGCCTGTGAGTGCTCTTGTTAAGTTTAATATCACCGCTTGGCTGGTTCAACCTACTTTTTTAAAACTTTGTAGTTACTTTTATCTCTATTAGGGCAAACCGAGTTTTCCAAACTTGCAAGTTTTAGCCTGCGGGATTCAAATATTGAAAATTCAGTTTTAAAGCTTGGCATTTTTATGTATTGTTTTTCTTTTTTTGCATTTCTTTATCAATAATTCATACCACAGAATTCGATCATTTATATTTTTTATATTAATTATTCTTAATTATTAATTTCGATACCCCTAACTAGTAATTACTCCTTATCTCAATTAACTTTTGTGTAACCTTTTACGTGAAAAAAATGATATAAAAAAGTCTTATAGCAATCTAAAATAAAACAGGTGAATTAAGGGATTGCAGGATTTCTGAATCAGTCGAGATATGAATGACATGTATGCTATGCGATCTTATACAACATAACATTCTGTACTGAAACTTTGTTTCATCATCACACGATAGAATATTAAGATTATTTAGCACAAGAAATAAATATATCCAGGATCTGATGTGACCTTAATGTACAATTTATTCAGCAATGTAGGCAAAAAATGCTCAACTTTATTGCCTACTCTACTTGCCTTAAAATATGAGTATACTATAACAAGCAATGGCAGCCGGGAGTCCTAAAAGGCAGCTTGTTTTATTAAGATAAGGAGAGCTTCCGTTGTTCTTATCAGCCTCTGAGAAACTCACATCTTTCGCACGAAATAATATTATTATTATGACATTTAAAATTGCCGTTCTTATGTAGTCTATCGGATGAATGATGAATGATGAAAGAGCATAATCTTGTCAATATATTTAAATTTCAACTAGAAATCTTGTTGACGCCATAAAATGATCACTTGTTAATGGTAGTTCAGATCCATGGCACGATCTAGTATTAAAATGAAATCTAGTCTTAGATATCCGACACCTATCAAGTCCAATCAACGCCCTGACTGATATCCTGGCATGGTATAGACATAATTACGATTAAGTTATCGTTTTTGTTATGCTATTAGATTTAACTTAAAATGTTTATGTCAAATTGCGACTTTTTTGTGTTCTGTTTATATAAAATGTGTTTTGTTAGACGTACTAAACATTTCAAAAAATATTTTTTTATAAACACGGATTATGTTGGGGTAACCACAGATAATTAACGATTGCAATATCAAGATGCGGCAGCCATGAGCTAAAAATGTTAAATTTCATGATACGATCGATTGTAAGATAAAACAAGCTACAATACGATCATAAAAGATATTAATCTTTGTTCTTGACAAATAAAAGCCTTCCCTACGATCAAACAGCCTTCGGCGCACTATAGTACGAGTACATGTAAGTTACTCGCATGCAATAATGAGTGCTTAAAGCTGTTAAGTTATAAGCCAAGGTTTTATTGCTTGTTTGATAAAGCACTTGGAGTTTTGTAATCGCCCAATCATGTTTAGTATCTACTTAGTGTAAGTACGTCTTGTATTTATTTCTTAATTGCTTGGCGAGTATTCATACTTATCTACTTTTTGAGTATAACATTGCATTAACAAATAGTAATGGTTTCTTCACATGAACGTTAATAATTACAAATACCAAATAATTATTATTAACTTAAAGCTGGTAGATTACCACTTGTATTCTTTACCTCCTACTACTTACTTTGAAATTTCATCGAATTTTCATCATAATTTTGTCTATTTTGATTTGGAATATGTCTATAACACTTAGCTTACTTTTTTCAGAATGCTCCTTGATCTCTAAGGATATAGAACTATTCCAGACAAGTTAAGTTTGGATATTTTCTAAACTCGAAGAGAAATTAACCACGGAGAGAGACTCTTTACTCAAAAGAGAAGAATTAGTAGTAGTATTACTTCAACAAGAAAAAGTTTATCTCTGGGAATCTTATATAGAGACCTTTTAAGAACGCAGTAACTCGATGTTTTCCTTAGCCACTTACTAAAAAATTACATCAGTAATGATGTTCATACAACGAAATCTCTATTTAAAAACTAACATTACAAATATTTCCAATAAATCTACTACTCTCCTTATCATGACATTCTCAATGAAAAATTATTCATAATTTTAATTAAAATCTACTTATACCTTAGGAGTAGAGATTTCATACAACTTTTACCTACAAGAGATTTGCCCATACACTGCCACTAATACTAATCTAATATCCCCATCTTACACGTATCTACCCCTTTTTATGTCCCACTACTGGGCACGGGTCTCCTCTCAGACTGAGAGGGGTTTGGCCATAGCCCACCACGCTGGCCAAGTGCGGGTTGGCGGGCTTCACACACCATCGAGAACATTTTTGTAAACTTTCAGGCATGCAGGTTTTCTCACGATGTTTTCCTTCACCGTTAAGCCAGTGATATTTTGTTTCCTAAAACGCACATAACTCGGAAAAGTCAGAGGTGCGTGCCCAGGATTCGAACCCGCGACCTCCTTATGAGAGGCAGAGGTCAGAACCACTGAGCTATCACTGCTTTTTTTGCTAAAAAGGGGTTGAGACACGTATCTACGAATACGAGTTTCTCTTCGTTCAGGCGCCTTATTAGAGGCTCCTCGTATCAGCGCGCATCACCACGTGACTAAACATGATAATGTACGTGCCGCATTAACCTACTTTCCAAATCGCATAATGGGTGCGTTTAATCTGATCTGAGAAGCTCCCATCAAACGCCGGTTACGTAGGTACCTCGTAAAAAGAAAAGTCAGAAATAAAGATAAGGTTTACCTTTTTTTGAAAGATAAATCATATTTTTAGGAAGGTATGAGTATGTTATGAAACCTGCTTCTGAACTCTCTTCTTTGCTTGTTTTTGTTTTTATAATCTTTTCTTGTTATCATTTTGGTAGGTAGTAGATAATAATATGTATAACTTCAACGATTTATCTGATGATTTAATTGACAAAATTATTAGATCCCCATTGCACAAAATTGATTTAGACTTTTTTGCCTATATAGTAGTAGCTACGAGTATCTACGTAATACAGTTCATATTTTCTCTTTGACTTCAAACCATTTCTCATTTCAATAGAATTTACAACATGAAAGGAAACAACCTAATTATTAAGTGGTCCTATCGATTGATAACTTTATGACCGAATTTCTTATCGACAGCCTATAAATCTTACTTTATCAAGAAACGCTTCTCCGCCACAGTTCTTACTAGGTACTATTATTTTATTTGTATTATTAAAATAATAGATTTCCCACCAACAAGCTTCAAAGTATGATAGCATTTAATACCGAGACACCCAATGCCCAAGTTATGTTCTCACACTAATGTAGCTTCATTGCTTGAAGCAAAATTATTATGATATTCCAGAGAAAGTAGCGTACGTTATACACAGTGATACATGATAAATTTGGGACTATAAAATATTGACTGTGAGCCTATTAAAAAACATCAGGGTTCCTCCGTGATCGATGCAGAGAGCTTTTCTTAGGGTGTCAGAAACGAGAAAGGAGATCAGAAAAACGAGTATCATAGCACGTAGATAATAACTGTAGACATAAACTGAGAGATGTGAAGTTTATATAATGGTCTAGAAATTGGCCTTGCACCAGGAAAAGCAGTGCAATGGGGAGGGACAGATCCTTCTGAACTTATTTCCTTTTAATTAGTTAAGTAGCGCTAGATCAAAATTCTAGTAGGCTGAATAGTGGATACCCCTTTACAACACCAGAAAATCCCTTATGTGCAGAAGTCGCCATCCGTCTAATAGTATAATAATAGAAAACAAAAGCCATTCCACGTATTTACAAACGAGATTAACAGTAGCGATGAAGACTAAGCTCATTGAAAGATACTAAATTGTCTTTCGATCCTCTGCCATTTTAATCACAAGAAAAACAAAAGAAAAAAATTATCCTTCTTACATTAAGGCTGTTACAGATAAAACAGACTTGGTAAAGGAATCCTTTAGATTTACAAATAAGTTTCTGCTGATGTTATGTTTGATAAAAAGTCAGCACTAAAAGGAAAATACTTATATTTTATACCAATTACAGCATTTTCATGATCTAACAAAAAGTATTAAGTAGGTATAGTCGCGGAATGAAAAGGTTCGTCACTTTAGTGTCGATTTTTGCTTGCACTAGTACTGCAAGATTCTATAATGTCAACATACCAAAACAATCGACTAGTGCAAACGAATCTGTTTGAAAATTGACGAACCTTTTCGTTCCCTTACTGTACCTATCTGCTTATATTCTTAAGAGTCAGTTTGATGCCTCATAAATATTAATACTAACTTGTAATTACTGATGTGTAAATGAACACTTGTACCTCAAACTTTTTGTTATATTTTAAAACTTACAGAGTTTATCTATGGCCGAACACAGACTTTGCCGTTTTTATTACTAATATCTGGGTGACCGAGCTTCGCTCGGTGGCAAATAGATGGCACCAGTAGTCATATTTTTTTTGGAATTTTTAAAATGAATCCTAGCTAAATCGATTTATCGCCCCCAAAACCCCCTGTATACTAAATTTCATGAAAATCGTTAGAGCCGTTTTCGAGATCCAGATTATATAGAAATATATATACAAGAATTGCTCGTTTAAAGGTATAGGATATATATAGCTGCTTGTGCTGATTCATTCATTCACTCATTGATCACCTCTCCTGAACAATTTTGTATGAAAATTTTTTTTTTCATGGATGGGGTCGTATAGAAGAAAAAAATTCATTCGGAGGAAAAATACGGAGAGAGCTGATGATTGAGGATATCGAAGACAGATGAAGAGCACAGCCAAGGGTATTGGAGATAGGTGGGGGGTGCTCGACCAAATGTCATTTGAAATGTCATCCAATTGGCAGTGAGCTGAAAAAAAATTCAAAATGGCGGATCCAAAATGGCCGCCATTCGAATTTCGTCGATATCTCGGAAAGTATAAAAGATGGAAGAACGGTTTCTTGACAAGAGTTGATCAGGAAAAAAAGCTCTATTTGATGGCTAGAAAAAAAATCCAAAATGGCGGAAAAAAAATCCATAGAAAATGTATGGGGAATGTTGATAAGGGACTAAAAGTTGGAAGGCAAGTAGGGGGAAGACGGCACGCGGGCCACATGTGGCCCGCGCCCTCACGCGACCTACTAGTACTATATATATAGCTACTCGTGCTGATTCACTGATTGACTGACTGACTGATTATCACCTCTCCTAAACAATTTTGTATGAAAAATTTTTTTTTCACTGATGGGGTCTTATAGAAGAAAAGAAATCAATCCGAGGAAAAATACGGAGAGAGCTGATGATTGAGGATTTCGAAGACGGGTGAAGAGCACGGGGAGGGTATTAAAGATAGGTGGGGGGTGCTCGACCAAATGTCATTCGAAATGTCATGCAATTGGCAGTGAGCTGAAAAAAAGTTCAAAATGGCGGATTCAAGATGGCCGCCATACAAACTTCATCGGTGTCCATCTTGAAAAGTATAAAAGATGGAAGATCGGTTTCTTGACAAGAAGTGATCAGAATCCGAAGGTCTACTCGATGGATAGAAAAAAAAATCAAAATGGCGGATTTTTTTTTTTCCATAGAAAATGTATGAGGAATATTGAAGAGACCACGAGTTGAAAAACGTGAAGTGTTTTGACGCGGTTTTTTGGAAGACTACCAGAGAAAAATATGGAATGAGGTGATGATTGAGGATTTTAAAGACAGTCAAGGAGCAGGGGCAGGTATTATAGTTAGGTGGGGACTGCTGAAACAAAAATACTCGGAACTTCACGCAATTGGCAGTGAGCTGAAAAATAAAACAAAATGGCGGATTCAAGATGGCCGCCATACAAATTTCGTATTGTTCTATCTCGGAAAGTATAAAAGATAAGAGAGTGGTTTCTTAGCAAGAGGTGATCAGGATCTCAAGTTCTACGGGATGCATGGAAAATAATTCACTGTGGCGGAATTTATCTTTCCATGGAAAATGTACATACTATGAGAAGAGACAATGATCTAGGATTTGGATGGTGATTGAGGAGCACTGTCATGGTTTTAAAGATAGATAAGGGCAGTTCGAACAAAAAATACGCTGAACCTCATCCGATGAGGTTCAGCGTATTTTTTGTTCGAACTGCCCTTAACTATCTTTAAAACCATGACAGTGCTCCTTGGTAATTTTTTCAGCTCACTGCCAATCGGATTCCAATGTGCGATGGAGATGACGGCGATAACTTTATGGGCGGGAAGACAGCACGCGGGCCACATGTGGCCCGCGCCCCCACGCGACCTACTAGTTTATATATATTTTTTTTAATATTTTTTTTCTACAAATTGATTTTTTTTCAATTTGTAGAAACCGAATTTCTACAAACTGACTATCGTAGGAATTATGTAATGCTCTATTCGTGAAAAAAGTCCTTAGTCGATTATAGCATCATTTTTATATTGTAGTGCCATCTTCGAAATGATTACGGACTTCGACGGCATACACTTTTGATGCCATATCAAATCAATAATTCAATTCACCAATCTTAATTCCCAGTATCTGGGTAAGAGTAAGAAAGTAGAAGCTTCATCCGGGCAGTAGTCATTCGCGATTACTATAGGTAAGTATGTATGAATTCATCGGTAGCATCGGTAGCGGTCTTAGCTACTTAAAGCAATTTATTTACCTTGTTAAAATGATATAATTAAATAATCAAAATTAAACGTTTTAATGTGATAAAACTGGAACCAATGCGATAAATACATCTTGAGTTTTTCTGAAGTTTTGTATGTAATTAATTTAGACTTGAATTACAAACAAAACTTCAGAAAAACTTAAGATTTTAATAGCATTAAACAATCTGGGCCTATCAAACATACTCGGAGATAAAAAAAACTTGGTCGTCGCTCGCTGCTATCAAAGTTCTCTGACAGCAAAATACCTAATAAACAAGCGTTGTAATTGATCAAGTCACTAACAATACATATAAAAAGAGGCAATGTAAATATTAACAACTGTCACAACTTGCTAACGACTCAATTAAACAATTACCAATAATTGTAGAAACGGAAAGATGTTATATAAGTTGCAAAATAAAAGAAACTAAAAAAGTAATAACGGTTATTTAGTGGAACCTTGATATTCCTGTCTGTCCTTTAGCAATAACCCACTAATAATATTTAAGTAGGTACTTATATTACAGCTAAGCTTTAGTTACAAAACCCCAGAACATTAATATTTTACGTAGCTACTCACATCATAAAAAATTTAAAACCTAACAATCTTTTATGTGGAGCTTCACTAGAGTTTAGCTTTAGCTTGATTTCCACTAATAATTTCCATCAAGCGTTTTTTTTTTACGTCACCATGGCGCATAATAAGTCCTCACTCCTTAAGAAGTCCATTAAGTAATTCCCTTTTTTGGAGCCTCTAGCCCCGCGCCGGCTATTTGGACTAAATGCTTTACCGATTTCACTTGTAACCACGTCTTTTAAAATTTATATATAAAGTTGATCACAAACCTAATGAACAAAAGAATTTGAATAAATATTACAGTCGTAAAATACAATTAGAAATTCCAATAAGACAATTTGTAGAGTATATAAATACATATAAAGATAATGCCAACTTACACCATGAATACAAAAATCCAAAATGGTAATGAGCACTGATATAAATTAGTCACAATAATTTATTCACCGAATCCAATTTATTTAGAACGGCAGGTAGATAGTACAATTCACATCGCACCGTAACTTAATCAGATTTCACTTCACGTATGCAAATGACACGAAATACGAATGAAAACAGTTTCCACAAATACGCGAGCCCGAGAACGATGGTTCCCGTGATACGGCACGCCCGTCTCTGGCCGTGGACGCGATACGACTGCCTTAACTGTTCCAAACAGAGGGGAATCGGGAAAGGAGGGGGTCGGGACAAGGGAGTCTCTGAGGAGATAACTTTTGATCTTTTTGGTGCCATAGAAGATTTTAATGACACACTCGCATCTGGAGAGATAGAAAAAAGTGCACGTCAGTTAAGTGTTAATGCATGTCAAGGGCTTAGAAGAAACGACGTGTTAGGAATAAGTGGAGCGAAGGTTGCGGGTGACATTTCTTAAAATAGCCCAAATTGAGATAAACTCGAAACCCCTGCATTGATTGGCCTTTACAAAAGCTTTTAGACGAGTTTAAAAGTATGTTAAAATAGCGGAGTTGAAACTTGATGTATTTAAGGTTCAAGTTGAGTAGCATTTTTGCAAGAAAAATGCGAAATGTTGTTAAAAGTTTCTATGAAAGAAGACTAAGTAGAAAAAGCTAATTTTATTACCTATTTATGAAAGCTCTATGCATATTAGAAAAAAAAAAACTTTTGGAATACTTTTGAGTAAAAATAGCCCAAATCTCCATTGATTAGCAATGTCTGGAAGATACAACAAAAATGTTTTAGGCGAGATTAAAATCTTCCCGTCAGACCGGAGGGAAATAGGAGACGTAATATCGCTTCGTACATTCTTCGGTATTATTTTCACATCATCGCAGACGTTCGGGGCAGATATTGCGCAAGGCGGTTTTTGTCGAGCCCTGCACATGTCAGGGGTAGCACAAAGGGCTGAGGAGCCGAGCAGGTACAAAAGATCCCATACCCTGCGTGCCCATACGTCACAATTTAAACGGAACCGTCCCTTTCAACCGTGTTTTAAATAGTGTGTGTGTTCTCAAACATGCTTCAGAATATAACTTTAGATTTTCTCCTTAAGATCCTTACTCCATAATGAGAAATTGTATTGGACGTCATCGTGGATCCAAATTGAAATTAACTCGTATAGATTGCAAACAAAACTTGGAAGTGAGAATTTGGTTTTGAACATTAAGGGCCTGTTTAACCGTTTTCTTACAAGTATAAGCGTCGGATAGCAAGAATAGCGGATAGCAAGTTTGTCTAGTCACATAACATTATGTGACACACACGTTATAACAATAATTTTATTGATTAGCTATTAAAGTAGAAGAATGCCAGAAGTGAGTGGCTGATGACGAAAATGTTTATTTTAAAAATGTTAAAAATGTATCGTATAGATTTAAATCAAAATCAACAGTCTAACAACGCATCGAAAAGTTTACGGTTAAGTTAGTTGGGTACAATGAAAACAAAATTTGACTTATCCCGAATCTAGTTAGTCTAGAATGGCCACATTCACACCGAACCAAGTTTCAAGTTACAACGTATTCGTAGATTGATGTCGAGAACATTGTGAAGTTAAGAATAAGAACCAAAAATTTACAACTGCATTGTGCGTTTCATGTCATAAAAGGGCACAAAAGATCGGATCAGCTTCTGTTATTAACGTATCGTTTTTCGGTTCGATAATTCTCTCACTTTGGAGCAATACGAAGTGCATTATATTGTTATACTTGAGGATCTCTTTTCAAATAATTCTGTAGTTAGCTTGTGGTGCAGATGTTTGTGGGCGTACCGTTAAGTTTCTTACAAAAAATTTCAAAATAGATATGTAAGTGCTTAATTTAGCAATGTAGCGCTGTTGATAACCATATTTTCATACAATAAAAGAATTATAAATAATAATTTATAATTCTTTTTTATATGAATATAAATTAATTATTCTCAGGTAGGTACTAATAATAAATAAATAACAGGTACTTCATTTTATCTATTCTTATTTCAAAGACTACTCTTTTGGAGTATTCTTTGAAAATAGTATAGGTTTCTGTCATTTATTTCCATACGCACTTCTTTAAAATATATTTTGGTTGCATTTTTAGATTTTTGAACATTAACATTTAAAACATTTTGCTAATTCATTTTGAATACAATTTTGTCATGTTCTTTTACACGGTTTCCAAAATAACGCATTATTCACACTGTCATATTTTAATCCGACTAATTTATTGAATAGTTGCATAAAGCCGGAAAAGTGACAATTTTAAACCTGCGTGATAAATATATGGTGCAATATTACTCGTAAATACTAACACACGCGAATCATTTCTGTATAATTTGAATGTGATATTTCGTAATAACTTTTGATGATTCTACTTATTAATTATTGTGTCATTCCGAATTCCGAAACATTTTTAACTCAATATTTTGACGTCACAACGTCTTATAAATTGGTTTGCCGGGTGACACTTCAAGAAACTGCGTTACGCTCCGCTCACGTTATGCGCTCACAATGAGAGCGAGTGAGAGGCACGCGTCCCTTCCACTCGGGCATGGTTAGCCCGCCTAAGAGCGAGAGAGACAGACATACGTTGTCTCGTAAAACTTTCGCCCGTATACCGACTTTACAGGCAACCAATTTTTTTTTCGTTTGACTTTGCTGTTGAAAGCTGATGGTTTACTGTTTCTCTGAAAAATGGAGCGAGACGTAAAAAAATACATCTCAATAATTAACATTTTAGTGGCATGCAAAAGTTCTCAGGTTCGACCTTCGTTGGAGAATTTTCATCGCCTACTCTACACAGACCATATGCTTTTGGGAAAAAATATTAAAAAAAATCAATGATGAATGCTGTATGCGTTAGAAAACAAATTGATGAACAGAACAAATATTTGGAACAAAATAACAAACAAAACGAATGAGGCTTCCGTCGGCCAACAATATCACAATGCTAGATGAATTGAATAATCTGGTAATATGCACCGCGAAAATTTTGTATTCAGTTCACGCGGTGATAAGTCATCAAACAGTACAGTAGTGTGTGCTTTAGAATAAAAGCCACAGCAAGTCACGGAAGGTAATGACTAATGATATAGATCCGAAGATATACAGTGCCCTAGAAATAAGTGATCCGTTCATAATATTTTTATGTTAACAACCGTATTGCGAAGCTCGATGAACATATTTTATCGCAAATGTTCAGCATATCCTTGCTATAGCTAGGCTACTTATACTATAACTATCTGATCGAGAAAACGTTGTTTTGCTATTAAGGGGTAAAAACCGAACATACTCCAAGTTTTTGAAAGAATTTGTCGAGCCACAGTGATAAAACTGTTGTTGAGCCACTAATAAAATGTTGACGATTTTTTCACACACGTTACATTAAAACCATTTGCGATTCAAGTATATTTTGATCATAAATATCGATAACTATCTTGTTCTCAGTATGTATGTTCTTTGCATAGAAAAAACTGTCATTGTAGAAAGTAGGAATATACGGATTTATAAGCGAAAGTTCCTTCAAGTAAATTTTACTTCTCGCCAATTCAAAGTTCACACGTAATAGCGACGTGTCTGGAGTATGCAACATCAGTGGTAATGAGTTATGGACCTCAGTTCATAATTCAACGCTTCTAGCATAGCTGTCATCTATCATCGGCCTCTCGGTGTCGTCTACGATGGCTCTATGTTCCTCCGATTTTCCTTCACTTCTCACTAATATACACCTAATAGCAAAGTGTGCATCTAGGCCACAGTATGCAATATCATTGGTAATGAGTAATGGACCCCAGTTCATTACTCAACGCTCGTAGTATAGCTGTCATCTGTCATCGGCGTCTCTCGCCGCGTCGTCTATAATGGCTCTATGTTCCTCCGATGTTCCTTCACTTATCTCGTTCAGGCGCTTGAGTGTGAAACACAAGGACGTTTAATCCGTTCATATCAGTAACAAACAGGACAGAACTCGATGAAAAACTACACTATCAAATACATATCAGTAAAAAAAGCAGCACCATTTTCTGCAAGGCTTCACTTTAAATCTGGTTGTTAAACAGGTACATCACTAAAACAGATTTTACGTCTCAAAGAAGGACTAGGTCTTCTGAAAATGTACTTTATCCTTTTTAGCGACAGCACCTCATTTTGTAAAAATATAAGCGTGTCACTAAGAAGTCGTCGAATAAATTGAACAAAATTGACTTGGAGAGCCGTATTTTTCTCAGCTACGACTTTTATAAATCTTGTATGATTTTATTAAACAAAAGCATTATATAATTAATGAATTACATGCAGACATCCCTGCAACAGAAGCTATAGCGTGGCCAATTGCCGTGCTTTATGCTTCTAGTCTAAAAGAGATGACACTTATTAAAAAAGAAAAAATTCAAAATATCTTTATTTCACATAGGCCTAATATACAGGCACTTGTAAAAGGTCCTTATGATATTAAAAGAAGAAACAAGCCTTTGTCCAGACGAAAACTCACAACGACTGACAATCTTGACGACAATGATAAACATTTCATTTATCCACTCTATCCATCAATAGAATCTCAATGCAGAAACGTTAAAATTTAGATAACGGTGAAGCCGATGTCTTGTTTATTTGCAGTGACTGTTCGAGCTGCTACAGCATGAACTATGAATATTTACGTCTGGCCTCAGACTCGTCATCCATTAGAAGAATTTGTTCTCGCTACTTTGTAATAGAAATGTTCGGACATTTTGAAGTATCTTACATTACTTATTACATTGTACATCCTACATCCAAGTAGAACGGAAGAATAAAAGCGCGGAAACGAATTTTTTTATATATCCCGCTTGAACCGTAGTGTTTTGCCATGTAAACTATTTTATCTGGGGCCATCGCGATTCCAAATTTCAGACATACTCATTCAATAGCCTGAAAGTGTATTTAATAAACAAAGGAATTTGTGGCTTGAACGAAAAATAAATACTGATATAAGAAAAATTCAAATTCAAATTGGATTAAAAACTCAATTAGCAAACAGTTATCAGTAGCGGCGATGAAAATAAAGCATTGAAAACAGGTGATAAATTCCCGCAGGCCAAAACAGAGATTGCAATCTGAACGGGTGTACGCATATGGCGCGCAGTTGACACAACTGGCTGTAAAATTCATAAGGAAGGTAGTTAAACGCAAGAAACTGCCAAGAGAGAAAGGGCTTGGTGAATAAGGGTTCCATACTATCTTTAATTTTCTAGTTTTAAGGTTCTAATAATGTCTTCTTATTCATTATATTCTTTTTTGAAGGCGACCCTTGAATGTCTGTTTACCACGTAATAATTGGCGCTACAGCCTACATTCTACAACGTGAAGATTGTATCAACAACATAACGTACGTTTTTGTCGGGGAAATCAAAGGATCTGCAGGATTTGTAAAAATTTGAAATAGACGTGGGCGACGCAAACTATGGTCAAAACCTAATTTAATCTGAGAACATTGGAATCATTTTAGAAAATAAGTATACTAGATGCGGAACGCTAAAAACACCACCCAGCGATTAAAAAAAACCTCAAAGGGTTCAGTTGTGGAAACAACTAAAAACTAAAAACTCAATTTTTATTGGAAATAAAAATGAGTTTTTAGATGTCGCTTGAGATGAGCGTTACGGTTAAAGAAACTTTATTCTCATCACAGAATGCGTATGGTGATACTACAAAATTATAAATATTGCTATTTTGTAGGGAAAAATACCAGAAATAATTACTATTACAATGCTCTATGTAATAAAAAAAAAAAAAAAACACTTTTATCTTACACTCTATTTCTTCTAACACTCATTTCACTTTTTTCTAACACTCTATTTTTTTCTGAACCACTTTATAAAAGAGCTGAGTTCTGTTTAAATGGAATTTCAGTTTATTAAATTATAAATTGTTGATTATCCAGTCACTTTCATTAAGTTCCGACAAAACTAGTAAATCAATAAAGGTTGTCAAAAATTAGCTGTTAGGAACGGATTCTTCTCATAATTATTTTCAAGCTTGAGTGCGCTTTCTTCAACCACAAAACATAATAATATTTTAAATACGCTCGTCCGTCTGTCACCGAGCCTCGATCTGATAAGCCCTATCGGTGACTTTAATCGGTATGTCATAATTAATTTAATCAATTAAAATGCCCGCTTCTTGTAATAGAATCTCGAATGGACGGTAATTATTATTTTTATGGCAATGTCAAGGAAATTGCTTATTAACGTTATATTTAAGAATTTTATTTTTATTTTTGTAATCTTAAAATTTATTTCAACGGTTTTAGTAAGCTTTGATCTGTTTATTTATTACTTTTGAAAGTAGACATTTTTAAGTATCGCTGCAGGTTGATTTTCTTAAAAATTTCATAAGGAGGCATAAAAATTGATAGAGTTTAGTTAACCTTCTTTTAAGATAACCATTACAGTAAATCTTTGACTGAGTAACGTTGCAATAGCAAAATAAAATTAAACCAAAGCAAATGCCATAAGACTTCGAAGGTACCTTTTGGAGTTAAAGATCCTGTTTGTAGAATACCTACATTGAAAAAGCAAAGAATGATTCAGATAATATTGTAATAGTGGGAAATTATATAATAGATTCACCCAACAAAACGTACACTGATCACTGTAAAAAAACAGGGCAACCTTAAATCTTGTTGAGTCCAGTTAAAAATCCTAAACCTATTCAACAAAATACAGTAGCAATATTTTATTTTAATTGAAAGTATAAGAAGCTTAAACGAAGAGAATACAAAGTACGTCGGCGTCACCTACATAGTTATAAAACTTCACAGCAACATCAAAATTCCACCGACCCGGGAATTGGCCATAAAGTCGGCACCTATGCAGCGTGAAGACATTCTCAATAGCTGAGGCGAGAGCGGAGCCATGGTGCATCGACGGGACGAGCGGATGGGTGACGGAGAACGACGCACGCATACCAATGGGGCGGCGTCCTGCAAGGCGACTGGCGAACTACATGGCCTGCTAAATTCAAAATTAATAAGGTTTTTCACAATTTGTAAACTAAATTTACATAGTAGGCTTACGGTATCAAAATTACGGCAAAATATAGGACCAAGTATCGAATTCGGCCGTCGGCGTAAGTAGCACACGAAAATGACGATACTCGCACTAATTTCTTATCTCTCTACTAAAAGGCAGATACTTTCTTGCCAAGATTTTGATACAAAGCACGTGAAGTTTATTCAGCTATTGCTGCAACTTTGCTGCCATAAGCCTACAAAGTATATTATACAAAAATTACTATAAAATGTTATGAAGATAATATTTTAACTCTTAATATTATATGTTTATATCTGTCTTATGAAATCAATTTTTAATAGGTATCTTACGAAGTTTATTCGTGAACAAAAATTTCCCCATACAACACTTGAAAGCCTATTTTTCAATAAAAGCCTTAGTGTTCATAGACGTGCTTTCTACAAATAAGCCTCTTATGATATTATCGTTTAACAAGTTAGGAACTCAAAGAAAAAAAACAAAAAGTAGCAATATTTTCGTTTCCATAACTATT
Source organism: Coenonympha glycerion (assembly GCA_963855885.1). Classification (NCBI taxonomy): domain Eukaryota; kingdom Metazoa; phylum Arthropoda; class Insecta; order Lepidoptera; family Nymphalidae; genus Coenonympha; species Coenonympha glycerion. The sequence goes on from OY979633.1 coordinate 16,149,994, forward strand.
TTTAGTAAATGGTAGAGTAACTGTGGATTAACTAACTTATGAGAAAAAAAAACATGTTTTATTCATTTAGTTACAAATGTTATACATACATTAATTATACTTACATATATTAATTTTAAAATGCTTCAGATGCCTTCTATAGGAGTGTCCCTATAGTTAGTGGTCAGAAGCAATCAGTAGGGCGCGGTTGGAGCCAGCAATTTGTATAGATTAATTAGCATGGAAGAAAATAGAAGCAACCGCTAAGGGAAAGCAATCGCCAGAGCTTTTTAATTATCTCCGAATATTTTGCGGTTAAAATCGCCCAGGAATTCCGGACGAAGGGAGCATCGGGCATTTGCGTCCCTAAAATTTCTAATTCTTATTAAATCCAGCAGATTATGCCGGCGGAAAATTGTCCAATATTCAGAAATTTTCTCCGGAAATGTACTGTGAAGACATCATAGGAAATGTAGGTCGATATAATTTTACGACACCGTATTTTTAGGGGTTCGTATTTAACGTTGAACGTGACTGATATGTCAATGTGTAAAGTGTCAGGTTCTTATAGATATGGCATAACTCCAACGGCTGAGGCTAACTTACCTACCTTAAACAAACCCTACTACCATTTTGTATTTCAGTCTTCCTTAATATCTTTGAACAATGAATAAATAAACGATATTTTTTTATTTTTAAAAAAGTTACGAGTAATTTAAGTAGAAAAGTTTAGAGGTTTTATTCATTTCTCCACGTCTTTATAAGTTTACTGATTTGGCAGATTTTTTAAATTTAATAGGCGTAGTATAATTTAAAATCATTATGTTTTTGAATCATTTAGTGGTAGTTTGTTTCCACATAAATAGTAAGCATCTTTCCTTTACATATTGTAAAGTACTAAATTTTAAACGTAGCTACGAATATGTTTCAAATTTCAATAAAATGATATCTAATTATAACATTGACGTAAACTCTAGACGGGGCGGACCGCTCGAAAAAATGTCGCCAGTTTATGGGAGCAAAAATTTATTTTGTGACCCCCTCCGGCGTCAGTAGTAAGCTGTAAGCCTACACAGTATTTCCATGAGTTTCGACACATAGCGCTACATTTTCTTGTATGCAGAAGGTTTACGTAAAATGTTCGGATGGGCCTATCTTGACTATTATTATTAATGCATTATAAGTAGTCACTATTGAAAACTAAAAGCAGCCAAATCATCCGACACCGCAAAAGATGTTGATAATCTAAAGACGCTTTTTATCGCATCCAATCTAAAGTCGTCTGTTCACAAAAAAACTGGCACGAGTATTAAGTTTTTCTTACAACGCGTGTAGCTGGTGATTTCAATTGAAAGGTATCTAGCAGAATCACAAATCGAGTAACGGTCAATAACTAAGAACACCTCGAACACAACTTTTAATGAGACATCAATAGTAGCAACATCGATGTTCCGCTAGCTGTAAAGTACCAGACCAATTGGTCTCAAAAATTTAAAAACATTAGCTGATGTCCAATTCGTGATATAAGTAAAAAGTGATAGGTAATTTTTATTATTCGTTAGGCATATAATAGGTAGACCACACAACACAACACACGAAGACGCGACCACCACGTTCGGAAATACCTATCGAAGTTACATCTGAAAATGTATCTAAAATGGCTTACTGTGCTCTAAATCCCACATCCAACGCCGATTGCAATGTTGCGTAGTTGACGCAGATACTCGTATTTACACAATAATCGCTTAGCATAATATAGAAATACCGAATATTTAACATTACTAACGTCTAGAAAGAAGGATGGTAGAACAATTAAACTCGTTATATTATCTTGAACATGTTTTTTTATTAGCGTCGTTATGAACCTTAACTTAAAAAAATTCTGAGAGCATAAATTATTTAAGCTTCTTCAAAATATATTTTACTTTAATAGCTACAGGTACTATTCAATCATGGAGTTTTTAACCGACTTCAAAAAAAGAAAGAGGTTCTGTATTCGACCCGTATGTATGTATGTGTGTGTGTATGTATGTATGTATGTTTGTCCGCGATTATTTCACGTTTGGCTGAACCGATTTTGATGCGGTTTTCAGGAAAGTATTTGTATAATACTGTTTTTAGACTATGAACATTTCGCGGAATACCTACCTACATAAATAACATTTGCTTGCTGTAAACCTATGTCTTCTCTTTATCGTAACACTATATCAAAGAAGCATCAAATCGTGACTAAAGTGATGCAATACCATTGAAACGTCTAGTAAATTAAAATATTAGACGCCCATGAAAGCGTACGTAGTTCGGGCCGTAAGTAGGGCTTTACTTTAACCAATTGATATTGTTTATTTAATGGTTAACTCACGTCCGTTTTAATAGGTTTGATATTTCTCCATCGGATAACATCTAGCTTGTCAGATGTGTTTTATTTGTATTTGGTTCAAAACAGAATTGGTTCATAAATAAAACATTTTGAAATTGTAACTGAAAGTAATATTAATAGAGTGATTATAATAATTATTGTGGTCGTTTTATCTTTAGTTTTCCTTAATATCTATCATGTTACGTTAAAATGAAATACATAGCAACTTAATAATTATTATTTAAGTTATGACTTATGTTTGTGCGTTACTACAAATCATGCCTGAATGGAATGATGCCAGAGATATTCGAGGTTACTGGATACGTTTCTGCGTGGACTCTGCCCGCGAAATTCAAAATTTTCATGTTTTTTTGCGATTTGTACGCTAATTACTCATCAGAGGTTTATAGCAGTCAATTTGCGGCAATGGCAGTATGATGATTACATGATTATACCAAAATCTTTCCATAAAAATGTGTATCTAGGAAATTAGTCCGAGTATCGAGTTTTATGTGAGTAACTCGCAAATCTCGGACTAATTTCTTTAACTCGACACTTTCAAGCATAGATTTTTAGATAAACACGTGAAGATGATACTGGGGTTCCCGCAATTTGACTGCTATAAGCCTAATATGTCTTATTAGCTTAAAAATCATTAAATCTCAAATCAACAGTAGCTAATAGAACCTCGTCCTACCGTAGCGAATAAAAATCCTAACAATATACGAATATGTCCTTTTCTTTGTTAAATCTAGACACGCGGCAGCGTGTCAAGCCAAGTTTATGACACTACATAAGTAAAGTTACACACAGCATTATACTTAAAATGTAAAAGGGAATTAAGTTTCTGTTACGAAACAGAAGGGGTAAGCTCATTAACCCAGTAAAGGACTCGGATTATTTTACTGGCTGCATCGCCATTTTACCTTACTCTGTTAGTAGGTAAGGGATACGGGTATGTTTTACAGTTGTATTTCTTAGCATAAGTGCCTTAACCCTCTTTATCGTATTAACAATATAGGTCAAGCTTGTAGAACAAATTCTTATTATGATAATCTCACTTTGTTTTGTTTTTATTGTAGACATTTGTTAACCATTTCATGATCTTTACAAAATTTGGTCAAGTGCGAGTCAGGCTTGCGCACTGAGGGTTCCGTAATATCAAGAGTCAAGACAAATTCTCAATATTATTAAATTAAATTAAATACCCCTGCCCACCAATTTAAAAAACGAGCAGAAAATCACGTTAGTTGTATAGGAGACCCCCTTAAGGGGACTCCGAACGGTACTTGCTTCATACAAATGTAAAAGGGCGATTACTACATTATTTGATATGACAGACCCAAAGCTAAGCATTAAATCGTTGTGTCTCGTCATTATCTAGGTTTATTGATACATTAATAATTAAAAAAAATAATGATTTCCAAGTTACGAGCCTCGAAATACTCATATTTTAACCCTAAATTAGTGTTAACTTTGGGCGTAAATCAATAAGATTAGGAGTGAGAAAAAAGTAAAAAATCATATCTTCCGACATAGTTTACTTATTAATCATCTGAAATAAGTTTACTTTGTAAGCATATTTTTAGTCGTTCTTTCTCAAAAATACTTTTCCCAAACGACTGTTCAACCTTTTTCGCGCGCTTGATTCGGTAAAGTTTATCTTGCCTCTCAAGTCGCATTCTCTGCGCGGGAGGGTGGCTAGTGGCGAGGGGGGGGGGACAGTAAACGGCGCGCGCCAAAACATTTCAACATAATTTCAGTCTACAGCTGTAGATACCTATTCCTATTATACATTGCAATTTACAACAAATCGCGTCTTTTATAGTTACTTGTAAGTGTTGTACCTAGTAAGTATATCGACTATCGTACTGTAGTGACTGGTGTTATTTATTGTATTTTGTGTTTTTAGGGTTCCATACCAATTTGGTAAAAATGGAACCCTTATGGTGAGACTTTCTCCATCCGTCCGTCCGTCCGTCCGTCCGTCCGTCCGTCTGTCACACTCGATTATTTCAGTAACTGTTCAAGCTATCGACTTGAAATTTAGAATAGTTATAGGTAATAGTGACGCGACGTCATAACAATCGTAAAAATTTGAAAATTGTTTTTATTTTTATTTAAAAAGGGGGGAAAACCGGGTCGACAAATTTTCAAAATGAGATAACAATATTGAGTGGGGTATCATATGAAAGGGCGTTACTTGTGTATACTAAAACTAATTTTTATTTATTTTTATGCCTGATAGTTTTTGATTTATTGGGCAAACTGTCGAAAAAAATACCGTTCCCCCCCCTTATCTCCAAAGTTTACCAATCGAAAAATCTGAAATAATTATGATCAATAGAAGTTAATGTATATTTTACAGGAAAAATAAAATCAACTTACTGACTAATATACTTTTTTTGATAACAACAATAATCCGCCAAAAACAAAGTTACGTTTGCGGTTTGCCAACAAAAGTACCTACATGTAAATTATACTCGTAAATTCATGAATAAAAGTGATTCTTTCAATGTTTTACCTCTTTTATGGTATGGAACCCTCGGTGCGCGAGTCCGACTCGCACTTGGCCGGTTTTTTTAAATAATAATAATAATAATAATAATTGACCCCTGGCATTATAACTCTGGACGCCGATTTATTCACGCCGTATTGGACTTGCGTCAAAATAAAATATAAACCTACCTACTTTTGTTACCTCTCCTGAACAATGTCGTATGATTTTTTTTACTAATTGTTTCGTATAGAAGAAAAAAAACAAAAAGCCGGCCAAGTGCGAGTCGGACTCGCGCACCGAGGGTTCCATACCATAAAAGAAAAACCATACCATAAAGAAGACTTTTGTTAACAAACCGCAAACGTAACTTTGTTTTCGGCGGATTATTGTTATTATCAAAAAAAAGTATATTAGTCAGCGAGTTGATTTTATTTTTCCTGTAAAATATACGTTAACTTCTATTGATCATAATTATTTCAGATTTTTCGATTGATAAACTTCGGAGATAAGGGGGGGGGGAACGGTATTTTTTTCGACAGTTTGCTCAATAAATCCAAAACTATCAGGCATAAAAATAAATAAAAATCGGTTTTAGAATACACAAGTAACGCCCTTTCATATAATACCCTACTCAATATTGTTATCTCATTTTGAAAATTCGAAGTACCGGTTTTCCCCCCTTATTAAATATAAATAAAAACAATTTTCAATATTTTATGAGTGCAATGGCGTTGGGTCACTATTACCTTAAACTATTCCAAATTTCAAGTCGATAGCTTTGATAGTTACTGAAATAATCGAGTGTGACAGACGGACGGATGGACGGACGGACGGACGGACGGACGGACGGACGGAGAAAGTCTCACCATAAGGGTTCCATTTTTACCAAATTGGTATGGAACCCTAAAAATCAGTCACTGACCAAATGTCACTCCAAACGTCATCCAATTGACAGTTATCTGAAAAAAAATCCAAAATGGCGGATTCATTTATTCATTTGGCCGCCGTAGGAATATCGTTCTTATCTCGGAAAGTATAAAAGATGGAAGAACATTTTCTTGACAAGGGGTGATCAGGACCCGAAGGTGTATTTTTCCATAGAAAATGTGGTCGATTCTGTTATGTAAAATCGCTAAACTAATTTAAAATAGTGCTATCCTTTTCCATACGGAGCAGTTTGAAAAGGATAGGACTTTTTTAAATTAGTTTAGTTTAGAAATTTTGTTCAACAGAATTAGCACAGTAACATGTGGCCCGCGCCTCCACGCGCCCTACTAGTTAATACTTTAATAATATATATATATAGCTGCTTGTGCTGATTCACTCACTGACTCATTGATCACCTCTCCTGAACAATTTTGTATAAAATTTTTTTTTTCGCGGATGGGGTCGTATAGAAGAAAAAAATTCATTCGGATGAAAAATGCAAAGTTAGCTGATGATTGAGGATTTTGGAGACAGGTGAAGAGCACAGCCAGGGTATTGGAGATAGCTGGAGGGTGCTCGACAAAATGCCACTCGAAATGTCATCCAAATATCTCGTCCGCTCATTTGCTTAAAAAACTAGACAATTAATAAAAATATTACTTTGCAAAGTACCTAGTTTTTTTTGTCCCCGAATGACACATACCTACCTACATTTTTCATCACTAGGTGTCTATGAAAAAATCTCAACCCTATTGAATGGAAGCAGAAGTTATTTTGCGGCAATCCATAATTAGCAGGAAGATTAATTTGTTTTGCTATAATCCGCTACTTGAAAATATTCTGTATGGTATAAAATGCAGGAACAATGCCCACATGGAACACCACACACAATTTTCCAACACTTTCTTCGACGCACGTTTCGTCCCGACACTGGGACATCCTCAGGAGATGAATCGTAGAGTCTACGATTTCGCATAGTGAAGTCAACATCGTAGAGTCTACGATTTCGCATAGTGAAGTCAACATCGTAGACTCTACGATTTCGCATTGTGAACTCAACATCTCCTGAGGATGTCCCGATGTCGGGACGAAACGTGCGTCGAAGAAAGTGTTGGAAAATTGTGTTCCATGTCGGCATTGTTCCTGCATTTTGTACCATCATACAGAATATTTTCAAGTAGCGGATTATAGCAAAACAAAATCTTCCTGCTAATCTCAACCCTCTTTTGCGTCCCACAGCTGGGCACGGGTCTCCTCTGAAAATAAAAGGGTTTTAAACAAATTAGGGTTTGCAGGCTTCACACACGTACCTATGAGCATACCTTTTTCTATATCCCACAGGTGTACTCTCAAAATAAGAGGGGTTTGGCCAAAGTTTAGGTATTATTAATTGTAGATAATAGGTACTACACAACAAAACAAAAATAATAATACAACTCACTGTAAACAATAACAGGGTAGGTATCCTAATTGCATACTAAACGAGTCAGAAAAGATTGTGGTCTAAAAAATATAATAATAATACGGAATAATAGTAGTACGGAAGAAGGTAGGTGCATTCTCTAGACCGCTCATCAATGACCCTGTCTCTTTCTCACACAAGTAAGGTGAAACAGCAAACAACCCACCCACGTGCGCGACCGAGTTCGTTCGCGCGTTCGGCGCATTCTTAAATAGTTATTTAATTTAAATGAATTATTTATGTTCGAAGTAAATATGCGAAAACAAACAAATAAATCTTGTTATTTCTCAATAAGTATTAATTTGTTGTTATAGCGGTGACAGAAATACATCATCTGTGATAATTTCAAGTCTGTAGCTTTCAAAGTTCAAGAGATACAGCCTGGTGACAAACAGACAGACAGACTGACGGACGGACAGCGAGTCTCAGTAATAGGGTCCCGTTTTTACCATTTGGGTACGGAACCCTAAAAATCGTGTTTGAACGTCATAACACATATTATTAGGAGTTAAATTTATTCAGGTTACTTTACAATACACCTTTCGTAATTTCTGCCTAAAAAGGAGGTCTCCTTTTGTGCTCTCTGTCACTCTTACGGGCTCTACCTATAGCGGGATGCTGGGTAACAGGCACCGTCCAGTTTCACCATTTTATATCACCGCGGGCAGTGGATTACTCATTACTGCGCCGGCTATAGAAAATACATTTTTGTAGGAAAAAGGTCTTTTTACCTGTGTGTAAAACGCAAGAGAGTAGAATATATTACACTACATTGTATAAAGGTGATAAATACCTATTACTATTAAGTTAGTACACAAAGTAAAGGTACCTTTATTTTTCTTTTTGTAAAAATGACTAACTTTATAGTTTGAGAGGTGAGGACTGAGGAGGGATCTTCGCTAGATTGTGTAAGAAAAACTTATTCATCGTTATCGTAATCGGAAATAAATTGTGCCCGCTAATTTACGTCAGCCAATTGGGGGGCAGAGTTTGCTAACGAATACGATAAGAATGAATATGTTTTTCTTACGCAATCAAACTTCAACGGCAATTATTGACAAAAGGTTGATGTTTTGATAAAAGATCAAAGGTAAATTCTTATACCGCTGTATTGACAGGAAAATTTATGATATTATGTTAAAATATCAATCTATACTCAATATCAATGACGAAATACGCTACGCTAAGAGGACGGGATAGATGTGACATAATATGTTGAAGGCAAAAATTTCTCAAATATGGCGTCGCGCATCATACATTTCGGTACCGCTGACAGCACATACCGCTGTCGGTCGCCTACATTAGCGCGATTTTACAATTTTGACAAATTAAAAATCTGGCTTCAGGGCGGAGCCTAAAAAAATGCGTGACGTAACTAATAGCTGATCCTTTGTATGTTTAATCAATGGTCTATATACATTTTTTGAAGTTCTCAACTCCCCGACTATTTATAATAATATTCCACTTTCACTGGCAAACTCGTTGAAATTTTCCTTATTTACGAATACCTATCTAATATTTTACGTGACTGCCTTGATAATATCTTGCCTAAAGATTCCATTAGGCCCTTGGAAGGTTTTTTTCTTCGTTACATCCTTTTGTTGAAGAGTAATCTCTCGTAACGGTTGTGCTTTCCGTTTCCACTCACATTTTAGAGTTCCGCAAAAAATTGAAGATAAAATTTCTTTTGCGCAAAGCTGTTTTGAAGGGCCGTACTTCAATAATGCTTTGACCCGTAATGTACTTAAGAGTACGTGGTGTATGAACTCACAGGCCAGTATTTTTCCTGTAAAATATACGTTTACTTCTATTGATCATAATTATTTCAGATTTTTTGATTGATAAACTTCGGAGATAAGGGGGGGAACGGTATTTTTTTCAACAGTTTGCTCAATAAATCCAAAACTATCAGGCATAAAAATAAATAAAAATCAGTTTTAGAATACACAAGTAACGCTTTCATATGATACCCCCCACTCAATATTGTTATTTCATTTTGAAAATTCAAAGCCCCGGTTTTCCCCCCTTTTTAAATAAAAATAAAAACACTTTTGAATGTTTTATGATTGTAATGGCGTTGGGTCACTATTTCCTAAAACTATTCTAAATTTCAAGTCGATAGCTTCGATAGTTACTGAAATAATCGAGTGTGACAGACGGACGGACGGAGAAAGTCTCACCATAAGGGTTCCATTTTTACCAAATTGGTATGGAACCCTAATTAAGGCTAGGAGCGTGCCCTGGCTTCACCTCGACCCACATTAACACATTCGTCCATCAATGCTTCTTTTGCTGGCCGCTGCAGACATAAGGATCAGACTGCTGTAGATATCGAATAAGTTTCAGTTAAAGTTGATCAAGTAACCCGGCGGTTATAAGGAAGCGGACTTTTACAAGATAATCGATATTCGTTAAAAAATGTTAACCTTTTTGTTGCAAGCTTTCAAACTTAAGCTTGAAGTGTTTTATCTATACTCAATTGACGCCTTTTTGCCTGCTTTGAAGCAAAAACATGCATCTTTGAGACCACTTTATTTTTTGTGCTCGAAGATACCTATTTAGTTTTTATCATGACTTCAACAGTGCGTGTTGCCGTTCTATAAAAAGTTTAGCTCCAATTTGGGTTATAGAAAATCACTGAATTTACTACGCTCGTGTCTAAGTATTACCACATGTTTGGCTTTTCGCGGAATGTTGGCATAATTTGGTCTATATCTGAGACATTACATTAGCTTCATAAGAGATAAACGAGATTTTTATATTTTGAGGTTAGACAAAAAAAAGATTCCGACGAATTGAGAACCTCCTCCTTTTTTTGAAGTCGGTTAAAAAAGAGCTCATCTTCTGGGACGCTTGGATGCAGATTTGATTTTATTGATAATCCACGGTATATTTAGTTTTCATAAAACAACCCTGAACTGACAGGTGAAGTGAACTTTAGTTAGAGTTGAGGCGCGAAAATTTGACTATTAATTTGTCTATGAGCCTTGATGAGCCTTGTATCAAAATAAATGTTTCGTTTTTCCTATTTTTCTTGTTTAATGTTTGTCAATATAAATTTATTCTTTGATCTGTGGGTTAAAGTACCTACCAACTTTAAAAAAGTTTAGCGGATAGGTAGTTGTCATCAACATAAAACTGTGCTACACGCTGTGGGAATTCTTTCCCCGGTTTCGAAGAATCGAGGATTGCAACTTAATATTTTCAAAAAAAGGTACTAGCGTGAGATCATTGCGAAATACTTCCGAATCATCTCATCCCCATTTTATGTCATACTGCTGGGCACGGCTCTCCTCTCAGACTGCAAGGGGTTTGGCCATAACCCACCACGCTGGCCAAGTGCGGGTTCGCGGGCCTCACACACATTCGAGAACATTTTTGTAAACTCTCACGCATGCAGGTTTCCTCACGATGTTTTCCTTCACCGCTAAGCAAGTGATATTTAGTTTCCTAAAAACGCACATAACTTGTCAGTTAGAGGTGCATATAAAAAATGGGAAATGCTTTCCAAAAAACCAACTTCAAATGCCACTACAAAGAGTGAAATAATTTTTATTTAAATTTTAGGTACCTACACCAATTCGAATTAGAAATGATTTAGTACCTATTTCGCATAATGTCTCCCACATTGTAGTTCATGGGACTCTTAATAATGTAAGAGAACCAGCCTATGCAGCATGGTGCACGTAGAGATAATTTTGTCTTCGATTCTCGATCTCTTTTCTCTTTCTATCTATATAATATGGATTAAGAGAAAAAGAGATAACAAATGTAGACAAAATTATCTATCTATCTCTACGCGCACATCCTAAGCTCCGCAAGAAGACATAAGTCTTTCAAAGTACCAGGGCGACATATTTCAGCAGAGCTTTGAATAATAAACGCGGGCCCGAGGCGCGCGCCTTTCGTCGTGTTCTACCAGTGCGGTGGGCGCACGAACGTATTTATTATACCAATCAATTTTTAAGAAGTTTCATGTAATGTATCTAGTATCTAGTCCAGAATAATGTATCTAGTCCGGAGCTTAGAAATTGATGGTGTGACTCTGTATAGCTTTAAATTTTTGAAAGAGTACGAAGGATCTAGGATTGCAAGCTCAGATTGCAAGCTAACAATTTCAAAAATACCTAGCGTGAGATAATTGCGGAATACTTCTGAATAGTAATTCTAATATATAAAAATTCTCTCGCCAATCTTTGTTACCAAACTCCTCCGAAACGGTTCGACCGATTGTTATGAGATTTTCAGTGAATGATCGGTAGGTCTGGAGCAGGTTGTTATCTAATTTTTATATCCCGAATGGCAAAACAACGTTTGCCGGGTCAGCTAGTTATTTATAAAATTTAACGAAAATAAGTAAGTACCTATTTCATGATTAAATAATTTTGTCTACTATCCTCGATCTCTTTTCTCTGTCTATCTATAATATGAATTACGAAGAAAAAAGAGATGGACAAAATAATTATGTAGACAAAATTATCATTACATGAATGGAGACATTGCAGTTCATGGGACTCTAAATAATATAAGAGAACCAGCCTATGCAGCATGGTGCACGTAAAGATAATTTTGTCTTCGACTCTCGATCTCTTTTCTCTTTCTATCTATATAATATGGATTAAGAGAAAAATAAATAACAAATGTAGACAAAATTATCTATCTCTACGCGCACATCCTAAGCTCCGCAAGAAGACTTAAGTCTTTCAAAGTACCAGGGCGACATATTTCAGCAGAGCTTTGAATAATCCCGAGGCGCCCGAGGCGCGCCTCTGTCGTCATGTTCTATCAGTGCGGTGGGCGCAAGAACTCATTTATACCAATCATTTTTTGAGAAGTTTCATAGTAGAATAATGTATCTGGTCTGGAGTTTAGAAATTGACGGTGTGACCCCTGTACACGTTCAATGTGCTCAGCTTTAAATTTTTATTTTAAATAGTCGAAAGAGTACGAGAGATCTAGGATTGCAAGTTCAAAAATACCTACAAGCGTGAGATAATTCCGGAATACTTCCGAATAGTAATCTAATATATAAAAATTCCCTCGCCAATCTTTGTTACCAAACTCCTCCGAATCGGTTCGACGGTCTGAGAGCAGGTTGTTATCTATTTTTTTTTAATATTCCTAATGGCAAAACAACGTTTGCCGGGTCAGATAGTTTTTTTTTATAAAATTAAACTAAAGGTATAAATAAGTATTTCATAATTAAAGAATTTTGTCTACTATCCTCATTGAGTTAATATCAATGACTATCCTTAATCTCTTTTCTCTGTCTATCTATAATATGAATTACGGAAATGGACAAAATATGAAGACAAAATTATCCCTCTACGCGCACATCGTAGCCCCGCAAGAAGACTTAAGTCTTTCAAAGTACCAGGGCGACATATTTCAGCGGAGCTTTGAATAATAAACACTGGCCGGAGGCGCGCGCCGGTCGTCGTGTGCTACCAGTGCGGTAGGCGCACGAACTAATTTATACCAATCGGTTTTTGAGAAGTTTCGAATAATGTATCTGGTCCGAAGTTTTGAATTTAGAAATTGACGGTGTGACCCCTGTACACGTTCAATGTGCTAAGCTTTAAATTTTTATTTTAAATAGTTGAAAGAGTAGGTACGAGGGATCTAGGATTGCAAGCTCAGATTGCAAGCTAACAATTTCAAAAATACCTACTAGCGTGAGATAATTCCGTAAAACTTCCGAATAGTAATCTATAGAAAAAATATATAAAAATTCTGTCGCCAATCTTTGTTACCAAACTCCTCCGAAACGGTTCGACGGTCTGAGAGCAGGTTGTTATCTAGTTTTTTAATATCCCTAATGGCAAAACAACGTTTGCCGGGTTAGATATTTTTTTTATATTTCATAATTAAAGAATTTTGTCTACTTTCCTCATTGAGTTAATATCAATGACTATCCTTGATTTTTTTTCTCTGTCTATCCTGGGATTACGATGAGTAAAGAGAATAGACAAAATGTAGACAAAATTATCTATCTATCTCTACGCGCACATCCTAGCCCCGCAAGAAGACTTAAGTCTTTCAAAGTACCAGGGCGACATATTTCAGCGGAGCTTTGAATAATAAACACTGGCCCGAGGCGCGCGCCGGTCGTCGTGTGCTACCGGTGCGGTCGGCGCACGAACAACATTTGTCTATCGCCCGCGGCGCGCAATTTTGCATCCAGCACGCCTATTGGCTCCTAGTTATTTCTATACAACACTGGTACTCAGTGGCTCTGCGTGAATCCTGTGACTGTTCCGTGAACGCGTGGATTTTAGTTTTTGATATTACTATAGGAGAATAAAAATATCCTGTGTCTATAGAACTTGGGTTTTGCTCAAATACGTAGGTACCAAGTTGTCATGCACTTTTTTCTTCATTTAATTAATTTAATACGCACCTCCTAATGGTCGTAATCATTATATTATTATCATTATCGGTACATCAATCGGTTCGTTTGTTTAGTCCAGTTTTGACAGGCTATCAATTTTTGTATAGCAAAAGATTGCCATCTAACCTCCGCAACTCGTTTCGTATCATTAGCTTCTTCAATCAGTTTCTAAGAAGCTTCATAGTAAAATTAGTAAACCACTGAAGATTTTCTCCAGTACCTGTGTAGACAAAATAAAAGCAGTGCATAGAAATTAAGGAAAGATGAAATTCCGATTTGACGCAATCAGGCGACTTAATGTGCATAAAGATACACTTACTCTTAAATATACTGGTCGCAATATCTCGCTGCCCACGCTGCAATAAAATAGGGTTGCGCTTACGGGTTTACAAGTTTAAGTAGTCTGTGTGTTAATCCATGGCTAATCAATTTAATGAAATCGGTTAACTTGTAATTAGTACCCATCAGACAAAAAAGTTCCATTTCATAACATTTTTGTATTACGTAGATAGCTGCAACATTGTGTAACTATATTATTATCCCTCAATTTTGTTATCCTCAGTTTTGGAGATTACTTTCGACATTGCCTCGATAGACACCAACTTGAAGACGTATTCTCGTCAAAAATAATCGTGGTTTTGCACTAATCTATTAAAGTTCTTATATTCCACAACGAAGCTAGTGGTGCCAGCGCCCTGCGATCGCATTCCGCGATAACCCCGCTTTGTAGATAACAATAGTAACATATTCATTTCGCGTTCGGTTTGACCTATTTTACCATCAGATTGCAGTTTCGAGTCACGCAAGTCAGCCTTCGGGCGCCAATTTCATGGAAACATTCGTAAAATATCACTGTATCTACCTACTACTTACTACAATTGGGTACCTCGTGATATATCATTTTCAACATTTCTATGTTTCATGTTTTGACTACTCCAAGTAAATCATAGAACAAGAAATATGGTTTGCAATCAGTATGATGTAATTTGTAGAAGCTATTGCTTTCAAACTTTAAACATGCTTCGCTTTCTTGCAGAATTCAAAATGTATTTAATCCATGTTTCTTTGATAACGACTGTCTATCTCCACAAGCACATTGTCTTCCAAGACACAAGGGTAGACTACTGCCTAGGAATTGGCGGTGCTCTTCCTATTGTTATTTTATCTGACAATCTCTTGCCATTTTATAACCTGGGACCGTTCCACCATCTCTTATAGCAGTAATGCTGCAGTATTGTTTTGACATTTTCATACTATGTTTGCTATAAGAGATGGTGGTAGGGCTCCTGACCTTGAAAATCGGACACCATGATTTGCAACCAAATTAATGAGGCTGTTCGGAAATAGAAAATTCCTTTACTAAGGTGATAGCTTCAAGGTCATGGTAAAGTTTTAACTATGTACCTTGTTCCTTGGCTGCGAAAGCGCCAAGAATCATTAACATGCAGCTTGAATAAAAGGATTAAGCAAAGTAATAATTGTAGAGCAATTATTATAAGTTAGATATGATAACAGGTGCCGTAATTAGTTGTAAATTTTAATAAAGTCGTTCTATGTTGTGCATTAAAAACATTGTAGAATTTTTCAGATTCTTAAGATCCAGGACTTTGAGAGGAGTTTCGAACGTGAAGCTATCATAGAATCTTCTATACTTATAATAAAACTGTAAAGGGTCGAATTCTGTACATTGAAGATATTTTGAAAAATTTTATTGGAGGACACTATTTAGTCGATACTGAAGCCAAAACTGTAATTTGTTTAATTTTTGTCTGTCTGTCTGTCTGTCTGTCTGTCTGTCTGTCTGTCTGTCTGTTTCACGACCGGGCATCACGGCTAATCCGCTGGATGGATTTAAATGAAACTTGACATGATTATAGTTCATACCCCGAGGTAGGACATAGGATACTTTTTGTCCCGAAATTCGTCATGGTTTCCCTGGAAGACGGCATCAAAGTCCAAAAGTTATTTAGTTATAATTCATTAACGCGTTGTCCGATTCCATTCATTCTTTTTTTTTAGAAAGGAGGTTCTTTAAATATTATTCCATACAAATCTTATCATCATCACTTTTGTAGTTCAGAAATTACAGACATCAGAACCTTTAAGTTCAAGTAGGTAGGTGACTTGAAACTCGGAATGCACAAAGAACCTAGGGCTAGGACTTAGGGCTCAAGTAAGACAGGAGTACCCTTACAGCCGTAAATAAATAGGCTTAGCAGGAGATTTTGTATGGTTTAAAATTTTTCACTTTTAGGGTGAACAAAAATCATGTAACTGGCGTTATCGCTACGTTATACCGTTTAGCGCCATCTATACAATTTATGTGGAACTTGAATGTAAAACTCTGAGA
Organism: Coenonympha glycerion; assembly: GCA_963855885.1. Classification (NCBI taxonomy): domain Eukaryota; kingdom Metazoa; phylum Arthropoda; class Insecta; order Lepidoptera; family Nymphalidae; genus Coenonympha; species Coenonympha glycerion. Next base: position 16,165,962 of record OY979633.1, read on the forward strand.
TAGGTACTACAAAATTTTTTTAAATAAAAATTAACTGTCATGTTATTTACTGTTTCCTGACTTTATATTAAGACTAGTAGGGCGCGTGGAGGCGCGGGCCACATGTGGCCCGCGGGCTGTCTTCTCACCTATAAAAGAATCGCCGTCATCTCCATCGCCAATTGGAATCCGATTGGCAATGGGCTAAAAGAATTACCTCGGAGCACGGTCATGGATTTAAAGATAGTTAAGGGCTGTTTGAATAAAAAATACACTGAACCTCGATGATGATTGAGGAGCACGGTCATGGATTTAAAGATAGTTAAGGGCTGTTTGAATAAAAAATACACTGAACCTCAAGAGGTTCAGTGTATTTTTTATTCAAACAGCCCTTAACTATCTTTAAATCCATGACCGTGCTCCTCAATCATCATCCAAATCGTAGACCATCATCTCTTCTCATACTTTTCATAGTTTCCAATAGGCCTTTGGGTTTATTGTAGCATTCACATTTTCCATGGAAAAATAAATTCAACCACTTTGATTTTTTTTCATTCATCCCGTAGACCTTGATATTCTAATTACGTCTTGCAAAGAAATCACTCTCTTATCTTTTATACGAAATTTGTATGGCGGCCATCTTGAATCCGCCATTTTGATTTTTTTTTCAGCTAACTGCCAATTGGATGACGTTTCGAGTTACATTTGGTCGAGCACCCCCCACCTATCTTCGATACCCTGGCTGTGCTCTTCACCCGTCTCCGAAATCCTCAATCATCAGCTCTCTCCTTATTTTTCTCTAGTAACTCTCCGAAAAACCGCATCAAAACCTTACATAGTTACCAACTTTTAGCCTCTTCAACATCCGCCATACTTTTCTATGAAAAAATAAATTCCGCCATTTTGAATTTTTTTTCTTTCCATCAAATAGACCTTTGGGTCCTGATCACTTCTTGTCAAGAAACCATTCTTCCATCTTTTATACTTTCCGAGATATCGGCGAAATTCGTATGGCGGCCATTTTGAATCCGCCATTTTGAATTTTTTTTCAGCTCATTGGCAGTTGGATGACATTTCAAATGACATTTGGTCGAACACCCCCCACCTATCTGCAATACCCTTGGCTGTGCTCTTCACCCGTCTTCGAAATCCTCAATCATCAGCTCTCTCCGTATTTTTCCTCCGAATGAATTTTTCTCTTATATACGAAGTGATCATTAAAAAAAAATTTTTTCATACAAAATTGTTCAGGAGAGGTGATCAATGAGTGAATGAATCAGCACAAGCAGCTATATATATAGTAACTAGTAGGGCGCGTGGGAGCGCGGGCCACATGTGACCCGCGGGCTGTCTTCTCACCTATAAAAGAATCGCCGTCATCTCCATCGCCAATTGGAATCCGATTGGCAATGGGCTAAAAGAATTACCTCGTCATGAGGTTCAGTGTATTTTTTATTCAAACAGCCCTTAACTATCTTCAAATCCATGACCGTGCTCCTCAATCATCATCCAAATCGTAAACCATCATCTCTTCTCATACTTTTCATAGTTTTTCATAGGCCTTTGGGTTTATTGTAGCATTCACATTTTCCATGGAAAAATAAATTCAACCAATATGATTATTTTCATTCATCCCGTAGACCTTGAGATTCTAATTACGTCTTGCAAAGAAATCACTCTCTTATCTTTTATACTTTCCGAGATATAACAACACGAAATTTGTATGGCGGCCATCTTGAATCCGCCATTTTGATTTTTTTTAGCTAACTGCCAATTGGATGACGTTTCGAGTTATATTTGGTCGAGCACCCCCCACCTATCTTCGATACCCTGGCTGTGCTCTTCACCCGTCTCCGAAATCCTCAATCATCAGCTCTCTCCATATTTTTCTCTAGTAACTCTCCGAAAAACAGCATCACAACCTTGCATAATTACCAACTGTTAGTCTCTTCAACATTCCCCATACATTTTCTATGGAAAAATAAATTCCGCCATTTTGAATTTTTTTTTCTATCCATCAAATAGACCTTCGGGTCCTGATCACTTCTTGTCAAGAAACCATTCTTCCATCTTTTATACTTTCCGAGATATCGGCGAAATTCGAATGGCGGCCATTTTGAATCCGCCATTTTGAAAAAATTTTCAGCTCACTGCCAATTGGATGACGTTTCAAATGACATTTGGTCGAGCACCCCCCACCTATCTTCAATACCCTTGGCTGTGCTCTTCATCCGTCTCCGAAATCCTCAATCATCAGCTCTCTCCGTATTTTTCCTCCGAATGAATTTTTCTCCTCTATACGAAATGGTAATTGAAAAAAAAATTTTTCATACAAAATTGTTCAGGAGAGGTGATCAATGAGTGAATGAATCAGCACGAGCAGCTATATATATAGTAACTAGTAGGGCGCGTGGGAGCGCGGGCCACATGTGGCCCGCGGGCTGTCTTCTCACCTATAAAAGAATCGCCGTCATCTCCATCGCCAATTGGAATCCGATTGGCAATGGGCTAAAAGAATTAACTCGGAGCACGGTCATGGATTTAAAGATAGTTAAGGGCTGTTTGAATAAAAAATACACTGCACCTCATGCACAAAACTTTTATTCAAACAGCCCTTAACTATCTTTAAATCCATGACCGTGCTCCTCAATCATCATCCATATCGTAGACCACCATCTCTTCTCATACTTATTCATAGGCCTTGTTTATCGTAGTATTCACATTTTCCATGAAAAAATAAATTCAACCAATTAAACTTTGAATTTTTTTTCATTCATCCCGTAGACCTTGAGATTCTAATCACGTCTTGCAAAGAAACCACTCTATTATCTTTTATACTTTCCGAGATAGAACAACACGAAATTTGTATGGCGGCCATCTTGAATCCGTCATTTTGATTTTTTTTTCAGCTAACTGCCAATTGGATGACGTTTCGAGTTACATTTGGTCGAGCACCCCCCACCTATCTTCGATACCCTGGCTGTGCTCTTCACCCGTCTCCAAAATCCTCAATCATCAGCTCTCTCCATATTTTTCTCTAGTAACTCTCCGAAAAACCGCATCACAACCTTGCATAATTACCAACTGTTAGTCTCTTCAACATTCCCCATACATTTTCTATGGAAAAATTAATTCCGCCATTTTGAATTTTTTTTCTATCCATCGAGTAGACCTTCGAGTCCTGATCAACTCTTGTCAAGAAACCACTCTTCCATCTTTTATACTCTTCGAGATGGACACCGATTAAGTTTGTATGGCGGCCATCTTGAATCCGCCATTTTGAACTTTTTTTTCAGCTCACTGCCAATTGCATGACGTTTCGAATGACATTTGGTCGAGCACCCCCCACCTATCTTCAATACCCTCCCCGTGCTCTTTACCCGTCTTCGAAATCCTCAATCATCAGCTCTCTCCGTATTTTTCCTCCGAATGAATTTTTTTCTAGTATACGACCCCATCCGTGAAAAATAAATTTTTTCATACAAAATTGTTCAGGAGAGGTGATCAATCAGTGAGTCAGTCAGTCAATCAGTGAATCAGCACGAGTAGCTATATATATATTAATGGCACTGTTGACATTGTTGGTTCACAAATATTTTTAACTCTTAGGTCTTATCGATCCTAACCGACTGACTGTCATCTAAGGTCTTTTTATACGTAAGGAAATATATAGCCATTGTCCATTCTGATGTTTTGGATTGTATTGAGATGAAGCAAAGATTTTTAAAAGACTCTTATATTATGTTGGGCTGGGGAATATTGTTAGTAGAGTAATTTATCCCAGTGGTACCTACCCGGCCGAACTCTGAAAGAAGAGTTCTACCACCAGTACAACTTTTCACATGGTTTAATAATTTTTGACATATTTCGTGGTTTCAGAATAAAAATCACAATGAAAAGGACGATTTTAACTGTCGATATTTCGATACATTGGTCACGTAGTGACCACGATCTGTGCCACTGGGTCGAAATATCGACAGTTAAAATCGTCCTTTTGATCTTTCAACTACGTAATAATGAAACTTTATATTATTATTAAGAAAAATGAGTTTTCAAAATCACCACAAGATAACCCGTGCAAAATAAGAACAGGTTTCTGTACAACATCACACCAGAATCCCGCGAAAAATCAAGGAATTCCAGTAGGAAGGTACATATTATGTAAAAAAATCGTAATTCACGCGGGCGGAGCCGCGGGCAACAGCTAGTTTATCTATATATCTTTTATCATTGGAGTTTCTGCAGCGCAATTGATCGGTCGTCAAAAATGAATGAGAATGACAGTCGTCTTATCAAAAAAACTGTCATATCTATCGTAGATGAGTATATAAATATTCGTACGCAATGTCAGTCTTCCGAGAAACTCGTCACGTCCAAACTGTTAACCCAACACGACATTAATGAAGGAGAAAAGATAAAGGCGTTTAAAATGAAGCAAAAAACACGGAATCTGTTTATAAACAATCTTATATTTAGGTCCGTGAGCAAAATAAAAGGACGCACAGACGTCAAATAAAACATCAGTGGTAATCCCTCAGGACAGCGCCGCGGCTGAAAACATTATGATTTATTTAAGCAAGGAAACAAAATGCTTACAACTTGTGAAATATAGGAACGAAACAGACGTGAAAAATTGGCACGGAGTTTTTCCTCTGGCCCGTAAGGAGGGATTTATGTTGCGGATCAGCCTCGTATGATGATGGATTTGGGAGGAAGGTGAATTTTGTGATTAAAGAATTATTGCTGAGCAGTTTTTTTTTTACAGACAATACTTTATTATCAGTGTTCAGAACCTACACAACCTTGTGACTTCAAGTAACGGTAGGCACGCAGTGAAACAACAATCTAGATCTCAAATGAGTGTGATCCATTCCAAATTACACTGAATGTATCTTCGACTACAAGTATTTCAATAGTTCATTTCCTATCAACAGACGAGTTGCGAGACAAATACCAATATTTAGTGACTTAGAAAACCATAGAGGCAAGTATCTAAATTCTGCCACAGAAAAGGCACAGAACAAGGTGGGTAGAACAAGAATGTACAAATAACTATATATTATAGAGAAGGCAGAAACAGCGGTGCTCCGAGTCTCGGACCTTAGGATACGGTCACGTAGGAACCCGTTATGTCCCAATTTTTCACTCTTGTAGATTTATATCGCGCCCTTACGGCTAATGGCGCCGTGAAATTGTCTTCCTTTTGCGACGACAACGGCCTTTTGTGGGACCGAGTTGAAATGCTCCTTCTCGTACAGGAATAGTGTTGTATGATAAAGTGTTTAAGTTGTAATTGGCCTGAACTGAGCTTAGCTGCAGTTTACTATAAAGATTTGAAGGAACTTTGGTTTATATTATAATGGATGGAAGATAGAGTTTATCCATGCACCTATTTTTTTCCTAAGGCCTAATGTTTACAGTGACCAGCGATCAAAGCGATATTTAAGCAACCGCTTCAAATTGCTTCCGATAGAATTTCGGAATTTTAAATCTGTTGATAATAATATCACATGATTTATTTTGTATACCGATCACGTCATAATATTTACGAAATACGTTCTTGTAAGAACACGAAAATTTACCGGCTTATTTTCTTTAACCGAAAAATTCCGTGTCCAAATATGATGTTTTCGCATTTTATTACACAAATATAAATTGTGTTGTGGATCTTTATGTAAATTTCGTAGGCCCCCGGCGGTCTCAGTTTTGTTTGCGGTATCTTAATTCGATCAACACAACACATGCTGTTCGTGAATCGCTACGTTTGGGGAAATATTTTTATAAGCTTTTATTAAACAGTTAACGTGTAAGACGACCTCCATAGTCTATTGTGTGTAAAGTAGCTATATATGTGGGAGGTGCCGGGTTTGATTCTTAGGTTGGCACTTTATCTTTTGGCTGAGTTTTCGGATATTTATTACACATACTTATGCCTCACTGACGTAGATGTGATAAGTCAAAAAATATTGAAAAAGTTGAGGTCATCAACTCAAAATCTCAAAAGCTCAAAGTAACCTCAGCTATGTCATGACTTAAAACTAAGTATATGAGGAATCCGATGTTCAAATAAATTAAGTTTGTTCGTCGCAAATGAATGTTACAATTACCAACTAACGGCGGATAAAGATATCGTGAAGAAATCTGCATGATTTCAAAGGTGTGTTAAGGCTGCCAATCCGGACTTGGCCTAAGTGGATTACTGCAAACTACGTTCTGCAGGGAGACCTATTATAGTTGAACCTAAAAGATTGTTAAAACATCATTCGATAGCTGTTACAAAGAGGTTTAAAATTTTTAACGGTTGAATTTTTAATATACCATATATCGAAAAGGGAAGAACAATATCATCCATGCCATGCATGCATTGTATATCTATTGTATCTATCATTTAAACGCAGCATCCCTCCTAAAGTTTCAAAGATGTAACAATTTCAACAATCTTTCAACTTGAAACATGCGTCTAATTTAACTAAAATAGAATTTAGAGACCAACCAATCATTAATAGCTTGGAACGAATCCGCGGTTGGGTCACAAAAAAAACTAAACTTTTTTTAGTTAACGTGGGTCGTGTTAGGGGCCAACTTTTTATTTTTAGGGACGTTGATTGATTGAACCTTATGGCACGTCTATGGGAATCTTAGCAGGGTATTGTTTTTTGTGTATGCTTTTTGTTATTATTAGTTTCGATCTGTATGGTATTGGGTGTACCAAGTCAAATTTATTGTATCTTCATTCAGATAACGTTGTAGATTTCCATCATCGCCGCGGGATTTCTTTTGTAATTTTAATTAAATTTAAGTTTTTTTTTCTTCAATATTATTTTTGTTAAGATGCTGTTAATTATGCCTGGTATAAAAAGAGTATTATTAAGTGAGTTCGTTAGGAAGCCTTTTAATTAAGGTTTAATTAAATCCTGAAGATTACGAATCCGAATTTCAGTATCTTTTTTCGTAAAGTCTGGGTAGAGCGAATGTCAGTATTTTTTTGATTACCAATTACTATCTCAGTTTTGCCAACGAATATATAATATTTGCTTTGTTGTTTAACAATCGTACATCATTCTTAAATTCATTTACAAAATGTAAATAATAGTTAAAAAAAATAAACTGGCCTAAAAATAATAATAAAATAGACTATTTATTACGAAAATAATGAAAGCATTCAAGGTTCATTAAGGATCATTTTTCCGAGTTTTGTACGGATTTCTAAAATTGTCTGTTACAGTACTGACGACGTTTGGGAAACCAAGTTTCTCTAGAAGAGTCGTTGTACAAAAGAAGACGATTACCTTTGAAAGACAATAAACTGCAAGTCACGGCATGGACGTTGTTAGTACCTATCTCTTGTAGTGCCGTGACAAAGACATTATACTTAGTTAATAGCAATGCCATGTTAGATCTACACGAACGTCTCCTCTTTAAATAGGGTTAAAGAGCCCACTGTGCTGGTCAAATGCGGGTTGGTAGGCTTCACACCTTTGAAAACATTGTGGAGACCTCTCCGGCGCACAAGTTGTTACCACGTTTCCTTTCACCGCTGAACAAGAAATATTCAGCAGCTATAGCCATGTAACTTACCAGAGGTTTGCGCTTGACGACAATCATGCCTGATGGCAAGCAATGTTAAGATCAAGTTAGAAGCGCGCTTGCCTAGAAAATGCCTATTTAATCTTATTGAAGGCATCAAGATTGAACTTGGCTAGAAACACGGAGGCTGGATTCTTAAGGGCGTTCCGCACCGTAGCGGTTGGTATCAGAAACGTGAAAGAAAAACGTTTCATGCGAGTGTGTTGGATGTCAACCACATAAGGATGCCATCGTTCTCCGCGTCTTGCGGTCCTATTGTAGAAGGGTAATGGAAGCACAATATTTTGTGGTTCCTGAGCATACTCAGAAAGTATATCCTGTATAGAATTTTTAATAGCTGTTAATAATTAGCTAGTTGTCTGTTTTAAAATTGTATGTCTCATTCCCTTACATTATTTTAATTTCGTTCTATAAGCATTGGTACGCTTAAAATGGAATAGATGAGTGATGCTACAGCTACAACAACTGTTATAAAGGCATAAGCTGTTGTGGAGTCTTAAATCGATACCTGGATCTCGAACCAAGAAGCCAATAACATGAGGCCACGGTCATACCACGATATCACAAGGATACAAGGACCAACGAAGAGCCCTTATTATAAATTCTTGCGTGTCTAAGATGCGAGATCTCATTTATTCTCCCCACCCTTCCTAAGGTCGTCTCTCGCATGTAAATATGCTTGATATCCTCCACATTTGACACGCGCAATATTCCATAAAAATTATGATTACCTTTCTCTTTGACAACGTCATATGTTTTGCACTTAGCGTTCGCCTCAGGGATGGATTCACACTCCTAGCTGGAATATAAAATCACTGTAAATAATAATTTAATGGTAAAAACTTTAATTTCTTAATTTTGTGTCTCTATTTCGATACCTCTATCGTGGGAGAGTGGTCCGTCATCTTACGCCGTCCGCCATGTTTCATTTAAAATGACGTCACTTAAAAACCATGCATTAGCTAACCATGCATTGTCATTGGAACTTAACGTATATTTATACAATATTTCATGCCGTTAGTTCGTAATTAAATTACTTTAATGGTGATTATTATTTTTATTAAATAAGAGATTTTAATAAGGACTACAAAAATTTTTAGAAGAACGATATTTACAAATAGAACAATCTGTTGGGATCTAAAGATAAGAGGGCTTAGCTCGTTGAGTGCCTAAAACACTAAGTTTAATATTATAGCAGGTTTAGTAACGACAATATGTTATCCTATATGAAAAAAAAACTTGAGCCATAATAACAGTTCGGGGCCCCTTTTATAACAAAACATTTTTCGGCGCAGAGCCGCTACAAGCTACGCCCCTGGTTTTGATCCCCTTTTGATGCTCTCCGCTGCTATCCTTCAAACGAATGAATATTTATAAACGCCGAGCGAATTTTTGTCGCTAACGCTCTATGAAAACCGACTTGTAGTCGGCGATTCCTAAACTTGGAGACGAAAATCTTCGCAAGAAGATTTCATTAGAGGATTAGGATGTTTTCACACTGTTTAAGTAATATCAGGATCATCTTTCTTTATCTTAACTTATCGTCTTGGTTACGGCTACCCTCGGCCTCCCCTCTCCTCCTTGTTACGGGTATTAACTATAATATATATAGTAGCTATCAATACATTGTAATAGTTACCACGATAACTACCGCTCTTATACTCTTTAATATATAAAATTCTTGAATCCACAGTGTTTGCAACAAAACGCCTGTTTTGCATACGCATGTACGTAAACTGTTTTACATATTATCCAAAAGTGAGAAATAATTTATGTGGCAAAACAATGTTTGCCGGGTCAGCTTCTCTTTAAGGTCAACCGTGTTACGTACATTTAAAACAGCCATTACTGCTCAATTCCGAGTTTCTTGCCCGTTCTTCTCGTTTAATATAATTTCTACTTAATCAGTAGTTGGATATTTTTCATAAGTACTTAAGTGTTAATTAGGTTTAATTATATGAGGCCTAAATATTTTAAATTTCACTTTGCCCTTCGCTATCCAAGATTTGGTTAGTATAATACTATAGTCCTCGAATACCCTAAAGATCCCCCTATGAGAGCCGTCGCACCTAATTTGGTCAAGTCCGTCGAATGTCAAATGTGTTTTGTTTATTATACTTTTTAAATCGCAAAATTCTTCGTCCATAGTTTTTGGGTCGACTTCGTTACGTGCCTCATCCTTATTTTGTTTTAAAGCAACTACGGACATGCCAACTTACAACACCGTAGCAAATAATAGTCAACATGAATTATCTGCAACATTGTAAATTAACTTGTGATTTTTCTTACAAGGTAAAGACTGGCTTACTGAACTAATAAAATAAATTCCATTGACCAAAAACAATAATATATTATGGAAATTTTGATCTCAGTTAGTTCACTTTTTGTGTATATTTTCGTGATACTACTTATTTTTAGTCTACATATCGCAAAAAAATCTCAAAGGGAGCTCCAATACTTCTAGGGGAAGGCTTCGACTGATACTAGTACTTTTCTACCAGCAAAGACGAACCTACTTCTAAGCAATTTTGCATTTTAGATACGGTATCAAAACAGCTGATGGCCCTTTCCGACTTAGTACTATTCCATTTCAAGCTGCATCGTGTCCTTACCATCAGCTAAGTCGCAGTTAAGTATTATTTTAATTAAAAATAAATTTGTACATCATTAAATTATTTACATTAGATTATATTTTAACAAACGAAGATTATTTTATTGTACCAAAATAGTAAGTACAATAATTATAAAATTATTTACCTTTTTTTTTATCTCTAAACAACTAGGTTGAAGACATTTGTTGGTACGTCTAAAGAAGCGTTGAGCTTTAGTCGTGAGTTTTTAAATCACAACTGTATTCATCGTGCCGGTGCATCTCAGCGTGGAACTTTATAGGTTTTATTTTTTAATTAAAACGCTGCATTTGGTTGTTGGAAACAAGACTAAGCAAACATGGTATAAATGTGCAGCATTATTTAAACTACGATGTGTTTTCTGCAATTCAAATAATTCATGTTCACACAGGTACCTACATCAATTCTAGGTTTCAATTTATTTGTAGATTTTCAGTTATTTTATAATTAATTCAATTGGCCTGTTTGAAGTGGGTGGTTGAAAGGCGAAACGTTGTTTTCAGTGGAGATTAAAAAGGCCTGGTTTAGTTTTTGAATGGTCGGTTTGAGCGTCATATTAATATGTCTACCTACCGTGGACGCGCCTCCAGAAATTTTGTGCAGAACATTGAATGGACCTAGTAAAGGAAGCAGTCGACACCGTGCGCCCTTGCTTGACTCCTTTGCTTTTCTGTAATTCCTTTCGAGGTATAGGTATTGTAAGACTGGCATTACCGCATTCTCAAAATTGTGAAAGCTGAGGAAAGTAGTCAAATAGTCGGAGGGCTTTGGCCAAATGCTTTTCATTTTGAGAGGAGACACATGTCCAGTTGTAGGACATAAGAAGGTTTTGACGATGCTATGGAGAAGCCTAATAAATTATAAATACTGAGTTAGGCTTTTGCGTTGTAACGCAAAACTTTAATACCCAGCCTATAGAAAAAGCCATTTCATCAAACTTTGCCAGTTTATCTCTGGCCGAGGCTAGCGACGAAACTTATAATTTTGCTATCAGCAAATCTATTTTTGTTTTGAACTTTTCACTGATCGCACACTTGCGACATGTTGTGCGACGTAACTTCACGCGGTAACTTTAGGGAAGAGGCGTCATGAGTCATTTCTTTATAAACATTGGAGAATTTTGAAATTGTCGTAATAAAGATTCACGACAACAACTTCAGAAAAACCATCTACAACTCTTATGTCATTAGGCCTCTAAACCTATCTAACAGCTACAACTCTTATGTAATCAGGCCTCGTAACCTATCTAACGTTTGGAACTTGAATGTGGTTGTATTTACTTTTCAAATAGTCCACAGATCAGCTATCAAAGTATATAACGCTACGTACCTATCATATTATTGTGATTTCTCTCAGTTCTCTATCCAGTCATGACTACCTAAGTAAAACATAATATGCTCAGGTAGAAAAAGAAAGTAACAAACTAAAAAATCGTAAGTGTGTAACTAGCTTTAGAAATTTCTTATCATCGCATCTATTAGTGTGGTCATAACTTTTTATTCAGGTCTGCCCCCAACACTCATCGTTTTGTTGTGAGGTGCACCTCCACGCTTGATCTTGGATTTTGACTTCGTTTTGTGTTCGCTTGATTTTAATTGCAGCCCTGCTGATTTATTATTTATTCAAACAATTTTATACTGTTATACTGTGGCTGAGTGTACCTAACCTATCTGCAAGTTGGCTTTAACCTTGAGTCTTGACAGATTCATTAGCATTCCATTATAACAGAATAACTTGCATCCATAAATGGAGACAAATACCATTTATCAGGTGGTAGAACTTTTTTTGTTGAGAATGTGCAGTATCAGATATTCTACCGTGAAGTAATTGCAAAGTATTACTGTGTTCCGGTTTCAAGGGCCTGCCTGCCGTTTTGAAGGGTTTGAGGAAAGGAAGCTGGTAAAATAACAGGACAAAAAAATACTCAAGAAATAATAGAAATTTGAAAATTTATTATTATTAAAAATGTTGTTGAATTGAAACATTGAAAAAGTCGAATTCAAGAAAAAATTTAAGAGTACATCTAAATAACAGCGAGTTTTTTTCCTGTTGGATCACGGATTAGTTCATTGAATCAGCCTCTAACATACCTTAAAATTACGAAACCTGATTCAGAATTCTAAAGATATAAATTGAGGTGTAGGTACCAAGGCTCTGTCTTAGGATGTCGACTGAGCTAGAGAAGTAGTGAACAAAATATAATACCAGCAAAGAGCAATCTTGTTATTTCTCATCTTGAGCTAAACTTTGTGCCGACATAATAATATTCATATTTCTTGCCTCTCGCGGCAAGTCGGCGGCTCACGTATCAAGATGACGTATTGATACATCAGTCACTGTCTAATGAGAGCCGCGGGTCAGAGGGCTTTCGGCCTATATTATATACCAACGAGCATAATAAATAGGTACATAATGTAATTATAGGTACATAGTGAATCCTTATAAATTTTACATTACGAAAGACGCTGAATTTGATCCATTTGTGTCTAGAAAACTAGTAAATGATACATAATTAGTCATGGAGTTTCAGACTTCACATTTTTTTGTGGTAACTACAGGACTGCATTCTTCGTGATTCCGCGTAAGAATTTTATAAAATCCTCCTTTATTCCTTGTATACTATACATTTAGATGATAAGTCGATGAGTGAGTGGGTGAGTGATACTTTTTTATATCTATATTCTTGTTAACTAGTTCGTAGGTTTCGACCACACAGTTTCGTAAATTAGATAGATAGATAAAACTCTTTATTGCACACCACAGAATAAAAATGTAGAAAAAAAAAGAAATAAATTAAATACAAACAAACTTAGGAGTACAATTTGGCGGCCTTATCGCTACATAGCGATTTCTACCAGGCAACCAATAATGTGAAGGAATATTTGAAACTGGATACGCGGTTGGTGGTGCGGGGTGCCGGAATAAATAAATACAATAAACTACTTACAATAAATTAGTTATACTATAAACTAAACTATATTATATATACTTGTACATAAATACAAATATATATGTATATACATATATATAAATATATAAAATAATACAAATACAATAAAAATAATCCTCAAAACAATAGAACAAGAGAGGATATAATAAGTATTGAGATTACAAATTTATAGGTGACAGTTAGTCATCAGCACTCAGGCAACTGGGATATAAAGTGATCTTTCACAAGTCTTTTAAACTGTCCTATAGTCTGGGCCTCTCTAATATCGAGAGGTAAGGCATTCCAAAGATTAATAGCCTGAATCGTAAAAGACTTATGAAAGAAGGAAGACTTATGCGCAGGCATCATCAAAATAAGTTTCCTCGAAGAACGGAGCAATTCTCCAGGTTGACCTACAAAATTGAATTTCTCTTTTAAGTAAGGCATCACCTAAGGCGAATACTAATTTTGATTTATTAAAACTACGAAGACTTTATATATAATTTTAGATAGATTCTTATTTACTCTTTAGTGACATTCAAGTTTCTGTCCATCTTCAATGATTTTTTTCAATCTCGACATGACCACAGTTTCTTAAAACTGACGTGACTAATAAAAACGTAAGCATAAAGAAACACGCTTGATCTCTTGACTCCCCTACATGACTTGTGGTTTGCGACGCTTGTCTCAATAATTAGCGAATGTATTGGGGGCCATAAAAACAACTTGTAACTTTGATGAAGCAGTTTTTATATCTTTACAATTAAATAAGATTGATGCCTCTTAAAAACTGGTTTTATTAACTTTGATCTGACTTCATTAAATGAAAATTAAGATGAATGAAGAAGGTTTAACTTGAATTGTGAAAGTAAGTAAGTAAGTGCCTAAGAATATTAATTTTGTAATTTTCAAGATAAGAAAATTTTCGGATAATTCACAAGAAAATAGATTTTTGCATTTAATTACCTAATGTATAAATTATAGAACAAAATACTTGGATTTTAAAAGAATTTATTAATAAATAATTATTAGCCTCTTGATAATTATACTGATTTTCGGATTAGTCTGGACGACTATAATATACTCAATGGATATTTTAGCATCTCTACGAAGATAAAAAAAATAATTATATACAGTGGGTGTGCAAACGAAGACCTCTCAATTTGTCGTTTTTGGGCCATTTTTTGCTGTTTCATTTGCAAGCGTTGACATTAGGGACCACATACAAGTCCCAAATGAGTTTTATCGCTAAAGGATCGGAGGATATAGCCAACATGACGTGCATTTCAAGCTTATCTTCTTAAAGGACAAACTTTTTCGATTAAACCCTTCGTCCCGGGTGGTCCGGGCCTTTTTATCAGATCGGATCATGAAATCGCCAGTCAAGACTTCATAATTCCTTTAAAGGTGCCCTTGATGACTTGAAGACTTGGCACTTAATCCTTGTAGATTGGTATATTATTACCTATAACAGACTCTTTTTGTACAAGGCTGTCGCGGGTGTTATTTCATTGATGCCTATGGTAAACGAAGAACTACAAAATAATTTTACCATAGTCCGCAAGATAAGACGGATTTGTATTACGGCTTACAATACACAAATCTTCCACACTCACACAATACCTACCTATCTTTCTCTCTAACTACATACTCTTCGCGCTGAAAGCGGAGCATCATTAGGGGATTATGTTATAAATTTGTACAGTAATACGTGAGTTTTTAAACATTAACGCTTTGTTCTAGTTTGGCGGAACCCTATCGACGGAACCTAAAAGGAGTTTTAAATGAAATCGCGGGAGGAAGTCAACTCTTAACACCCTTCCAGTTCCAGTGAATGTGCCTTATCGCAGGAAACTTCAAAATTGACGCTATCTCGCAAACATCATCGCAAATGCGTACGTTTACAACCGCGTTTACAGAATGTCGACACTACAAAAAAGTGGGATTTTATGAAATTAATAAAAAAATCTTAGACCTCTATATTTCATCATTTAGGCCAAATCGTTACTGCGTAAAAACATGAAATGAATTGAATCAAGCATAGCTTCAAGAATAAACACATTGTGCAAGTAGAAATCTACCCGGATATCACGATAAATTATTATCAATTATCTTTTAAGACAATAGCCTTAAGTTAAAATACTTCTATATAGGCAATACTACTGTATACTGACTGGCCGAGAGCATGTAAGAGATTTTGTTTGCAATGGGAACTTTTGACATGAACCGACAGGTGTAAATGTTAGAATTTTTTTTAATTCTCACAGGATTATGCTGAGGTGGACCAGTTACTATTGCAGCATATATGCAATTGATGAACGTTAATTCTATTTTGTCTAGTCCACAATATCGGATGAATATGTAGTACACTTCACATAATTACGCAATTGTAACAAAAACTTTTCCATAATTTTGATGTATTTTATATCCAAATTCTGGTGTAAACCGTAATAATATACCGTAGATATTTTTATATCGTATGGTTGTGATTTAAACGTTCTTCAAAAATAAACACTCGAATTAAATCATAAAATCTGTGCCGAGATTGTCGGATTTTTAAAATGAATATTATGTTTTGGACATAGCTACCGAATCAGATAATTTACTGTTTATTTGTGTGAAGAGTCTTAGCGCCAAAATTATTCACGTAATGTTTTGTATGATTTTAGCTCCATAATATCATCAATAGTTATTTAAGTCCAGTAACTAGTATTAATCTATGCCGCCTCCTTAACTGTTGGTTATATTTTTGGTTCGTGATATTCTTAGTTTTATGAAAAACACATTTTTTCATAGCTAACAATGGTTTGCGAAAGTCGATTAAAAGTGCCTTCCTTAGCTCATTTAAATAGGTACCTACTATACTAACAAAGCCAATCAGTAAACAGTTAGATACAGTTTCTAAGCTAGGTAGGTACATCATAAATCTAATCAAACACTCGGTATATCTTCCACGAACTATTTTGACCGCGGTGTCAGTGACCAGAGCGATCGAAAAAATTATTAATGTTGCATTCGTAGTGATAACACGATAAACTTTACTTCTCAGTATAATTAATATTTGATAAGAAAGCCGTCAGTCTATCGACCGTAGGTGTTGTTTTGTGATAATAATATACGTTCAGACTGGGATTTTTAAAATTTATTCTCATAAATAAAACGCATACATTTTATGAAATAAATCCCAAAATGGGATAACATTGTAGTAAGGATCTTGGTCAAGTAGGCGGAAAGTTCTGGGTTCATTTCCCAACATTGTTTTATCTATTTGGGATCTTCAATAAAGTATCTAAATTAGTGCTGGGGTTTATTTGGTTGGTTAGGTGGGGTTGTTGGATAAACGAATGGGTTTCGCCATATCATTTTATAATCTGTATGAAATCGAAAGTACAACGCTATAGTTTTATATAGGGTTCTGTCCGTCCGTCCTTTTGTCACCAGGCTGTGTCTCTTGAACCGTGATAGTTAGACATTTGAAAATTCCAGAGATTATGTATTTCTGTTGCCGCTATAAAAAACCCGACTTTTTGCTCGTTTTTGAATTTGGTATTTGTTTTGTTTCACATTATTATTATATGACCAATTATTTATTTTACGCACTATAGTTCTGCGGTCTGGGAATAAACTTCGGTTGCCAAGGTCATAATTAAATACTATATTTAAATTTTAAGGCATCAGTCTGTATATCCATTGGTCTCGACTTTGCGGTCATAGATCAGTCATTCAGGCAGTCAAGTCAGTTACTCCGTCACTTAGTCAGTCAGTCATTCAGTCAATCTGTCAGTCACCTTTACTTTCTTTACCTTATATTATTGAATGAATGGACATTATTGCACTTTTATTACTTTTTTTTTTACGCTATACAAGTTAGTACTTGACTGCGATCTCACTTGACGGTAAGTGATGATGCAGTCAAAGATGTTAGCGTACTAACTTGGAAGGGGTAAGTTATGTCACCCCCAACGGTTTCTACACAGCATCGTACCGGAACGCTAAATCGCTTGGCGGTACGTCTTTGCTGGTAGGGTGGTAACTAGCCACGGCCGAAGCCTCCCACCAGACCAGACCCGAGCCAATTTAGAAATTATAAAATTCCAAAGTGGCCCGTGGCGGGAAACGAACCCGCGACCTCCCACTCGAATCCGAGCGTGCGTCCCCTGCGCCACGGAGGTCGTCAAATCATTATTTATTGGCTTAAAGCTTGTATGTATTTCTTCCAGAATTTCGAGACACGGGAACGGTGAACGGTAAAAACCATCCCCATTTAGAGCTGTAACTGGATAGTCGATGCATCGAACCGATCGACAAAAACTCGCCTCACCGGTTTCTGAACCAAATGTGATTTAGATTTATTCTCTCCGCTCGTCCTCGTGTTTTTTGTTTGTCTATGCATTGTTACGTTTAAAACAATGGCCATGGTGTTGTCATATCCTGAATTAATCATTCTAACACCATCAGCGGAAATGGGTAGTGATACGAGTTTATAATGTGGCATCATGGGCTTTTTTGCTCCCATAATCGTTTGTGTCATTAAGTACTGGATCAGATAATAAGAATGGAGAAAACGCTTATATTATTACCAATTAATAATTTGCATCCGTATTTTTAAGAGGGAAGCCGGAAATTCTTTTTATAACCCCTATAAGTCAGGGTAGCTGGAAGAGATCTCTTTTGTTTTATAGGCATAAGCTATCCTTTGCATTAAATTATGTCTCTTGTTATGTTTCGTTAAGTTTTATTTATGGTGCAATAATAATAAAAATAAATAAATAAATAAATAAGTTCCCAAAATGATTGGAACGCAACGCTACCTACAATTTATTAGCGATATACATACATGCCGGTTGCACGATATAATCTTCCCACTATTCAAACTGGATTTTGTCGTGAATCAAACCCAGGAGGTCTTACTTAATTACCTACCTACGTCTTACCTACCCAAGTAACATTTAATTTGGACCTAGGTTGTGAAAAATGCTTTTGGGTTTTATAAGGGTTGTAAAAAGGTTAATGCTTTGCTAACTGGTCATATTAAGTACTTGAGAATGATTACTAAGTCTCAAAACTAATTATTTATTATTACAACCTTAGATAAGATGGCAAGAGTTTAAATTAACGTTATTTTGACCTATGTTTCAAGAGCTTTTAGTCCTAGGATTTTATAGTTGTTGTAGACTCCTGATTAGGTTCTGAAAAGGTTACTATTATGCTCAAGTGAGATCTAAAGGTTTATTTTTTAACTTTGATATAACCATAAAGCATTGGAATGTTGAAATTGCTCAAAAGTAATTTTTAAAACCTATCTTAAACCTTTACGCTATATTTGAGTTGTCTAGGCAAACAAATTAGGACTGCGTAATGAAAACCCAAACCAATAAGTTATTTTTAGGACCTGGAAGCATAATTTAAGTCCCAAGAGAATATTTTAAAGCCTTAGAGGCATCCTCAAAAATTTTGAGTTGTCCTTGCAACTTCAAGGCAACATATTATGTAGCTCATATTTTGGCAAACATTAAGATCGTTTAGTTGAATACAGTTTTGAAAAGGTTAATTTTAATTCTTTAGTAATTTCCTAACGTCGGCCATATTTTTTCAATGAAATAAAAAAAAACGATCCAAAAAAAATCATTTTAATTTTATAAAGTTGAATTATATGCATGTGCTATGTGATTTTTAATATAACATGTTATATATATATAGAAGTTTTATTTCTAATGTGGCTTACGACTAAACTAAGAAATTTTTGATTTTTTTATTGCAATTATTTAATTAATTATCTTTAAAAATTTTAACCTACGAAAGGCCCGTTTCGTATCTATATCTATATACTTATAATAAAACTGTAAAGGATCGAATTCTGTACATTGAAGATATTTTGAAAATTTTTGTTGGAGGACACTATTTAGTCGATACTGAAGCCAAAACTGTAATTTGTTTCATTTTTGTCTGTCTGTCTGTCTGTCTGTCTGTCTGTCTGTCTGTCTGTCTGTCTGTCTGTCTGTCTGTCTGTTTCACGACCGCGCATCACGGCTAATCCGCTGGATGGATTTAAATGAAACTTGACATGATTATAGGTCATACTCCGAGGTAGGACATAGGATACTTTTTGTCCCGGAATTCATCATGGTGTCCCTGGAAGACGGCATCAAAGTCAAAATGTGCATTTAGTTATAATTCATTAACCCGTTGTCCGATTTCATTCATTCTTTTTTTGTTAGAAAGGAGGTTCATTAAAGATTATTTCTTATAAATTTTATCATCATCACTTTTGTAGTTCAGAAATTATAGACATCAGAACCTTTATCGATGAGTTCAAGTAGGTGACTTGAAACTCGGAATGGACAAGCACCTAGGGCTAGGACGTACGGGCTCAAGTCAGACTGGAGTACCCTTAAAGCCGTAAATAAATATGCATAGCAGAAGATTTTGTATAGTTTAAGATTTTTCACTTTAGGGTGAACAAAAATCATGAATTTATCACCACGTTATACCGTATCGCGCCATCTCTACAAATTATGTGGAACTTGAATGTAAAACTTGGAGATAGGTACTATCGAATTTTTGTTAATAATAATTAATTGTCATGTAATGTACTGTTCCTTGACTTTATATTAAGATGGCACTGTTGAGAGTTGAGACATGAACAGATTAAAGTTTTCACTTTTGTGGACATTCCCAGAGTGCCACGTCTTTTTTTATCATCCGCAACATGGAAAGAGTAAAATAATGGTTCACAAATATTTTTAACTCTCAGGTCTTAACTGGTCCTAACTCCTAACCGATTGACTGTCATAGGTCTTTTTATACGTAAAGAAATATATAGCCATTGCCCATTCTGATACTTGGGATTGTATTGAGATGAAGCAAAGATTTTTAACAGACTCTTATGTTGGGCTGGGGAATATTGTTAGTAGAGTATTTTATCCCAGTGGTACCTACCCGGCCGAACTCTGAAAGAAGATTTCTACCACCAGTACAACTTTTCACATGATTTAATAATTGTTGACATATTTCGTGGTTTCAGAATAAAAATCACAATGAAAAGGACGATTTTAACTGTCGATATTTCGATACATTGGTACAAGTCGTGGTCACGTAGTGACCACGACCTGTGCCATTGGGTCGAAATATCGACAGTTAAAATCGTCCTTTTTATCTTTTAACTACGTATTAACGAAACTTTATATTTAAAAAAAAAGGAGTTTTCAAAATCACCACAAGATAAACCGTGCGAAGTAAGAAGAGGTTTCTGTACAACATCACACCAGAATCCCGCGAAAATCAAGGAATTCTACGGTATATGTAAAAAAAATCGTAATTCACGCGGGCGGAGCCGCGGGCAACAGCTAGTACTTATAATAAAACTGTAAAGGGTCGAATTCTGTACATTGAAGATATTTTAAAAAAAATTGTTGGTGGACACTATTTAGTCGATACTGAAGCCAAAACTGTAATTTGTTTAATTTTTGTCTGTCTGTCTGTCTGTCTGTCTGTCTGTCTGTCTGTCTGTCTGTTTCACGACCGGGCATCACGGCTAATCCGCTGGATGGATTTAAATGAAACTTGACATGATTATAGTTCATACCCCGAGGTAGGACATAGGATACTTTTTGTCCCGAAATTCATCATGGTTTCTCTGGAAGACGGTATCAAAGTCCAAACGTTTTTTAATTATAATTCATTAACGCGTTGTCCGATTCCATTCATTCTTTTTTTGTTAGAAAGGAGGTTCTTTAAAGATTATTCCATACAAATCTTATCATCATCACTTTTGTAGTTCAGAAATTACAGACATCAGAACCTTTAAGTTCAAGTAGGTAGGTGACTTAAAACTCGGATGGACTCGGAACATTAAATTATGTCTCTTGTTATGTTTCGTTAAGTTTTATTTATGGTGCAATAATAATAAAAATAAATAAATAAATAAATAAGTTCCCAAAATGATTGGAACGCAACGCTACCTACAATTTATTAGCGATATACATACATGCCGGTTGCACGATATAATCTTCCCACTATTCAAACTGGATTTTGTCGTGAATCAAACCCAGGAGGTCTTACTTAATTACCTACCTACGTCTTACCTACCCAAGTAACATTTAATTTGGACCTAGGTTGTGAAAAATGCTTTTGGGTTTTATAAGGGTTGTAAAAAGGTTAATGCTTTGCTAACTGGTCATATTAAGTACTTGAGAATGATTACTAAGTCTCAAAACTAATTATTTATTATTACAACCTTAGATAAGATGGCAAGAGTTTAAATTAACGTTATTTTGACCTATGTTTCAAGAGCTTTTAGTCCTAGGATTTTATAGTTGTTGTAGACTCCTGATTAGGTTCTGAAAAGGTTACTATTATGCTCAAGTGAGATCTAAAGGTTTATTTTTTAACTTTGATATAACCATAAAGCATTGGAATGTTGAAATTGCTCAAAAGTAATTTTTAAAACCTATCTTAAACCTTTACGCTATATTTGAGTTGTCTAGGCAAACAAATGAGGACTGCGTAATGAAAACCCAAACCAATAAGTTATTTTTAGGACCTGGAAGCATAATTTAAGTCCCAAGAGAATATTTTAAAGCCTTAGAGGCATCCTCAAAAATTTTGAGTTGTCCTTGCAACTTCAAGGCAACATATTATGTAGCTCATATTTTGGCAAACATTAAGATCGTTTAGTTGAATACAGTTTTGAAAAGGTTAATTTTAATTCTTTAGTAATTTCCTAACGTCGGCCATATTTTTTCAATGAAATAAAAAAAAACGATCCAAAAAAAATCATTTTAATTTTATAAAGTTGAATTATATGCATGTGCTATGTGATTTTTAATATAACATGTTATATATATATAGAAGTTTTATTTCTAATGTGGCTTACGACTAAACTAAGAAATTTTTGATTTTTTTATTGCAATTATTTAATTAATTATCTTTAAAAATTTTAACCTACGAAAGGCCCGTTTCGTATCTATATCTATATACTTATAATAAAACTGTAAAGGATCGAATTCTGTACATTGAAGATATTTTGAAAATTTTTGTTGGAGGACACTATTTAGTCGATACTGAAGCCAAAACTGTAATTTGTTTCATTTTTGTCTGTCTGTCTGTCTGTCTGTCTGTCTGTCTGTCTGTCTGTCTGTCTGTCTGTCTGTTTCACGACCGCGCATCACGGCTAATCCGCTGGATGGATTTAAATGAAACTTGACATGATTATAGGTCATACTCCGAGGTAGGACATAGGATACTTTTTGTCCCGGAATTCATCATGGTGTCCCTGGAAGACGGCATCAAAGTCAAAATGTGCATTTAGTTATAATTCATTAACCCGTTGTCCGATTTCATTCATTCTTTTTTTGTTAGAAAGGAGGTTCATTAAAGATTATTCCTTATAAATTTTATCATCATCACTTTTGTAGTTCAGAAATTATAGACATCAGAACCTTTATCGATGAGTTCAAGTAGGTGACTTGAAACTCGGAATGGACAAGCACCTAGGGCTAGGACGTACGGGCTCAAGTCAGACTGGAGTACCCTTAAAGCCGTAAATAAATATGCATAGCAGAAGATTTTGTATAGTTTAAGATTTTTCACTTTAGGGTGAACAAAAATCATGAATTTATCACCACGTTATACCGTATCGCGCCATCTCTACAAATTATGTGGAACTTGAATGTAAAACTTGGAGATAGGTACTATCGAATTTTTGTTAATAATAATTAATTGTCATGTAATGTACTGTTCCTTGACTTTATATTAAGATGGCACTGTTGAGAGTTGAGACATGAACAGATTAAAGTTTTCACTTTTGTGGACATTCCCAGAGTGCCACGTCTTTTTTTATCATCCGCAACATGGAAAGAGTAAAATAATGGTTCACAAATATTTTTAACTCTCAGGTCTTAACTGGTCCTAACTCCTAACCGATTGACTGTCATAGGTCTTTTTATACGTAAAGAAATATATAGCCATTGCCCATTCTGATACTTGGGATTGTATTGAGATGAAGCAAAGATTTTTAACAGACTCTTATGTTGGGCTGGGGAATATTGTTAGTAGAGTATTTTATCCCAGTGGTACCTACCCGGCCGAACTCTGAAAGAAGATTTCTACCACCAGTACAACTTTTCACATGATTTAATAATTGTTGACATATTTCGTGGTTTCAGAATAAAAATCACAATGAAAAGGACGATTTTAACTGTCGATATTTCGATACATTGGTACAAGTCGTGGTCACGTAGTGACCACGACCTGTGCCATTGGGTCGAAATATCGACAGTTAAAATCGTCCTTTTTATCTTTTAACTACGTATTAACGAAACTTTATATTTAAAAAAAAAGGAGTTTTCAAAATCACCACAAGATAAACCGTGCGAAGTAAGAAGAGGTTTCTGTACAACATCACACCAGAATCCCGCGAAAATCAAGGAATTCTACGGTATATGTAAAAAAAATCGTAATTCACGCGGGCGGAGCCGCGGGCAACAGCTAGTACTTATAATAAAACTGTAAAGGGTCGAATTCTGTACATTGAAGATATTTTAAAAAAAATTGTTGGTGGACACTATTTAGTCGATACTGAAGCCAAAACTGTAATTTGTTTAATTTTTGTCTGTCTGTCTGTCTGTCTGTCTGTCTGTCTGTCTGTCTGTCTGTTTCACGACCGGGCATCACGGCTAATCCGCTGGATGGATTTAAATGAAACTTGACATGATTATAGTTCATACCCCGAGGTAGGACATAGGATACTTTTTGTCCCGAAATTCATCATGGTTTCTCTGGAAGACGGTATCAAAGTCCAAACGTTTTTTAATTATAATTCATTAACGCGTTGTCCGATTCCATTCATTCTTTTTTTGTTAGAAAGGAGGTTCTTTAAAGATTATTCCATACAAATCTTATCATCATCACTTTTGTAGTTCAGAAATTACAGACATCAGAACCTTTAAGTTCAAGTAGGTAGGTGACTTAAAACTCGGAATGCACAAAGAACCTAGGGCTAGGACGTAGGGCTCAAGTAAGATTGGAGTACCCTTACAGCCGTAAATAAATAGGCTTAGCAGGAGATTTTGTATGTTTTAAAATTTTTCACTTTTACGGTGAACAAAAATCATGTAACTGGCGTTATCGCTACGTTATACCGTATAGCGCCATCTCTACAATTTATGTGAAACTTGAATGTAAAACTCTGAGATAGGTACTACCGAATTTTTTTAAATAAAAATTAACTGTCATGTTATTTACTGTTTCCTGACTTTATATTAAGATGGCACTGTTAAGACATGAACAGATTTAAACTTTATCATCCGCAATATGGAAAGGGTAAGATAATGGTTCACAAATATTTTTAACTCTTAGGTCTTATCGATCCTAACCGACTGACTGTCATCTAAGGTCTTTCTATACGTAAGGAAATATATAGCCATTGCCCATTCTGATGTTTTGGATTGTATTGAGATGAAGCAACGATTTTTAAAAGACTTATATTATGTTGGGCTGGGGAATATTGTTAGTAGAGTAATTTATCCCAGTGGTACCTACCCGACCGAACTCTGAAAGAGGAGTTCTACCACCAGTACAACTTTTCACATGGTTTAATAATTTTTGACATATTTCGTGGTTTCAGAATAAAAATCACAATGAAAAGGACGATTTTAACTGTCGATATTTCGATACATTGGTACAAGTCGTGGTCACGTAGTGACCACGACCTGTGCCACTGGATATTTTAAAAAAAATTGTTGATGGACACTATTTAGTCGATACTGAAGCCAAAACTGTAATTTGTTTAATTTTTGTCTGTCTGTCTGTCTGTCTGTCTGTCTGTCTGTCTGTCTGTCTGTTTCACGACCGGGCATCACGGCTAATCCGCTGGATGGATTTAAATGAAACTTGACATGATTATAGTTCATACCCCGAGGTAGGACATAGGATACTTTTTGTCCCGAAATTCATCATGGTTTCTCTGGAAGACGGTATCAAAGTCCAAACGTTTTTTAATTATAATTCATTAACGCGTTGTCCGATTCCATTCATTCTTTTTTTGTTAGAAAGGAGGTTCTTTAAAGATTATTCCATACAAATCTTATCATCATCACTTTTGTAGTTCAGAAATTACAGACATCAGAACCTTTAAGTTCAAGTAGGTAGGTGACTTAAAACTCGGAATGCACAAAGAACCTAGGGCTAGGACGTAGGGCTCAAGTAAGATTGGAGTACCCTTACAGCCGTAAATAAATAGGCTTAGCAGGAGATTTTGTATGTTTTAAAATTTTTCACTTTTACGGTGAACAAAAATCATGTAACTGGCGTTATCGCTACGTTATACCGTATAGCGCCATCTCTACAATTTATGTGAAACTTGAATGTAAAACTCTGAGATAGGTACTACCGAATTTTTTTAAATAAAAATTAACTGTCATGTTATTTACTGTTTCCTGACTTTATATTAAGATGGCACTGTTAAGACATGAACAGATTTAAACTTTATCATCCGCAATATGGAAAGGGTAAGATAATGGTTCACAAATATTTTTAACTCTTAGGTCTTATCGATCCTAACCGACTGACTGTCATCTAAGGTCTTTCTATACGTAAGGAAATATATAGCCATTGCCCATTCTGATGTTTTGGATTGTATTGAGATGAAGCAACGATTTTTAAAAGACTTATATTATGTTGGGCTGGGGAATATTGTTAGTAGAGTAATTTATCCCAGTGGTACCTACCCGACCGAACTCTGAAAGAGGAGTTCTACCACCAGTACAACTTTTCACATGGTTTAATAATTTTTGACATATTTCGTGGTTTCAGAATAAAAATCACAATGAAAAGGACGATTTTAACTGTCGATATTTCGATACATTGGTACAAGTCGTGGTCACGTAGTGACCACGACCTGTGCCACTGGGTCGAAATATCGACAGTTAAAATCGTCCTGTTGATCTTTCAACTACGTATTAATGAAACTTTATATTATGATTAAGAAAATGGAGTTTTCGAAATCACCATAAGATATTCCGTGCAAAGTAAGAACAGGTTTCTGTACAACATCACACCGGAATCCCGCGAAAAATCAAGGAATTCCAGTAGGAAGGTATATTATGTAAAAAAATCGTAATTCACGCGGGCGGAGCCGCGGGCAACAGCTAGTATAGCACTATTATCCTAAAGTTTCACGATAAAGTGCCAGTTGCATTACGTTTTTACTTTTTCCTGACTACAACAAGCTACTTATTATTTTACATGAGCACCTATCTAGCCATTTTGAAACTTGGTGTAACAACAGGGAATGGCGCCATAATTATTATGTATTTTATTTTCATATTTCTATACCAAAACTTACACAGAGTCATTTTATAACCCAAAAGTTTTGGAGAGGCATTTATTAATTCAATCCAAGACTAATTGAGAACTTAAAAGCTGCCTTGCAAGGTTATATTTACGTTAAATTAAAGTTATAAAGGTTCTATTTGGGTTCTATGCAAGTAGCTCAAAAGGTTCTAGATTTGAGCTATAGGTTTTGCTGTAGCTCTCAGAAAGGTGCTGAGACGTGGGCCCTTTTAGCACTCAGGAGGTTAATATAACGTTAATGTGACGTTGTTGTGCCTACTAAGACTTACGATCGGATTGTCATACAAAGGTTCTAGAACCTTTTCAGTACTTTTCTATAACCTAAAATGTTACTTGGGTGCGATCTCACCTGATGGTAGGTGATGATGCAGCCGAAGATGTTAACGTACTAACTTGGAAGGGGTAAGTAAACTCACCCCAACGGTTTCTACACAGCATCGCACCGAAACGCTAAATCGCTTGGCGGCACGTCTTTGCTGGTATTACGTAATTATAGTCAAGTACTTACTTGTATAAAGTAAAAAAACTCAGAATTTATCCGTGGGACTTGTTACGACTCTTGTAGCTTATACTCTGGCGTTTAGATGGCACAGTACGCTAATCGCCAACTGAACGACCGAGTTTACTCCTGTTGGGTGAATACTTAATGGTGTGTAAGAATAATCCGAATGACATAAGCATCATATTCGTACTCGTCACGAATGTTGAACGAGCTATATTCGTGTTATCGTGATTTCGGGGTGTGGTCGCAGTTTCACTTTCTGTTTATTTCGGTTTTATTTCATTGCAAGCAGAAATAAAATTGATGAAAAATGCGTAATATTATTCTCTTTTATGCAAATTTATTAAACTTTCTGACATGTGAAAATTCTAAAAGCGATACAATATAATAATATCATCAGACATCTTAATTTACATGTAGACACCTCAATTTTATGTACATAATAATATGTGCAATGTGCATTAGTGAATAATGTATACCAACCATTAGTGGATAAAAACTCGTAATGAAAATAAAATAATGCCTTGCTCTGAAATTTAAAAACTAAGCAAATAATATATTGAAATGAAATTTAGTAATGCTTTGAAATAGACCACATAAATACGAGTATTACGATATAGAACATATCCTTTCTAAAGGATAATGATGCTAAGGCATCCTAACGCGTATAGTGATGAATCGAGTCAATATTTTGGAACTACCCAATGGTAATCCTACAACAACATAGGTTTGCTTATTTAAAAACACAACTCGGGGCGGGCGCTAAAAGTTGGTGTTTATTCGGGGCTCGGTTTTGTGTGAGCGCCCGCCATCGCCGACCGGGGCCTAGGCGCCAGGGGCATCAGAAAATCCGATACCAGAGTCAAATCGTGCATTAATGGAACATAAAAATGTTTACCTGCACATAAATTACGTTCCAAAGAAGCCGATGAGTTCTCGAATCTAACGACCCGATGTTTTATTACTAATGGATGTTGGCGGACTCCGTAATTTCCTTTTCGAAATTCGAGAATTTATCGGCGTCGCCTCCTCTATGAAATTATGGAATTAAAATTTTACTGCCACTAAATCAACGCACGAAATTTTTTACCGTCCGAACTATAATTTTCATTCACCGCACAGCGTTATATCAATTGTGCTGTGAATGGGACGGGAAGGTAAATAGGTAGTAAATTGAAATAAAACGTTTTCGGATCACCCTCTTGACAATAATTTGACCCACGCTTTGGGCAGCGGCGAACGTTACAATGCTCTCAGCGTGGCGTGAAATCTCCACACTATAGACATGCCGAGGTACAAAATAGAAAAAAAAATAATGCTGCATACAAAAGTTGATATCGGATTCTTGCTTTTCATCATTTTTGCTTTGATTCTGTTATAATATACAACTCGAATTTGAAATATACTTAAGATCTACTTGAACGACATGAAACTTTTGCTATAATAGGCAAAATCTTCTTTATGAGTATTAATATCTAAAACAGTAGCTAGATACTCAAAAATCCTTTTTTGAATAATACCCGACTGAGTTTGTTGTGACCTTCATCTCAGTGACATGGCTCGTAAACTTAGTCTCAAGCAAAGATTTAAATCTTTGGTTTTAAATCGTGAAATAGATAGTTATCACCATTATATTAATTGTAGTTTGTGCTAGGAATAAAGAAGATTTTGATTTTTTTGATTTTATTATTAATACGAGTTTATTAGTTTTAATCTAGAACTAATAAATAATATTACTAAGTACACTGCACAATTATGAACCAACTTGTTACTTGCTTTCAGTTCTCATACATCTAAGACTTCGTTAATGCAGGATGTTATGCAAAATATACGGCAACAAGACAAAAAATTGCGAAAGAAATTGTCGTTTGCCTGCTACAACTCTACGGGCATGATTTGAAGGACACCGAGGAATAATGATATAGGTCCCTAAGGACCTACACAATGCTTGGGGGATAATAATAGTTGTAGATTTGAAAGTAATTTGAATATGAATGGGACCCTCCCGCGCGTCCTCGCAATAACAAATATGAAGTGTTGCCTTTATTATGCTCCCTTGACGATTTTGACTTTGGTATAACGAAGCTTGGACCGTTGCCGGTAATTATGGGTGTAGTTGAATATTTTGAAATACGTCACAGAGTATGTTATGGGAGTGCCGTGAATTGTGATTCTGAGTGTGTTAAAGTTGCACTAATGGTTACCTCGAGTGATACTATAGAATGTTTTGTATTAAACTATTGTTATTACATTTCCAACAGCTCCTCAAACAGTGGGTATCAAACCTGCACCTTTTAAATTTCGGTACGTTCCAAACCCGTACCGCTTTTGGGGATTGAAATAGTAATATTATTCAACTAATCCTCCAAGGACAAAATGCTTCTTGAGTCCCACTCAATATGTCTATCTTCTTATGTTCTTGATGACAGACAGTAGCACTTTGTCAATCTACGAATTATTGTGCTAGCCGATTCCTAGATCTACCCTCCAAGTCCAGCTGTCGCCAGAAGAACAACACGTCCTTTAAAGGGGTTTATAATATGACAGCCTCTGAACAGAGATTGAGCCGCCCCACGCGTATAGATAAGGAGATCAATTACATAGTATGTGCATAGGAGTTTCCCCATGACTATGCCAAATGAATGAGTCAGAGCAATGTCAATCAAAGATTTCCTATCACCACCTGATAGAACCAAATTCTTGTTATTTCCTACATTATAATATACTATTTGCGTAAAGGATTGTGTAATGATACCCTAAGCCCATGTAAGTCGTGAGATGTAGAGAGTCACAGGATCTAGCACAATAATGTCAAACGACGCATTTTCTATTGGTTTCGTTAGTCTTGAAACATCAGTTGTTGGACTTACTCGTAACATGCCGGAGAAATCTTATACTTTAAACGAGCAATTCTTGTATATATATTTCTATATAATCTGGATCTCGGAAACGGCCTGAACGATTTTCATGAAATTTAGTATACAGGGGGTTTTGGGGGCGATAAATCGATCTAGCTAGGATTCATTTTTAGAAAATGTCGAATTTACCAAAAAAAAATAAAAATATGACTACTGCTGCCATCTATTGGCCACCGAGCGAAGCTCGGTCACCCAGATATTTATATCATTATGTCCGGTAATTCACCGGCTATTATGTTGTTCAAACTGAAACAGAGAAATGGTTTGAAATTACTACTTCGCTATAGAATTGAATGGGAAAGTAAAAATAAAATAATAAAAAGAACATAGTGGCCGAAAGATTAAATTGAATTGTTATAGTAGTTAATAAATCTATGATTATAGTCGACTATTTGAAAAAGAGCTGTATGATCTAACATGCACCTACCCAAGCACCACCCGCGCACTCAAGCACGGAAGCAAAGTTGGGAACTTTGTTTACGCTGCCAAAAAACTAACAATGCCACCAGCACCACTGCACGCAATTATTCTCACAAAACCATTTCGACGCACTCGCCTCGACACCTGGACATCCTCAGGAGATGTTCACTTTGCAATGCAAAATTGTATACAAGGCGTTGGTTAATTCGTATTGTGTGCCCGCTGCTAACCTTTTCACTTGATCCTAGAAACACATTTCAATACAAAACTTATTATTCAGTTTAAAAAATTTGTTTTAGCAACCCTATCTGTGATGTCAAACAAAGCGTAACAGTTTTCACTCTTTCCAGTTCATTGATATTATTGAATGAGCCGTTTTTAGGGATGTCTCTTAATGGTAAATTTTTGAACTCCCTATAGTTCCCTCAGGATATGAGCTAAACTTCTTGTGGTATTTCTTCAGGCATCTATACATCGTTCCCTACTTAATGCTTACGGCTAACAGGACAGATTAATTTGTTTTCCTATAATCCGCTACTTGAAAAGATTCTGTATGGTAATATGCGGGAACACTACCCACATGAAACGCCACACATAATTTTCTAACACTTTCTTTGGTCCCGACACCGGGACATCCTCAGGAGATGTTGACTTCACAATGCGAATATCGAATCGTAGATTTCACGATTTCGATATTAGTTTAGTTAGATATAGTACAAATTGGTAACAACTTACAAGCAAATAGTAACAGCGTAAGACAAAAAGAGAAAGACAACAATACCCATGATTCCATGCACTCCGCCATCATAGTTCTTTTTCAGAGACAAATTTATTCCTTTAGCGCAAATGCTTTCACTTCAAACAGCGGTCACCCGTATTGATCGCGCAAATTTTTTGCCACTCTCCGTGATACACGCGTGATGCTTTTCCATATGCAAATTAGTTTGTGTCCCCCTATAAAAGTGTAGTATTTGTTTTGGATGTCTGACCGCCCTGTATGGAACTAGATTTATGTGCGATACCGTTACGGGTTTTAATTTGTACACATATTTGTGTTGTCAACTGTTGCTAAAGGCAGCTGAGTAACTAACGTGACTTTGTTATAGCGTTACTTTGTCGAATTCCGAAATAATTAGTCGGAGAAAATTAAAATAATTTATCTATAGTCCGACAAAATTGCTTTTGCCATTTTTGAGATGGATGGAAACCATTGAACTTTTTTTGAGTCTTTACTACTGTTTATATAATAAGTTATGAGAACTTAAAAATACAAACTTAAAATTAATAATTAAAATGTGCCTTTTGAAAATAAGATTAAACTGTAATGGTTTCTCTATTCATCTTTAGCATCACAGTTTTGCCTAAGGACTCATATGATACTCATCAAATATATATTATCGTCTCGACACATATGCGTTCTTGGTTCAATTCAGAGCTAATTAATTAACTCAAATTTAGATTTAACTCAACGTTAAATTAGTTTAATCTAAGTCAAATAGTAAACTATAAGAGAACTCTATAACAACTTTAAAACGAATTCCACTTCAGTCAAAGCGTTCAAAATGCCGCGATAAGTTATATCAGTGCAAGTAAAATTACATTCGGATCGTTTTATTACGAGCGATCATGAATCGATTCAGTGCCTCGTTTTCAGAAGTGGGATCGTCAATTCCATGAAATTGCTTTCAAGAGAGAACGTGCTGTTGCGACTGCTAAATTCTGTTTTTGTTTCGAGTTCACCGAGTGATGCGACGTAACTCGATTTCCCGGGCGTCATTGTCAATATGTTGAAATGAAATTTCCAATTTGTATTTTTCGATCTACCTACCTATATCTAAAAACAATACTTGACTTTTTCATTGTATTTAATGATGTTGAGCAGTGATAGTCAGTTGGTTAACGGCCGTTCCCAATATCCTATCTATCCATGGTTTTCCTTACCAGAGATAGAAATTTGACATAACTTGTATGGAGCTTATGTCACATTGATATCTCTAGTAGGGTAAATGGAAGATAGATAGGTTATTAATTTCGGCCGTAAGACCTCAGATTCCTTGCAGCGGAGGAATGGTTCGATCCCAGGCAAGCACCTAACTCCTTAGCCTTTACGGAGGCGTGTGCTTTCATGGAAATTAAATCTCAGTGAGGAAACCTGTATGACTGGAAGTTATAATCAATGTTCCTAAAGATACAGCCCATTCATAATTATTTGCTGTCACAATCATCATCATAATTATTTGCTGTCACAATCATCATCATAATTATTTGCTGTCATAATCATGTCCCGAATTCTATTTTTAACACGGGCCAGTTTGCGAATTGGCAAACTTACTTTCAAGACTAGGCGATAGAGTCAACAAGTGAAAGAGTTGACTTTTCTTACGCGTATGTGAAGAATAAAGATTTTCATTGCAGTATGGGCTAAGTAAAACGTACATAATAATATAATTTTAATCATACATTCAGAAGCGTCTTGTTATCGACACGCGTGGCGCCGAGCACTCCGGGCGTGTCATGTCGTCGTCGGTGTAAAATGACATTTTTCGTCATTCCCGCAGCCCCGGCGCACGAGGCTACGAGCCCGGGGCCCCGGGGCGGCAATTTATTCGCTTCCAAATTATTTTACGTCGCTTCGGAACGCTTTGAGCTGCTTGTGACGCGGTGTCAACGTTTTCGAATAGCGGTTTAGAGGCACTCTTTTTACTTGTTTATAAAATATTAGTTTAGTTTAGTTCTACAGATATGGTCTAAGATCCCGCCATACAACGACCTTCACCGAGCTGCTTATTGGATGAAAACTATTTTAAAGTCAAAGTCAAAGTCAAAGTCAAAGTCTTTATTTCACATAGGCCTAACATACAGGCACTTGCGAACGTCGGCATGACATTTCTTGCATAATAATGGTGATAACTACAAGTCGACTTAAAACTAAGTTTACGAGGGTTCCAAACGCGCCCTGCCGCTGAGAAGAAGCCCACAACAAACTCAGCCGGGTATTTTTTTTATGTTATCACCATTTAACAAAATAAGTATAAATACTAAAAATAGGCTAGCAACGACAACAGAGCAATCTACCACTTATCAGTCAATTCCAAGGGTTTGTGTCGCTAATATAGTCCTTAATATATAATATATTTATATGGTTACAATGGTTTTTTTTTGTAAATTCCTAATTAATCATACCCTGGACTGAAATTTTTTAGGCAACCCACTTGCGATATATTTATTGACATATTTAATTGGATATAAAATAGTTTTCATCCAATAAGCATCTCGGTGAAGGTCGACCTTACTTGGGATCCCCTACTAATATAGAGGGTTTTTATAAAAAATAATAGTGAAAACCCTGTTCTAGGTAGTGTAAGACTAGGTTCTTAGCACTTGAAACTTGAAATCCAGTAACTTTAAGTAGTTATAATTTAAAGGACAACATTTTATAATACAATAATATACCTTTTACGATATATCAAATATTAATCTGATGGTCACAATAGTATCTATCCACTTGTTTAGTTGACTTTGACAAGTTAAAGCTTTTTTTGAGTTCCATCAATCCCCTTACTATATTCGGCTAGCTTTTGGGCCCCAGATCCGCCGGCGTGAAATTCGATTTTTCATCAGTGGGGATTGTTCGACGAATTCGTGGGAACTGCGTTTTCCCGAGTTATCTTTTTTAAATTTTTTATTGATAGACATGTGGTATTGCAAATGTTTTTTTGCTCTTTTAAAGAAGAAATAATTAACATATACGCAGCGCACGCAACGGACGCGACAAAAGGAACTACTTTTCCCGGTTTTGCAATATTTTTTTGTTAATACCCCTCTCCTTGTGGCCATATCGCGATGTTATATTATAGTCTATAGAATTTTTGGATAAATGGACCATTAAAAACAAAAATAATATATCAATTCGGACCTATATTCCGGACCTTCGATTCCTGAGATTAGCACGTTCTAATAAACAAACAAACTCTTCAGCTATATAATATTAGTATAGATTATATTAATTAATGAAAAATAGCCTTTTTGTTAATTCAAGGTAAGTATAATCTACTTTGTAATTTCTGTCAAATTGGTTCTGTAATTTTACCGCAAATCAATAATAAACCGTTAAAACTATCATCTTTATTAACCTCCTAGTGGTGATGATAACTGTAATTTAATAGATTCCTTCCACAAGATCGATAACTATAATTATTATGAAGGTTCCTTATAAAGCTATCTCGAGTTAACGATTGCACGGCGAGATAGGCTATAGCATCAAGAACCTCTAAACATTCCTCGACAACTTCTTCTATGAGACGCAGCAATTAAAAAGTTCTCACTTGCCAGCTATTGATTGAGCAATCCCATCTATAAAGACACGACCACACTCTGTGTTAAGTGTCGGCGAGATTTGAAGTGGCTACATTTTGACAACAAGTGGCGACATTTATTCATTAATTACACACGGCCGTAGTTGTATAAAAGCTAGGACAGACAACGACATTTTTGTAGTAAAAAGCTAAAGATATCGCATACTCGAGTTGATCAGCTATCACTTGAATGTAGAACAAATACTTGCAATCTTTAGATATATCCTTAGTAAGAATTGTAAAGTACTTACAATCAAAATAAAGAATATGCAAATCATTAAATAGATGATTTGTCTGGCGCATTTGATTCTAGGAATAGACCCTGTACGCGTCTGACCGCGAGAAAAAGTACCACCAGTTTACCGGTGTCAGAAATATATATTTTTGACACCGGTAAACTGGCGAGCAACACCGGTAAATTGCTATGTTTATGTTTTTCAGTGGTAACGTTTTCATACTCAGTAGGACTCTAAAACGATCCAATCTAGTCGTGATTCGTGATCCTTCCTTATATTATGTAATGCCTTTAAAATCCATATTATGAACCAGAATCCAGTGTAGTGGTGTTTTGGTCGGTCTATAATTGTTAATGTATCTCTCGTGTGCTCGGGGCCTTAGTTGCGCAAGATCCTCCAGTAGTTCAATCAATGCGATAGTATCTTAATAAGGGGAGTTTAGCGTCTAATGAGCTTGTTATAAAGTTTCATACGTCTCTGTCGGCGACGAGTTGTAATATAAAGATATTATCGTCACCTAGAAATAAATGATACTTGCTAATATTTCTAATTGCCAAGAATTATCGTTAGTTTTCGAGCAATTTACATGAAACCTTAAAAGTTTTTTTTTTTAGTTTCTTGTGAACGGCGAACAGACAGACAGACAGACGCAGTCGAAGTCTTTGTTTTTTAACCGACTTCAAAAAAAGAAAGAGGTTCTGTATTCGACCCGTATGTATGTATGTATGTATGTATGTGGGTGTGTATGTATGTATGTATGTTTGTCCGCGATTATTTCACGTTTGGCTGAACCGATTTTGATGCGGTTTTCAGGAAAGTATTTGTTACATTCTGGAGAAGGTTTTAGTATATTAACCGACTTAAAAAAATAAGAGGTTCTTAGTTTGATCGACATATTTGTATTTAAGTTTGTTCGCGATTATCTCGAGTTCGGCAAAACGGATTTAGATGATTCTTTTTTTGTTAGAAAGGCCATACATCACAGGTAGACTCGTTTAAATTTCGTCGAGATTTAATGAATATCTTCGGAGATGGAGAGCGGAACTCCTCAACGGAAAATAGTAAATCGCTTGCGATCGGTATAATAGTGAACAGTGTAGATTTTATCGGACTTCAAAAGAGAAGGAGATTCTCAAGTTGACTGAAATATATGTTTTAATTGACCGACGTCAAAAAAAGAGGTTCTCTGTTTAATCCCTATATCGGTATTTAGGATTTTCCGTGATTATTGTACATGCATTTTATTGTGATAGTCCGTTTTAAATTTGGTTAAAACGTGGCAACTAGATCATAAAAGCTTGTCTTTAAAAACTTTTTTGCACTAAAAAGGGTAAAATAAATTATTTTTTAAAAAAATTGAACCGACTTCAAAACCACAAATAGGCACTCAAAAGCGAAAAATAAATTAATATAATTATTATAACTACTACATACTATGGATGTAGTTTTGCACTATCTTAATATATATAAATCTCGTGTCACAATGTTTGTCCTCAATGGATTCCTAAACTACTGAACCGATTTAGTTCAAACTTCGTGAATATCTGTCATTTGGTCCAACTTAAAAGATAGAATAGTTTTTATCCCACGTGGACGAAGTCGCGGGCATCAGCTAGTTATAATTATAAAGATTTACTTATCTATTTGAATTGGCTGGCACCGACTTCAAAATAGATGAGTGGGTAGTAGCGGTTATAATAATTATATTAATTTATTTTTCGCTTTTGAGTGCCTATTTGTGGTTTTGAAGTCGGTTCAATTTTTTTAAAAAATAATTTTTAATATGAGTATAATACCAAGGTACGCCAACTCTACGTACTATGGAGCTCATCAAAAATAATACTAGGCCAACAGAATAGGGATGTCGATTGAAACTCACGACAGACCCTGTGTAACTCGAACCAGACTCACGCAGTTCTCACGCGCTCCCGTTCTAATTAATTAAAAACGACTTTCCATTTGTGCGCTCGTTGTGGGTGGCGCGAACAATTACTGGGGCGATCCAGTAATCAAATGCAATGCCATATGATACGAGCTCACAGTTTTGCTACTCAACAGTTGGGTATACAAATATTTTCGGATTCGTCATTAACACTTCAGTCTCTTCTCATATTGAGAAAATATTTTTTATAGGTTTTTTCAGCCTATGGACGTCTACTGGACACAGGCCTTTCCGAGAGCGCGCCACCACACACGGTCCTCCGCCTTCCTCATCCACCCGCTACCAGCGACCTTTTTCAGGTCATCGGTCCAGCGGGCAGGAGGTTAATTTACTGTATGGATCTAATTGGGTCTTACACTACTTTTGAATTTGATAAAAAATATTACTTTATTATAAACTAGGATAAAAATAATAACGTGCAGTGAAAGAAATATTAAAATCCAACGAAGATTTACAAAGTTACAGGCGTTTAAACTTTGGAGTGGGGGGATCTTCTATCCCTTTCTCGCAAAACGAAAATTTGTATGAAGCCGCACGAAGCTACTATGGCATTGGTACGGTGTGACGTCACAATTTCATCTTGCTATCTCTGTCTAATCACAAATCTTTAAATGCTTAAAACTTTTTTGTTATTTGATCGATTTAATTAGTTCTTTCAGTGCACGTCATTATTTTAATTCTACTTTATAATAAAGTAATAAAAAAATTGGAGTCAAATACCCTAATTTGGCTTAGATTTTTTTTTGCGATAAAAAGTGGCCTGCTCTGGGAAAATATAAACTACCTATGTACTCGTACTTCTTGAATCTTAAGTTAGTAGGATCGATAACGTAAGACTATAAAGCATTGATCCCAAACACATTTTTTCCTATTTTAACTATATTATTTTATTCTCTCCTATTTCAATCCACTACACGGCTGGCGATTAGTCACTAGAAGAATTATTACTCTACCAATTAGCCACACACAATTAAAACCACCATTGCGGACCACCCGAAGTGACTTTCACTATTGGCGCTATTATTTTATTCTGCTAAAGGCGGCGTCATCGGCAGAGGAAAAGAGGCGAAAAAAATCCACCAATAATAAAATTATCGGGGTACCGTCGGCCATTAAATGCAGACCGCCCGTGAAATACGGATAGCGGGAACCCGGCCGTGGTTTTATTGTAGTGTGGAAGCGGGGAATTGGTTTTTTGGTAAAAATAGTTCAGCCCGCGGGCGACGCGTGTAAGAATTGTGTTCGGCGGATTTTCGTCGATGTTTGCTCGCAAAAAAGTGCCAAGGATTTCGATAGAATATAAAACAATAGCGTGGATGCAAATCATGTTTCGGATGGGTTTATTTTTGAATTGTTTGATACTGACGTGTTATTATTATGCTTGTATGTTGTCGGTAAGGAAGGAAGGTATGGGTATAAGTGAAAGTTACCGTGAATAGAACCATACAGACTTATGAGCGTGACTGCTTACATATTATTAATGTTATTAAGAAGTATGTATTAAGAAATTTAAAATGTTTGGCTATGTACTAGTGCCGTTTTGTGACGTGGAATTTCCTAGGTGGTCAAAATGCATTGGCAGGATGATGGTTTCTAGATTATACATACCTATTTTATTTTTGTTATCATTATACTGGTAATTTGTTCAAATCAAATTGCGTTCCAAAATGGCGGACATACCACGTTTGAAAGTCAGGAGTTCAGAATTTCAGAGTAGTAAATAAATTGAGTGTTTATAAGCGATCTAAAATAATCGGGCTGAAATAATTAAGATTAAGTACCATCATAGCGTATTGCTGAGTAATACTCTGACTTTATAAAATCTATACTTATAATAAAACTGTAAAGGGTCGAATTCTGTACATTAAAGATATTTTGAAAATTTTTGTTGGAGGACACTATTTAGTCGATACTGAAGCCAAAACTGTAATTTGTTTAATTTTTGTCTGTCTGTCTGTCTGTCTGTCTGTCTGTCTGTCTGTTTCAAGACCGCGCATCACGGCTAATCCGCTGGATGGATTTAAATGAAACTTGACATGATTATAGTTCATACCCCGAGGTAGGACATAGGATACTTTTTGTCTCGAAATTCATCATGGTTTCCCTGGAAGACGGCATCAAAGTCAAAATGTGTATATAGTTATAATTCATTAACGCGTTGTCCGATTTAATTCATTCTTTCTTTGTTAGAAAGGAGGTTCTTTAAAGATTATTCCATACAAATTTTATCATCATCACTTTTGTAGTTTAGAAATTACAGGCATCAGAACCTTTAGCGGTAAGGTAGGTGACTTGAAACTCGGAATGGACAAAGAACCTAGGGCTAAGACGTAGAGCTAAAGTAAGATTGGACTAACCTTACAGCCGTAAATAAATAGGCTTAGCAGAAGATTTTGTATGGTTTAAGATTTTTCACTTTTAGGTTGAACAAAAATCATGAAACTCGCTACGTTTTACCGAATAGCGCCATCTCTACTATTTATATGGAACTTGAAGGTAAAACTCTGAGATAGGTACTACCGAATTTTTTTAAATAATAATTAACTGTCATGATATTTACTGTTTAATGACTTTATATTAAGATGGCACTGTTAAAACATGAACAGATTAACTTCTGTCGACATTCCCGGAGTGCCGCGTCTTTTTTATCATCCGCAGTATGGAGAGGGTAATAATGGTTCACAAATATTTTTAAATCTTAGGTCTTATCGATCCTAACCGACTGACTGTCATAGGTCTTTTTATACGTAAAGAAATATATAGCCATTGCCCATTCTGATATTTTGGATTGTATTTAGATGTAGCAAAGATTTTTAAATGACTCTTATGTTGGGCTGGGGAATATTGTTAGTATAGTATTAATTTATCTCAGTGGTACCTACCCGGCCGAACCCTGAAAGAAGAGCTCTATCACCAGTACAAATTTTCACATGATTTTATGATTTTTGACATATTTCGTGGTTTCAGAATAAAAATCGTCCTTTTGATCTTTCAACTACGTATTAATGAAAATTTTATATTATGATTAAGAAAAAGGAGTTTTCAAAATCACCACAAGGTAACCCGTGCGAGGTAAGAATAGGTTTCTGTATAACATCACACCAGAATCCCGTGAAAAATCAAGGATTTCCACGGTATATGTAAAAAAATTGTAATTCACGCGGGCGGCGCCGCGGGCAACAGCTAGTTTTGTAATAAATTAACTGGCATTCGTGACGTGACATTTTCACACAGTGTACTCACCTAACGCGCACCAAACTTGTTTTGATTGGAATAAATCTTCAGTTATCCTCAATGCAACCCATCACTTTAAACAGATAACATTTAAAATGCCCATAAATTGTGCGACCCCGTCACCTCTTCGCTCAAGCACCATACACAGCGCCTTATCGATAAAATGCGTGATATTTATGCTTACTATATGCAGGGAGACTGCAAGGTTCTCCTGCTAGGAAATTCCATGCTTAACTCATTTAGCAGCATATACTAAGCTCTAATATCTATTCCATATAAGAGTAACAACGCGGGCAAAATTGCTCAGCTTACAACACCGTCGCAATGTTGCCTGTTTAGCGGTTTTTTACAGGATATACTTTGGTGAGTGTGCTCAGGAACTACATAACCTTGTTCCTCCTTCACCTTTCTACTATAGGACTGCAAGACGCCGAGAGGTGTGGCATCCTTATGTGGTTGACATCCAACAAACTCGCACGAAACGTTTTTCTTCCACGTTTCTGATACGAACCGCTAAGGTATGGAACGCCCTTCCAGCCTCCGTGTTTCCAGCCAATTATAATCTGGGTGCCTTCAAGAGAAGAGTGAATAGGCATTTTCTAGGCAAGCGCGCTCCAACCTAGACTTCATCACTGCTTTCCATCAGGCATGATTGTCGTCAAGCGCAAGCCTATTTACAATAAAAAAAAAAAAGTAACCACCTCTGTCTGTAAGCCTGTAAAACTTCGCAACTCTAAGATCATGATTAACGACCGGAATTACCTCTACTTACTAACCAAGATCCAGAATTTCTTAGCTAGAACAAGAAGATCTTTTCAGAAATACTGGGGGATTACGACTACAATTCATATATAGTATAGTTGAGTTTAGCAACAAGCTATAAAGATCATAATTATGTGCCGAAAACATGATTTCATAAAAAAATACCTCGATAGAAAAAAAAACCAAAGTTGACTTTACATCTTACTGAAAGAACGTAGGGCTTTAAAAGTACCTAATGATATTAGAACATGTAATTTTACATGATAACTGAATTAAATAAAAAGCAGTGGAAATGAGAAGTACTTTTATGAAATTTCTTTCATAATTTTGATTTAAAATGGAAAAAAATGTTGTTGTTGTTGTGGAATTGGCATGATAATAATATGCATTCCCATAACACCTATACAAAATATTCCTAAGAGCAAGAAGAGCAAGATATATTTCGATACGATGGATGGAATTAAATGGATCAAAATTCAATAAAGTGAGACTTATTATATTTCATACGCAGCTCCATTATTATACTGTTCTGTGAGAAAAATTACAATGGATGAAGCTGACAATTCATAAAGGCTATGGTTATTGATACGATAGAACTGTCACCATAATTATAATGTATTTTTGGACAAGGATGCCATAATAAAGCCTTATGTCATCCCTGGGGTTCCGCTTGTTGTGAATTTCAGGGTAAGATTCTTCTCGGGACGGTGAGGTTCCGGAGGAGGACGAACTAATATTCAAATTAGGGATAACAAATATAGTTTCGTTTTGAACGATCCTCATTAACAAGGGAAATCAAGGTTCTGATGGCCAATAGGGCAATGCTAAGATATCCTCGGCTTGATCCATTAAATTTTTATTTTCTTTATAATAATTTATTTTAATGGCAGCCGGAGCGTGCGCGCGGTGCCTCGCACAATAAAAGAATGACGACGGCTGGTGAGACCACAGAATATATAATATCGGTGGGACTACCCACAGGAAAACAAAAATCAATTGAGTGACTTAATTCTAAAAGCGCGAAAAGTGCCTGTACAATAGAAGGTACTACAATGTCGATAATTATCTTCAAATGAAGCGAATTCATATAATTATGATCGAACTTCACTTTGCAAGTTCGTTTGATCATTAATTATCGCGAAGTCGATCACTTGACGTATCAATTTAGCGATAATTCTCATCCATCCGTATCATATGGTATACCTTCAGTTATTGAACCGGAGTCACTGATTTAGCTCTTCATGCGGCGAAGTTGAAGTGGCATATAAATAGAACCAACAGAAGTTGGAGACCTAAGGTCATGATATTCTATAGCAATGAAAGAGGTTTTGGGTGTGATTTCTAGAACCCAAAACTGGCTGAAGTCTAGTCTGATGGTAAGTTAGGGCTGCAAGTAGTGCACCTTACTGGGAAAGGCAGACGCCCTCTACTCTCTTCTTACTCCATACAGAATTATGAAGAGTTAGGAACCCACTCCGGGTATAGTCTTCGTGGATTGAAGAAAAAAGTTAAATTCGAATATGCTAAATCATTTAAATATAAAGGCCAGAAATTGCAAGTCTAACTAGGAATGTAACGGCATTGCACTCGACTTTATAAGATAGAAACTTCCGATAAAATTAACGAATTCGACTAACTTCGGAATTCCGATCCGATAATTTTGAAATACTCACCTAGAGTAGTTAGGAATTTTAGATATGCAAATTTTTATGGGAAAATAGAAAGCTTTTATATTTACTCTCAAGTCAGTTGTATAAAATGCAACGTACTATCAAGACCAAATCTTAAAAGTATTAAAATAAAAGCCATCATATAACTTATTCAAAAATGGGAGACCCCTTTAAATACATATATTTTTTAAATATAAATTTAAATGAACAATTTTTTTCACTTTTGAATATACTCGTATTATTAAATATTCTGTGTATGTTTGAAGTGTTTACCTGTTACTGTTTGACCTTGTCAATATCGATCAAAAATCTCACGTTTGTTGTATGGGAGCCCTCTTAAATATTTATTTTATTCTATTTTTTAGTATTTAATGTTATACCGGAAACAGAAATACAACATCTGTGAAAAGTTAAGTCTGTAACTACCACGGTTCCAGAGATACAGCCTGGTGACAGACGGATGGACAGCGAAGTCTTAGTAATAGGGTCCCGTTTTTACCTTTTGAGGCCTTTACCCGGGAAGGGGCCCTTATCTCATAACCCAGAAAGTGAAACACAAATAAGTTTACTCCCATACTAACATAGATATTAAGTT
The DNA here is from genome assembly GCA_963855885.1 of Coenonympha glycerion. Classification (NCBI taxonomy): domain Eukaryota; kingdom Metazoa; phylum Arthropoda; class Insecta; order Lepidoptera; family Nymphalidae; genus Coenonympha; species Coenonympha glycerion. Next base: position 16,209,074 of record OY979633.1, read on the forward strand.
AAAATTGTTACTAATCCAACTACTAACAATATCTACTCTAACACTAACATACTAGAACGTAGAAATAAGTCAACAATGTTACTAAACCAAAAACTAACAAACCGAATGTAACTAAGGAGATTTGGGAAATAAAAAGGCTTTTTATTTTATTTTATTTTTTTATTTATTTATTTTATTTACCTTTTGAGTACGGAACCCTAAAAATGAGATCATAATTAGACTTGGTTTCGACATAATAATAGCCCCAAATTATTCGATTATCGATTTATTTTACAGATACCACAGATACCATCCCTATTCGAGTGGGTACCTAACTACCTACCAGCCGCGTCTCGTGCCAAGAGCGAGTTGATTTAAAATATGGGAATTGTTCAACTGAAAAAGTCCTATAGAGAGCGGAATATGCAAATTAATGACCGTGCTGGGTCTATCTATTTATGCATCTGAACGACTCACAGTCTGCGAGTCGGACCATTTTTGATGCGCTTACCTACTTGAAAATACTTGAGATGAATTCAGTTAAAGTAAATTCGTATTTCCGGAAAATGATTGCGATTTGATTGTAATAATAATCTATCCAAGAGTTTTGACTATCGAAAATATTGTAACCATTAGAAAATAGACACCTAAATGAGAATAAAAAATTGTTAGATTTTTGTCGAATTTTTTTCTTTATTCACCCAAAACAAACTTGGTGTACATTTGTACTTTTTTTTGTATACATATTATACTGAGTACATAAATAATCAAATAAATTGAAAATCTTTTTTTTTTGAAGCTAACAAAAATGGTGTGATTGATAAAATTAATGAGAATACCCAACGATTTCAAACAGAAGCGTTCACAAAATAAGCTAAGAATCACTTTAAACTTTGAATTAAACCCTTTATTCTAATTAAAAAACGGCTTTTAGTAAAAATCCATTTTGGAAATGAGAAAGGGCGCCCTCAAAACTATACGACGTAGTTTAGCAAGCATACAGTAATCAAGTCTTCAAAACCTTTTACTTGTGTTTTACTTAGCAGTGGTTACCATATCTAACTACTCCGCAGATTACAAATTCGACTCTTGGATTAGCTAAAAAATAGATTGTCTTTATATAAATACTATGTGGCAACCAGCAGCCGATAGGGCAAAAGTCAGGACACTAAACATTTTTCGAAGCATCCGCACATAATATTGTATAGTAAGATGGAAAAGTATTACTTAATATAATAACTTGCGAATTATTAAATTAATTGCTAAATTTTACTATTATTAATATTCTGTTATCAAATCAGCTAGTTATTTTATTTATTTATTTAAGCCTTTATTTTCCTTATATTATATATTTTTTACATTTTTAGTTACTTACGTTATTGTGGGTTTTGTTAGTACTCGACTTTTTGTATTTTTTATAAGAAAGGTACTTTTGTTGGTTTGCATTCTTACATTTGTGCTGGAAGTTATTAAATATAATATGTACTAAATACTATAACAATAAAATATGCTTTATCCCACAGGGTAGAGTACAGACGTCTCCCAGTTTTTGTCTTTTATTTAAAGCGTCCAAAAATTTGTTTCCTAGTTGTATGTTGGTATTCTTATCCAGTTATTTTATTTAATGAAGCAAATTAATATAAACATTTCGTGAGAACGTCAACCATATTTGTTCAAATGACTCTATTTCGAAAATTAACAAACAATAAAATAATCGAACCTAATAAGTAATGACTTTCGTTTTTGCTTGGAATACAAAATAAATGATTCACTTGTACAGTGGAGTCAGTACCATAAACCGTTGTAATAAGGATTATTAAAATCGAATATCGGCTGTGACACAATAGTTAAGGGGTCAAAATGAAATGTGTGGGCAAGTACAATACAATAAAATGGTTGAACGAATAGATCTCTACAACGGTAGGGTTCGAATCGATTAGCAGCGTGATAATAACCTCTGACTCGGGTTAGCATAATTAAAGAAATTAGGGGGACGGTAGTAGGACACTGTAAAATTTTGTGATAACTTAACAGGCATATAAATATAAAATGTTGGTCCTCTTCATTTTCGTGCTAAATACTTGGTACTTGTCATATTATTTTAATGCAAAAATATTTTCCTAATTTAATGAATATCACCTAATTTGATGAATTTAATGCTTGTATGACTACCTACACAGATGCTTGTGAGGCGATTTAATTTCACGTTTGTGGCACAGTTTTCGTGTTTCCAACCAAGTATAATCCGGGTTAATTTTTAAAAATGTGGAAAATCATTTTCCAGGAAAGCGCGTTTCACTTTAGAATTACTTTTGCTTGAAATCAATCTTTTGTTAAAAATATGTCTGGAATTAGATAAACTAATTAGAAATTGACACATAATTATTTTATTCTTAGTAGCACTACTATTATATTTATGTAATCAAAGAAATGTAAAAATAGTTTTGGCTACTTTATTTGTTTTGATAATAAATTAAATCTGTTGACTGTAAGTAATTAAATTACAAATTTATAAGCCAGGATGAAATTTTGGTACTTATCTTTGAAACTCAAAAATCATAGTGTAAGTACAATCTAACCCCATGTTAGATCACTTGCATCGATCAGGCTAAGCCCTTTCTGCCTAATAACCTATGGGCTATGGGTTACTTTGATATTTTTTATGTTCATTTGAATCGATTTTTTACAACAATAAACGTATAAGATCCCGTTGAAAACGCGTATAAAAGGATATATTATAACTATATTGTACGTTAACTTAAAGGCCTACTTGCAATGTCGCATTTTCATTTAAAATGGTAATTGTGTTGCTGAATCTGACTAATAATAAGATATTCTTGTAGTTTTTACAAGCTATTTAAAAAATATTTGACAAATCAGAAAAAAACTTAATTCTTAAACTAACAATAAATTTTCTTTGTGTAGTCGTTATATTTATTTTTAACTGTGCACGAAGCCGCTTCGTTTCTAAATCCTAAATATTTATAATCTATTCTAAACACACTCCAACTCCAACATCCTTTTACGATTTTTTTACGTCGATCGAAATTCCGAAAAGCCGTGAATCAACTTCCCAAACGTTGTGACATATCTACACGCGTTTAATACAGAGTGGGCAGTAAATAAAAATCGCACTCGAAGCGACACAAAGCCTAATATAAATCATTCATAGCACTCAACACTTTACGATTCGATTCAAAAAACGATTCAATGAATCGCAACAATGAAATTCGCCGTAACAAAGGATAAGGACGCGTACAAGTTACAAGCGAAACGCGCGTGTTTTTGCATTAATTTGTATTTTTTTCATTATAACATTTTTGGATTGGTTGATCTATAATTTTATAAGTGGATTAATGTACTATTAAGTTTTTTGCTGGATCTATGAATTTTCTGGGATAAAAAAAAGGCTGCAAGGGCCTTTACTAAATTTATATTTTATTAAAGTTATATTTTTATCCCCGAGAATTCATGTAAACTCCAAATTTATTCCCATATTTCATTTTTTGTAAAAACCACATTTTTCCATTCGCAAATAGATCTTGACTCTAAAAGTTCAGGAATATAGGCATATTTTCCATTGTCTGGAATTGTAGGGGGTTGCCGGAATGAAAGCACTTTTCGTAATTTGTAATTCGTTTTCTTCAAGCGGTTTTTTAATTACATTAGTACAATACAATGCGGTTAATTTTCTTCTCAATTTTAAATTTGAATGAACCATAGATTCGTTACTATAGAATGAAGTGTCAAAGTCCAAAGTCACCACAGATAACCACTGACGAACACAGAGTTGCCACTTCACGCGACGACATGCCGCCGGCCTTGGAATCGTTAGGTTCCAATGAATATATTTTGCATACTCTTCATCGTCTTATGTTTCTTGAAACAGCGGACATATCTTTGAGAAGGATCGTCGTACAACACCCGTTGCTGTGCGGATGTCTGCTACCCGTGATATGCCATCTTTGCCAGGAACGGTGGTGATTATGCGTCCAAGATGCCATTTGAGTGGTGGCAGATTATCGTCCTTGATGACTACCATCATGCCTTCCTGAAGAGAATCCACGCCGCTCATCCATTTGCATCTCGACTGGAGCTCCGAGATGTATTCCTTTGACCATCTCTCCCAGAAATGGTGTCGAATCTGTTCCAACCGTTGGTATCGACTGAGTGCGGTGCCGGAATGGTTTCGCAGGTCCTCGTAGACTGGCGCAGTCAAAGGTCGGCCAACCAAGAAATGGCCAGGACTTAATGGCAGTAGATCATGGGGATCAGAGGACAAAGGAGAAATTGGTCGGGAATTGAGAATTGATTCAATTTGTGTAAGAACTGTGGTAAGTTCTTCGAAAGTTAGGTGAGCGTTTCCAATAACGCGGGTGAGGTGGTGCTTAGTGGATTTTACTCCAGCCTCCCACAGACCACCGAAATGAGGACTATATGCCGCGATAAATTTGAAGTGGATATTTTGGCTTACCGCATAATCCGAGATGTCGTCTGAGCATCTCATCAAAAATTTTCCAAGTTCGTTCATAGCTCCAACGAAATTTTTCCCATTATCTGACCAAATTTCTAATGGTTTTGCACGACGTGATATAAAGCGCTTAAGAGCTAAAAGGTATGATTCAGAAGTAAGGTCCCCAACAAGCTCCAAGTGTAATGCGCGAGTTACAAAGCACACGAACAGGCAGATATATGATTTCACAGTTCTAGCGCCTCTACCCTTTCGTGTCAGCGTGAGCACAGGTCCCGCATAATCGACTCCACAGTGCAAAAACGGGTAAGTTGGAGTTACTCGTTCTTTAGGTAAGTTGCCCATGATTGGCTGTAAGGTGTTACCTTTCAATCGTTTGCATAAAATGCAATCATGGACAACTTGACGAGCAAGGTTCCGACCTCCGATAGGCCACCACTGCTGTCGCAGCTCATATAAAAGCGCTTGAGGAGCCACGTGGAGCAAACGCTTGTGTTCATGACGTAATAGCAAAACCGTGAACCAATGCTTCGAACTTAGCAATATTGGATGCATTTTATCGTACTCGAACTGAGGCGAATTCATGAGACGACCTCCTACACGAATTAAGTGATCTTTATATTTATCAATAAATAAATTTAATTTTAGCAACGATGAGTTCAAATTCTTTGGATTATTATTGTTTAGTAATTTATATTCCTCACTATATGACTCCAACTGTGATAACTTAGCTAAGCCCAATTCAGCTTGTCTCAGTTCATCCACAGAGAGAGCACCAGTTCGACGATTTACTTTATAGTTTCGCGCGTTGTGAATGAATCGTCGGACGTATGCGAAGGAGCGTCTCATGCGATTGAACTGTGAAAATCGTCTGAATGGAAACAGTTCGATGTCCTCTGTGCAAACTAGTATGGAACTATTAAGTTTCATTTCAGGCAGTTCAGCATTGTCATCCGATTCTGGTATAACGTTTACATAATCGAAATTAGGATCACAGAGAAACTGGGGTCCCTCCCACCACAATGTGGAATTAGCGAGATCGTTTAAAAGAACCCCACGTGAAGCCATATCAGCTGGATTCTCCTTGCCACTCACGTGCCGCCATGGGAGTTCGCCTGTTGTATCATGAATCTCCACTACTCGATTTTGAACAAACGTTTTCAATAAATTAGGAGCGGTTCGCAACCACCCTAAAACGATAGTGGAATCTGTCCAAAATACTATTTTATTGAATTGACAGTGTAGTGAATCGCGTATTTTCTTATAAAGTCGCGCACCTAAAACCGCTCCACTCAATTCTAGCCTCGGTATTGTGAGTGGCTTTACGGGTGCGACCTTGGCCTTTGCGCATAATAACCTAGTACAGATTGAGCTATCTTGATTTATAGTGCGAACATATGCGCACGCGCCGTAGGCTACCTGCGAAGCATCGGTGAATATATGGAGTTCGAGAGAAGCAGGTTCTAAACCGATTACGTGCCGCGGTATGGTAATGTTATCAAGTGCCGTTAAACTTGACGCGAACCTTTTCCATGCTTCGATGATATCCTGCGGCAGTGCATCATCCCAATCCGTTTTTGTTAGCCATAGTTTTTGCAAGAGCGTCTTTGCTATTATTATTGCAGGGCTTAATAAACCGAGCGGATCGAATATTTGTGACACGTGCGACAATATTGCGCGTTTGGATATTTTGTCGTCAGATTTAAATTGCGTATTATAATTGAATTTATCGGTAGAATTGTTCCACCCTATACCTAATGTTTTACATTTATTGTTTTCGTTTAGGTTTAATTGCTTGATTCCGTTGAAAATAGACCGATCGCATTCAAAATTAAAAATCCATTTTCGCAGAGGGAAACATCCCGATTTCAAGACAGTATAGACCTTTTCGCATAATTCGCTAAGTTTGTTCTTGTCGTCTAGGCCCGTTATCATGTCGTCTACAAAAAAATCCTCCATTATAACCCGTTTGACATCGGGATCTGGACATGTAAGACCTAACTCCTTCAAGCATCTAACCGCGAGAAAGGGTGCGGACGCGGTTCCGTATACCACCGTATTAAGCCTATAGACACCCAGTGTATCTGTCGGATTATCACGCCATACTATCAGTTGGAGATCGCGCTGGTCTTCGGATACCAGAATTTGACGATACATTTTCTCCACGTCTGCGCAAGCTACGTATTTATGTTGCCGTAACCGCAATAGGATGGCTAAAAGATCGCCTTGTATAGGCGGGCCTACACGCTGGAGGTTGTTATATGAAATGGAGGTAGACGAAGAAAAACTGGCATCAAAAACTACACGAAGCTTCGTCGTGGTGCTATGTTCCCGAAACACTCCGTGATGCGGCATAAAATAATGCGGTGTTCCATAGTTATGGTCTATACGAGTCATGTGACCTAAATTTTCATACTCGTGTATGAAATCGCTGTACATTTTTTTGTACTCCGGTACGCGTTGTAACCGTTTTTCAAGCGCTTTAAATCTGTTCACGGCTTGAGGATGCGTCTCGCCTAATTCATGTGGTGATAATTTTAGAGGAATATTGACACAAAATCTTCCGTCATTATTGCGCGTAGTAGTTTTGACGAAATGATTCTCGCATTCCCTTTCCTCATTTGTGCGCGTATCACATGCCTTAGGTAGTTCCTCAATTTCCCAAAACAGACGTAGTTGATCATTAATCGATTGAGAAAAATTGCAATGAACAGGACCCACACTCCGCTTATTTATGTGTATGGGACCTGATATGATCCAACCCAACCGAGTGTTTTGCATGAATGGGCCAGAAGGCAAACGCATTCCACCTTTTAACATTAACTCCCAAAACTTGTCCGCTCCTATTAGTATGTCTATGGTCCGACTCTCAGTAAAGTGCGGATCAGCCAATTGTAAATTATTAGGAATGTTAAATTGCACATTTTGTTTGGATAAACCAGGGAGATATGATGTGATATTAGGTAGAACTATACATTGTAAGTGTGTAGTATAAGAGCTGGTGCGCGATTTGATTTCAATATCACAGGTAAGAGTGGCCTGCGTTACTGAATTTCCAACTCCGTGAATTTCTTGAGTGGACTGTATCATTGGAATGTTGAGTAGATCGCATAGTGATTGTTTAACCAGGCATCGTTGGCTAGCGCTATCTAGGAGAGCCCGGGCTAAGTGAAATTTATTATTTTTATCACGAACTTCAACCAACGCAGTTGATAACAAAACTTGCTGCACACAGGAATATTGAGCGCATAGTATATCTGTATGAGCACATAGTTTATCTGTGTATGCACTTGGTTGTATGCTAGGTGAGTCAGGTACCTCGGATAGGGTGTGTGTGGAGAGCATAACCAGAGACTTATTTTCACTATTAGGTGCTGACGGAGAAACAACTGCCTTGCATGGGTCTACAGCCTTGTCACAGATCAAAGAATTATGCTTAAGGTCACAACGTCTGCAGGTTCCAAATCTACAATCTGTGGCGGAATGCCCCCCTTGCCGTAGACAATTCTCACATAATTTGTTATCCCGGACAAATTTTAACCTAGCATTCAAGTCTAAGCCAAGGAATTTACTACAAGAATATAATGGGTGATTTGATTTACAAAGTAAACAAGACCTCTGAGTTACATGTGGCTTGCTCTTGGTACTAGAAACATTGCAATGTACCTTTGAGTTATGACTACTTGTGTGTTGTTTCTTAAAGTCATTTGGTTTTGTGCTATTAGCCTGCAATGTGTCTAACATATCAGCCCTATCCTTTAAAAAGGTAAGCAAAACATCAACCTTCAAATAAGGTTTAGAATCTTCTGATTTATTTAAACTTGTATTCCTGTATTGTTCCCAAGCGCGTTCAGTTACTTTATCAAGTTTAGAAACAATAATATAAATTAATATTGAATCCCAACTGTCTACGGGTTCACCTAACACCTTTAAAGCGCGTAAATTTTTCAAATAAGTGTCAATTAAATTTCTTAACAACTCCGGAGACTCCTTACTCAATGCCTGAGTTGTGAATAGTGCTTTAATATGATTGTGTATTAGCAATTTGTTGTTATTGTATCTATTTAGTAGTAACTCCCATGCTACCGTGTAATTGTCAGCGGAGAATTCAACTGATTCAATAACTAAGGCTGCGCTGCCCTTTAACGAGGATCTGAGGTAATGAAACTTCTGTATGTTGCTAAGTTGACTAGATTCATGCACTAAAGACTGAAACGAGTCTCTAAAACTTAACCATGACTCTATGGAGCCATCATAAGTGGGAACTGTGAGAACTGGAAGCTTGACTGAATCATTATGACAACGCTTAGAACAAGCTGAGACCCCATCCTTCTGAATCATACCTTCAATCCTCGCCACTGTACTGTAATAATTATTCTCAAATATGTCGCGTTGTTGAAATTGTTCTTCTAAATCTTGGTCTAAAATTAGCTCCTCTATTTGAGATTGAAGTTTGTTGAACTCTGTATATAGGCCTTTAGCTCCTTCTATCCGCAATTTTAAATCAATTTGAGTCTGACTGGGCAAAACTTCGTCGGATGTAAAACCGCTAATGTATGTGGTAAGCCTAGTTAATCTGCCTTTGATTATTGCGCGTTTTTTTACCAGATCTTTTAGCAACTGATTTATGTTTTCGTCATCCGTTAAAGTTATTCTATACGGCGATTTAGACCTCGTAGATTTAGATTCAGTCAAACTCATTTCGATAGTCTGAAGGCGGAGTGAAAAAGGATAAATACCTCAGGAAAAGTAGATGGGAGACGGGTTTTCTGCGTTTTCTTTCTTGCGTATTGCGACACCGGCAGCCCTTGGTCGCTCGAAATTGATCCGGCTTCGTAGGAACAGCTTATGTAGGGGGTTGCCGGAATGAAAGCACTTTTCGTAATTTGTAATTCGTTTTCTTCAAGCGGTTTTTTTAATTACATTAGTACAATACAATGCGGTTAATTTTCTTCTCAATTTTAAATTTGAATGAACCATAGATTCGTTACTATAGAATGAAGTGTCAAAGTCCAAAGTCACCACAGATAACCACTGACGAACACAGAGTTGCCACTTCACGCGACGACAGGAATGGATGGGTTTGTTTGAAATGCTTTTTATATTAATTTTGATTTATGATTTGAAGACATTAACTAAATATTGAGGAATTGAAAGAATTACTGAATAACTTTGCTCAATAATAATAACTTATGTTACTGAACTACGTCAAATTGCATTAGAATTGTCTACTAAACACTTAATAAAAATAAACATATGGACAGATGGACAGCTAACGCTAAAGCTTATTACATAAGCCCAACCTGAACAATAAAAATCGCTATAACCGAGACCTTGGTTTATGAACTAAAAATAATAACAAGCTACGACACAATCATGCTTAAAGCTATTGTATTTTAATGCATATAGAATTGTTAACAAAACTTATCTTTTGGTTTTGTTGAAATCGGAAGGAGTATTAAATTAAACGTATCAATCATTTATTTTTTACTTAAGAATTTTCACATTCACATATAATTTGTAGTTTACGAAATGTTTTCAGCCGATTGCACTGTCTCCATCTTTCTATTAAATTGCTAATAATAAATTACTATAACATTACTGTGTACGTTTTTTTGTACAAACTAAGTTGCAAAAAGGTAACTATTAAAACTAATTACTAATCTAGAGTTTTGTTTCATTCAATATTAAGGAACTGATAGGCTAGATAGAAGGGGTATGGAAAAATTTACTTTTTTCTTAAAAAACTTGAAATTCGACAACCATAATGATATCTATTATGGTTTTGGTAAGGAAGCCATCAACGTCTACCACCTAAAGGCTTAAATCCATTAATAATATCATTATTACATAATGCTAATCTTGCCACTAAATGGCAATTCCTTCTGATGGATACAAAAAAAATAAACTGTCATTTATATGAGCTAATCTTGGAAAAAATAAAAACAGATACTTCAACATTCCAAGTTTTATAATGATTTATTTAAAACTTAAAACGGTACACCAGCTTGGTTATAGATGTCTTCCCAGAAATTTATCATAGAAGCCTGTGGTTTGCTTTCGACTTTAAGTTCATGTCCAATTTCCAGATATTTTTCTGAATCTGTATCATATATTGGCCATTCTATTCCAAGAGAAGAATCGTGTGTTGGATTGCTGAAAGTTAATAAGTAGATTTTATCATATATTAATGAAATAATTATTAAACACTTTATCTTTTAATTAAACTTAGTATTAAAAATTAAGAAAAGTTGACAATACGTATTGAGATAACAAATACCATAAAATGAAAGAAAACAGTTTAAAGAGCTACTACTAATAAATCTTGTTTTTTATTAGGTAATTATGATGATATGAGATAATTAAATAGCTTAGTTAAAACACACTGAATAGAAATTAATTTAATAAAAAATGTCAACAGTATTTTCCAAAAAATTATAATTGAGTTTGATAAATTTTATTTTACCCGTGTATTGCGAAATTAGTTAAGATCGTGCACGTATCTTGTATAGTTTTATAGGAAATGGCAGATTTATTCACTGGTATTTCTTGTGCGTTTGCGTAAAATATATACGACAATTCATCACCATGCGCTACCCCATTTATGCCATACTTAGAAGCTCCTTGTAGACTAGAAACAGTCCTTTCAGATACGCTTGAAAATTCATATAAATATATGTTATTCTTATTGTTATAATTTGCTGTTAGTTGCTTTGCGTATCTAATTACAGGGAAAATAAATATGTCTGTCACATATTTTATGAATTCTGCTGCGGTTTTCAATGAAATAGGTTCTGTTCCTACGTAGTGTTCTTTTATGGCATCTGCTAATTTTAAGTTTAATGATGCAATTGTTTTGTATAAACAGTCCCTGGGCATTAAAACCTCTGAGTATTTATTACATTTTTCAATCATTTTTTCCTCAATAATCGTCATTGCTGCTAATGCTTCAGCTGTAGCGTATCCTAACAAGATATCTACTTTAGTCGCCCTTCCATGTCTAATGGATTCTTCAGGAGATTCCACTAGAAACCTTTCCTGACCAAAATCTCTCTCTACAACTGGTACAAATTGACAAAACACAATCGTTTCGATATATTCTTCAGCTGGTATAACTTTAGGAGTAGCATAGATCAATTTTCTGATCGAGACTGTCTGAAGATATTCTAAGAGTGCTGTTGCGTTCGACGTATCCAAGCCCAACTTTTTTCCTAGTTCAAAAGCTCTACGTCTAGATTCAAACTCTATCGAGTATTCACTCATTGGTGTTCCACTTAATGCAATGATTCTATGAAACAGCCCTTTCGACATCGGTGATATGGCGTGCAAAGTACACGAAGAAGCACCCGCACTTTGTCCAAATATAGTCACTTTGTTCGGATCACCACCGAAGTTTCTTATATTTCTTTGCACCCACCTTAATGCAGCTACTTGATCTTTCATACCTGCATTTCCGGGTACATCTGGAGTATCTAAATTTAAAAACCCCAAGCTGTCAAGTCTGTAATTCATTGTCACCATTAGCACATTTTTTTCCATTATAAAATCAGGCCCATGTACGTCATCGTTTCCAGATCCAAACATATAGCCACCTCCGTGAATCCAAAACATGACTGGTAAAAGAGAATCCGGATTTAAATTTGGTGTGTAAACATTCAAAAAGAGGCAATCTTCGTCTCCAGGGATATACTTGTCTGCGAGTATGTTAAACTGAGGGCACACATTTCCATGTTCAGTAGCATTTCGTACACCATTCCATGGTTGCGCAGGCTGGGGACCCTAAAATATTTGTACTTCATTTTAAAATTCAATTAAATAAAAATTTGTTGTGTATTATGTTCCCTGCTCTATAGAATAAAATAAGTCATAAAAAATCAATTGCTTTTTAAATAGTAATATAATATCTTTCTTTATAGAATATGATGCCTTCCTGATTTAAAATAGAAGTCAATAGTTATTATTAATAAATACGCACTCATATTTTTGATAAAAAGACATAGCATGATAAAAAAATTCTCACCTTGAATCTCAAGTTACCTATAGGTGGAGCTGCATATGGAATACCTTTAAAAAAATTATACGAAGCATCACCAGTGACTGTCAATTTTTGTCCTCCTTCCAATATGCCTTGTTCTACAGACACGGTGATGGATATTACATTTTCCTGGATTATTTTATTGTAAAATTTTAGCAAAATCCAATTTTATTAAGTGAATATATTTATATGAATATTTATTTCTTACAATACTTACCAAAGTGCCTAATAGAAGTAAAGCCAGAACTCCAGCTGAGTACATTTTGTTCTTGGTAATGTTGTAACTTATTTCCGTGCCATTTATATATAAAAATCGCAGCACGTCATATTTACAGCCAGCAAGTTAACACTTCAGTAGTTTAGGCAAGGTCTGAAAGATCTTGCAAGATATATATGAATAATCCATAAGTATGCAAAATCAGAGACATTAATTAAAAATTGTGTTTAGTCATATTCATAGAAATCAGTCAGACAGTATATAGTCATAGAAATTTATTTATTTGTGGACATCTATGGCCCAATTATATACAAGCTAAGAAATATATAGACACAAATAAAAATACATTATCTATAAAAATTTAATGTAAAATGCATATAAATGTTATTTTAAAAATGTCACAATTAAAATTACAAAACTTTTGACCACATGCAATCTCAACTACATTGCATATACTCTTCAGTCAGGTCTTTGCCCTATGTGCATACTATATACAATATGTGAGTTAATTCCTATAGCGTGCCTGCAGCCAACCTATTAATTTGACCCTAGAAACACATTAACATGATAAGAAGTCCCAATCATTTTATGTTATTTTCAATACAAAAAATATTATATCATTCACAAAAATACAAATAAGCAACCGTAACTTTGGTATCGACAAACCTCATATTATTTTCATTTTCCTAGTTCATTGATATTAAATCAGCTGTTTTAAAGGATGTAAAATGTATGGTTAATTTTTAAACTCCCTATAGTTCCCTCAGGAAATGATCACTTCTTGTCATATTTTTTCATGCATCTATACATCGTTCCTTACTTTAGGCTTTCAGCTAGTTAGTAATTAATCTTCATGTTGTATACTTGCAGTAACATAATATAATTGGTTAATATTTTACTTTTAACTGGGAGAAAAGACCCATATTTTAAAATAAGTTAAAATTTTTACCTCGAGAGAAAATTTTGCACTTGATTAAACAGACTAGCACTATTATAAGAATTTTTTTTGACAATGAATAAAATAAACATGAGGCAATGTTGTTTTAAGTAAATAATAATCGGTTAGTTGCAATTTAAAGGAAGATGCCCATTTACGGCCCGGAAACACCCAACAATATCCTTTTGGTAAAACTATGTATTTTTTCTCTAACTATAAAATTATTATTTTGTACAAACAAGTTTACCACAATTTGTAGAAAAAAATAAGTATTGAAACAATAAAGGAAACGAAATACCATTATCTGTCAGTCCATTCAATCTAAATGAGTTGAAATACATTAAGTGTAGCCATATTTTAATATCAATCGATTCAATTGATTTTAACTTATACTTAAATCGAATAATATCGCTTCTATTTTAAGTAAGAATTATTTATTGAATATTATATACAAACCAGATTTTAACTCGGGTCGCGGATAGTTTGCAACTTGTGAACCAGCGTATATCGCATTAAGTGATTATAACATCTTTGAATGCGTCAATTTATATTGTACTCAACATACGTTTTTATTAAAACCAAGCAAGTTACCATACTGTTTGTATGTTGTACGCTTTATATATAAATGACAAATAAATACTAGTTTTGTTTTATTTTAGTTTACTTTATTAAAATTAGTTTCTGCTCCTTACTCCGCTGCTGTTTGTCATAGTGTAATACTATATAGTTTATAGCAATAGACATATACCCTGGACATGGCCGACGGCGCGAAAGTCGCCAGTTTATCGGTGCCAAAAATGCTTGTTTTGCCACCAACAGTAAGGCAGCCTGTAGCTTGCTCAGCGACCTATAGAATTTTGACAGATGGTGCTACTGTTTGCTTATACGAAAAAGGTTTACGTAAATTGTTCGGATCCCTATATCCTGAGTTTTATTATCCAATCTAATAAGAAAATGATAACGGTGATAACAAAAAAAAAACCCAGCTGAGTTTGTTGTGGGCTTCTTCTCAGTGCAGAGTGCGTTTGGACCCTCGTGAACATAGCTTTAGATCGATTTGTAGTTTTCACCATATAACATCATAATGACGTTTTACAAATAACAAGAGCCTGTAAGTTAGGCCTATGTGAAATAACAGATATTTTGAGTTTGAGTTCGCAAATATTTTTATAATTCGGACCAGTAGTTGTAGAGATTAACGAGTTCAAACAAACAAATAAACTCTTCAGCTTTATAATACTAGAATAGAAGTAAAGATTTCAAGGAAAATGAATCGATACATCAGTATCGGTTTCCGATATTTTTTTTATAATATGGCAACATCAATCGAATAATCAATTATATAAGCAAAGACAGTTGTCATCTGTGATTGTCACATAACAAATCAAAATGAAGTGTTTATGTTTGTACATGTCATTTGCGTTTTTTTCGATTTGTTTAAACCAACATTTAAGCTTTTTAAAAGGACTCGGACAACTCTTTTAACCCTAACAATCACAGCTTGAATATAAATCTCGCACCCGCTTCTCACGAAGACCCCCAGCAACGCAACAACAGCAACCAGCAAACTTGGGTATAGTGCCAGCTACCTTCTAAGATCCTGGTTTATAGTTTACTTTTTTAAACCAATGTCGTATCCGATGCCTTGCTCAGACCGCGTACTATCAGCCCCACACAGGTTAAAGGCTGGGCACCCAAGGCCGAAATGTCGATGAAGCCTGGGCTTTGTCCTTTACTACGTTAAACGAATATCGGTTTTTAAAATAACTAGCTGTTGCCCGCGGCTCCGCCCGCGTGAATTACGATTTTTTTACATAATATACCTTCCTACTGGAATTCCTTGATTTTTTGCGGGATTCTGGTGTGATGTTGTACAGAAACCTGTTCTTACTTTGCACGGGTTATCTTGTGGTGATTTTGAAAACTCCTTTTTCTTAATAAAAATATAAGTTTCATTAATACGTAGTTGAACGATCAAAAGGACGATTTTAACTGTCGATATTTCGACCCAGTGGCACAGGTCGTGGTCACTACGTGACCACGACTTGTACCAATGTATCGAAATATCGACAGTTAAAATCGTCCTTTTCATTGTGATTTTTATTCTGAAACCACGAAATATGTCAAAAATTATTAAACCATGTGAAAAGTTGTACTGGTGGTAGAACTCTTCTTTCAGAGTTCGGCCGGGTAGGTACCACTGGGATAAATTACTCTACTAACAATATTCCCCAGCCCAACATAATATAAGAGTCTTTTAAAAATCTTTGCTTCATCTCAATACAATCCAAAACATCAGAATGGAAAATGGCTATATATTTCCTTACGTATAAAAAGACCTTAGATGACAGTCAGTCGGTTAGGATCGATAAGACCTAAGAGTTAAAAATATTTGTGAACCTTTCCATATTGCGGATGATAGAGTTTAAATCTGTTCATGTCTGTCTTAACAGTGCCATCTTAATATAAAGTCAGGAAACTGTAAATAACATGACAGTTAATTTTTATTTAAAAAAATTCGGTAATACCTATCTCAGAGTTTTACATTCAAGTTCCACATAAATTGTAGAGATGGCGCTGTACGGTATAACGTAGCGATAACGCCAGTTACATGATTTTTGTTCACCCTAAAAGTGAAAAATTTTAAACCATACAAAATCTCCCGCTAAGCCTATTTATTTACGGCTGTAAGGGTACTCCAGTCTTACTTGAGCCCTACGTCCTAGCCTTAGGTTCTTTGTGCATTCCGAGTTTCAAGTCACCTACCTACTTGAACTTAAAGGTTCTGATGTCTGTAATTTCTGAACTACAAAAGTGATGATGATAAAACTCGTATTAGAATAATCTTTAAAGAACCTCCTTTCTAACAAAAAAAGAATGAATGGAATCGGACAACGCGTTAATGAATTATAACTAAAAAACGTTTGGACTTTGATGCCGTCTTCCAGGGAAACCATGATGAATTTCGGGACAAAAAGTATCCTATGTCCTACCTCGGGGTATGAACTATAATCATGTCAAGTTTCATTAAATCCATCCAGCGGATTAGCTGTGATGCCCGGTCGTGAAACAGACAGACAGACAGACAAAAATTAAACAAATTACAGTTTTGGCTTCAGTATCGACTAAATAGTGTCCTCCAACAAAAATTTTCAAAATATCTTCAATGTACAGAATTCGACCCTTTACAGTTTTATTATAAGTATAGATTAGAGTGAGTAACAGTTATAATAGTTTGGCAGTTAATAAAGAGTATCATTATAAGTAAACTAGTAGGGCGCGTGAGTGCGCGGACCACACGTGGCCCGCGTGCAATCTTCCCACCCATAAAGGTATCACCGTTATTTCTATCGCCAATTGAAATATGATTGGCTGTAGCCTAACAAAATTACCCAGCAAGTCATGGTTTTAAAGATAGTTAAGGGCTGTTTGAACAAAGAATACGCTGAACCTCATCATATGAGGTTCAGCGTATTTTTGTTCAAACAGCCCTTAACTATCTTTAAAACCATGACTGTGGTCCACAATCATCATCCAAATCCTAGATCATCTCATCTCTTCTCATCTTTTCCTCTGGCAGTTCTCTGAAAAACTGCGGCAATGCCTTAGATAGCTCCCTACTTATTTTAGCATGTACATTTTCCATGGAAAAATAAATTCCTCCATTTTGTTTTTTTTTATTCATCCCGAAGAAGTTGAGATCCTGATCACCTCTTGCTAAAAACCACTACCTTATCTGTAATAGTTTCTGAGATAGAACAAAACGAAATTTGTATGGCGGCCATCTCGAATCTGCCATTTTAGATTTTTTTCAGCTCACTGCCAACTGCATGACGTTCCGAGTATTTTTTTGTTTCAGCAGTCCCCACCTAACTATAATACCTTGTCCATGCTCCTCGACTGTCTTCAAAACCCTTACCTAAACCTCTAGCAATTCTCCGAAAAATCGCATCAAAACCTTGCATAGTTACCAACATTTAGTCTCTTCAAAATTCCCCATACATTTTCTATGGAAAAATAAATTCCGTCATTTTGAATTTTTTTTCTACCCATCAAATAGACTTCCAGGTCCTGATCACTTCTTGTCAAGAAACCATTCTTCCATCTTTTGTACTTTCCAAGATATGGGCGAAATTCGTAGGGGGGCCATTTTGAATCCGCCATTTTGATTTTTTTTTTACTCACTGCCAATTGGATGACGTTTCAAATGAAATTGGGACTGACGGACGGACAGCGAAGTCTCAGTAATAGGGTTCCTTTTTTACGCTTCGGGTACAGAACCCAAAAAATTATATACATAGTTACGCCTACAGACCAAGGAATAACTTTTATATTGTTATACCTGCCAGTTTGTAAAACATGCCTTCAAAGCGGACGGTCCTCGATTACGTCTCGCCACGCACATTGACCAATGAGGTGAGAGTGTTGTTAGACTTGTGAATCAGACTTTAAAGAGTCCACTAAACCACGATATCTCCCATACAAACGTAATACCAAAATCAATTGTAATTCGTGCATATTTCGATCATGTTGTGGCATTATTCAAGTTCATATAGTAATAATCTATGCTCCTGGTCATATCTGGTTCCAAAATACTTTTGTTAAATGAAATTGTAAACTAATTTAGTTTTGCTTATTTTTATGTCAAATAGGACATGTTTTCTGCTTATTTGTTTTGTAATAAAAACAATACTATCTCACTTCGCATTACTTCAGGAGCACAGTTTTTACTGTCCACATAAAGAAAAACACCAGTTAATAAAGAATGTAATATTCCTAATTTTTGGTATTACGTTACTGGACCAAAGTTATAAAAATTTTGATCAAAATTGATTATTATTTCGTTTTAAAGAAGTATTTCCGAACCAAATATGGCCAGGAGCATAGATTGTTACTATATGAATCCGTTTAATACCACAACATGATCGAAATATGCACGAATTACAAACGATTTGGTATTTTGAATGTATGGAGAAAACGTACGTCAGTGCATTCTTAAGTGCATGCTTTTTGTGCAAATTAAGCACGTACCTGTGATTTAGCTATATAAACTTGCAAAGTTAGCAAGAAATGGTTTGTAAAACACTGTTTTCCCTTTAAGAACGTCTTGACATCCTTTGTAATATCAATTCTTTTGACGGGGAAACCGTCAACATCTACCAATCAAAACCATTGCTTCCATTAAATCCAGAATGCTAATCTTGCCACTAATTGGCAATTCCTTTTGTTGGATACAAAAGAAATGAACCTTTGTGTTATATTTAGATACTTATGTACTGTTGAGTTTGGATAAAAATAATAAAACAGGAAATTTAACATTGCAAATTTAATAAACAATAATTATTTTTAAAACAATCAATAATGGAATGAAAAGTTACTAGTACTAGTATCATCTGTTTTTATTCAATTAAAACGGTACACCAGCTTGGTTATAGATGTCTTCCCAGAACTTCATCATGGAAGCCTCTGGTTTGCTTTTGACTTTAAGTTTATGTCCAATTTCCAGATATTTCTCCGATTCTGCATCGTATGTTGGCCACTCTATTCCCAGAGATGAATCTGGTGTTGGATTACTGAAAATAAACAAGTCAATTTTATAATCTACTAGCTGACCTGGCAAACGTTGTTTTGCCCTTGGGGATTTAAAAAATAGTTGAATTGAGATTTAAACTATCCTATCTCTCAAGTTGGATCGAACTGCACATGGTGTGCGAATGTTATTATAATCGGTTAAGTGGTTTAGGAGTCCATTGAGGACAAACATTGTGACACGAGATTTATATATATTAAGATTAAATACTTATACAATTTCTTTTTAAATTATATCTAATTATAAAAATGGGTACTGTTGAATGGCAGCAATTAGGAATATAAAAGAAACTATTAACATCATATTCTTTTACTGGGACGGTAGCATAACCGATTTGACGATCGAATGGCGTAGCTGTAGTGATTCTTAATTTCAAACAAGAATATTCAAGGGTATGAATAATTATATTTTATAAAATTTTATCTTACCCATATTTTGCGAAATCAGTTAAGACCGTGCACGTATCCTCTATAGTTTTATAGGAAACGGAAGATTTGTTTAATGGTATTTCTGGTTCATTTGCGTAAAATATATACGGCAGTTCCTCGCAGTGCGCTACTCCTTTTATGCCGTACTTAGAAGCTCCTTGCAGACTAAAAACAGTCCTTTCAGATACGCTTGAAAATTGATATAAATACACATTGTTGTTAAAATTTGCTTTTAGTAGTTTTGCGTATCTAAATATAGAGTAATTAAATATGTCTGTCACATATTTTATGAATTTTGCTGCGGATTTCAGTGAAATAGGTTCTGCTCCTATATAGTGTTGTTTAATTTTATCAGCTAATTTTACGTTTAATGATGCTGAAATTAGGGTATACACACTCCTGGGTGTTAAAACGTCGTTGTATTTGTTATAATTTTCGATCATACTTTCCTCAATCATAGTCATTGCTATCACTGCTTCAGCTGTAGTGCATCCTAACAAGATATCTACGTTAGCCATCCTTCCGTTTCTAATGGATTCTTCAGGAGGTTCCACTAAAAATCTTTCCTGACCAAAATCTTTTTCCACAACTGGTACGAAATGGAAACCCACCATAATGTGGAAGTATTCTTCAGCTGGTATGACTGTTGGAGTAGCATAGAGCAGTTTTTTGATGTCGACAGCCTGAAGATATTCTAAGAGTGCTGTTGCGTTCGACGTATCCAAGCCCAATTTTTTCCCTAGTGCAAAAGATCTACGTCTCGATTCAAACTCTGTAGAGAATTCACTTATTGGTACACCACTTAATGCAATCATTCTATTAAATAACCCTTCCGACATCGGTGATAAGGCGTGCAAGGTACACGAAGAAGCACCCGCACTTTGACCAAATATAGTCACTTGATCCGGATCTCCGCCAAAGTTTCTTATATTTCTTTGCACCCACCTTAATGCAGCTACTTGATCTTTCATACCTGCATTTCCAGGTACATCTGCAGTATCTAAATTTAAGAAGCCCAAGCTGTCAAGTCTGTAATTCATTGTCACCAATGTTACATTTTTTCTCACAATGAAATCAGGTCCATGTACGTCATCGTTTCCAGATCCAAACATGTAGCCACCTCCATGAATCCAAACCATGACAGGTAAAAGAGAATCTGGATTCACGTTCGGCGTGTATACATTTAAATAGAGGCAATCTTCGCTTTCGATGTTATACGATTTTGTTAGTAAGTTATATTGTGGACATACATTTCCATGTACAGTAGCATTTCGTACTCCAGTCCATGGTTCTGCAGGCAGGGGATCCTAAAAATTTTAATATATGATAATATCATCATTCTGATTGAAATTTAAATCCAATACTTATGGGTTGGTCCAATCTGGCCTGGTACCTTGCCCCTGTAACGGGGTGAATGCTAAAAAAACCTCTCTGAGATTGTTTGCCATTGCGGATGGGAATTTTTTCTCTTCCCATCTGCCCTGGTGATATCATATTATGCAAAAAGTGAAAAAGACTGGCACATTGACATAGATAAACACACAGACGGACATCACACACATACACATACACAGATGCACACACAGACACACAACTACACAATGACACATACAGACATAGGCGCACCCTTATTATTTAATACGACCTGCCTTATTAGGTTTAATGATTTAACGTAGAAACTATTTCTTACCTTGAATCTCAAGTCACCTATAGGTGGAGCTGCGTATGGGATACCTTTAAAGTAAGCGTATGAAGCGTCTCCGGTGACTGTGCATTTTTCTCCTCCTTCTAATAAGCCTTCTTCTACAGACACGGTTATAGTCGCTACATTTTCCTGAATTATTTTATATAATTTTAACAACAATTTATATTAATAAAAATAACATAATCTCAATAAACATAATAAATTTAATAGGTACTTACCAAAATGCCCAACAAAAGTAAAGTGAGAACTCCTGCTGGAGACATTTTGTTTTTGGTAATGGCGCCACTTATTTCCGTGTCCTTTATATATACAACTCGTACCACCTCCACCATACTAATAACAGACATCAATAAAATTTAACACTTCAGTAGTTTCCGTATGGTCTGAAAGACCATTTCAATTAGAATAGAACACTGTTAAATAGAAAACAATCTATATACACAATCGAGTATTTTCTCAGCATTATGTCATATGGTTTATTGTTTTGGGGTAATGCTGCTGACATTGATACGATATTTGTGCTGCAGAAGAGGGCTGTTCGTGCTATTTATAGAATGGGTCCAAGAGAATCCCTCAGAGATAAATTTAAAGAATTTAATATTATGACGATACATGGTCAATATATTTATGAAAATATAATTTATGTACATAAGAATATTAATAAGTTTACTAAGAAATGTGACCTGAATACCATTAATCTCAGGAACAAGCATAAGCTCGTGTTAAACAGCACAAGATTATCTAAAATTAGCAAATCATTTGCATGCAACTGTATAAGATTTTATAATAAGTTACCACATCATGTATCTGAAATGTCACTTAATAAATTCAAAGGGTTTGTCAAGCCTAAACTCATTCAAAAGGCATATTACAATATTAAGGACTATATTAGCGACACAAACCCTTGGAATTGACTGATAAGTGGTAGATTGCTCTGTTGTCGTTGCTAGCCTATTTTTAGTATTTATACTTATTTAGTTAAATGGTGATAACATAAAAAAAATACCCGGCTGAGTTTGTTGTGGGCTTCTTCTTAGCGGCAGGGCGCGTTTGGAACCCTCGTAAACTTAGTTTTAAGTCGACTTGTAGTTATCACCATTATTATGCAAGAAATGTCATGCCGACGTTCGCAAGAGCCTGTATGTTAGGCCTATGTGAAATAAAGACTTTGACTTTGACTTGACTTTGACTTTGAGTAAGTATAATAATAACAATTTCACTCATATTCGCTTAAAGTAGGGTTGGCTTAAGAATGCATTGACCTACGATTTCTCCATACATTCGTAATACAAAAATCATTTGAAATTCGTGCGTATTTCGATCATGTTGTGATGTTATTCAGGTTAATATAGTAATAATCTATGCTCCTGGCCATATTTGGTTCGAAAATTTTTGCATCAAAAAGAAATGTTATTACTTCAGGAGTACAGGTTTAATTGTCCAGCTAAAGAAAAACACCTCTTAATAAAGAAAGTTACAAGTTTTCATTCATAATTTTTGTATTACGGAACTCAACCAAAGTTATAATTAATTTGATCAAAATTCATTTATATTTCGTTCTAGAGAAGTATTTCCGAACCAAATATGGTCAGGAGCATAGATTATTACTATATGAACCCGAATAATACCAAAAGATGATCAACATATGCACGAATTACAAATGATTTGGTATTTTGACTGGATGTAGATATCGTAGTTCACGTGACTCTTAAAGTTTGTGTACGGACTACGGTTGTAGCTTAAATTGGGTATAAAAGACCTCCATTTCAAAATGTAGTTAATTTTTTAATCTCAAATGATAAATTAATTTTTTTGCACTTGAATAAACAAGACTACCATTATTTGCTAATTCATTTTGTTAACAATGAAACGGAATAATATGAGGAGGTGATTTTGTAAAAAATGAAGGTTATACGAATTATTGCCGTAGCAATAGATTTTGTTATTTTGACGTGTTATGTTGTGATAGGTAGCATGATTATCAATAGTAAATGTCAGACTGGAGAAGTAGAAATATACCGTGCGGACGGCGCGAAAAAAGTCGCCACTTTATCGGTGTCAAAAATGCTGTTTTTGCCACCAACAGTATGGCCACGCTCTATGAACTACAGTTCGCTCAGCAGTCACCTAAATAATTTTGAAAAATGGCGCTACTGTTTGCTTGTACGAAAAAGGTTTACGTAACTCGTTCGGATGCCTATATTCTAAAAAAAAACTAAAAAAATCCTGAGGTTTCTTATCAGTAACTAGAGCTTTTTTCTTTTTAGGGTCAAATACTACGAATAAGGAATAAGGTTTAAATATGATATATATCTGAAATAGGTATTTTACTGTGTAATATATCTTATCTGTTAAGAATTTTAACTGAACTGATGAAGTTGAAATATTAGACATGTTAGTGTAATTGAACACGCCTGATATTGATGGGGTTGGAAGGTTGTGACAGAAAGTCTATCATATTATATAACGTTTCTCTAATCTAATGCTTTGTGAATCTAATGTGAATCTGTAAAACGATGTTCTGAAATAAAATGAAATTAAATGAAATGAAATGAAATGAATTGAAATTCTTTATTTCACATAGGCCTTCATAATAGGCGCCCATGAAATGTCAAAAACTCTATCTCATGAAGAGGTGGAAATATATCCCTATCATTCCAAGAATCTTTGTCATTGAAAAAATATCAATAGTATAGTAACCCTGATTTATGAGATGTTTCTTGACAGTGGCTTTAAACCTGTGTAAAGTTAAGTCCAAAACAGACTTCGGGATCATATTGTAGAAGCGTACACTCAACCCCACAAAGGACTTCTGTACCTTACGCAAACGGTGTGGCACTACAACTAACTTGTGTCCTCCATTTCTAATTGGACGGTTACTTATATCTATAAGTTGCTTATAATTATTAATATTTTGACGTACAAAGAGTTAACAGTTATAAATGTATTGAGATGCCACTGTTAGAATACACATTTCTTTAAATTTTTGGCGAAGAGATTCGCGTGGCTTCATTTTATAAATTGATCTAATTGCTCTCTTTTGCAATACAAATATAGTTTGAATATCAGCAGCTTTGCCCCACAATAGAATTCCATAGGACATAACACTGTGGAAGTAGGCAAAATAAACAAGCTTGGCTGTATCAATGTCTGTAAGCTGTCTAATTTTTCTCACAACATAGGCTGCTGAACTAAGTTTACCTGCCAGAGTCTCAACATGAGCGCCCCACTGTAGTTTATTGTCTAGGGTTACCCCGAGGAATACCGTAGAGTTTTCAATTTTTAGTGTTTCTCCATTCACAATCACGTTCTTGTTGCCAAGTACATTTTTTAAGTTTGGTAGTGCGAACTCAATGCACTTAGTCTTTTTTGAATTTAAAAGTAGATTGTTAACAGTGAACCAGTGCGATACGTGCTCGATAGCAGAATTTACATCGTAAAAATTGTCTTTAATTTTATCTGTTTTAAAAATCAAGGAAGTGTCGTCAGCAAACAATACTATCTCATTTACCGTTTACGTGGTGCGGCAAATCATTTATATACACTAAAAAAAGAAAATGGCCCAAAATTGAACCCTGTGGCACACCCATTATGGGGAAACAACCCTGCGATTTAGTGTCATTTATGCATACCCTTTGTGTTCGATTCAGATAAGAGGCAACGAAATTAAGTGCTTTGTCTTTGATACCGTAATGGCTAAGCTTAAACAGTAGCGTCTGATGTTCAACGCAATCAAAAGCCTTGGACAGGTCACAGAAGACTCCGATGGCATTCTGTGACTGTTCCCAGGCATCATAGATATGGCTTAAAAGCTTGGCTCCGGCATCCGTGGTGTTCCTACCCTTAGTAAAACCGTACTGCTCGGAGTGAAGAATTTTGTTAGAATTAAAATGACTAAGGAGTTGGTCAAGAATGATTTTTTCAAATATCTTACTGAGAGTTGGTAAGATTGAAATAGGTCTATAGTTATTAAGGTCCTGTTTATCTCCA
Source organism: Coenonympha glycerion (assembly GCA_963855885.1). Lineage (NCBI taxonomy): Eukaryota > Metazoa > Arthropoda > Insecta > Lepidoptera > Nymphalidae > Coenonympha > Coenonympha glycerion. The sequence goes on from OY979633.1 coordinate 16,234,426, forward strand.
GATTTAAAAAGTGGTATCAGTTTACTATGTTTCATTAAATTTGGAAAAATTCCCAGGTCGACACATTGGTTAAATATTACAGCCATATGAGGCGCAATAGTGTCAATAATGTTTGAAACTACTTGCACAGACATGCCCCAAGGATCACCAGTTCTTTTGAATTTTATCAACCGGGAAGTTTTTTTTAATGTCTGCTGCAGAGACATGTTCAAATTTAAATAAGACAGTGCACTTTTTCACGCTGTCCCTAAGAAATTTTTGAGCTGTTGTTGGCGACGATTTTAGAGAATCCGTCAACAAAACAGGAACATTCTGAAAATAGTTTTCAAAGGACTTCGCGACCTCCAAATCTGATGTAATTTTATTACCATTGGCAACTATTTCAATCTTTGGGTTGCGCAATTTGGTCTTTCCTGCTTCTCTGTTAACTATATTCCATGTGGTTCTTATTTTGTTATCGTATTGAGTAATTTTTTCTTTAATATGCAGCGATTTAGCTTGGATACAAACATTTTTGAAAATTTTTGAATAAGTTTTACCCTTTTCTAGAAATATTGCAGATTGATTGAATTGTCTTTCCTCATAAAGTTCACATAATTTTTTTCTACTTTTGTTAATCCCGATAGTTGCCCAATCGCTGAATTTTAATTTATTATTCATAATATCTATCTTTTTGAATTTAAAAATAATATTAAATTCTGTTTCTATTGCTTTGAATAGGGTACCATAAATACTCTCGGGATGCTCATGTTAAAAGACTAGGGCAGGAACTGTAGAAGATATTTTATCTTTAAACCGCTTTAGCTTATTTTTAGTTATAGGTCTGCATTTAATTATTTGCTTGAGTTTAACAAAACTATTCAAGACACTAACTTGTTGACCACAGTGATCAGATCTAAGCTTACTTATTATAGCCTTATCCACAATCTCGCAGTTGCAAAATATATTATCAATGCATGAGGCTGAGGTTTGTGTTACTCTAGTGGACTCTCTGAACACATTATTTAGATTAAAGCATTTAAATAAATTGAGTCATTGAATAGTTCGTAACAACTGTACAAACCATCGCCAATGAATACCATACTTTACATAAAATGTTCCCTAAGTCGGTTTATTTAAAAAAAAAAGATTTTGTTCCTATGAACAAACAAACAAAAATATAATTAGATTACTGGTTTGTATAAACTCACAAACAAAAACTATTTCAACACACTATAATTTACAAACGGTCTCTCACCCCAAAATGCGGGTAAATGCATGTACCTACTCTGTTCGGTCGTGGGTAAAAATGAAACAAATTACAGTTTTGGCTTCCAAAACCATCTTATTGACAAAACCCAACCTCCCACAAACTATTTTCAAAATATCTTCAATATACAGAATTCGACCCGTAACAGTTTTATTATAAGTTACAGCATATAATATTATATCTTGAAGGTCAATATCAAATACAATGTCACATCAGCTGGTGGTAAATGGTAACACGCAATTTTTTTATGCAAGATTTTATTTAACTTTACGTGTGTATGTGTTGTATGATGTATCACACTTCATGTAATAAAGGCGAAAATTTATAAGTCAGTGCGTATGTTTGTTACTGTTTCTCGCCGATTTGATTTTGTAGTCACTAGTCAGCGTAAAGACGCAAATACCACGACGTTATTTAAAAATTTCACTCCACGAAATGCATTAAACACTACGTGAATTTCTGGGCTGGACGGGTAATAAGCGGGCCATTTTTCCATGTTGAGACAGTAAAATATTTTTCAAAACAGTTGTATGGTATGGCGCACTTTCAGAGGCTGTCATTAGTATTCGAAAGTTAAATCTTACGCACAGGCATCTTTCTTTTTCGTGGTCGTAACTTACTTTTACAAGCTCGATCATTATTTTATATACTATGTAAAAAGTTTGATAGCAAGGAGTTTTCCGTTTACGTTTTCTTTTATCATTTTTTATCTTTTTTATTTTATCTTTTATATCTTTTTTATTTTATCTTTCATATCTTTTTTATCTTTTTTATTTTATCTTTTTTATCTTTTTCAGTTTTTTATTATCTCTTTATCTTTTATCTTTTTATCTTTTTATCTTTTTATCTTTTTATCTTTAATCTTTTATCTTTTATCTTTTATCCTTTATCCTTTATCCTTTATCCTTTATCCCTTATCCTTTATCCTTTATCCTTTATCCTTTATCCTTTATCCTTTATCCTTTATCCTTTATCCTTTATCCTTTATCCTTTATCCTTTATCCTTTATCCTTTATCCTTTATCCTTTATCCTTTATCTTTTATCTTTTATCTTTTATCTTTTATCTTTTATCTTTTATCTTTTATCTTTTATCTTTTATCTTTTATCTTTTATATTTTATCTTTTATCTTTTATCTTTCATTTTTTATCTTTCATCTTTCATCTTTCATCTTTCATCTTTCATCTTTCATCTTTCATCTTTCATCTTTCATCTTTCATCTTTCATATTTTATCTTTTATCCTTTATCCTTTATCCTTTATCCTTTATCCCTTATCCTTTATCCTTTATCCTTTATCCTTTATCCTTTATCCTTTATCCTTTATCCTTTATCCTTTATCCTTTATCCTTTATCCTTTATCCTTTATCCTTTATCCTTTATCCTTTATCCTTTATCCTTTATCCTTTATCTTTTATCTTTTATCTTTTATCTTTTATCTTTTATCTTTTATCTTTCATCTTTCATCTTTCATCTTTCATCTTTCATCTTTCATCTTTCATCTTTCATCTTTCATCTTTTATCTTTTATCTTTTATCCTTTATCCTTTATCCTTTATCCTTTATCCCTTATCCTTTATCCTTTATCCTTTATCCTTTATCCTTTATCCTTTATCCTTTATCCTTTATCCTTTATCCTTTATCCTTTATCCTTTATCCTTTATCCTTTATCCTTTATCCTTTATCTTTTATCTTTTATCTTTTATCTTTTATCTTTTATCTTTTATCTTTTATCTTTTATCTTTTATCTTTTATATTTTATCTTTTATCTTTTATCTTTTATCTTTCATTTTTTATCTTTCATCTTTCATCTTTCATCTTTCATCTTTCATCTTTCATCTTTCATCTTTCATCTTTCATCTTTCATCTTTCATCTTTCATATTTTATCTTTTATCTTTTATCTTTTATCTTTTATCTTTTATCTTTTATCTTTTATCTTTTATCTTTTATCTTTTATCTTTTATCTTTTATCTTTTATCTTTTATCTTTTATCTTTTATCTTTTATCTTTTATCTTTTATCTTTTATCTTTTACCTTTTACCTTGATCTTTTATCCTTTATCTTTTTTCTTTTATCTTTTTATCTTTTATCTTTTCGATTGCGAATTCGAAGTCGCCTTCGATTTCGATCTTCGATATTTTATTTAAGGTAAAAACCAAACAAGATGGAAATTGGCCCCCAAAATCTTGAGCAAACATATCTCTTTGATTTTTTTTTTTACTAATTCTCACAACTGTATTGAAAAACGTCGTGTGATACACGGGTGTGTAGGTTATTGCAAACTCGTGATATTAAAAACCTTCGCCTTCGGCTCGGGCTTGTTAATGACAGCTCGTTTGCAAAAACCTACTTTCCACCCTTGTATCACAATGTACTATTCTAACAGCCTAGCCGTAGGGACTAGAGAAGTTACGTAGTTCCAGGTTTGGAGTTCTTTCGGTTGATTTCACACCTCCCGTTTTGGCTTCGCTTCCAATAGATTTGAAGCTGAAGGTTGGCAATTATATTATAGGTTAATTTAGTCTCACAATACAGGCCATACCTGTCTGATAGTGTTATCAGTAGGTTTGTATTTTATGACTATGTATTTTTTAATATGCAAAGCATTGTTTTATTTATTTATATGACCCGGCCCCAACACTCCATGGTTCACTTTCCAGCTCCAGCGATTTCGGTTCCGATTCCGATAAAACCACCTCCGTGACATCCCTAGTAAGGAGTGTTAGAAAGTTTTATCCACTCCCTGACTATGGATACACAGGTAGAGATAATATTATAATATAGATCAAATGGTCAAAAAGTCTTTTCCTTTCCCCCTTTGGCATCCTGTAGCCGGTGAAAAAATAATTTTATCCACTGTCATTGGATACAATCAGGAGATACAAAATATATCCTGCCCATGGTGCGTAGGCTGCGGATTTGTGAAAACCAAAATTTTCGAGGACGAAGCCGTAGGTAGAAGCTAGTTCAAAATGTAACAAAAGACTTCTTTTTCCATACCTACTACTCTACCACGTGTAACAAAATGTCAATAAAATAAACATCACGGTATGTTACAAATCGCACGACCTCCGAAAACACTCGGCCTGTTATTGAATGATTGCGTATTGAATAAGAAATTCAATTGGGCGTTAAATTGGGAACGTTTGTTAAATTTGCCGTCGATTTGTGGCTTATGATAGATTGAACCCTGCGGGCTGTGATCTTCAATGATTCTTTATTTTTAGAATTTCTTAAAGCCGTTTCGGTTTTTTATGTCTTAGAAATCTCTAGATGTACACATGTCAAGTTCTGATACCATCTACTAAAAGAAGGTTTTATAAAATCAAGTATCAACATCTACAGAATCAAAAGTAATTGCCATTTAGATCATTAGATTTTTTACTCCACATGCTTTTCTTTAAGTAGAGCTATTTTACTATGCCACTTCTGTTTCACGTTTATTATTGTAAGGAGATTATAGTTTTACGGAAACATTATTACGCAACGCGGATAGCAATTGATCGGTTTTTAGTAAAAAAAAGTATGGAATAAACTACTCAATACGAAGTACGCAGACTTTCCCTCTCAGGATGCACCACCCTCTATCCATCCGAGCTATCTTATTTCGGCAACGCTTAGCAAATTGCTCCTAATCTGTTCAGATCCATCCTGTATGTGAGACCCCCATTGCATGGCATTATCCACTAAGCAATCTATAGGGTGGACCGATGCAACGATTAGCAACCGCGTTCGCTCGGCCGTAAACAAGCCCAGATAAGGGACTGATAAAGCCTATGCAGCGATATCCTGAACAGAGGGTTCACCGTTTCGTATGAAAAATACGTACACTAGTTCATAATAATATCATACTTACATTGCTCTATTCTATTTGTTGATAAAAGTTCGTTAAAACGGCAATGTATTTTAGGAATCCAAGAGATGTTGAGTCGGATGTTTTTAGAGTGATATAATGCTAATTTTGTACTATGACCATAGACAGAACTGACAAAGAGTATTTCCTACTATAAGAGAAATTTTTGATTTTAAACTTAATAACCACTAAAAAATACAAATATTTTTAAAAACAAGCTTTCATACGTTTTATTCGTATTCTTCTTGCACCAGACCCTGGTTACCATCCATCACCAAAATACTCGTCAAGACGGATCAAACGAGTCCAAAATCGACGGGGTTGTGTCGCTTAACTACCCAGTTTATATAGCCACCTTCGGTTTTATCATTAGATCAGTTCCATGACATAATTATTTTGTTGCATTGTCATCTAATTTAAACATGTATACAAAGTTTTAAAGATATTTAAACAAACAAACATCGCGACAAGTGAACCTTAATAAAAGCTGGTAAAAAATGTAATTTTGACATTATTTAGTAGGTACATACCAAATTATTTTGTATGGGTGTGTATGACGTGTATGGTTTTAATTATTGCAGCAAATATTTAGAAACGCTTCGAAAGTAAGCGTCAAGTAATTTCTCGTTTCCCGTATTTCTCACGTACGTTTGTCAAATAATAAACGGAGAAACTATGTCGCTAATTCTTGTTATTTGTTCGCAAAACCGCTTAAACTTAAAGTTATAAACATTTGTAAACAGTTTTATACTTTGAGATATTTGTTTTATGTAGCTTTGTTATCTTAACTTTCGAACGTTAATTGCTGTATACCTTCTTAAAAAAACTTATGGTTTTAATGTTAAAATAATATTTTCTACTTGAACATGACTTACTGTAATGTCTGCCTTTCTTTCTAACAAAAACAAATTCACGGCTGAGTTTGTTGTGAGCTTTTATTCAGTGGCATGATTGCGATTAATAATACTAAAATAAGTTTTTCTGAGCCAGGAACTACTTACCTTTATACCCGTATCATACGAATTTAATTAACAGTTAACTCACTCTTCACAAAGGGCTGTTAGTTAGGCCTTTGAAAAAGAAAGAATTTGAATTTTTAACTTATGCTAATACGTTCTAATTAATTATTATTATTACAAAAATATGCGTACATTTTTCAAAAATATATAGTTTTTTGGTAAAAGTTAGGCATTTGTGATATTATAAAAAAATTAAATCTTTAACTTGTGTGAATAATACGTAAATAAATAATTTCCTGGTGGAAGGGTACTTATGCCAGGCATTTTCTGTGGATAAAAAACTACGTTCGTTCTTTATAGTTATCGTATGTATAACCTATCAATTACTTATTATTTATCATTCCTGAATATGCGCGAAGACTCTTCGGAGTTCTCCGCGGAATTATCGTGAAGACGATTTATATGGAAATCCAAAGTTTATTCCAACTATATGCGCCGCGACCGCGCCATAAACTATGTTTATCTGACGTTGTCTGAATGCTTTTATGATTGTGAAGGAGACATACCCTAGGACTTACGTTCAATAAATTGTATAAATCACTCAACATATACAGAAAAATTACATTTACAAATTATAAAACACAGTCATAAAAGAATTAACTACAAATCTAAACTCATAAATCCTTATAATTAAGAGGTAAAAAATTTAATTCAAATGAAGGAATTATAAGGCGTGTCGGCCCTACTAGCCCGCGAAATTCAAATCTTCTTTAGTTTTTCGCAAATATAAGACAAACTACACATTGTAGGTTTATGGCAATGCGTTTTCCGGGAATAATATTCATAATTTATTATATGTATTGATATATAATCATTAAATTTAAAATCCTTGAATTATTATTCGCACATCCATCCAATATTTTTCCAATATTGGATGGATGTGCTAGTACGTTATACCACACCAATTTTTTAAAAATATATTTTTACTATTCGTAGCACCTAAACAAAATTGTTTTTTTTTTTTAATATGTATAAAAGTCACCTTTTATTTGCTTTTGGGCTTGAACACGGCAGCAGCGCAAACTCTTCGGTGACGTCTCAACTTTCGGTTCAGCTCAAAACGTTTGTGAATAGTTCTCGAGCGAAAGACCAACAAAAACATCGTGAAGTTTGTACTGCAAGCATAGTTGCATATTGAAAATTCTCCTCTTTTGTCTGTGTTTTATCTAAATATTTTCCGTGAGTGAATTTTTTAGAATTCCAAAAATAGTTCTTCAAGTAGCTTTTAAATTATAGACTACCTAGATTTTGAAATGATAAACTTAGAGTAATATGTACAAAATAATACTTAAAATTAAAGTATTTATTTTTATTTTAGGACAACAAGGTAATATCATACAATTAGCCTACTATTATAATGAAAATGGAGCAAGACATTTTACCATTTTTAAAGCCAACAGTAGCCTATCTTATACCTTTAAACGAGCAATTCTTGTATATATATTTCTATATAATCTGGATCTCGGAAACGGCTTGAACAATTTTCATGAAATTTAGTATACAGGGGGTTTTGGGGGCGATAAATCGATCTAGCTAGGATTAATTTTTTTAAAATGTCGAATTTACCAAAAAAATAAAAATATGACTATTGCTGCCATCTATTGGCCACCGAGCGAAGCTCGGTCACCCAGATATTGACAACTTATGGAATAATTTAATCGTTGCAATATTATTGCGTTCTTAAAAACAAACCAACATAATATCTAATTTATTATAATATTTTCTTGTCGCAGAGTTTGTAATAACCAAAATCTTCCGAAATATCCTAACAACTTTTTTTGAAATTTTCTTGTGTATTTTCAATAAGTCTAAGAATAGTAAGCTATAAATATTTTTATCACTAATGGCAAATTAGTAACAATGTTTGCCCGGTCATCTGGTATATTTTATAAGTAAGAAGAGATAAATATCTCTGACTGGCTAAAACTAAAAATACCTTACGTCTGTCTGTAACTAAATCTAACTCATCCAGCACTTGATTAATTTAACCTAATTATCAGCCAATTAAGTTTAAATATAGCCGTCCTCCGACTCGATAAATGCTCGAACAGTACGATTGGCTAACGATTATTAAAGCAGCCAATACCTACTCCAGATAGCGTCTGGGAATCAGGTCAATCAACCCGGCCTCTTAACGGCGAACCAAGTCAAATGATAACTGACATGACGGAATTAACTTGACGACTTTATTTAGAGTTCAAGCAATTGTTAATTTCCTCCAATGGGCTAATGGGCTAAATCCTCTTTGTCAAGTTTTGTAATTGGTTGATTGGGCACGGCCGTACCTCCCTTTGTGTGGTGGAAGAGTGGATTGATCGTGAATATGGGTTATAGTTACGTGGGGCTTATTCTTAATATATATAAATCTCGTGTCACAATGTTTGTCCTCAATGGACTCCTAAACCACTTAACCGATTATAATAAAATTCGCACACCATGTGCAGTTCGATCCAACTTGAGAGATAGGATAGTTTAAATCTCAATTTATCTATTTTTATATCCCTAAGTAATGGCAAAACAACTTTTGCCGAGTCAGCTAGTAGTTAATAAATTAATTTGTTTCGAGTCATCATGACGTGGGATAGAAAGTGCTAGAAATGTGTTTTCATTTCTTCTTTTGATGTAGGTACTTTCACATAGAGACGCAAAATTTAGTTTGAGGAAAGTCAACTACTTAACTGATGTAGAATTTTTATCTACGTAAACCTACGATATACGAGTAAGTCGGTATTGAATTATTATTAGATATTTTTCTAATTTTGTCTTCTAGTGTTGTCTTTGTCATTGAGAGGTTGATAATATATTATGCCGATAATTTGCTTGACTTTAACAAATATACGTACCTGCCACTTATTTGGTGCGATGTCTATTGTAAAGGTTGATGTAGGTCGGTAGAGAATTTTTTCACTTATTTTTGTGACCTACATAGAACAACTGACAATAAATTCAGTACAAACTCCCAAAATGTATCATGATAAAAGCATGTAATGTTGAAATAAGAACTTCACTGTATATGCTTCGGGTACTGATGTCGATGGTATCTCAAACATCTGATGACGATCGTTAAAGTTAAGTGGAAGATTATTCTAATCTTAAGTGCTACTTGTTACCGAGGCTCCTAAGACTCAGGTTAGATGACTATCGCTATGTTATAAAGTAGCATGTTGGTATGTCAACATACCTTGTTATTCAGGAAGATATTCAACCATGCAGCTAAAGTGAAATTTTCTGAAAAGTAACTAATTATCTTATATATTAAATGCTTTAATATATAGTTAGAACAAAATAACATAATATTGCATTTATATTACGACGATTCTGAACTTCGTACAGTTCATATATTTTAGCAATGGAATAAAAATAAATAAAATTCTCACTCAAAGTCACCTCGTCGTCATGTAGACAAGGGATAAGTAAGTACATACGTAGTGTGCTTAGATAAAAATTAATAGGTACCGTAATCATTAATTCTCATTAATAATTCGGTTCTTGTACTAGTTTTAAAAAAAGATAATTCACGCGGGCGGACCCGTGTCAAAAACCTAGTTCTTTCGTGGTAAAGCATTGATCATTCAACGTGCATCGATACTGTTTATCGACATGACATTTGACATCGCTATCAGTTTAAGTATGTGTTACACGCTGTAACACTCTCTCCTTTATCGAGAAAGTGCAATTATTATCCTATAAATGTGTGATGTATCGACAATTGGCGCCTTGTCCTTTAACGATGTTTTGATATCTAAATATAGGTAGGTATAGGTATGTACATCACTATCTGGGGACACGGTAGTGTCCCCGCCAAGACAAGCCAAGCGAAGCGCGAGGGCACTACCTATCTTTTCTCGAAGTGTTTCGCCGTATTTTTAAACCCTTATAACTTAGGCCTGAATTATTTCAGATAATCAAAATTCTCGGAAAATGATGTCGCCAGTGAACTTATTAAACCTATAAAGTTTCAATTTTATAGGTCTTATACTTTAGATTTTATTGACGTCTAAAAAACCCAAATTTCGTCACTGACTGACTGACTGACTGACTGACTGACTCACTGATGATCATCAAAATTCCTAGGTACTTCCTGAAGACCTAGAAAGCTGAAATTTGGTATATAAGCTAGTATTAGCACACAACCAACAAAAAAATTCCAAAAGTTGGAAATTTAACCCCCCAACCCCTTAAAATAGGGGATGGAAGTTTGTATGAAATTACCGCAAATATTGATGCTAGAGGTCTCAAAATTGATATAGGGACTCTTTGTAATAAACAATTAAATACGTGTTTCAGGATTTTTAGTTAATCACCCCACATCCATAAAATTAGGGGGTTGGAAGTTCGTATATGGGGTTTTCCATTAGTATATAGGTATAATAAAAACTTAATTTCTGAAATTTGGTATATAAGCTAGTATTAGCACACAACCAACAAAAAAATTCCAAATGTTGGAAATTTAACCCCCCAACCCCTTAAAATAGGGGATGGAAGTTTGTATGAAATTACCGCAAATATTGATGCTAGAGGTCTCAAAATTGATATAGGGACTCTTTGTAATAAACTACAAATAAGGAAAAAAATAAACTAGGTGAACCAAGGAGGGTTCCCTCATTTAAATGATAGAGGGGGGGGGGGGATACTTGATTCGGACAAATATCCACCTTGCAATGATATTCAAGAAATACACCAAAGAAAAGGAAAATTAACCAAATAAAAAATATAGTCGTAAACAACTTACAAAAAGAAGTGAAATCCCAGCAAAAACATTTTCATGTAAAATGTTGCCAAGACGAGAACATGTGGCTCACACTATCAAAAAGTTATCAGATCTCATGTAGAGCAAGACTTCTAACTCTGCACGCCCTAACTCTATAAATCCTAACTTTATAAACTCTACACTTTAGTCAAAATATATTATGTCTTGGCTGTTTCGTTACTGTCACATGGGTGTAAAGTAAAAATATTATTTACTGACTTTGTACTTTTCTGATATATATAATCGTATATAAATAATCGTTACTACAGAAACTAGGTATTGTACCTAGTTTCTGTAGTAACGATTATTTATTAGATAGGTATTGAGTCTCCTCAGAAACTGCACTTAGGTTTTACTAACTGCATTGGTTTAAAATACTTCATCACACTTTGCAAAAGTGTGTTCCTTTGCTTTAGAGGATATTTTTAATAAATGGAAGTTTTTTCCCATAACAATGGTGATACCATTTAATTTTAATGTGAAATTTCTTGAATTTTGCATGGTCCATTATGCCACTTGCAAAACTCTATTAGAAAAGTACTGAACCGTGAATAAATTCTTCACTTTACGCCCATGTGACGGTACCGAAACAGCCAAGACATAATATATTTTGACTAAAGTGTAGAGTTTATAAAGTTAGGATTTATAGAGTTAGGGCGTGTAGAGTTAGAAGTCTTGCTCTACATGAGATCTGATAACTTTTTGATAGTGTGAGCCACATGTTCTCGTCTTGGCAACATTTTACATGAAAATGTTTTTGCTGGGTAGCATTTTTCTCAATTAGTAATAATTATAATATTTCCATTATGGCAAATCACTACGAAAAACTTTTCACAATAATGAGAAAGAAAGAAATCTAAATTTCACCAAAAACATTTTCATGTAAAAAGTTCCAATACGATTTTAATTATAATTGCTCGCACTATCAAAAAAATATTATGAGACCTCATGTATATTCAAGCTTACACGCCCTACGGCCTAACTTCACAAACTCTACATCTTATTCAAAGTACGCATTTTCGTTACTTCAAGAAGTATAACAGAAAAGTAATGAACATTAAAAATAATGACTTTATGATGGCCCAAGTCACGGATCAAGAATAGATAGAGACGAGTACAAAAAATGACTATTCTGTATTCAACGCGAAGATAACAAAATTAATTGAATGTCACATATAAAGTACTACTGCGGAAAAGAATAATTTTCCACAAGCTAAATACATGTGAACATGTCTACTTTTCAATTAAATGTATCGAAGTACTACTTATACGAGTACGTCATACCTGATACCTTATCAAAATATGTAAGTTTATTTTCTTAGAGCCAATCGCTATTGTAACGTTTGAAGGATAGACATTTTACACCTATCTACGTAATGAATGAAGAATGGAGTGGGCTATTCTTAGTGTTTCTCTAAAGGCATACAATCCGCAACGAGGACATCCGTAGAAGAACCAAAGTAACCTACATAGCCCAATAGATTAGCAAGCTGAAAAGGCAGTGGGTGGGCCATATCTGTCGCAGAACCGGCGGCCGTTGGCCGTTGGGGGAGACGTGTTCTGGAGTGGAGACCGCGTACCGGTAAGCGCAGCGTAGGACGACCTTCTGCCCGCTGGACCGACGACCTGTGAAAAAGGTCGCTGGTAGCGGGTGGATGAGAAAGGTGGAGGATCGTGTGTGGGGGCTTGCTCTCGGAAAGGCCTATGTTCAGCTGATTAAGTACAGAATAAAAATACTCGTTATATTTGCGTCGAAGCTCAAAAAAATAGTTCAGTTTGTGCGCAGTGTCGCGTCTGCTTAAAGTGGCGATATCAAAACGACGTAATATAATGTGTTTGACGTGATTAATTCGTGCTCCCTTTGTGTCGCTAATTTAATTATCTATTCGGATATAAATCACCGCAATTATTGCCGTTTGATTTATACGAGTGGCCATCATTTAGTGGTCGGAATGCGTAAATTCCGCGTTTAAACTCGTACATACGTCTAATTTATTGGGCATGCGTATCTAACGCGTGTTGGCGTACGTCTGACAATATTATTGTCGCCATCATAATAGGGTATTTGACTCCAATTTTTTTATTACTTTATTATAAAGTAGAATTAAAATAATGACGTGCATTGAAAGAACTAATTAAATCGATCAAATAACAAAAAAGTTATAAGCATTTAAAGATTTGTGATTAGACAGAGATAGCAACATGAAATTGTGACGTCACACCTTACCAATGCCATAGTAGCTTCGTGCGGCTTCATACAAATTTTCGTTTTGCGAGAAAGGGATAGAAGATCCCCCCACTCCAAAGTTTAAACGCCTGTAACTTTGTAAATCTTCGTTGGATTTTAATATTTCTTTCACTGCACGTTATTATTTTTATCCTAGTTTATAATAAAGTAATATTTTTTATCAAATTCAAAAATAGTGTAAGACCCAATTTGACCACCACATTTACGGTGATACACTGATTTTATTTTTGTCTTTCTCATACTGACTCATTGGTGGGTGCGACAGGCAGCATTGTGGAAGAATAAAACATAAAAACAGTCCTGTTACCATCTTCGATAGCTGACGATACGTAGCATAACCCAGTCCTTAAGCACACATTGACAAAATTTTCGACGAGCGTTTTATAACTGGGTGCGGCTCACAAAAAGTGTACCATAACACACGGGATAATGTAACACACAGTAACACACTGGAAATGCGTAACACACTGGAATTAGAGTTAAGGTTAGTACACATATTAAGAAAAAAATACGTAATGGGATTAAAAAAAAATTGTGTTATACTCATAATAAATCATTGAATCATATTATCTATATCTAAATATATATAAAACAGTGAGGCATTTTCGTTGTTTCATGTCCATAACACCAAAACTATACAAGTCGTAAAGGTCTAAAATTTAGTACTTAAGTTGATTCAGCCCCTTGATTGTGTAAGAAAAACGTATTCACCGGTATCGTAATCGTTTAGAAACTTTGCCTGCTGATTGGTTCGCTGATTTACTTCAGCCAATAGGGGGGCAGAATTAACAAACGATTACGATAACGATGAATACGTTTTCTTCGTCATGAATTCGTATTAGGCAAGACGGGGATTTCAATAGAAATTCAACTTTTAAATTGAAAATAACCTAACCCCTCCCCCTCCTCGTGGGGGGTGTTATTTTCGTTACGGAATTTCTGGATTCGGTCTCCACGCTCAAGGCCCGCGATAGAAGCTATGCAATAGCTTAAAAAATTGCAGCAAGCATAAAGAAGGAATCTATTAGATCATATCAATTTTGAAAGAATTCATTCCAAAGACTTAGTTCAAAAATTTCCGTTCTTTAAAATTTAGATTTCGAAAATGTATGTACGTGATATATACGACATAGACTTAGAAGTGCAAAGTAAGAGCTCGATAATTATTTTTAGTAGGAACTCTTTAATTCTTCTAATGAACACTAAGCTTTATATTTTTCGTGTGCGTGACGTCACACAATCTCGTAACACACGTAAAGCGCGGGAACAAACATGCGTGAAATAGTAACCTCAAAGTAATTTAGCAACTTCAAATGCAATAAAATTTAGTAAACAACTACATTATTCTGTTCTATTTAGTAGTAACTTTCAGTCTATAGACTTCAAATAAAATATTTCATTACTTATCATGAAAAATTACTTGCAGAAAGTCAAGAAAATTAAATGACGAACTCTTAACACACACAGAGTAGCGCTTCTTATAAGCAAACAAAGAGAGCTGTCAGGTCACTGCCGTTAAAATTTGATGCATGTAATGAAGCTCACACAAAAAAAATACGTGAAGAGTTTCTATTCATCATAAAAAAGAAGATACATACTATCTAACTGACTAGTAACACACGAGAAAAAAAATAGGGACACTTTTTAAATCCAATTTTTTTTTTACTTCATCTGTAATAATATCGGTTTTATAAGCATTCTTCGTAAATTCATTTCATTGCCTTTGTATATTAAATTCGATGGCTCTATAAATATAGTCTAAATGATGAAAAATGAATTTAATGATTGTTAAAATGGGGTTGGGACACTTGTCTTTTCTATAGAACTAAAAATTATGCCTAACTGGTCGCACATATTTTGTTATCATTTAAAATGTTTTAAACACTGCATTAGCCTGATACTATAATACGTTAATTTAAGCATGTAAATAAACTACCAAAACTTTTCTCAGATTAATGAAAATGACCTTTGTACTTATTCAAAGGTAGCACCGCAAAATATTTGGTAAAAGTACAGTTTTTGTGAGCCGCACCCAACTATCCTTCTGATGGCACGATCTAGCTAGGATTCATTTTTAGAAAATGTCAAATTTACCAAAAAAAAATTAAAATATGACTCCTGCTGCCATCTATTAGCCAATAGTAATACTACCGAGCGAAGCTCGGTCACTCAGATATTAGTAAACTTAATGGCAATCTCTACAAATGTACCCAATCATCGATCACACAGCAGTGGAGCACTAACGACCTACTTATCTGTCTGCACTGTGTACTCAGTTTACCGTCGCTAACTACCCAAACTTTTGTAGTTACAAAGTTTTCTGCGTCGACGACGTCTAACGATTTACCACTTTAATGGTTGCAAGAGTAAGTCAACTTGTTTGGATTCCTTTGCTTATTTAGGTAACGTAACTTCAGTAGTTTTGTTTATGATCTACTACGTATAAGCTTACATTATTATACTATTGTAAGATAGTAGTGGCCCGTGGGGAAATGAAATGAGACCAACGTAGTTAGTACAAGTTATTCGCAGAATCTGTTATTATAGGCTTGCGCTTGACTACAATCATGTCTGATGGACAGAAATTATGAGGTCTAGGACGGAGCGCGCTTGTCTTGAAAATGCTTATTCACTCTTCTCTTCAAGGCATCCAGATTATACTTGGCTGGGAACACAGTAGCTAGAAGGGTGTTCTACACCTTAGCGGTTCGTAAACGTAGAAGAAAAACTTTTCGTTCGAGTACACTGGACATCAACCGCATAAAGATACCTACTATACTTGTCTCGGCGTCTTACGGTTCTTGTGGTATAAAAGTGAAGGGTGAATGAAAAGTTTTTATAATCGAATTCTTAGCATTATTTTAACTTGTAGTCCACATCTATGACTTGTAGATATACTAGTCTGTTGTGATTTTTGTCGCACTTACTAGATTTACAGCTGGCCACTTTTGCCAGTGGGTCAGTAAAAGTGGCTGTTGCCACTTTTACTGACCCACTGGCAGCGACTGTTTGATAAAGGAGCTTTATGCTTGTGTTCACCAACAATTCCAATAGTTTGAGGGACAACCCTTAGGTGTTAATTGATTGGAAATGAGCACTAGCCAGGTAAGCAAGTACGTGGGAGGTATATTATAACTGTGCATATGGTTTTGGTCCCGGTTTCCACCAATGTGTGTTTGAGTAACAAATCAGATCTCGTCAGTTTGACATCGGCCCTAAGTGTCTGCGCAAACAAAGGTGCACTCTCTATCCCCATCGACAGCTTAACGTGCTCTTTGAGGCACGAGGTTGCATCACGCCAATTTCCAAACTTCAGAAGATTGAACCGTGGACTCCGTGATCTGTAGTCAAGTTTGCTCAACACTGCATCAAAGGGGTAGTTATGAATGTACCGATATACAGATCCCGTCTCGCGATAAGAAGTTCGATTCCTTGTTCTCGTAACGCATCGAATGTTTATTCAAATCAGATCGCTCGAGTCGCGTATAAGCAAAATATTATAGCTGAAATTTGAGTTGAATCCAGAAGTGATTTTGCTTGTAGCAAACTTAAAATAGGGGAACAGGACATCGGCCATTGCCCGGTAGGCTTGGTAAGTAAGTCTTGCTATGTCATTGGTTCATGCCAATACGAATAATTTTTCTCTAATGTAGCTAGTATAGTAATTTTCTCTATATTATTATCATGCTAGTATGGTGGGTTTTTTTTGGACTTGTCCGCACAGTATGGAAAAATCTGTTATTATTCTAAGTCTTATGGTCAGAGGCTACTGTTTTAATATTTTCACGAAATTAAAAATTATGAAAATGTCAAAACAACATTATTGCTTTAAGAGATTGCGGTACGGTTCCTAGTCAATAGTGAGAGTTAGTGAGGGTAAATAAGTTAGTTATGCAACATCTTCAATGGCTTGAAATAATTGTAACTCATTTGTAAAATCAATCAGAAAATAAAGGTGTATAGGCGAGTTTTGGTTATATGCGATCCGGTGATTCTTGCATCGATTTTTTCACATCTCAAACATCTTAATGCGGGTCAAAGGAAGGTATTATTTGATCTACACTCAATCTCAGGAGCGAAGTTCCTCGAAACCAGTCGAATGGTATTCAAATAAATATAATATGTTTGGGTATCTGTGTGTTTACTATTATCGCCTTATCGGAACGGTATTCCATTCACACTTATCTGAATCGATAATTTTAAGTTACTTTTAATCTTCAGGTTTTTCGATACAAACATACACTTTTTGCGGTTCTGCATTTACATTTTTAGTAATAGCGAATAATGTTGGCTCTGTTTTAACAAACGCGTAAATCTATACAAATTACAAGTGCCGGGAATCGAACCCGTTACACTTTCTAACATGCGCCACGGCACCAGGAATTTAATTGAGCGGTTATCACTGTATTTTTATACGGAACTCTAAAAACTACGTAACTTCCACAAAAAAACGTAGCAAACGAATGTAGGTTAAACTAATCAGGAACTAACTCAAGATTCACACTGCATCCTCATAGACTCATTGTTTCCATTTGCTAATTTCGGCATGTACCCTAATTGCGTTTTCTATGTTCACAGCCTCTAACTACGTTTGGAAACTTGTCTACATATTCTCCCCACACACGTTTCATTGCCGCTATAGCATCATTGATTCTGTAGCAGTGTCTGTTTGGAACAGCAGTGTACGACGTTCGTTGTGTAATTAGGTAGCGTAGAAGTTCCTCGTGCTCCTAATCCAAGGAAGCTCCTAATTGAAAGTTACTCGGCGAAGTGACACTGGTCCGCAAGCCGCAGGCTGTTGTGCTTTGTTACTTGTCAGATTAGCGCTCCCTCGGCGCCGGCTGACTAAACTAGGAACGACTCTGGACTTCTGACTATTGTCAGGATTCTGAGGATGAGCGGATTTGGCTGGTGCCTAGTTACGTGTTTGGTTAATGATTATCTCACTATACCTACTAATATTAATGTGTATGTAAGTTTGTTTGTTAAGCTTTTACGCATATTCAACTGCACCAATTTTTATAAAGTTTGGTACAGAGATATACTGGAGCTTGGGACAGGCTGCTTTTTATCCCGAAAAACCCTGAGTGCCCATGGGATATTTAAAAATTACCCTAATTTTGTATAATGATCTATACCGACAGCTGTAAGTAGATTACTTTAGCAAAATCCTCTAAAAGTAATTATGAAGGTCGGAATAGGGAGTGGGAACTGGTACAGGAAATGCACATTTCTATCGGAATTTGTGAAAAAAACTAATTTCGTGAAGCTGCAGGTAAAAGCTAGTAGGTAAGGCGAAAGTTTGTATGCTTGCTGCGTGGCTGTATTTTTTGAGATGAAAACTTCTAAGACCGCGTATGAGAACAAACCATTGAACTCGTTACCATGACCGATACCAGTTTTAATTCCTTTATGCCAAAGATTTAAATACGCTGTAAACTGTTGCATCAAATTGGTTGATTTGAAATATAGGTTGATTTTTTCCTGGATCAATATAAACATAATATATGGAGTGGTTAAGTAGGCTATCTACTACCTACCTAACCCGAAAAAATTCCTTGCGCGAAAAAACATACATAAAACCTACAAAAAGTCAAGTATCCTCATCCTCAATCCGTATCCTCATCAAGCCTGAAAACTGCATACGAGGCAAAAACATATAAATATTGATTTCATTACTTTTGTAGGTTCAATCCAATTTGCTAAAAGCAAAACCGCGGAATACCAC
Source organism: Coenonympha glycerion (assembly GCA_963855885.1). Taxonomy (NCBI): domain Eukaryota; kingdom Metazoa; phylum Arthropoda; class Insecta; order Lepidoptera; family Nymphalidae; genus Coenonympha; species Coenonympha glycerion. The sequence goes on from OY979633.1 coordinate 16,253,270, forward strand.
AAGTTCAATCTACTTACCTAAATACTCGTATTGCTTTCATGGAATGAATATTCCTGGCCACCTTTAAAATTTTACGATGCCATACCCATACGCGAGTATATTCCACTTGCAATATAAAGCTATTCATCAATAAAACTTATTCAGTCAAATCTATAAATGGATTGAATAATAAAATCGCGTTATGATATGCCGTTTAATATTCTAGCACACGTATTCGAATAAATATCGAAGGTGTTTGCAAAAATGGTAGGCAGAGTACTTACCTACAAATGATAAAGTAAAAGTTATATTTTAGTTGAACTGTTTTCACCACTTACCTACTTCTTCGGGTTCCGTAGAGGAACCCTATTAATGAGACTTCGCTGTCCGTCCGTCCGTCCGTCCGTCTGTCACCAGGCTGTAACTCTGGAACCGCGATAGCTGCAGACCTGAAATTTTCACAGATGATGGATTCCTGTTGCCGCTATAACAATAAATACTAAAAAATAGAATTAAATAAATATTTTCAGTTTCTTTATTGCAAATTTGGCACTAAATACAAATGCTTAATTCTTCTTGATTCTAGTAAAGAACTCAAAGCACGTATAGACACAGAATACATAATAAAACTAAAGGTAGATGCATAGATTTATAATCTGCTATGCGCGTATGCTAGTGTTCGTGCAAAATTATGTAGCGACGGCACAGTTTTGCCAATTTAGGCGAAATATTTTGACTTTTGAAGTCGAGGGCTCCCTCTTGGACCTCTATGTATAGACGTAACTAATTCGACGCATCAAAGAGATTTATCAAAGTATTCGAATTATTAGCTTTTGCTTTTTTATCTTTTGTACATCACTTTGAGTGATGATGACTATCTCCTGAATTCGATTTCAACAAACTTAATATGTCAACATGTATGTACTACTCATGTATGTACTATCTTTTCTATCTTTACTAATAATATTTAGCAGCAAAATCATACATCACATTAGTAACGCCCCAGATCTCAGTTACCCAACACGCTAATCAGTCTTGTATCGTTAGTGCAGTTAGAGAGTTAGAGCACCAGGCATCGTGTACTCACGGACACGCATGCTAATGATTCCTTTGTTTTTTTCTTGCCTTGTATAGTGCCGCGTCATGGCGGTCGGCTGCGTTTGATTCTTGATAAAGGTCCGCATCTACTAATGTTTTTTTGTTCTTCGATTGTTCACAAGTGTGTCCAGTTACACGGTTTTTATCGATAAGATCGAATGTGCTGTGACGAATTAGACAACCGTAGGAATGACCTTTGATTTTTAAATATGAATATCACGTTTTGTGAGATCCTTTAATGCTTGAATTGAATGGAAGCAGGCGTTATTTTGCGGAAATCCATTAGCAGGACAGATTAATTTGTTTTGCTATATTCCGCTATGTACTTGAAAAGTCTCTACTCTACTAGTACTCTACGATTTCGCATTGTGAAGTCAACATCTCCTGAGGATGTCCCGGTTTCGAGACGAAACGTGCGTCGAAGAAAGTGTTAAAAAATTGTGTGTGGTGTTTCATGTGGGTAGTGTTCCTGCATATTGTACCATACAGAATCTTTTCAAGTAGCGGATTATAGCAAAACAAATTAATCTGTCCTACTTCTTTAAATCTTTTATGTACGTTATTACTAATAAGTACATTAGAAAAGGAGAAATCAAATCAGCGTGACTAAACAAGCACCTAGAGAACATAATTATGTAGTGAATTAGTTACTTAGTTACTTAGTGTTTTTTTTGGGATAAAAAGTAGCCAATGTTTTAATTCAGGGTATATATAGTCTATCTCCGTTCTTAATGTTAGCCAAATTGGTTCAGTAGTTTCGGCGTGAAGGAGTAGGTAACAAAGATACACACACACATAATAACACGCAAACTTTTGCCTTTATATACCTATAGTGATACCAACTGTTATATTTGAGTTTGTAATGTGTGTTTAACGTTAAAAATTGCTTACGTACTACGTAGTGAGGAAACCGTGATTACTGAGACTAATTTTATTTAAATGGTTGTTATAAGCGTGTGAAGCTGCAATTTCAAATCAGTTTTTGATAAATTAGCACTAACAATTACATGTCTATTTTTATCATTAGAGATCACGCGCCGTAATATTGTCGTGTGTCCACCTTATTCATTTTTATCGACGTCTCGTGACAGCTGCGATAGCATTGCCACAACGATTCCTGATCAGAACAGTTCTCATGGGCCATGGCGCAACCACCTACTGCTAGTGCCTACTCGGAGATTAATCTCTCGTCAAATTGTCAACCGATCATGTACTTGTCTACGCTTAGTGGATAACGTCTAGGGTCTAAGATTCAAAGCAGAGTCTTCGTCTTTATAGACGATACGACATATCGTTACATTTTGTCCTAACATAAACCTCTAATATATTATTGTCTTCGCTATTATTATACGAGCTGTGATATGAATAATATGACATTCCATAATTCAATTAGTGTTACCCACAGAAAAAATATTTTCTGTGGTGCTACCTTATCAAACAGTCGTATAATAATACGATGTATAACATCTGCAGATATAAGTAATATTACACATCATTGCTATCATTCAGCTAAATGTACATGTACATTATGTTAGCCGACCGTACTTCGTGGTGCCAACCTTACGCAAAATGGCACCACACGCGCTCATTGGACAAATCAAATATTGGGTTGGCTGTTCCAAAATCACTCCCACAAAAATATCTAGCAACCAAGAGGAGATATTACGTTACATACTCTTACACATCAAAACGCTTTGAAATATTTCAAATACCTACTCAAATAATAAGTAGTACCTACTCAAATGGATATTTTAGCTAAAAATATATTTCAGGACCTTATATACATTTATATCTTCGTCTTGATGAAGCAAATATAAAAATTACTTCAGTGAGAAAATAAATATGTCAGCCTGACTGAAATGGACAGCCCAGAAATTACCGATAAATACACAGACTTACATCAACTTATATACTAAAGACAGGGCGAACAGCGCGAAAAAATGTCGCCAGTTTAAGGGAGCAAGAATGACTATTTGGTACCCCCCCGGCAGTAGTCAGTATAGGTAGATAGGTGAAGATCTATTTTTTTTTTTGAAAATCATAATATTGCAGGCAAGGTGATCACAGACACATAGATAAAAAAAATATAAAAAAATAAACACGTATTTCACAGGAGATTCGACAGATGGCGCTACATTTTTAACCGACTTCAAAAAAAGGAGGAGGTTCTCAATTCGTCGGAATCTTTTTTTTTTTTATCTATGTATGTTCACCGATTACTCGAAGACGCGTGGTCCGATTTGAAAAAATCTTTTTTTGTTTAAAAGGGTATCGTTTCCAGATGGTCCCATTTTAATCAGGTCAGGATCTGATGATGGGATCCTGGAGAAATCGAGGGAACTCTTCAAATTTTATATGGACACATGAAACTATTTGGGTATTATTTGAAAGAGTAATATTTTCCAAGTTGTTCTATGGTCACCAGGTCAGGATCTGATCATGAGATCTTGGTGAAATCGAGGGAAATCTTCAAATTTTGCTAGTATACTTGAAGCGAGTTGGGTATTTTTTATAGTTAATGGTGCATTTGCTAGCAGATACTGATTTGATGACTAAAGTCATCAAGTCAGGGTCTGATGATGGGATCTTGGTGAAATCGAGGGAACTCTTTAAATTTTGCTAGTATACTTGAAGCGAGTTGGGTATTTTTACAACGCCTTGTACATTTAATTGTTTTCCACTAAAAAGTAATAAATAAAAATGGGAAATGCTTTCCAAAAAACCAACTTCAAATGCCACTACAAAGAGTGAAATAATTTTTAATGTAGGTACCTACCTACTAATATACATAATCTAAGGTACCTACACCAATTCGAAGTCGGGCAATGTTTTATACAATCCCTAATAGTCCTTCTTACTCTCGTACTTGATGTGCGAAGAAATGACGCCCGACTTCGAATTGGTGTAGGTACCTTAGATTATGTATATTAGTAGGTAGGTACCTACATTAAAAATTATTTCACTCTTTGTAGTGGCATTTGAAGTTGGTTTTTTGGAAAGCATTTCCCATTTTTATCTTGTATGAAGAACGTTTACGTAAAATGTTCGGATGGGCCTATCTTGACAATTTATATCTTTGGATAAATATCATAAGATTCTTTCCTACATCGCCAAGTGTAAATTACACTTCTTATCGTTTATAAGCTACACGCGAAGCCTTCCTTGTCGACCGTCAATAGCACGTGTTTTATTAATACTCCCCGCTGATAGAATAGGTACTCTTTATGTCGGTACCTACCTACTTCTCTGCCTACGCCGTAACACGAATTCCGATTAGAAATCGCTAATGTTGTGTACAGTACAGAGGTTGTACCTACTCGTACTGTGAAGGACTTATGAATGACATGTCGCAAAGATTATTATAATTCGATAACCCCAATGTTTAGTCTCACAGACACTGATTACTAACCTCAGGATATGGGCATTCGAACGATTTAAGTACGTACCCCTTTTTCATACAAGCAAACAGTAGCGCAAATTGTCAAAATACTATAGGTGGTCGCTGAGCAAACTAGCATGCCTTATACTGAAGGTACTAATGACACCGATAAACTGGCGACATTATTTCGCGCGGATCGCCCTGTCTAGAGTAAATGTCAATTCTCACAGATGACTTTTATATGGATTAATGCTTGACTACATTTCAAAATATTTAACTCATAACAAATTCGTTATCCGAACTTGTACGTAGTGTTTAATTATTAAAAAAAAATCATTTCCTGACAGTAAGTAATATCATTTATTAATCTAATGGAAGTAAATCAAAAATAATTTCATTCCAAGGTTTATAGTCAGCTAAAATTGGGTTTAGTTGGTAGCCGTTAGGTAAACTTTTATTTGTAAAATTGTATCTGTCTTATTTTTTAATTAGGTGGTACCTATCTAATGTATATCAGAAAGTATTTTTTTTCACACTGTAGTATTTTTTTTTAATTTCCAATGCCATGGACTACTGTCTATATTTGGAAAACCTTGGTATGAGGATACAATTAATTCGCACATTACAATTTCTAAAAACATAGTAGGTACTGTAGTTCTAAGAAATTCGCAACAAAACGCAGAGTTATGGCAACATCCTCTAACTCCTGTTCAACAAAACGGCCGGATCAATAAAACGTACCACAAGACCATTGTTTTCCTAGTCGTCTGCATTAGTACGTGATTCACCCGTCACCAGGGGCATCGGTGAGGCAAATGAGCACTAAACATTCACTATTACAATAAACAGCCTATCAGTGCCAATAACAATGAGAGCGTTGACCTTTACGACAAATGTGTGTTTTGTTATGCGCCACACGATGGGCAGTGGTTATTTATTAAAAGCTAGCAGTGCAACCATTTACTAAGTACCAACCTACGTTTAAAAGTTAGTACTTAGATACTGTATAAAAAATACGAGTAGCTCGGGGATCCGCCCACGTGAAATCCGACTTTCTAGAAATGCCGTCAGGATCCTTAATTTTTCCGGGATAAAAAGTAGCCTATTCAACTTTCCGCGCCTACAACTATATCTGTGCAAAAAATCAAGTTTTCCATTGCTCCGTTTTGGCGTGATTGAAGAAAGAACAAACACATTCTACCACTAAAACAGAAATATTTATTTTTTACAGAGGTCATTACAGACTTTTATAAAAAGTCAAAACTTAAGATGCAGTGTCGGAAATTCATCATCTAAAAGCCTGTAAGGTGGACTTAACAGCTATTGTTTAAAAAAAAATAAAAAAGGTACACTGGCTGGCCTGTGTGTTGGACTTCTCTGCATGCAGATTCTTTTTCAAATTCTCTACTACGGACTTTTGACATTGACCGTTTATTACCTCATCTTACACATCATCTCACATCTAAATCTTCACTCTTCTCAAATCTACATCTGCTAGTATATAAATGTGAATGTTATTGGTTTCGTAGTCCTATACCAGGCTGCAATGAAACAACTGATCAACGTGATTTTTAACCGACTTCAAAAAAAGAAAGAGGTTCTGTATTCGACCCGTATGTATGTATGTATGTGTGTGTGTATGTATGTATGTTTGTCCGCGATTATTTCACGTTTGGCTGAACCGATTTTGATGCGGTTTTCAGGAAAGTATTTGTTACATTCTGGAGAAGGTTTCAGTATATTAACCGACTTAAAAAAATAAGAGGTTCTTAGTTTGATCGACATATTTGTATTTAAGTTTGTTCGCGATTATCTCGAGTTTGGCAAAACGGATTTAGATGATTCTTTTTTTGTTAGATAGGCCATACATCACAGGTAGACTCGTTTTAATTTCGTCGAGATTTAATGAATATCTTCGGAGATGGAGAGCGGAACTCCTCAACGGAAAATAGTAAATCGCTTGCGGTCGGTATAATAGTGTACAGTGTAGATTTTATCGGACTTCAAAAGAGAAGGAGATTCTCAAGTTGACTGAAATATATATGTTTTAATTGACCGACGTCAAAAAAAGAGGTTCTCTGTTTAATCCCTATATCGGTATTCAGAATTTTCCGTGATTATTGTACATGCATTTTATTGTGATAGTCCGTTTTAAATTTGGTTAAAACGTGGCAACTAGATCATAAAAGCTTGTCTTTAAAAACTTTTTTGCACTAAAAAGGGTAAAATAAATTATTTTTTAAAAAATTGAACCGACTTCAAAACCACAAATAGGCACTCAAAAGCGAAAAATAAATTAATATATAATTATTATAACCGCTACTACCCACTCATCTATTTTGAAGTCGGTGCCAGCGAAGCTTACTACTACTACATACTATGGATGTAGTTTTGCACTATTATAAAGATTTACTTATCTATTTGAATTGGCTGGCACCGACTTCAAAATAGATGAATGGGTAGTAGCGGTTATAATAATTATATAATATTAATTTATTTTTCGCTTTTGAGTGCCTATTTGTGGTTTTGAAGTCGGTTAAATTTTTTAAAAAAATAATTTATTTGCACAGAGATACTCGTAGTAAAATATTGGGAGGGTGACTTGAGAGGCCTACTTTTTAGCCCAAGAAAAATCAATGATATTTACCGGATTTGTTAAACACCAAAAATCACATGAGTGGAGCGGCGAACAACAGATAGTATTTCTTATTTTGATTTTTCCTACCTGTTACATGTATCTGTACTTAATCATTCATACATAAATTTTATAAAGTTGAATTAAAATAACGTAAATTACAGAAACCGTTTTCGTGGGAAGCAAAATACACTAAAAGCGACAAATAGGTTACTTGTATGCAAAACTATTAATACGCGAAGCCTTTCACGAGCACCGGGGGGCCTCGGGCCTCGGGGGTCTCGATACAAAATGTTATTTATACCTTATCTGTTAAGTACAGTGATATATAAACGATGCCGGCCGTTTGCATTAACTATATGAGCTATACGTTTTCCATTACACGTACAATAAAGAACATGTTTCCAATTATAATTCTGAAGTGTAATAGTTTTCTACCTCTGCAAGCTGCGTATAACTTGCTTCTTGATTTAAGTGGAAGGTCCCAAATTAGAATCACAACACGATCTTTTACATAAATATTACTTTATTATTTTTCATTTTTTCTACGGTCGTCTAGAAACCTATTTACCTTTCTGTCTTATGTGAAAAAAAAATGTATGAGAATGACTGTTATCTTCGATAAGTCACATGACCAATTTGTCGTTCCATTATGGTTTTACCATATTTATTGGAATTTCTTATCATTTAGGAATGGAACGAGCAATCGTTAGGTTTATGTCTACAGATACAATCTGTCCGGGCAGGCCATACACTGTAAAGTCAACTGTTTTGCAGTAAAGCTGTAATTACATTACTATATTTCGGGTTGAAGAACACTGTAGGCAACGAGATTACTGGCAAAATGAGACCAATACTCGTTTTAGCCGATATGTGACAGTTTTCACTTTCGTCGAAGCAACGACGTGTGTTCCTAACGTCAAAGAATTTTTTGCCCCGATTATAAAATAGGTAGGAGCAAAAAACTGCCACAATAAAAATCTTTTTGACAGGACGAAGTCTGTCGGGACCGCTAGTTTAAATAATTTTCTTTCGTTTCTCACATGGTTAGTAAAATCGTTAATTATTCGTTGTTACTAACCTAGATATTAACTAAGTAATTTCTAAGTTTCCTAAACCCTAGACGACGGAACTCTAATAAACGTAAAGATATAAAACTGAGACAATTAACAGAACTCCTAAACTCGAGACTAATTTTTAATCTAGATTCCACAGACGGAAGGAACGGTTCGGTAAAAGTTAGGCTAAAGTAAAACTTCTTAACGATCCTTCCCCATATCTTTCAGTGCTATTAAGACTCGGGAGTTGTCCTATCTAAGAAAGTTTAATTCCACTCTGCTACTGGGAGATTTGGATCAATTTCAATTTCCTGGGAAATGCACGACTAGCTAAATAGACTTCTAAGTACCTAAGTAATGGAATTAAGGCGAATTAAATTGTTAGCTTTTAAGTTGTTTTTAGCGTTTATCCTTGATTAAGCATTTATCAACGTTCCCATCAAATATGTACCTGCGTATAACATCACCGGATATAGTTGCAGTTGCATGCCGAAAAAAATGGGAAACGCTTTCCAAAAAACCAACTTCTAATACCACTACAAAGGGTGAAATATATTTTTATTGCGCGATTGTCTATAACTTTGTCGTTTATTCGCACATCAAGTAAGTAAGAAGGACTATTAGTAATTGAACGAAAAATTGCCCGACTTCGAATTGGTGTACATTAAATTTTTATTCGGGTATTTTGTAAAAATCGCTTGAGGTGTGTTTATAAGATCTGAAAAGTTCCCCCAATTTCACCAAGATCCCACCATCAGATCATGACTTGATGACTATGGTCATCAAATCAGTATCTGCTTGCAAATGCACCAGTAACTATAAAAAATACCCCACTCGCTTCAAGTATACTAGCAAAATTTGAAGAGTTCCCTCGATTTCACCAAGATCCTATAGTCAGATTCTGAGGTGACGACCATAGGACAGCTTGGAAAATTTTATTCTTTCAAATAATACCCAAATTGTTTCATGTGTCCATATAAAATTTGAAGAGTTCCCTCGATTTCTCCAGGATCCCATCATCAGATCCCGTACTGATTAAAATGGTACTATCTGGAAACAAAACCCTTTTAAACAAAAAAAGAATTTTTCAAATCGATCCACGCGTCTTTGAGTAATCGGTGAACATACATAGATAAAAAAAAAGATTCCGACGTATTGAGAATTTCCTCCTTTTTTTGAAGTTGGTTAAAAATTAAAGCCGGGACCCCAAAAAAATAATCAAAGTAGCACCTTAGTTAAAACACCAACTAATATTAAACAATTCATATTTTTAAAAACGATAGTTACATGTTCGTTTGTTAATTTTTGGCGCTATATTTACTGAACTGATTTTATTGAAAAAAATCCATCTTCCACGCATAATTTGTGAAAAGTGAAATACACAGTCGCGGACAAAACCTAGTCTCAAATCAGTCTATAATATAATTTTTTTCTTCTATACCGTTTTTAAAAACATACTTCTTATCCAAAAAAAAGCATGTGTGTGCGTGCCTTAAATCTTCACACACTAAATTAACACCAACACACACAATGGGCATTGTTCTAGCTAGTCGCTCTAATTAGCAGCCAATGCCGGGTCAGTGGTCATAGTGTGTCAACGACCTATCACCTAACAACCCAACGACCTCTTGACGGGTTCCCAGGGGGAAGGGTACACGGGAAAGCACTTTTGTCTAGCATTCCCATTAGAGTACAACTTTTACTGTTGCTTTTCTTTATGGTTCGTTGATTTAATGAAGATAACACGAGTGGATAGCTATTTACCAGCGTACATTCAAATGATGGTCCTAATTGAAATAAGTATTTGCTTTAATTTCATTATTGAAATTTCTCTTATAGTAGGATTTTTCTTGCGGAATCTGTCTGGGTAAGTTCTACCGCAGTGTCAGTTTTTTAACCAGAATGCTAATTATGTAATGTAATGTATGTGTATGTAATGTATTACTGTATCCAGATTTAAAGGGCATGTACCTATTCTGCTGAAAGTACTTGGCGTAATGAGAAATAACTAGTGATTTGCAATTCGTCGTAAATTATTGCAACTCAAAGGAAGTGTCTGGAATTCTAATTTCTCACTCTGAAAATCTGTAAGAAAGCTACGATCCCGGATGCTTTCCACCTTACTCGCAAAGACGCATCGCTAAGCGATTTAGCGAACCGGTGCGATGCTGTGTAGCATTTAGGAGCTAATTATCCAATTCAAGTGAATATGATAGCATCTTTGACTACATCGTCTATTAACATTATACTGTTGTCAAGAATAATCTTGTAGTGTGTGTAGATATTCCAAAACACGAAGACCCGCCCCACCCTGTCAAAATCGCTTATGTTTCATTCGATTCGTATGGAGTCTAACAGAGTAAGGCACGTCATCGTGGATTGAAATATCTATAAAAATTTATTCGAGACGGTAACCAATTTGAAAATCTATGACAAACATTTCAATATTGTTATAAATTACGTGCATCTTAAGGTAAAATTGCTGCATAAAAAACCTTCAAAATAAGTAGGAAAAGTACTAGATAATGAGATAGCCAGTTACCTACTACTTCTTGTAAACTGCCAAGAGCTGACCACTTGAGTTTATTTATGCACTTACATAACCCAATTTGAAATGCACTTCACATAATTCTGCCGTAAATAATGTAAAACATTGCCCGTTTTGAAGCGAATTTATAGTCAACCAACTATTTAACAGTGCTATAATAACATGGTTTGTTCCTAATAGCATTGCATTTTCAGCGATTGTAATTTATAACGAAATCAAATTATTTAAATTACTCCTCTAAATAGATATAAGTGTAACGGTATTTCAATATTACTGCATATTATACAATTTGTTTGACTGTTTTCTGCGCTATATTAATTTCAGTATATTACACACATTGCAATCTAGCCCCAATGTAGACGATAGCTTGGGTGTGCGTAATATAATGTGTGACTTAATATATTTATAAACATAAATATAATATAAACAAAAATACCGAAACACTAGAAAATATTCCTGCTTATCTCACAAAAACATTCCAGTTGTCGGAATCGAACCCACGACCTCCTGCTACCGCTATGCCATCCGGTCGTCATATAGGTCTCTTGCAGGTCTTTAAAAGTTGTTTATTTTTGTTAAGTTTGAAGGCACGTGCAAAAATAACAAATTAAGCACGTAGGTTCTTAGAACAACTTATAGAGTAGTGGTAGTAGTAGAGGTGTACAATTCGCTGCAGTGTACAAACAGCCTGCGTCGGAAGCTCATAATGAAATGTCAGTACATCAATCAATTCAATCGACATGTCAATTTTGACATGTCGATTTCATAACCCATCTGCAAGTAAATAAGGAAAATCTAAGAATTGGTATCCTCAAGTGGGTGCGAAAGTTGTATTTGGAGGCTTCAACCTTAGATATAATTCTAAGCGTCTGTATTTCCTTTATGATTGTAAATTAATTGTAAATCTTAGTAAACGAACCAGAGTCACCTCCTCAACTGAGCTCAAGGTATCGCGAAGCTGGGCAGGGCACATAGCTCGTGGAACCAACAGACGTTGTGGACAAAAAGTGCTCGACTGGCGACCTCTCACGGGAAAGCGCAGTGTTGGCAGGCCTCCGACCAGATAGACTGATGACATACCTAAAGAGAGTCAGGGATAGTCGCTGGATACAACGGGGGCGGACCGTATAGATATTGGAAAGCATTGTAGGAGGTCTTTGTCTAGCAGAAGACATACGGCGGCTGAAACGAATGATTGGATCTGGTCCGTACCGGGAATCGAACATGGGACTTTTTATACACGTTACAATAATGAGATGACTAAGTCGTAAAAATGCAGTCATCAGCCTGAAAAATCAGCACTTATTTTACCCAGCAATCTCGCCGGCGTACAGTCCCCTTCACACCAAAATACAGCAAAACGTTACTGCTTCATGCTAGAATAAATGACTCCGTAAGAGAGTCCCACCATCATTACTCTCAGTTTCACTTTTTTCTTGACCAGGGAGGTCGTCAGTTAAAAACTACAGTTTTCAATCTGTTAAACATTCATTCAAGTATCAAAACAGAATTTGGTAGCGGTAGTAAAAAAAAGCTTGTTCTACATTCAGCCTTATAACATTAACGTAACTTGCGGTTGGTAGCATCAGCAAAAAAATATCATAACAGTTTCATAAGCGGTTTCCGAACGGATGGCGGTAGGTTTTTTATAGCTTTTTTTGTACCACAACTTCGCCCTTTAATATAAACGAATAAATTGCGTTTATTTCCTGTTATGTCTAAGTAATGCTTTGAAATAAGTTTTTTTAAAGGATTTATAAGGAAAAATATTGAATTGCTATCTATGTTTCATTAGCTTTAATTTCCTGTATTAAAGACGGTTGGAGGGAGTCACCCTAGGTAAAAATACAAAAAGATGGTTGTAAGGAGTTTTTCACTTTAGTAAAAAATACAAGACAAAAAATCCTTACGAAAATTATCCAATTGTCTAGAATCTAACAGTATGCGATTGGGTGTTTTATTTAAAAGAGGGAATTGACCCTGGAATGTTTGTTATTTAAAAATTGCGTCAAACTTTCTAATAACGTGATACTCTTAAATCGATAGCAATGTGGTGCTAGCGTTTTCACACAAAGACTAATAATTACACAGTACTTACTTAATAAAAAATACCATCTATTGGCTCACAATAAACATAATAGAATCATTACATTACAACACCATAATAGAATCATTTTTGATGAAAGCAAGTAGGTGGTGCATCCATGAAATCGTTCGTATTTCCTCATATCATAATACCTTTCCTTTTTATCGCGTTTGCATCGATAAAAAAACAATATGGCCGCTCGAGCATTACAAACCGTGTTAATTGACCAGCTTTTATCGAAAACGATCTCGTGCCAGTAATTGGAATTGGGCTTTTTCTGTCCCGGCGTTCGGCACGCCATCGACACTTCGGATGCTTTGAGATTAAGAAATGTTCTCGTTTTTTTATCGATAAATTTATTACGCAAGATCGGGACTTGTGTGTGTGATAATTTTAATTACTACGTTCACATATTTAGGAGTTCACAGTATCGGGATAAAGGATTGGCTGGTCGGTGTTAATTAAATTGAAAGTTATCCAATAATCTACTCCGATTTCACTTTTGGAGCAATTCTTAAAAATGTAATTCGACAGCGTGCGATTCGAATTCTTCTCTTTGGATCTTTGTTTAGCGTATCTGTTTGAAAAGGCACCTTGTAGAAACGTCTATCTAGCTGAGTATAAAGCTACGAAGTCGTGTTGGCATTTAGTAATTAGTTTCATTGATCATCTCTATTGATTGGTGACAAATGGCAATCCTCCACCACCAACGCTTTTCTTAAGATGCGATCTAAGCCAAGATCTGTTAATATTACAAATATGAAAGTTTGTGAGTTTGGCTATTTGTTTCTCAATTACGGCAGAACTACAGAACAGATTTGGTTGTTTTTAACGTTGCTAGTTTAAAGCTTGGATCAATAAATAGGTTACGTGCTATCCCGGATCCCAGATGGATATTTATGTCCAGAGATTTCAATTTTCAACTCAACAATAGAAAATCCGCAATAGTAGGTATAAAAAACTAGAAATACCCACCTTTAATTTTACTTACCAGGGATACCCAACATCTTAATCGATCCCAGTCTCCCGTATCTTCGATTCAATTCGCACCCTACTTTTTTCCTCTCATTACAAACCAAGTGGCGTGAAAGAGAGGGAAGATGTTATCTACAACCCTACTTTAAGTCACATAAATGGCGTCCTACAGGAGTTCGCGACTCTTTAAAGAGCGACGAAGCATTAAATAACTGGGCTCTAAAGCCACCCATTCACGTCACGACTAATAAACGGTTCCCATTCAGACCGGAGCTCAAGAGATCGTTATTTCAAAGAATTTACAGTTTCCTTACTCGTTTGATAACACTGATTTTTAACTTCCTTTTAAACTCTGATAGAACGTAGGAAAAGGTTATATCATAGGTTATACCTAGTATGTTTTGACTGATTGATTTGATATTGTTGTCGGTTGTGTAGGGGCTAGATTAAAATTTGAGCAATCTCCTGATATATTATGTATTATTTAATCCATAAATCTCACTTTGAATATAAGTACGTGATGCGATCAGCCAATGAGTTATCCAATTGTAGTCGGCAGTGTGTCGGAAGAGATAAAGTTACGCGAAAAAAGAGAGGCAAGACGAAGGTTAGTAAAATCGTAGGTAATAAACGCTTGAGGTTGCAACCAAAGGGTTGTACAGGTTTTTGTACGAATTTCGAGTTGACTCCTATTGCATAAACAAATCGAATTCCTCCATATATATACAGCCAGCGCCATCTATGCTCAGTCGCTGATAAGCAGCTGTCAGAATATGGTGCTGACTTTGGTTTGCTTTCTGCGTTTATTCTGTCGCTCAGTGAATATGCCAGCTGTAAGAGAGATCCTAGTACAGTTCAGCTCTCACATTTCACACTGTTTATACAACGTATCTCAACAGACGAAGCTGTTTGGTGAAATATTGTCAAGTTTGTGGAAACGGAATGCTTTCAAATGTCTGAGAGAACGGGCTTACAGTTTTACGCTATTCATTAGTAAATTTTATCTCCTTGGAGTAACAATACAAAACATTAACTAACAGCACAAAACATTTAACACAGGTCTATGTAAATTAAAAGTTGATTATTAAACTTACCTATTTACTAACTAAAAATAAATAATTATTATTTTCGATATAGGTTACGCTCCTAGTATTATCGAGCGAGTAAATGAAAGATTGAAAAAGAGCAGGTAAGAGAAAGAAGAAGCCAAATTAAAGCCTCATAAATCCACTGATTCGTTACAATTAAAACTAGGTACCTACACACAGTATATTCGTACAACACAGCTGATGTAAGTGCATTAGTGTCAGAATACGACTTGCTAAACTAAATTTCTATAGAATCGTGACTTTTAACTGAACAGTAGGTCTATGGAATTACAGGTCTAAACTCAAACGTTGATTTTGTAACAAATATGACCAGCCATTTAGCATTATGTTTACTTTGTGTAAGAATTATTTCGTAGTTAGATCTAGCACTAAAGGTCTTATCTCAATTCAAAACAAATTGTATAAACAAAAGATAGAGTTTTGCAGGGTCTTTACCTTCTTAGGGGTTGAATTGTCAAATGGTCATATCATAACAGAGCCTATCGGTAATGTATAAAACTCTTCCGACACTCCTAGATCGATTTTAATGAAATTTTTGTGTATGTCTCCCTACCGAATAGCTTTGAAAATAAGATGGAAACTACTTTTCAAAGAATAATTAGATCATAGGTCATTCAGTCACCTTTCCCTTTACATTTGCAGATTATATTATTTTCAATTTTTTTTGTAAAAACTTTAAAATAAAATCGGTGGTTGTTTTAGTAGGTAGTTTCACGTGTGAACGCAGCTTTACTGCCATAAGCTCACTTGAGAGCGTGTATTGTACCTTAATTGGAACGTCAATGCATGATCGATATTTATCGGGAGCGCATGAGTCGAGAGGAAACAAGTTTTACAAATCGGATTATGTAAAGTGCGATTTGATTAAGTACGATTTGAAATTACTTTGTCACCTCCGTAGTTATGACCTGCATCGAGGACTACTTAAGTATATATATTATGTTATGAAATTGTTTTTTATTCAATAATAAGTTATTAATGTGCAACTCAAGACTAATAAATCGAATGGGAATTTATATTACGAACGCTATACTGCTCCTAAGTTTTACGATTTTTTTTGAAAATTACTGTGTAATATTGACCGAAACATGGCATAATAAAACTGTCTTTTACACTCTAAAAGTTTGTATTTGACTGCGATCTAGCTTGATGGTAAGTGATGATGCAGCCGAAGATGTTATTGTACTTACATGGACGGGATAAGTAAACTCACTCCTAACGCGTTCTCCACAGCATCGCACCGGAACGCGAAATCGTTTGGCGGTCTTTGCTGGTAGGCTGGTAACTAGCCAGAGCCGAAGAATCTTACCAGACTAGACCGAAGCCATGTAAGCATGCATTTTTATAAAATTCTTAAGTTACCCGTGGCAGGAACCAAACCCGCGACCTCCTACTCTAATTGCATGCACCACTGCGCGCTTGTCACCAAATTCAGTACTAAGTAATTTGAACAAGCTGACCCGACCCACTCTTGCATCGCATAGATGGGTGGGATATACGAGTACGTTTTTCCAATGAAACGTTCCGTCATAACCGGATCGAAATCGATAGAAGACGAACTATCATACAGTCTTTTATAATATCTATCGAATGAGAATGAGAGCACAACCCTCCCATTAATATTTGTCACTCTTATCGCTATTCTAACACAGTAAAGAGATGCGCCTCGTCACTGCATCTTCGCTCGCCATTCCTCAATCAATCAATGTTCAGATTGTCATGTTCTAAGAATCCACGTCTATATTAGCTCATACTTATAATTTGCCCTATCTTTAGCTCCTTTTGATTGTGTGTTCTTAGCCATTAAAGCTCGAGTTATACTTATTTGCACTTATCACGTGACAAGACCGCTTTAGGTAGCCATTAAGACGGACCGATTTCAGACGGCTGCCGCGCGCCGACTAGGTTGCATACGATCTTAGCTAGTGTGATGGGCTTTAGCTAAACCATTTTTCTTCTCAGATGAGATCCGTGACCAGCATTGGGACTACAAAAAATAATGGTCTGAATCAGCTGAATTAACTCCAAAAATCTATGTGCCTTATCTTTTACATCTCAATTAACAAATTCCTAGATACAAAACGATTCACGCCCCTCCGAAATTTAACATTAACTTGATACGGTTAATTGTAACTATTAAGTAGTCATGACTTCATAACAGTTTACTGTCCCCTCCTATGCGGGTCTTGTTTTAAAAGGTTCAAGTTTCTAAAACAATAATTTTATAATTTAACACTTTTGGTAATGACTTTATCTCGTACACCTCGAATATATGTCTCAACAATTAATGGACACTTATGATTTTCCATTGGTTTGTACTGAAATTATTCAATTTCATTTCATTTCATTTATTATCAGCTTTCATGGCCAGTATATTATTCTTAATTATAAAAAAAAAGATGACGACGAATTGAGAACCTCCTCCTTTTTTTGAAGTCAGTTAATTATTCCTCTGCATTGTTGATAATTCTCTTTTAAAATTTGTTGTTTTATTCAAAACAGGAATTTCCGTAGACACCACGACCAGGAAGAGTCTCAATTCTTGGAACTATTCATGAAAATAATACCTAATTTCAATCACACAAAATGCCCTCGTGATCGATTTTACATCCTTTTCCGCATATTTATTGGTTCATTGTTTTTCGAGGTTGTTTATAACACACGTTCTTTCAACGCATTCAAAATAATAACGATATTATGAGATTCCGTGCGCACGCGCCTGTTGCAGTTCAAAAGATTCACCGCATTTGTAAAGAACTACTTGAGCTATGTAAAAAAGTCGCTTCCATTCCATTCGACCACGGTGTACATTGACCTTAATACGTTACTAGTTCGATAAGGTCCCAAGTATAATATCAAGGACAAAACAAAATATTTAGGATATATGGATTTACGTATTAATAGAAATTCCGAACAAGAATTTTTTCGCAGCTTCAATAACAGCATTAACTTAACTTTAAATTTATGTATATTCGTAAAACTACAATATTCCTAGACTTTTTTATTTGGGAGAGTACCTGTACACTTACAGGGGCCGCACCACCATCTCTTATAGCAGTAATGCTGCAGTACTGTTTTGACATTTTCATACTATGTTTGTAAAAACAATACTGCAGCATTACTGCTATAAGAGATGATGGTACAGCAGCGCCCTGGTCGTACAGCAGCGATGACACATAAAGTGGAAGTACCTTAAATATTGCAGGTAGAACATCTAACTAAAATTAGACTTAATTTCAATAAAAAAAAAAAAACAATTTTAATTGAGTTCATATAATTTTAAATAATTAACTGGTGGAAAGGAGACTCAAACCTATACCTAAGATAAAAAAATCACTAACACTTTAAGAAACGCCTAAGCCGATAGATGACAGTTTTCACTTACAAAAGAGTCACCTGAGGTCTTAGGTGGCTCTTAAAATGTTCTTGAAAACAAGCATAAGCCACACTACCCAGCTGAGCCCTACCTCGCATAAAGACGGTCTGCTAGCACCAACCAATATTTCAAAACTTAAAAAATCTCTATCCAAGTAATCCAAAAACCTATCCTATATACCAAGTCCCCAGATTCCAGAGATATCAATATCGAGATTGTACCTTGAGAAAATATATTTATAGCGGTATGTTTTAGCCAATCGACACAGAATCAACAGAAAATCGTTCAAAGTTGTGAACGGAGGTTGTTTAATCAAATTAGAGCCTATGTTTGAATAGGACGGGCATCCGCCGCGAACATCCCAAAATCACATCTTAACGTGTGTTTAATGTATTAATGAGTATACAGGACTGGAGTGTTCACAACTTGTTACTCGACATTCAACAACTTTGCCATGTAATTGCAGTTTGGTTATCTCAAGTACTATGTAATTAACAATGTTCTGTTACCATTGTGCCAAGGGTAGAAAATCGGAAAAATTGCTTCGAGCTTCAGAGAAAAGTACATACTCAGTTTGCACAAAGAAGTATCACTAGTTTATGTCGTGAATGAATTCAATAACACATAAATATTTTTTTTATCAAACTGATTCTAGAAACACATTAACGTGATAAGCAGTCACAATTATTTTATTTTATTTTCAAAAAAAAAATATTATTTCATTGAGAAAAATAAAATTTAGCAACCCTAACTGTGATATCGATAATTCTCATATTGTTATCATTTTCATCTTATTATTTCCAGGTCATTGATATTGAACCAGCTGTTTTTAGGGATGTCTCATGTCATTGAAAATGTATGATACATTTATGAACTCCCTATGGTTTCCTCAGAATAATTATGCATCTATACATCATTCCCTACTTTAGGCTTTCGGCTAATTAGAGCGAGTAATCTACGAGTACACGTATATTAATTATGCCATTTAAGCCTATGTTGGCATTTTCACGAGGTTTCGTTGTGTACTTTTCTGTTCAAAACAAAAATACCTTGAAAAAAAATCATTATTACAAGAGCGGTATTTCTTTAACAAATGCCACCCACCCACAATGGTCAAGAGCTTAGAGGGTGTGGTTGGAAGATAATAACTGATCGCCAACCGAGACTCGTAGTATTTCTTGCTTTTTGGGGTTCTTCATGTTCTAATGATTCTCAATTTGATCCTTTTTATAATAGTTGTTTTCCAAGAGAATTATTAATTGTGCATGAAAGCTGATAATAAATGAAATGAAATGAAATGAAAAAGTGTCATCAGGTGGTGGCGTCATCAGTCAACAGTCATCGGGTGGAAACTTCAGTAAATAATACAAAATTGTACTTTTTTCTTATACTGTAACACGATAAGGCGGTTTTTCCACCGCAACCATCAAGTGACGTCAACTTATTACTTTAGACTATTTATTTGGTTAAAATGCTTAAATGGATTATTTTAGTTTAAAATGTTCAATAAGCTAAATTAAGCATTCATCTCAACTCCTTTTTATGTCCCACTGCTGGGCACGGGTCTCCTCTCAGACTGAGAGGGGTTTGGCCATAGCCCACCACGCTGGCCAAGTGCGGGTTGGCGGGCTTCACAAACCATCGAGAACATTTTTGTGAACTCTCAGGCATGCAGGTTTCCTCACGATGTTTTCCTTCACCGCTAAGCAAGTGATATTTAGTTTCCTAAAACGCACATAACTCGGAAAAGTCAGAGGTGCGTGCCCAGGATTCGAACCCGCGACCTCCTTATGAGAGGCAGAGGTCAGAACCACTGAGCTATCACTGCTCACAATTAAGCATTGGAGTGATTAAAACGTTCACTCGAAACTGATAAAAATAAGCCAAACATGATTTTATTGTGTATTATACAGTTGTGTTACGGAACTCTCGTTAAACAAGTCCGAATCAGCATTGTCCATTTTTTTGGCCATAAGTCGGTTTCTTTAATGTATGAAAAAAATATCGTTATGGCAAAAATCTGTTTCGTTCCATCCCACTAGATTTTGGGCGTTACAAAAGTAATGGACCGTAGCCAATTCTTTTAAAATTTTAATAGACCAACCAAACTCGAATTGGTATAGTAACTAACACCTATAAATGTTCAATTTCTTTATCTTTTAAAATGGAATTGTTTTAAATTGCTTTTTTATTTTTATTATTATTATTGATAGATAATACTGAATGGACTAATTTTTAATTTAAGATAATCTCTAACGGTAATTGGAACACACAAGTAAGGTATAGAGCTATTTTATATGATTTTCACTTATCACAAACGGACATTCACTTAATAAAAAGAAGTTCTTCCATGAACTTCGAATCTTTGAATAGGAAGACAACACAATTTGTATGGGTTATAGAACTTATAGACAAGTTTGAGTAAGTCCGACGACGTCTAACGCAATACCGTAGCGTATTCATCGACGTGTCACATGCAAATCCGGACAGAGCGGAAGGTCGGAGCCTGTTTATTCAAATAGCCTAACCCATATCTCACCTCGGATACCGCTTGTATTATTTTAATTCCCTCATCCATATTTAGTGCCAGGCGTTACGCGTGACTCACGACCCCGTGGAGCATCGTTGTAATTATTTTTACCTTTCCGTTTCTATTTTTGTTCAATTGTTCACTATTTTCGTGTTTAGAGCCAACTGTGATCAAGTCGGCATCCAGTCTTTATACTTCTGGATGAATTAAGCAGCGGGAAAAGTTTTCAGCTATTTATAGCAGGTCACAAGTTATCCAGAAGTTAATAAGGTACTCAATTTCCGTTCCAATAGCATTGCAGTACATAGTCAAACAAAAAGCTGTGCAAGGGATAATATGAATTTATGAGATAAGATAAAAATTGGAACAAATATCAACCTAGAACATTGACAAAAGTCTAGCATTAGAGAAAAGAACAAAAAAATTTATAACTTAACGTACGGAAAGTGACAGTTAAAATAACAGATCGGAAATCAGGGAAAGACAAAACATGAATTTTGTAATGTAGATACAGAAAAAGCCAAGTGATTGAAAAAGACAAAGATTAAAGTGGTTACACTGATTAGCTCTTAATGTTAAGTTAAAGAAAATATTTTAAAATTTGTGAATGCAGGCAATCATTTGAGTCAGCCAATTTTAGTAAAGCACATTCTACAAAAGCTTCTCGGTTCAAGGAAAAAAAGGCATCATTACTAAAACGTTAACAAACTGAAAGTAATTATGACGAAACGTTGAACTATCTTAGATACCTCATTAAAGTATTCAAAAAGATCCTCGGAACAAGAAACGAAATCAATACTCTAGATCTTTGGGAACACATAATCGATCATTCTGAGAGACCATTAAAAGAAACTTAAGCATTAACATTTAAAACAAACGCCCGAGCGAGTCTCGTTAATTAAAAACGTCAATCACCACCAAGTAGACTTGGCTCTCTAAGCGGCATAGACTTAAATTTATGGATGTGCCACTTCGATACATTTGATGACCCTTACCAAGTGAAGCGTAAACTGACTGTGGCGTGTATTAATGAGGTGAGGTATGGGGATAGGGAAATTACATTACTTCTTCTACACGCAGACAATAAATGAACCAACGATAAATATTTTTTTATAGAAAAGAAACAGGTAAGTGCTAGTCGGACCCTAGTGTTAAAAAGGATTCTATACAGTAAAAAGCTTCTCATCATAAAATTCTAAACACATAGTCTGTAGGAAAATTATGGGGAAGTAAATGTCTGAAACCATTATTTATTTATGAAAATTAATATAAAACATATCCTCAAATTCGTGCATAACCGGAGAAATCATAGGCGAGACTACGAGCATAATTAAATAAATAAATAATTAATGTAATTAGTAATTATGAATGGGTTTGACTTCGAAAAACCTCCGAAAAAATATTGTCTTGCCACATTTATTGCTCAAAACTAATAAACACCACTCAAGTGGACTTTTGCACAAAACTTAAGGCTCTACATTATAACCTCTAATCTTTGTATTAAAACTATCATGGATTATTACTTACTAGCTGAGGATACGAATATAATCCAGTATTAGTATTTTTTGTATTTTTGAGCGCATTGCACGAACGCAAAGTTATAAATATAAGCACGATAAGCATTAAGTACTTATTCCTTTTATGAATTACGGCCCAATGACGAACTGAGGGAGTTACCACGAATAACATTTTACCTAAACAAATTCTTAAATCTACTTTCTCTTAAAATATTTCTGTTCGCAATCGATTTATTCTCGGAGCAAATCCCGAACTCCTGTAAGTTACAGCTAATGATGGAAACAAATAAATCGTCAAATTAAATCTCTTTAAAGTTTAACGTCGTCCGATATTTCGTGAGCGTTGTCGGGGCGGTGTTGTCACGACGGGCGTTAATGAGACAACGGCCTTAATAGCCTGCTTTGGAAATTATT
Organism: Coenonympha glycerion; assembly: GCA_963855885.1. Taxonomy (NCBI): domain Eukaryota; kingdom Metazoa; phylum Arthropoda; class Insecta; order Lepidoptera; family Nymphalidae; genus Coenonympha; species Coenonympha glycerion. Next base: position 16,275,974 of record OY979633.1, read on the forward strand.
GTTATTGTGTCACTTTTGTGAGGAAGATAAGGTTTTGGGCTCATTTTAGACAAGATAGTCGCATATTGCATAAGCTTGTAATGGTGATGTCAAGTGCCTATTTGGCACTCCGTGCGGTACTACTCTCGTACGGTACATCGTATCCATTACTTACATTTTTTTGTTGATGGTTAAATGTTAGCCCTGACAGCCTCCTCTTATTAGACTGAATTAAATGCAACTGAGTTGGCTTGTGCTCGTTAGGTCTCTCGCAAAAGTACAGTACAAGTAGCTATGATTGAATAGTAATGTTAGACCTAAGTCTTGTTTAGTCCAAGTTTTGAGCCCCGAGTATCAAACCTCAGAATTTGAGAGCATTGTGCGTTCGTGAAATCAAAAACTTAGTGAAGTATATATGCTAAGAGGTGTGTTATGGCTACACACATGATATTAGTCTTAGAGGAGATCCAGATTAGAGCTGTAAAAAAAATTAAAATTATGATGATTTATTAGCGAGGTGTGTAGGCAAAATATGTCTTTGGTTTGTAGTAACCCTTAAGTTTGCGATAAGTTTAGATTGCCTCGTATAATGCCGGGGCCAAAATGTTTGAGTTCTTGTTAAAATCTTAACTGCTCCGCTGTCTTTGGGAGCGGACATTATGCGAGCAATTGTGGATTACTATGCTTTAGTAAAAAACAAAACTATGAAGTAACACCTTATAGACCGGTGAAATAGGACCATTTATATTTATTAACTTCGAGTTGAAAATTCAAATACTGTTGTTAACTTTGCTTTGCAAAAGTTCCTCGTTTGTCTAATATCTAGGCGTTCGTGTATCTTTAATTCAATTCCAGGTCGGATCTAAGACAGGGAACAGAGGAAGAATTCAGGAGATTATGACATTGGATTCCTTCGGGATGAATTACTGTCGTATTACTTTTACAGACAAATTGTTTCGCAAATGGCGTTGGGATGTAAGGAACATCTAAAGTTCACATTTATAACATTAAACAATTATTATATTTGATTCCAAAATGTCTTACTCCAGAATCTACTAATATAGATAAGTAATATTTGACAAGTTCCTAGTTTCAAAAGACACATTATACAATATTTGACTAAGAATTTGCCCCAAATTCTACGGCACGTAATCTCGGATATAGGATTACACTCCAGAGAGCTCTTTAAGGAAATTGATATACAAAGTTAAGCCGAAGAATTTATTGCAGCGCTTTACGTTACAAAGTTTACTTTATACCTGCTTTATAGCGTGGTGAGTGCAGCGAATTGGATACGCGATAGTCTTACAGCTTACCATAGTTTTATTATTATAGATAGTTTTAAAACTATCCTTGATACAAATCCTGAGAGAAATCCTAGCTGTTCATGAAATACTAATATTTTTATGACGTGACGTTGGTTTTACCAACGTTTTGATATTGGTGTTATTATTTTTTTATGAACTAGGATACAAACAATGACGTGCACAGAAAATAAATTGAAATCCACACGAAGAAATACTAAGTTACGGATATTTTAGTTTGTTAAATGGGGCCATAAATGTCATTTTTCGTTTGTATAAACCAACTATGGCTTTATTACGGTGTGGCGTCAAATCACATGAAAACAAAAAGTACACATACGCAGTTTCTCCATCCAATTTGGTAACTTCTACACTGCAGATAAAAATTTCCTTAACTAAATTTATTCGACTTTATTTTTTTTCTAAAATATTTAAAGGTAATAATATCAATTAATTTTATCACTTCTCTAGTAAATGATACCACTCAACATAAATTTTATCCCAAGTGCAGTTCCCAATTAACATACGGGTATTATAACTTGTACATGAAATCCTTTTTAGTAAATTGAATGTTCGTGTAACGAAAAACGGGACGGAGGTTCGCAAAAAAGTCGTTGTTAATACCTCGAATAAAGATTAATGAGGAATCAATCGGGACATGTCCCGCAGACAAAAGAAACGTCCGGACAATCAATTTTAATCTGGGAACCTCGCACGTGCTGGCGACCATCCTTCTCTCACTTATGGAGAAGTTAAAATAACAAAAAGGGACAGGGAGTTTATAAGGCTTGTATCGGTTTTGATGGAGGTGCCAGCCATTACAATGACGCCAGCCTACTTTCGGAATTAAAGTCCGCTAAAGAAGATTGAACGGGGGTTCTTATCTCTAAAGACAATGATGTAGCTGAAAATACTGATAGATGTGATAGCGAAATAATAAATGAGAGTAATGTTGTTTCTTATTATATTTGCAATGAAAAACATTTTATACTGGAGTACTTTTCCTCCAGAAAATATTGCTGGTTTTTGGGAATTAATGTGCTTTTTACTAGGGTCGACATTTTTGTCTATCTTTTTATACATTTAGTTACTGTAAGTAGAACGTTAGAAGTATGTTATGCTAGAAAATTCTTGGATGCGCTGGTTCAATTTTTAATATAAGGAGTGGACTGTAGTTTTTAATTGATTTATTATTGGCTCAGGGACTAGGGCACCATGGAAAGTTCGAAGGGAATAGCACAGCACTGACCTTGACATCCGAGACACGTCTTCTCCGGCTGCTCGCACCAGGAACCACCCTGAGATTTCTACACCACACTCCGCGACCTTTATTAGTTAGATTGTTCAGTAAGGTTGTAGACCTTTTAGAATACACGAGGAGCTGCAGATTTCGTGCAGCTCTCATCGGCGAGCGAATTCACAATGTTGAAGCGGCGGTTAAGGGCAAAACAGTACGAGCGTTTTTACTTATTATCGACTGTTCAGAATCACTAACGCCATCTCTTGACGCACGATGTCCGTAGATATAGACTATCTTCTTATTCTTCAAAGAGGTCGCTAGTGCTATTTCAGGATTAATGTAAAAATGAAAGGGATATTTTATGAAATACAGGATCTGAGGATAAGGATTAATTGAGCCAATAATTGTTTAGCTATAAATTAATAACAAGCGTATCCAATTCTTAAATACATTCAACGTTGATTATATTTCATACATTTTATTCTTCAATAATAATAAACACAATCAGGTATACTTTCATTGTACTGGCAATTTCGCACTTTTATTTATTTTGTTTTTTAAAACTGACCACCCTGATGGACACGCTGTCCCAGCCTACGTCCGCGCCATGCTTCATTCTTTTATTGTGCGCGGCAATGAGCACTCGACTACAAAAACACGTCTCGCTTTTGTTAATTTAGGTTCAAAGTAAAAAAAATTAAGTGTTCAGTGTTAAAACTTGCTTAATTTTCTATACTGATAATGCTTAGACGCTAGTAAAATTTATTATTATAACAAAAATAAAATCAAATCAAATCATATAATTGTGCATTCATCTTCGTCAGACTCCGAGGAAAGAGGGTAAGTGAAAATTAACCTTTTTTCCCAGATATCACATCAACTCAAATATCAATGCTGACGAAAGTGTGTCCAAAAATTGAAATCCTAAGGCATCTCTAAGCTAACTTGGAGGGTATCACATTGAGGTTATCACGAAAGTATAGCATGATGCGCGAAATAGTCCAGGCATCTCTAAGCTAGCTTGGAGGGTATCACGTTGAGGATACCACGAAAGCATAGCATGATGCGTCAATGCTCCTGGAGGTTGACTGCGGGTCAACACGAAGGATTTTAAAAAACCTCAAAGGACTTTGCGGATACCAACGGGGGACGATGTCGGTGTGGCGCTGTTCTCGGCTTCACTACAAGTGGCTCCGCATGACCTCCCGGACTTTGATCCCGAATTGCTATCGGCGCTCAGTCACAAGAACTATATATCCACGAGGGTACCAACGCGTCGAACTTTTCTAACTATGTACCTACAACAATAATGTTTAGATTTTGTGGTGGAAAATAATTTTACTTACTTTCGAAAATTAATGTTCAGATTGTGTAATGGGATGATAATTTAACTATTAGCTCAAAACTCAATAAGTTAACAATATTATGTATAATGTACCATTAGTCTGAAAGTTTCATTGAAGTGAATTGTTAAATTCTTTCTGAAACTAATAAAAATCTTAAACCACAACGCGTCCTGAACTGAGAAGATGCTTAAGTATTGACAAATGACATTTTGTTTCGACAAATGACAAGTAATTAAAGTTCACGAACGAGACCAGATGTTTTTTCGGAGAAATAGTTTCGGGCATTATACTAGTTTCAATGGTTACTGATCGTCAGGTGTTGTAAATAAAGAAACCAGCAGGGCGCGGCGGGCGACTTTGCTATCGACACCCACCGCTGGGACAGCGCAATCTCGTTTCTCGAGAAACTAGCTGGCCCCCTCTCGTTACGGCTCGGCCAGCAGGGGGGGCGTGACACACTTGAGTATTGGCGATCAGCCGCGAGGAAGATGCGACGTGGCAGCGAGTCTCCAGCATCAGCCACAACAAGGACCAGGTTCATCGACGACGCTAGACATTAAGGTACCTATATGCCAGTTGTCTTCAACATTTTGAAGTTTATTGGTTACATATCACTGACAAGGAATCCGTCACGATCTATAACATGATCTAGAATTTCGGGAGTTATAATAAGTGAAGACTATTTTTTGACTTTCACTAGGTGTACAAATGTACGTACATTCAATAAAATATTTTAATGAATTGAACAAATTAAGGAACTAGCTCCAAAAAATTATTATTACATAATACCATTTTAAAAATCGTACACTAACACAGTGTACCGCCTTACACGTTCACAACAAAGAAAAAGCGACAAATGTCTTTGACAATCGACATTTCTTTTTTGGGTGAGATAATGTGGGAGTGAGTCAAGTATGTTCGATTATAGTTAAGATGTGTCTAACCTCAAAATCTTACGTGGTAAAAGATACATTCTAAATTTAAAGGCGTTGAATGAATTTGTAGTTCAAAATCCTTTGAAATTGATAGTTCATAGAACAGCTTACAAGCGAATACTTAAAAAGGGTTTTATGCCTATGAACTGAAGAATCTTATTTTAAAGTACCGATTCATCCTTGGTAAAATACATAAAGAAGTTGTGACTCATCTCAGATACTTACCGCGGTTAGAGTGTTAAAGTTATTTACTACCCTCAAAACATGCTCAGTTTCCTGGTTTTATTTTAATTTCTGACGATATGGCAGTATCGTTACCCAACCGCAAACTATGACGTGAATTATGTAACAATTCAAATTCTGTAAAGAATTTTATACGCTTAACTCGTTGTATCATCTAAGAGTTAAGCTTAATTCCGATTAAAAGTCCTAAAGTCCACTTCTCCAGCTATTAGGTATGGATGGGGTTACACAGAACGTCTGTAGAAACAAAAAATGTAGCCCGTAAGAAAAATTAGACTTTAGACGCAGCTGTTCGTCCATCATCGGTTATCCTATCAGATGGCCAGTGGTTACAAAACATTTTTAAGTCATCTAACTCCCTTAAACCTAAAAGGTTGAACTAGTGATTCACACGATTTCCCGGTCTAGATGAAGACTAATTCTTTTCATTAGAGGGATTTTTGTTTTTGTAATAATTAACGTTAAGATGAATCGAAATACCTCTTTACAGAGTTGATGGCCATATTTTTCGATACATCTATTTTGATACACATGATTTACATCAGTTGCATAGAGGATATCAAATATCCTCATTTAAACGATTGGGTTAATTGTTTCTTATATGGAAATTAAAGATAATCAAAAGCTGACCAAGAGTTACATCCAGTTAATGGGATTAAGCTATCGCTGTAAAATTATATACTTCAAAGTTATTCAAAGAGTTCAATCCAGTTATTGAATTTATCGCTTCTTGCAATAATGCGAAATGTAATCAATATGAACCCAGACGTCTTAGAAACAGACGCATTCTGAACATTTTGGAACACCAAGTTTACCTTTGCTCTTCTATACATTCTTCTAGAGGTAGAATGCTTAAAAATACTATTATAGACAATGCTTTAGACATACATCGTCTAAGGACCTCTACAACTTTGGATTTCCTTCTTTTACATAAGGTGTCAAAAGACTTACTTCTTATAGTACATTTATTGATGATAAATAAATAAATATGGTCTTTCCCTAGAGAACCACAATTCATAGGAATTACTGGAGGAAGTTCTCTGAAGGCATTAAAAAAAAAAAAAAAGGACATTTTGTTGGAATTTTTAATAATCTATATGTTTCAAAAATTTTGTGTTATTTACAAAGTTTTGTGGCAATACTGCTTTAATAACGACTGAGATCCGTACAATCCGTACATTATAAGTCAACCTCGTAATTTCCAACAGAACAACTCGATAACGACGTAGCATATGGTACGATTACTTGTTATCATTCGGCATTGAGTTTAATTTCTGCTGATGATTTTGGGTCAAATAAAAAAAAAAAAAATATATATATATATATATATATATATATATTTTTTAATATTATATATATATATATATAATATTGCGAAAATGAATAGATAAATTAACATCAAACACCACATAGTAGCACACAATATAGTATGCTAACACATTGCTCAATGGGCCTTAATAAGAGTTTATTCATTCCGTAACTTTGCTTTGCTGATCTTGTAACTTTTTTAGCTTTAGGCAGTAGACACAGCACAGAATGAAAACATTAGCATTAGTTAAAGTTAGTATTATTGTTTTTATATAACTCAAGGGAATTATTGAGTTTATACAACGCCAGCTACTACTCAGGGCGAACCAGTTTTAATTATACCATAATCAAAACTGAAGAGAAAGTATAAAAATTTGCCACAGCTTTGAAAAACAAATCGATATGTCGTTTACAAAATCTTGGACCAAGATATCCAACCTCCTGATAATGTTGAAGCGACCTCATAAGGTCGCCTGCAGGCAGACCACCGTGAGAACGTGTCTGCCGAGGAATATAATCTCTCACGAGAGAGGTCTGCGTTTCAGTGTACTCAGCACCAAGTACGCAACACTTCCTCGGCGAGCACGTAGTTTGTTGCTTGACCTCATCAGAAAAGCAGTCTGCTGGTAACAACCATTACGGACGTTACCTAAGTTTTATAACCTCTTATTGAGCGATGATGCTTCTGTCGCAATAGCTCTTTTGCTCTCTAATCATTAATCATTATAATCTATCTAAATATAAATTAAACCTATTTGTAATGTGACTGGTTTATTGATCCAGGAATTGAACGAAAAGATTGTGTTAATTAAATACTTCTGTGGTATAAAGAGGACCTATTTCCTATTATAATAGGAAACAATTTACTATCTGTTAATGTCCATAATTTAACAAAAATTTTCATCTCTAAACATCTACCTGATTGTGTTTATTATTATTGAAGAATAAAATGTATGAAATATAATTGATGATTAAACGAACTTACCTGTAAGTGAAGTTCTATCACAATTATGTGAATACATTTTATTCGAAAATAATAATATAAGGTCCCTCCCATACCCAAAACCCATGAATATAATACGAAAATTTTGTTAAATATTCTCTAAAGAATGAAGCATGGCGCGGACGTAGGCTGGGACAGCGTGTCCATCAGGGTGGTCAGTTTTAAAAAACAAAATAAATAAAAGTGCGAAATTGCCAGTACAATGAAAGTATACCTGATTGTGTTTATTATTATTTTCGAATAAAATGTATTCACATAATTGTGATAGAACTTCACTTACAGGTAAGTTCGTTTAATCATCAATTCTTGAAGTGTTGTAACTTTAAATGTATGCAATCATAAATTCAGCATGTAGTTTTATACCTACTGAGATTCCTACAATAACAACCTGATGAAAAAGTGCAACTTCAACATTGGCTTTCTAATGACAATAATAATCATTTCACACAATTTTTAACGATTTATCACAATTTTTTTACCAAAAGAACCTCCAGCAAAAAGGCTCCATGAGTTACTGTTCATCACCTTTCAGGCTATTACCTCCTTTAATTGAAGTGGATTTAGGTTGACTTTTGAATAAATCTATTTTAAGCATTACAACTTCACCGCCGACCGTTTGTAATGTATCATCAATCATACACACTGCCACATCAATACTAAGAGCAAATACTCTGTAACTGGTTTTGTATTACAAATCGATTTTAATCCTGTTAGATTTATAGGCCGTGTAATTTATTGTCCTCTTCGATATAAGCCGGGTACTTAAAATGTTAATGCTTGTTTATATTTTGTATTTAAGTTTGTACTTAGAGAGAATACTTGTTTGTGTAGTATTTAACTATCATATTTACGCAGAGATTTGTGTTCAGCTTTTGCTTCATGCTACCTAAAATTTAGATTTTTTTATAAATAATTCATAAAAGAATTTCCAACAAGGAGAAGTTTCCTGGAAAGATTTTCGTTTCCTTCTTCGTGCGTGGCCCTTAATGTGGACAGTGAAACTTCAATATTTTATTTATAACCAGCTCTATATTTACATCAGTTCATACCAACAGTTTGATCTGCCTCCGCTATGCGGATCATTATCTTATCATTCTAATCATCGATTTCTTTCACTTGAATTTAAAATAGTATATTCTGCTCATGTTTTCCTTATTTATACCTAATTACATTACCTTGCGACTTTTTTTACTATTAATATGCTATCTGTTGGTCGAGGCACCGCCCGCGTGAATTTCGGTGAAAAAATCAATACTTTCCCGGCATAAAAAGTAGCCTATGTTACTCTCCGCGTTTTATCCATGTCTGTGCAAAAATCATCCGTTGCTTCGTTGTGTCGTGATTGAAGGACAAACAAACAAAGAAACTCACTTTCACTTTTATAATATATTACTTGGGACTTTTAGTTTCAAACTTTATTCATGATATATTAGGCGAATTGTGCCAGTACGAGTGACGACCCTTGCTCAAAATTTAATACATTGTTTGAACTCCTAGGCATACTTTCTCTGCAGCTAATCATTAATACCCTTATCCAGTTAAATGCGTTTCAGTACCCATGACAATGGTTAGTAACACAAGTACTTATACACTGTATACTTATCATTCACAACATCTGACAATTCCCACACCACAATACAAAGCTAAACTTTCCAGACAAGGTCTGAAAAAAAAAACGAAGAATACTTTGCAAGCAATTTAGAAAAGCTAATATCACAATTTCGCTCAAACAAACGTCTATTTACAACGATGCCAGTCAATTTTGCATTTTCAATGCAAAAACAGGGGAAATTGGGGAAAATTTCAAAACACAAGCGAAGGCTTCTAATCAAACAATCAAAACCTCCATCCATAATATATGACACGGTATACAAATTAAAAGCTCGAGGGTATGGCTTACCGACGGTGGAATATGGTGTTTGGCGGGTTCTACCAGCCTTGGGAACTAACAGATGGTTTTGCGCTGTGGTCTTTAGATTAGATGACGGAGCTAATAAAAGTTGATGTGGTATTCTACTAATATTAATAAGGTGGAAATGTGTACGTTTGTTACACCTTCACGCCGCAAATACCGTTTAATATTTGACTGATGAGACAGATTATAACCCTGGATTATTACATAAGCTACTTTTAATCGCAGAAAAATCCATAGATCCCGCAGGATAAGTGAAAACACTAAATTCACGCGAGCGGAACCGCGGCCGTCCACTACTTTATAATTAACTTAACTTTCAATAGAAAATAGAAGTCACGGCTAACGGGAGAGACGCGCTCGCGTTTCGAGTTGTCCGTGCTACTATATGCAATATACAAGGCGTGGGTTAATTCGCATAGTGTGCCCGCAGCTAACCTTTAACTTGATCTTAGAAACACATTAACGTGAAATGAGTCCCAATAATTTCATTTTCATAACAAAAAATATTATTTCATTTAGAAAAATAAAATTAAGCAACATTTCATAGTTACATCAACCAACCTCATATTATTTTCATTATTCCCAGTTCATTGATATTGAACCAGCTGTTTTTAGTAATGGCACTTAAAATGTATGGTACATTTTTGAACACCCTATAGTTCCCTCAGGATATGAGCTACAACACTTTTTGTAATATTTTTGCATGCATCTATACATCATTCCCTACTTTAGGCTTTCGGCTAAGTAGGGCAATTAATATACACGTTGTACAAAGTAGCTATTTTAAGAGACTAATTCTCATTTCACAAAGATATTGTTGCGTCATAATATGGCATCGTTGCTATCATGGCACTTGCCATTTATAAGCCTAATTTTCTGTTTTAGATAACTATGTGCTCCAAGATGTGCTTGCCGTGAAACATAAGCTATCGAGCTTAAACTATGAACCCTATTATCTTTTATGGAACCCTAAAAAGGACAAAAATTCAGTACATTTTAGCTAGCAGTTTTCAAAAAAATAAAATTATCAAGGAGTGGTAGCACTCGTAAAGAAAGAAAAAGGAATATTATATCAAATAAGCTGTAGCGCTGACCTATACATAAATACCGCACTGGCGCCAAAACAGGAACATTATCTAAGAAACACTGCCTTGTCCAGAGTAATTCAATATTTCGTGCCAATACAATACCGACGTTTATTAGCCGGTCCCCTAGAGAGGCGGTGTTTTTCCAAGGGGCGCCTTACTTATAAAAAATTCACTCCAACCAAAGTAGTACTCCATCACATCGGTTTTTCCGGACGGAAGCTAACTTTCCGTTATGATTTATTAAGATGATGTATAAGTGCCTATGTAGAGCATTTAATGTTTAGTTTGTTTACAAACCATGAAGTCTTGGGTTCGATCCTGAAAATTTGACTAGCCATCTTTCAAAATTTCAGACGATCGACAAGAGCTTTTGTTTTATTAAATACAAGCTAAAGCTTGACAACATCACATTAGGTGGAAAGTGACTATGTGGTCGAAGATGGAGTGCGCTTACCTAGAGGATCAGGGGGCACGGCAGTGCCCCCGCCAAAGTCAAAGCGCGAAGCAAAACTGCCGTACCATCTTTACAGGAACCATTTCGCCGCATTTTCGGGCTCCTATTTGAGAACCTCTGGATAAGACCAGAACGCTGAAATTTTCGCTATCCAGTAAGCTATAATCACATACTTAAAACCCAAAATTTCAAGTCTGTAGGTCATATCGTTCCGAAGTTATGCGAAAGCAAAGTTTCGCATTTTCGACACTGACTGACTGACTGACTCATGATCATCAAAATAGAACTAGTACTTCCCATAAACTCAGAGAGCTGAAATTTGGTACAGAGTTAGGGTTTAATGGCCACATAAAGGGAAAACTATAAAAACTAGGATAATCGAAGATCTGGAGTACCTGGTGATCACTGCATTAATAACTTTGTAATTCCATATAAATTATATGAGATTACAAAGTTATTTATGCAGTTAATGTATCTAGAAAAACGGACAGAAATATTTTGTAATATTTTGAAGTTTCTACAAAAAGAAGTGAAATCCCACCAAAAACATTCTGTAAAAAACTAGTCAAAGTCAAAATGGAGCTGCTTGTTTATCTCTAAAAAGTACTGAAATCTAGACAAAGTCGTGCCAAGTCTAAGGTTCCTTACTGCGATTTCTTTATTATTATAGTTAATGTTGTGTGACTTGGCCGTTGAAGACCAAGAACCGCTACTCATTGACGATGAATTCTGGCGACAGATTGGTGCAATGGTGTCATGGAGCACCTGGTTTGAACCCTTGTGTACCCTTCAACGGCCAAGTCACGCAACATTAACTATAATAATCAAGAAATCGCAGTAAGGAACCTTAGACTTGGCACGACTTTGTCTAGATTTCAGTACTTTTTAGAGATAAACAAGCAGCTCCATTTTGACTTTGGCTAGTTTTTTACAGAATGTTTTGGTGGGATGCTTATTTACTATCATTTTAGTGGTAAATAACTATGAATCAAATTTAAAATAAATTTATTTTCAATATTTCGTTATTTTGTTCGCAATCGTAATAATAATCATAAACCGTACGCACGTACAGAATTGTCATTTCCACTAGTCCTTATTGTTGACCCGCGCCTTCTCTTCCGTTATTAAAGCGGAACTAGTAAAGAAATGACATATTTTCTACCCTTGTATTGAAATGTACATAGGCCCTCCATAACTTTAGTAGTTATCAAGATGTATAACTCTGCAAGATTATAGAAACTAAATGTTTTCATTCACATGCCGTTATAGCTGTAAGTATTTTGGGCCGTGTATTAATAAATTAGACACCGCCACTTCGTTGTATAACGTATAATATAATAATGTATAGTATAAGTGTATAATTTCCGTGCTAGTCTCCGGAACATGCAATGGGCGATGATACGTCATTAATATTATTCCATACAACGTTGTCTTTGTTATAGCACTGGTGTGTTAATGCTATGTTCCATACATAACCAAAGTCAAATACAATCAATCTGAACAAATAAAAAAACCGGCCAAGTGCGAGTCGGACCGGGGGTGCCATAATATCAAAGAAGTAAAACGTACCTAGAATAACTTTTGTCCCTCGAATTTACGAGTATAATTTACAAGTAGGTACTTTTGTTGGCGAACCGCAAACCTAACTTTGTTTTTAGAGGTTTATTGTTAATATCACAAAAAGTTTGTTAGTTAGCGAGTTGATTTTATTTTTCCTGTAAAATATACGTTAACCTCTATTGATCAAAATTATTTCAGATTTTTCGATTGATAAACTTCAGAGATAAGAAGTAATGGTATTTTTTTCGACAGTTTGCCCAATAAATCAAAAACGGTCAGGCATACAAATAAATAAAATTGGTTTTAGAATACACAAACAACGCCCTTTCATATGATACCCTACTCAATATAGTTATATCATTTTGAAATTTCGACGACCCGGTTTTCCCCATTTTTTAAATAAAAATAATTTTTTTTTTTCAATTTTTTATGATTGCAATGACGGCGCGCCGCAATTACCTACAACTATTCCAAATTTCAGGTCGATAACTTCAATAGTTACTGAAATAATTGGGTGTGACAGACGGACGGATGGACGGACGGACGGAGCAAGTCTCACCATAAGGGTTCCATTTTTACCATTTTGGTATGGAACCCTAATTAATGAGTCTTTTTTTATGATTTCGATATAACAGATGTGTTTGATTATATACGAGCATATTTTTTTGCACTATAAAGTTGCCTTATACGAGAACGTATTATAAAATTTTGTACCGAAAGTGCCATATTAAAAAAAATTGATCTATCGTACTCAAGGTATAATCTTTGGATTCACTTATTTTTTCCCACGAAAGTAAGGGGTTCTAATGGGATATTCTAAACACATAAAAACATGCTGGTGTAGGTACCGCATGACTTATAAGTCGCAATGGTCTGTGGTCGCAACAGATGAGTAAGCATTTGACACATAATAAGCGGACAACCTCAAGAGAAACTATATATCTACGCATTAGGTTGAGTGGTCAATTTACTATTCACGTAACGTTTCCACACACTGAGTGATGTGAAACCAGAAAAATAAAAAAAGATTAACACTGAAAAATCAACTTTACCACGATTGGTTTAGAGTGTAAAATTGAATGTAGTTCATCATAGGAAATACGATTCTCGACTTTAAAGCGCTTAAGTAATTAATCTCACAATTGTCGATCGTGTTGCATTTCGAATCACGTTCAATTTTGAGCTCTATAGATTTCTCAGTGTTCGCAAAAAATGTTTCTATTTCAATATCGTCTGCTTACATACGATAGGCCCAAACCTTTTAAAACATTTAACCTCACGAAATGTAGGAGACGCGTGAAGTGAATTATAGCCCCCTGATCTTAAGAAATTATGTTTTTAATTAAACCTTTTCTCACATCCAATTGCTCCTTATTTAAATAGGAACTCATAAATGTGATGCATATCCTCATGTAATATGTGCGCATCTTTTTATATTTTATTTACCATACCTCGGTTCATAATAATATTTCCAGAATATTTTTAGATGAGCGGTACAAAGTGGCACACGCCAACATTGCGGGTAAATTGAATACGTCGGGGCCCGCCTCTTACCTGTACCTCGTTATGTGTTCCTGAATATTGAATGCCCTCTGGAAATAAAGGTCCGATAGAGCCATAAATAACCTATATAAATCGCCTTTTCACTACTTCGTACCGTACCAGGTGGAAATTAAAATTTAAAATACACATATATTTTACTAAAAATTTGTAAATGCCAGCGCAGTTTATCGGCGCCAAGCAACATTTCAACGAGCAAGTATCTAAGTGAGTTTCTTTAATTTTCTACCAATATTTGGTTGAAGTCACGAGGCTAGCAAAATGCGGGTTAGCAGTCTTTACACAAGGGAGGAAATTCTCGAATATGAGGTAGAGGTTGCTTGTTAGGAAGTCAAGGTGAACAAAATGAAATGACATTGAGGAATGCAAAGATTTGACGTAATATGACTACACTAGTCATACCATACACTAGTAAATTGAATGTTCGAGGGAAGTTTGAATTTCAAAAATTCTTCGCATTCTCTATAATTAGCGGATGATGAGATAGATTTATAATTGTATACCTACTAAATTTTAGTCCGATTTATTGATTCGTATTCATGAGATGATTAGTCAGTCACTCACCATTCCCTGACTGACTTACTAACTGAAGTTACAAGGGCCATCATTCATCAAACTTTATACTAAGTCTTTTTTAGTTAGAGACGCCCTAGAGGTAAATCTTAATATATTTATATTAATTACGCGTCACGTTGTTTGTCCGAGTTGGGCTCCTAAACTACTTAACCGATTTTAATCAAATTATCACACCGTGTGCAGTTTGATCTAACCTATAAGATAGGATAGCTCAATCGGTAGAGCGGCCACTCGCGGCAGGTGGTGGTTGCGGGTTCGAAACCCGTTGGCAGCGATGATTTTGATACACTTTAATTTTAGCTTAAATCTCAATTTATCAATTTTTATATCCCTAATGGCAAAAATACGTTTGCCAGGTCAGTTAGTAAGATATAATTTTATTTACAACTTATCCCATAAAACTCGGCGCCTAATCCTCCAGATTAGTGTTCCCCGTAACGCGATATGCCCATACACGGAGGCGGTTAAACAAATCGCCATTACCTGCAACCGTAACCAGATAAGCGTCGTGATTTAGCTACGTTAATTGCCGCGATTACATCGTTGTTACAACGTTAACCGACGGCTGTTATTCACGCGAGCCTAATTAAAAACCGGCCAAGTGCGAGTCGGACTCGCGCACCGAGGGTTCCATACCATAAAAGAAGTTAAACATTAAAAGAATCACTTTGGTTCATGAATTTACGAGTATAATTTACATGTAGGTACTTTTATTGGCAAACCGCAAACATAACTTTGTTTTTGCCGGTTTATTGTTATTATCTAAAAAAGTATAATAGTTAGAGAGTTGATTTTATTTTTCCTGTAAAATATACGTTAGTGCCTATTGATCGTAATTATTTCAGATTTTTCGGCCGATAAACTGCGGAGATAAGGGGGGGGAGAACGCAATTTTTTTTGACAGTTTGCCCAATAAATCAAAAACTATCAAGCATAAAAATAAATAAAAATCTGTTTTAGACTACACAAGTAACGCCCTTTCTAGTGATACTCCACTCAATATTGTTATCTCATTATGAAATTTCAATACCCCCGTTTTCCCCCCTTTTTAAATAAAAATAAAAACAATTTTCAAATTTTTACGATTGCTATGACGTCGCGACGAACCCTAAAAACGATGAAACGAATCGTTGAGACTGCCAGTACAAGATACAGCTGCTAAAATATTCCTTGAAATTGGACATTGCTGATTTGGTAATCAATTGTTGGGACCACTAACTTGGGTGTAGAATATGCATCAATGTAATGACAAGTCATAAGAGCCTCTGTGAGTCAGTATGCTAGGCCTAGGTATATAAAGTAAAGGGTTTTCTATTCTATTCATATACAATACCAGCTGACAACAGCCGAACTTACATTTTTTTTAGGAAAAGAAAATGTATCCAAAATTGATCACAAATATCATCATGTTGTAATGGCAAAAGGTAAAGCAAAATATGCTAAGTGGCTTGCTTATCATACAACGAATAATGCTGATATAATTGGTCCATCGCCTGGCAGTTAAATTTCGATAAATAAAGTACTAAAATTCTTATAATATCCTAAACCGCTTATCAGTTCTAACAGTAGAAGACCAGCCGCAGGAGTTTGGAAATATACAGATAAACAAAACTCTAAATAAATGAAATGTTTAATAATGTACTCGGAGATCGCGCTTTAAATCACGATATCTTGATCGAAGGACTACGACTACAAAATTTATGACACGTTAGATAGTTTTATGTACTTTAAATATTATGCCGCTATCTCTCAGACTACATCGATGAAATGTCGTATCGCCGTAATAAGATAATAGATACCAAAATAGATACTATGACAAAATAATGAAATGTTTTTATAATTCATTCAAATTGACCGTGAAATCGCCTATTTAGATTATTCAAAGTTGCACCTGGTAACTTATGAGGGGCTATACGATCATAGCATTAATTTGTAACATTAGCAAAGTGACACTAATTTGTTTCCTACTCAAAATAATTATTACCCCCAGTTTAAGGTCTGAACCGGGAAATGAGTCTTGGTCTTCAGGCTCCGATGCTGTGTATTTTGACTTCTCAAAATTATGGGTCAAGGCAACTAAGTGATATCAAGAAAACTATTCCCAGAATAGTTTTCTTTACTGTAACCTGTAATAGTCAATGTTTTCAAAGACGCGTGAAGCCTGCCAGCTTCCAGTTTTGGCCACCACTTTCGCCTTGGCATTGAGCGGCTACTAGAATGCAATTAACAGGTTAAGATGTTGATAATTATAACTAAACTAGCTGACCCAGTAAACGTTGTTTTACCGTTCAAATATATGAAAAATAGCTTACGACCCAAATGTAGACAAAAAAAAATCATAAAAATCGGCCAAGTCTGAGTTTAGTTGCAAATACGTAAATAATAGAAGTAACTAGGTATATAGACAAGCTAGGCAGAAAAGGAATATGTTATAAGTTTATGTAACGGATTAACATACTTACTTCAATATAACAAGTTCTTACTATATGTATTTATATAATACTTGAAGCGTTTAAGTCGGTAACAAAAACACATTAACATATCGGCTTATATCAAATGTAAAGTAGGTACTTTGTTTTGTAGCGAACGTCAGATTAGCCGTCTTTCGCCTGTGTACTACAATATGTCTTGACGTTTGTTAAGTAGCTTAGTTACGCACAAATCCCGCAAGAAGTTGAAGCCAGAACCATTTCTAGGTTGGTTTATTTGAGGAGGTAGAGATTACTATATAAATTTTTGAAATATAATTTTGAGGTCAGTTATGGCAAAAAATAACACTTAAAAAAAATAAAACATTTAAAAGTGTCCTCTTAATAAAATTATGTAGCCTCGTGCCAAAAAACTGTTTAACAAGATTTTTTATTGAACCGAATTTCAGACATTTTAAAACCTCATACACATCCAAAATAACTTGATATCGTTGAAATCTTAAAGACATACAAAAAGGCTCCTTAAAAAATAACAGAAAAAAGAAACTTAAACTTTGGCACGTACTTTTACGGAAGTTTAGCGCGAATAGGCGAAATGAAATTATTTTTGACAAGACAAGATTTTTTCATACTTAAAAAAAAACGTTTAACTATTTCGGGCTACTATGGAATTTTTTGCCATATTTTTTGGCGATCGACTAATAGAGAATATTATATGACTTTCATAACATTTAAGTAAGTACGTAATACCTAATAAGAGAGTCACGTTAAGTTGGAAAAACTCAATTTAAGATTTTGCCAGTGGTTTATAAAAAGTAAATATTTTTTCGTTACCTCTATTTTTTACTCCATTAGGCCTCTCCTGTAGCTTATTACTAGCTGTTGCCAGCGGCTTCGCAAGCGTGAATTTTAGTGTTTACATAATATTTAATTCAACATTATAAGTTCCCTCGTAGCCTGTGTATGATTTTGGCGTAACATTAACCCTTTTTAACCCTTTTTTTAAAGGAATATTTTTTCGTGTCCGCGCACAACATTGCTGATTGATGCTCCGCGCCTATTGGTCATAACAAGATGTTCTATAGCCAATTTCAATAAATGTTATACACAAAACAAAAATATTATGATCAATTTGGAGCAGTAGTTCCTGAGATTAGCGCGTTACAACAGACGAACAAACAAACTCTTCAATTTTATAATATAAGCATAGCATTGCCACCTTTACGCGCAACTGAAATGAGAAGTAAATTCACAAAGTTTGGATACAATGGTTGCTATAAAATCGTTCTGTTTTTGGTTAAGCTGTTTTCAATATATTTAGCTGCAACCAACAGATGGTCCGCTAATTGTCTGTTATTAATTATTTAACCATCTTGCACCCGCGGCTTTGCAATCGGTTATATAAATATTTAAAACATCTTCAGCAATGTCATAGTTGGGATACGAAAATTTTCTGTATCTACATTATAATTTTTATTATCCTCTATCTGCCTAAAGAAATATTGAAATCTGTCTACGTTTTACGATAAAATTATGATTATTAAATCATTTAAAAAATCATATTTAAATCATTCAAATAATCACATGCAGTCAGACATACAGACAAATAGACACTTCAATATCATTTATTTGTATAGATACTCATGTATATAGCAATATTACAATTGCATAATGTGTATAACAGACCACATTCCGGCTCCCAATTGTTACAGACACGATAAACGTTTAATCAATTCGCAAATAACACCAGTTACCGACATAACCGCTAGTTGGCGACTTTAAATTATCATTGGAAATTCCAATATGGCGCAAAGTAAGAGCGACAGCGTTAAGTTACGTTTGATTTATGTCAGAAAACACGTCGACTTGTTGTTATCTCTCAAAAATTCCAAAAAATCTAACCATGTTTATAAATTAGGGTAAAACTAGTTTATTTTAGCAAACCACACCGGTAAGTCATTGGGAACAAGCATGAGACGATGTGCACTATTGACAATCAATCAATCAATAACTGTAAAATGCTGCCTGAGTGAGTGACTGACAGGCAAGCTACAGCCCAAACGGCTGAACTTAGGAACTTGAAATTTTCAAGGAAGATTCTTTGTGAAATTCCGAACCGCGTGCTAGATAAGCTAGAGAAGACCCCTAAAGGGAATTATTCAGCATGGATTCCCTGGCAGATGGCATCAAAGTCATATTGTGAACTTAGTTGTAACTCCGTAAATACTCCGTAGGTAATAGAATTTGTGTAACGACGTTACAAGTTGATAGTCAAATGTTAATAAGAAACGTTTATTTTATTATTTTTAGCTTTTTTTAAGTTTTTTTTTACTTTTAATTTATGTTTTAGTTATCGCTTGACAGGTTTCTCAGTATGTTCATCTCATGCAACGGTTCTACCATTTTCGATTTAGAGTGACGTCCTCTTATATTTTTCGAGTTACTCTCAGCAAGCCCTTCCATTTGATACATATATTGTAAGAGAGCGTTTAAAATAACTAGTTTGCCGTCTTTCGTGTTCCGCCATGTTGGATTTAGAGTGACGTCATTTTATTTTTCGAGTAACCCTCCGCAAGCCCTTTCATTTAATACCCATATTGTAGGCGTGCATTAAAAATAACTAGTCCACCATCTCGTATGTTCCGCAATGGGATTTAGAATCTATTTATCTAATTACATTGCTAACCATGCATTGTTATCCAAACTAAACATGCTTACAAAATTTCAGCTCAATCGGTTCAAAATATCTGCTTTAAAATTAAGTTGCAAGATACGGTCCACCCGAACAAATTACATACATACTGCAAGTTAAATAAAAGCTTTAAAAAACGATTCATAATTACTCATGATTATAAAGTAAATGATCATTCTAGAAAGAAAATTGTCGTTTTGTTTGACGACCAGTATTCGTGATCATTACAATAGTATCATAAACCAATCATAGGTTTCATAGCGAGAAACTCAAGATCTCTTTTCAACAAAATCAATATGCAAATAGTGCTTGCTTTGTTTAATCAAGTGCTCAACATTTAAATTGTCCTTGGAGATAAAAAAATTAACTATTTAACCATATTTTGTAAGATGGGTCTTTTATCCCAGTAAAATATATAAATAAAAAAATCCTAAATGGCAATAGGAAATGTGTTGTAAAAACGAACGTCAATTGATAGATTTTTGATTAAAATTAGACTAACTAAGGAAGAAGTAGTCCGGTATACGGGTCCTACCGTATAGTTAAAAATCGATTTGGATTGACTTTGGTCGTAATAGTCATAGAACTGAACTGCCTAACCCCGACACCATGCAGTGTGTTTATTCAAACCCTAGAGTTATTTAAAGTTTTTAAAGCGTGAAAGTAAAGCACAGCCTGTGGTTTGCTACGCACTTCCCACAGCGCCGGAGCCGTTACAGATCCGAAATGGTCGATAATTTAGAGCTGTCATATATCTGATTTGGAAACTCCACTACCATGCTCCCGTCTTTTACACATTTCCTAACGCCGTATAGATTTCTTAGGAAATGTTTAATGAAATATGTGAAAGAAAAATTTTCCTTTCACACATTTCTTAAATAAGAAAGGAATTGTATACATTTCCTATAAATTGTATATAATTTCTGGTATTCCTACATTTCCGGTGACATACATATTTTTAATCATTTTCTGTTAAAAAATTCGTGCTACATCACTTCACTAATTCGTACTACAATTCATTCGTGTACAAGGTCTTTCAGATCTAACATCAGCTACTGAAGTGTTAAGTTTCTGTAAATATTTAATATAGTGGTATATAAATTAGCGGGAAATGAGTGGAGGTATTACCACAAGCAAAATGTCTCCACCAGGAGTACTCGCTCTACTTTTATTGGGTATTTTGGTAAGTACGGAATAAATTACATTTATTAATATCTTGTACTTACTTTCACTGAATCTATTACTTTTCAATAAAAGTTATTTCAAGAAACCGGATGTAAGAATGCAATTTCAAATTTGTTGCTAAAATTTTACTTTAAAATAATTCAGGAAAATGCAGCATCTATAACCGTGTCAGTAGAACAAGGCAAATTGAAAGGAGGACAAAAATGGACAGTCACTGGAGACACTTTGTACACTTTTTTTAAAGGTATTCCATACGCAGCTCCACCTATAGGTAACTTGAGATTCAAGGTAAGAAATAGGTACTAAGTTAAGGCGTTAAACCTAAGAGAACTCGTACAATAAATAATAATTAATAGATATTTGATTTTAACTCTTTGAATTAGTCAGGTGATCTCATTGATTAAGATAAAGTTATAATTAATTCAAGCGCGATAGATTTTTGAAAATATGTACAAAATTTTTAGGATCCCCTACCTGCACAACCTTGGACTGGAGTACGAAATGCAACTGAACATGGAAATGTGTGTCCACAGTATAATTTACTCACAGACAAGTATATCCCAGGAGACGAAGATTGCCTCTTTCTAAATGTTTACACACCAAACGTGTGTCAAGATTCTCCTTTACCTGTCATGGTTTATATTCACGGAGGTGGTTACATGTTTGGATCTGGAAACGATGATCAATGTGGGTGTGATTTTCTTATGGTTAAAAATGTTGTTTTGGTGACAATAAATTACAGACTGGACAGCTTCGGATTTTTAAATTTAGATTCTAAAGATGTACCCGGAAATGCAGGTATGAAAGATCAAGTAGCTGCATTAAGGTGGGTGCAACGAAATATAAGAAACTTCGGTGGTGATCCGAACAAAGTGACTATATTTGGACAAAGTGCGGGTGCTTCTTCGTGTACTTTGCACGCCATATCACCGATGTCGAAAGGGCTGTTTCATAGAATGATTGCATTAAGTGGAACACCAATAAGTGATTACTCGATAGAGTTTGAATCCAGCCGTAGAGCTTTTGCACTGGGGAAAAAATTGGGCTTGGATACATCAAACGCAACAGCACTTTTAGAATATCTTCAGACTGTCCCCGACAGAAAACTGATCTATACTACTCCTTCAGTAATACCAGCTGAAGAATATTTCGATATTATTGTGGGTTTCCATTTTGTACCAGTTGTAGAGAAAGATTTTGGTCAGGAAAGGTTTTTAGTGGAATCTCCAGATGAATCCATAAGGAACGGAAGGATAGCTAACGTAGATATCTTGTTAGGATACACTACAGCCGAAGCAGTGATAGCAATGACTATGATTGAGAACCGAATGATTGATAATTATAATAAATACCCAGAGGTTTTAGTACCCAAGACCTGTTTTCCCAAAATTTCAGCATCATTAAACTTGAAATTAGCAGATATCATTAAAAAACATTATATAGGAGCAGAACCTATTTCATTGAAAACCGCAGCAAAATTCATAAAATATGTGACACACATGTTTATTTACCCTGTAATTAGATACGCAAGACAACTAGCAGCAAATTATAACAATAAGAATAACATATATTTATATGAATTTTCAAGCGTATCTGAAAGGACTGTTGTTAGTCTGCAAGGAGCTTCTAAGTACGGTATAAACGGTGTAGCACACTGCGAAGAACTACTGTATATCTTTTACGCAAATGAACCAGAAATACCAGTAAATAAGTCTTCCATTTCCTATAAAACTATAAAAGATATGAGCACGATCTTGACTAACTTCGCAATACATGGGTGAGATAAACTTTATAAAATTTTTGAAACTGTATTATACAGTGTACATATTTTAACTGAGCTTATATGCTCTCATTCGTTTGTATTTAGTAACAAAACAAGATTGAAGCTGCCAATTTAAAAGTAATTCGTATAATTAACAAATTATAAAATCTGTCTATTTACTTTCAGCAATCCAACGCACGATTGTTCTCTTGGAATAAAGTGGCCAAAATATGATGCAGATTCAGAGAAATATCTGGAAATTGGACATAAACTTAAAGTCAAAAGCAAACCACAAGCTTCCATGATGAATTTCTGGGAAGACATCTATAACCGAGCTGGTGTACCGTTTTGAGTTGAATGAATATGGATGATAAGAGTACGTTTTCATTCCGTTATAATTTGTTTTTAATTCATTTAAAATTATATCACTATTAAATTAGCAATGTTGAATTTTCCTGTTTTTATTTTTCTTCTTGATTATATTTTTTTCAAACCTAACAGTAGTTATATAAATATAACATGAAATGTTCCATTTATTTGTATCCAAGAGAAATGCATTGGCGAGTTACTAGCAAAAAATGGAACGAAAATATTTATGTAGAGACTATTATTTTTATTGGTAGAGGTTATTGGCGAGTTACTAGCAAAAAATTGAATAAAAAAAATAATGTAGAGACTATTATTTTTATTGGTAGAGGTTATTGGCGAGTTACTAGGAAAAATTGAATAAAAAAATTAATGTAGAGACTATTATTTTTAAGGGTAGAGGTTAACGGCTTCCAATGCCTCAAAATGAGTGTCAAGGCAAAATTAAGGATATTCAAATAAAATAAGAAACTTTGGTCGTCTTTAAAGTAAAATATTTGTAGTATGAACTTAGTTTAATTGTCATTTTATATTTGTTCTAAAAATGCCGCGTGTCTAGTTTATATGTCAACAAAAAGCTTGCATTGTCTGCATCATGGATGTCTGCATTCACTATTCTATCACTTTCATGCTACGTTGCATAATACGGTGGTGCATCCTATCCTGTCTTACGTCCTACTGTCCTACTTCCCACTAAAAATCGTAAGTTCATAAGTATGGATGGATGGATAAGATGGATTGATCTTTGTTAC
Organism: Coenonympha glycerion; assembly: GCA_963855885.1. Taxonomy (NCBI): domain Eukaryota; kingdom Metazoa; phylum Arthropoda; class Insecta; order Lepidoptera; family Nymphalidae; genus Coenonympha; species Coenonympha glycerion. The sequence goes on from OY979633.1 coordinate 16,299,671, forward strand.
TCTTTTTTAACTCTTTTGAACCGATTTGGCTGTGAACAAACATAGCTTTTAGCCTGGATTACTACAAAGGCTACTTTTTATCAGTGATGAAATTGGACAAAATATGGACAAATATCCCGGAAAATCCATCCTTCCCACGGCATAAGCGAAAAACCGAAATTCCTATAAAAAATGTCTCCAGAAATCACTAATTTAAGTTCTAAATACAACTGTTTGCTTACCCCAACTATTTATTTTACCAGGTTGTCGTTCATAATGGTGACATTTGCATAAAAGTGCCCCAAATGAATGTAACATTAGTTGCATGTTACACACAGTCTATGCTAATATTGTCCTTTTTTCTTCAAAAAAGCATAAAATAAAGCTTGCCTACGACATCAAATTATAATACAGTCCTCTAGCAAAAAGTCAAACTAAAGTGACAACCATGGTTCTCTGCAGCAAACTAAAACTAAACTTGCTACCTCTTGTGACTTGGGTAAGCTTTTATAGGCCCACGGTACAGCGGAGATTATTATTGGTTAGATTGACATGAGTTAAGGCTGTTGATTACATGAGACCACAACACAGCTGATTGCACCTTAAGGTTACGACGATGGCGTCTTTCAGGACTATTAGTTACTTGGAAAACATGCTAATTTCTGTCAGTTTGTCAGTGCAAAGGCGTATCGCAAAATTATGCAATCTGGTGCGATGCTGTGTAGCAAACGACAGTGGTTATTTATCCCTTCAAAGCTTCAACAAAATATCTTCATTCTGCATTTTCATTACTATCAGATGAAACTACAGCCAAGTAGGTACAAACATGTAAATTATTAATGTTATAGTTTCGGTGCTTGTCATAAGTAAAAAAAAAATCCTCCTTTATTATTTTTTTTGCGTTTGAACCCTGGTCATCCTGTATACGTTTTTTATATCAAATTAAATATTATATTAATACTGAATTTAATTCTATGCTGTAAAATGACGTTTCGTATTCTTACCCACGACGGAACGGAGTACGGGTATATGCGTTTAGGGTGAGAGACCGTTTGTACATTAGTTTGTTGATGAAATTTTTTGTATGTTTGTGTGTTAAATTGTTCACAGAAAACGAATATCCAATAAAAAAAATGTTTGTTTGTTTGTGCACATCCAATGTTCCCATTTATTTCCAAAACGGCTGAACCGATTTAAATTCAGTTTTCTGTATAATGTTTGGTATTCATTGGCGATGGTTCGTAGATAGTTGTTGCAAACACCGATCACCAGGGGGCGCCATAAAAAACATTTTTAGTGCAAACGAATGTTCCCATTTATTTAAAAAACGGCTAAACCAATTTCAATACAGTTTTTAATAAAATATTAGTGACTTATTGGCGATGGTTGGTAGATAGTAGTTACGAACATCGCTCACCAGGGGGCGCCATAAATACATTTAGAATGCAAACGAATGTTCCCAATTTAAGCTTTTGGAATAAAAACGACTGAATCGATTTGGATACATTAATAGATAGTTGTTGCGGAAATCACTCACCAGGGGGAGCGATAATAAACATTAATATTGCAAACAAATGTTTCCAATCATTTCTAAATCGACTGTTTTCTGTGCAATATGAGTGAATTATTGGTAATGGTTCGCAGGTAGGTTGTTACGGTGATTGCACAGCAGAGGGCTCCACAATAAACGTTTCTTTATCATTTGGTAGCGAGATTTTCTAATGTGTCTGGTAATGTTTCTAGTAAACTCCTAGAGTTAGAGATTGTTTGATATATTCTAACGAGGCTCACACATTGTATTTGGTGACGAGGACATTATATCTGATGATGCAACTTGGGATTGAGTGTTACTCAAGTATCGTAACTATTAAAATACTTCGAGTTTAGACCCATTTGGTTTCGTTTAACTATTCTAACACATTTGATCTGATGACAAGGGTCAATGATGCCTTCCGACGCTGCATAGAGGAGATAGTGGCTAGTTTAAATATTAATTTTTATTTTGTAATAATACAATAGGTATAATAATTGAAAAAGTATAAAACAAGTGGAAAATTAAAAAATTTTAAACACTCATGACTCTTATGGACTTGAAATTGAAAAAGGATTAAATAATATTTTAAAACTCCCCGCCTAAAGGAAAGTAAGGACTAAGTAAGGAAAGGAAGAACCTATCAGTATAATTACAAATCCAAGAAAATCCGTCGGAGCTGCCATTGCCATTTCTGTTTCCAATATCAATTAATGCAGTTAGTACCTATAGGTAAGAAGATCGAGAAACTGAATTAGTTACCAAATGAATAAAGTAAACACACACACTGGTAAACAGCAACATCCTGCACCATCAACACTGGCACAGGCAGAACATAGCAGCTCCGGCGGATTTTCTTTGATTTGTAATTATACTGATAGGTTCTTAGTCCTTACTTTCCTTTAGTCGGGGAGTTTTAAAAATATTATTTAATCCTTTTTCAATTTCAAGTCCATAAGAGTCGTGGTTGT